>CP142452.1:46442500-47042500 GCA_038049695.1 Cinnamomum chago | reverse complement strand
TCAGGTCCCGTTGCCGGTTTCCTTGAGGAGGAGCCGGAGGAGGCGGTAGGTGAGCTGCAGCCTCTAGTTGAGTGGCGTGCTGACGATGTCATGTAGACATCGGGTTGCCAAGAGGCGTAACATTTTGGGGAGAACTTGTTAACTATTCTTTGGGTTATTATTTTGTAATATTGGCCTTTGTTGGCCTCTAATTTTGGGGAATGTAACTAAATGATATTTTGTCTAACTTTAACAACCTTTGGGAAACATGCTATAGATCATTGCTCTTTCTGATACAGTTTGATATTGATGTTAATGCTTGCATGACTAGAGATAGTCTAACTATTTGATTTGCTACACGCTTCCGCATTAAAAAGAAACATTCATGCAAGGTTTTGATATCCTCACCGCGGACACCTGTGGGAAATTAAATAAGTTGTATTTTGAGGATGTAGGTAATCCTCATCACCAATTATCATTACACACTAATGGTCCCGATCCCGGATTGGGATTCCCGGTCCGGGGTCGCGACAGATTCGCTCGAGCGAAGTTGAGGTCGCTTGAGCGAACTCATTAGGTCGAGCGAATATTTAAATGCGTTCGAACGAACAACTCTCTGGAATGAGTTCTGGGATGTCCGCTCGAGCGACCAAGGGTCCGCTCGAGCGACCATGCTACTGGAATGCTCCGAGTCCCTTTCTGGACAGGTCGCTCGAGCGAAGTGTCATGGTCGCTCGAGCGAATTGTCCAGAAACTGAATCCGGACCAGTTCAGCTCCACAATAACTCTTCCTTTTACAACCCCGTTTTAGCCACTTTTCTTCGCTAAGTGAGGAGTATAAATCCCCATTCAAACAACCTCAAATCTCCAACAACATCCATCGCATTCTCCTCCTTCAACAACACATTCAATACAAGGAAAGGAAGAAGGAAACCATTTCACATAAGATATATATTTGAGACAAAACAAGAGGAATTAAAAACTATGAACCAATACTTCTTTATGACCATAAATGCATTAACAAGGCTCTTCATGAGCATTTATTTCAAAGGAAAGCAATAAATAGGCATGAGTGAAATTTAATAAAACCAACCACATTTCTCATAAAACATTGAAACTCTTAAAAGATCATATCATCCACTTGCCTTAGGTCTCTACTTGTAAGACCCCGACCCGAGTGATCCCGATTAGTACAAATTAAGTTACGTGTTAGTGCTAAGCTTGATTAGTGTTTGTGGTTAAGTTGGGTTTGGAATAACCTTGTTTCTAGTTTTGGGCTTTTTAGAGTGATTGGTAGCTTGTGGGGCCCTTTGGGGGTTTCCCTTTTCGGCATTGCGTTTTCTTGCGAGATTTTCCCGATTGGTTGTGAATTGTGTTTTTGGCCCGTTGCATTCATCTTGTGGATTCTTACAACTTTCTTGTTGATCCCGTGTCCATTCGAGGCCCCGAAACCCGATTTCATAGCCCGGAGGGCAAAATAGTCATTGCACACAAAATCTGTACCCAAAACTTAATATTCTCGAAACCCGCGAAACATACACTTTTTGGAAACTAGATATTTCAACGAACAATTCTTCCTTCTTCGTCGAATTCATCCGAGGACCCGAGAGAGATGATATCAGCCCATTTAGTTTCATTAGTTGTGGGACCCAATCCAACCCAACTCTTTAGCTAACAAGAGAAGCCATTCCATTCACTTCATCTTTCATTTTCCAGCACAACCATTGGAGTCTAGGGTTTTCTTGGTTTCTCACCTTCTTCTTGCTTCTTCATCTCAAATCCTCACCAATCTTGCACTAAACTCAAAAGGGAACTCATCATCTTCTTCCTCTCCTTGCAAGCTTCACCTTGATACTATTCTTGGAGCAATCTCCCCATCTTGAGACCTTCTTTGAACTAGTTCTTCTCATTTGGAGGTCATCCAAGTAAGTGATCCCTCTCATCTTCTAGATTGTTAATCTTCTAGCCTTAGGGAAGCTACATTTGCATTTTTGAAAGGTTTCATTGTCATTTCATGTTTTGACCCATTTTAGGGTTGTTTTTGGGGATTTTTGATTGTAGCTTGGAAGTGATCTTGAGAAGTGAGTAGAGGCTTGTTTATTGCTAGCTTGGACTTGAGGCAAGTGAATGTTTGGAGGTTTTTAAATTTCAAATGATGTGGTGAAGCATTGATGGATTTTTATGCTTTCATTGATTGCATTTATTGGTTTTTCATGGTTGAAATAAATGATATTTACACCTCTTGATAGCCTCATTTAATGTCTTGGAAGTATGTAAATAAGTCATATTGTTCATAGTTTTCCTTGGTTGATCATGTGTTGGAAGGAAAGGAAAAAGGGAGAAAAATCAAAGTTCCCGGACCTGCACTGCGCCCAGGACCGATCGATCGGACGTGCAGACCGATCGATCGGACTGACTTTTAACAGTAAGGGTTTTTTGGCCGATCGATCGGACTCTGTGCAGAAAATTTCGGCCGATCGATCGGACCCTGTTCAGAAAATTTTGGCCGATCGATCGGACCTTCGGTCCGATCGATCGGAGGACTCAGTTTGAGTCCGGTGGATTTTGAGATTTTTATTTTTTCCCTTGGTTTTAGGTGGGACCTTGGCTACCCTTTTTGGACTAATTGGACTATGGGTGAGATGTCTTGAGCCGACGCTTCTCACGGTTAGTTTGGTGGCATCGAAGTTCAATCCGTTTCAATCTTGAACGGGATGGAATGACGCGATAACTTCTTTATATCCAAATATAAGACTTTTGCCTTGGTTATCGCGAATTCCATTCCTTTCGATGACTGAATAGGTTGGTCGATGTTTCCGAATTAACGTCATGCCTAGGATGGACCGTCTATAACCTTGATTTTCCTGGTATGAAATCTAGTTATAACCATAAGCTCATTTTAAGTTTTGAAAATCGTAAGAGTGCATAAGGAGCCCGGAATGTCTTCAAACTCAAGGAGTACCAAGTTATATCTATAATCGACATACGGGACCCCTATCCACTCAAATAGATCTTTAAATCATCATCTTTCCCGAATTGGTATAGTTCATCATATTTCTCTATTTCCAAGCATTACTTGACATGAATCGTTTTCCCGAAAGCATGATAGTAGTATTGACTTGTCCAGATATGTATTGCCCGACATGAGATGACAGTGTGCCTTGAGCACCCCCGTTTTCCCCGTTTATTTATTGTACTTGATTTACTCATAAATGTCTCGATTGGTTTTATCCTATGTGTCGGCATCACTAAGCTTGGATACCTTGTCAGTCTGATCCACTGACTTGGATATCCCTCTCCCGTCCCGCCAGCTGCAGTTTGGATCCCGATGCCCGGTTTATCACCGTGGCCCCGTCCCGATACCCGGTTCGCTACCGTGGTCCCGTTCCCGTATTATTATATTGTATATATGTATACGTTGTTTCTCCTCACCTTGTGTGACTGAGATCAACGTCCCGTGATACTGTTGTCACATTAGTGACAGAGGACTTAGCTTTATGTGATTGCCACCTTGTTATTCCCGATTTCCTTGGTTACCTCTTATGTTTCATCTTGTTTACTTGTTTTATAGCAAATGATTTATCTGTTTTATAAGAGTTCTTGCTTAAACAGATTTATATGCTTTTCAAGGTATTTTTCCCCTATTATATGTTGTTGTATCCTTGCTTTCTCTTGCCAGACCGTCGTGTCTGATTCTTTGCTTTGGTACTCAGGTCCCGTTGCCGGCTTCTTTGAGGAGGAGCCAGAGGAGGCGGTAGGAGAGCCGCAACCTCTAGTTGAGTGGCGTGCTGACGATGTCATGTAGACATCGGGTTGCTACGAGAGACGCACATTTTGGGAGCTATACTTTAACCATTCTTTTGGGTTATTATTTTGTTCATATTGGCCTTTGTTGGCCTCTCTTTTTGGGGATTGTAACTAAATGATAACTTGTCTAACTTTAACAACTTTTGGGAAACGTTGCTATATATCATTGCTCATTTTGATACAGTCTTTCATACTCATGTTATTGTTTTGATCTTCATGACTAATGATAGTTGGACTATTTGATTTGCTACACGCTTCCGCACTCAAAAAGAAATGTTCATTGATGTTTGTGATATCCTCACCGCGGACACCTGTGGGAAATTAAACAAAAACGTGTGTGTTGTTGGTTCACGACACACACTTAATGTCCCGATCCCGGATTGGGATTTCCCGGTCCGGGGTCGCGACACTACTCAAGCAAAACAAGCTCTAACAGTTCTTCCAAGCCAATGGTCCAAGCTACAAGGCAAAAACCCCAAAATAAACCCTAAAATGGGTTACACAAAGAATGAAAATGAAAGAACTTACAATAATGCAAATGTAGCTTCTCAAGGGCTAGAGGAACACTAATCTAGGAGATGAAAAGGATTACTCACTTGGATGACCTCCAAGTGAAGAGAGCTAGCTCAAAGGAGATCTCAAGGTAGGAAGATTTCTCCACAAAGGGTATCAATATGAAGCTTGCAAGATGAGGAAAAGGATGGTGATCTCCATTTCTTGATTGAAGTAGGTTTGGTACGGATTGGAGATGGAGAAGCAAGAAGAAGAAGAATTCCAAGGAAACCCTAGGCTCTCCTCTTGTGCTGGAACATGAAGAATGAAATGAATGAAGAATGGCTTCCCTTTGTTAACAAATGAGTTGGGTCCCACTACTAAAGGAACTTGTTTGACTGAAATCATCTCTTCCGGGACCTCGGATGGATTCGACGAAGAAGGAAGAAACAATCGTCGAAATTTCTAGTTTCGAAAAAGTATATACTTCGCGGGTTTCGGGAATATCAAGTTTGGGTATAGATTTAGGGCACAATGACTATTTTGCCCTCAAGGCTATGCAATCAGGTTTCGGGATCTCGAACGGGAACGGGATCAACATGAAAGTTGTAGGGATTATCAATACGAATAAAACGGGATTAAAACCATGAATGCAAAAACCTCCGATAAATCCTCAAACATATGCAATGACATAAAAAGGAACCCCAAAGGGCCCTACTAACACAAAGCAATCAAAATTCCCCAAAACTAATTCAAAAGCCATTCTAAACCCAACTTAGCCAAAATCACTAATCAAGCTTAGGACTAACACGCGACTTAATTAGCACTAATTGGGTTCACTCGGGTCGGGGTCTTACACTAACCGTGAGGCTGACTGAGTTTTCAGGTGGAAAATGTTGCTCTCTGGAAAAGTGATCGCGACTGTTCGGTTAGCTGGCGGTTAGCCGCTAGTCACCAGACGGCTAGCCGCCAGGTGACCACTGCATGACCGCCAGGTGCGGGAAACCTCCACTGTGTTCAGATTTGAGCCATTTTCCTCCTCAAAACCATTCTCCTCCCTTCCACTTAATCCTTGCCATAAAACTGAGCTAAAAGCTCCTCTAATGCAACTATCTACACTTCTCCACAAATCCAATATGGGTTCATTCCATCACCTCCTCCATCAACCTCAAATCCAATACAAGGAAAGAAAGAAAGAAGGAAACCATTTCACAATAGAGTACATTTAGTACAAAAAAGAAGAAATTAAATGACATTCACCAATACACTTATAAGACATAAATGCACTACCAAAGCTCTATCATGGCATTTATTTCAAACCAATGCAATAAATAGGCATGACTGGAAAAAACCAAAATCATTGAAAGCTTATAAAAATCAAATCATCCACTTGCCTTTGGTCTCAAGTCAATGAAATCAAGCTCTAATACTCTTCCAAGCCAAAGATCCAAGCTATGAACAAAATCCCCAAAAACAAACCCTAAAATGGTCAAACAATGAAATAGAAGGGGAAACCTTACAATAATGGAGATGAAGCTTCTCTAGGGCTAGAAGAATACAAATCTAGAAGAAGGGAAGGATTACTTACTTGTAAGGTCCTCTAATGTCAAGAGTAAGCTCAAAGAAGATCTTAGAATGGAGGGTTTTCTTCACAAATGTTATCAATAGAGAGCCATGGTGATGAGGAAGAAGATGATGATCTCCATTTTGATGTTGGTACAAGATTAGTAGGAGATTGAGATAGAGAGAGCAAGAAGAAGAAGAAAAGTTGCCAAACAAACCCTTGACTCTCTTTTGTGCTGGAAAAAGAAAAATGAAGAAGATGAGTCTCCTTATATAAGCAAAGGGAGATGGGTCCCACTACTTAAAACATTGAAGGGCTGAAATCATGTCTTTCGGGATCTCGGATGAATTCGACGAAGAAGGAAGAAATGATCGTCGAAATATCTAGTTTCCAAAAAGTGTATGTTTCGCGGGTTTCGGGAATATCAAGTTTTGGGTACAGATTTTATGTGCAGTGACTGTTTTGCCCTCAAGGCTATGAAATCGGGTTTCGGGGTCTCGAACAAGGACGGGATCAACATGAAAGTTGTAGGGGTTAACATTACAAATAAAACAGGATTAAAACAATGAATGCAAAATCTATGATAAATCCTCAAGCACATGCAAAGTCATAAAGAATGAACCCCCAAAGGGCCCCACTAAGCACAAGCAATCAAAATTCTCCAAAACTATATCAAAAGCTATTCCAAACCCAACTTAGCCAAAATCACTAATCAAGCTTAGAACTAACACACAACCTAATTAGCACTAATCTGGTTCACTCAGTTCGGGGTCTTACTGAAAGTCCAAGATCGAATCCTAGAGGGGGGGTGAATAGGGTGAGCTCAAAGTCCTAGACCAATTTTAATTCTTTTAGCTTTTAAGTCTCTTATGCTTTGAAGAAGAATAATGAAATCAACCAAGAGAGCATAATCCATAAAAAGAAGGCATAAAGACAATCACCATAACACAAGCACATATAGTGGTTCGGCCAAATTGCCTACATCCACTCCCGGTACACCTACCGGTATTCACTAACTTCAATTAAGGTTTAGGATCACCTCAAACCTTACAATCAACACTATGCTTTTCAAGGCTAAGCATAAACCTTTACAACATATGCTTTTCAAGGCTAAGCATGAACCTTTACAACAAGGAATTTTTCTCTTAAGAAATATGCCTAAGAATGCATGGATTAAGAGAACTATATGATTGCAAAAGAGTGCCTCTAAATAGGCTCAATAGAAAGTGAAAATCTCAAGTTCTAGAAAAATGCATGTGAATGACAAAGTTTATGTAAAATGCATTTTCTAGAAGTTACTCTTTCTCTTTTCGAAAAGATACAATCTTAAATGATTCAAAGATGATAAACACAAGTTTGAGAAAGATTGATTTGTCTAACACATGAATTTAACAAGGTAAACTAACTTGATTTCAAAGAAAAAAAATTTAAGTCTAACATGTTTATATTGAAACAAGAAACCAACTTCATGTGAAACAATGACAACATGTTGTATTCATAGCATATGAGATATCTAAGATATTAGGCATGTTATGAAAGACAACATTCTAAAAGAAAAGCAACTTGTTAATCATGTTTAGAAAGAGATCAAAGATTTGAAACAAAACATGATTTCAAAAAGACTAGGATAAAAGAAAGCACACCCATTTGAAGATCAAAGGTTGGTTTAATGGAATGGCTTCATAATCCCCTTAGAAATGCTCTTGAGAAGTTGCAAACAATTGGCCTCAAAAGTCCCTCCAAGATCAGCAACTTTCTTCAACCAAAAAGTCACTTTTTATAAAGAAAAAGTTGCCAACGGCTAGTCCTCGGTCGACCTAGAAACAGGTCTCGGTTGACCGAGAAAGCACAACGGTCAAATTTCTGACCGTTGGCATGATACAGTTCAGAAACTGAGGACTCGACCGACAGTGTTCCCGGTCGACCGGGAAGCAGGTCTCGGTCGACCGGCGACACTGGCAAAAACAGCCTAGATTTAGAAAAATGAACTTTTGAGGGCATCTTCAAGGGGGACTTTGAGACACATATCCAAGCATAAAAACATGACTGAAAGAAGATGAAAACTGAGATTTTAAAACCATGAAAACTCCAAATCAAAATAATGATTTTAAAGATAGAAACATTGGAAAGCTTGGATGGATTTTGAAATCAAAAACTCTATGAACTAAAGAGGCAACCTGAAATGAAAACCATGCATATCAAATGATGAAAACAAAGATCAAGAATGAGAAATATGCATGATGATCTTATGAATAAAACCATGAATGAATGAGAGGACAAGCTTTATGAAATTGATTGCATCCTATCAAATTGCAACAAAACAAAAACTCTAACAATCTCCCCCTTTGCAATTTGATGGCAACTCTTGAAGCTTGAAGTCTCTTTCAATCTCCTTTAAATCTGGAACAGCCACAACTTTGGATATTAAGGAGCTTTTGATATTTAAGGAGCTTTGGTTTTTCCTTGCAGGAGCGACGACATAAGACGACCAACCTAAAAGCTATAAGCACTCAAGGCAAAGCTACTCCCCCTCAACCAAAGCAACCCTTGAAATCTTCTCCCCCTCACTTGGAGAACTCTCTCCCCCTTTGACATCTAATTGCAAAGGAGCATGCCCATCAAAGATAAAACACATAACCTTGTTAGTAGCACCTGTTTATAAGAGATATAAAAATAAGATAAGGAACAGGTGAGAAGCCAACAAGAAGTTAGAATTCAGGGCAAGGGCCAATGCCCAATTGATGTCTCAATTTAATGAAACGATCATTTCCAAGGGGTTTAGTGAACAAATCAGCCAATTGGGTATCTGTAGGAACAAACAATAGCTCAATAGTGCCTTGGTCAGCATGATCACGCAAGAAATGATAGCGAATGTCAATGTGCTTGGTGCGTGAGTGCTGAACAGGATTTTTTTAGATACTGATGGCACTAGAGTTATCACACATGATAGGCATGCATTGTTATGGAACATTATAATCTAATAAAGTTTGTTTCATCCACAACAGCTGGGCACAGCAGCTACCTGCAGCAATATATTCAGCTTCTGCAGTAGACAAGGATACAGAAATTTGCTTTTTGCTATGCCAGGCTACTAAACAGTTTCCTAAGAAATAGGAGCAGCCACTAGTGCTCTTCCTATCATCTATTGATCCTGCCCAATCTGCATCACTATATCCAATTAATTGCAGAGTTGAGTCATGAGGATACCAGATACCATAATGAGAAGTCCCATTAATATATTTAATAATGCGTTTGACAGCTTTAATGTGAGACTCTCGGGGATCAGATTGATATCTAGCACATATTCCAACGCTAAAAGAGATATCAGGGCGGCTAGCTGTGAGGTAGAGAAGGCTTCCTATCATGCTCCTATAAAGTTTTTGGTCAGCTTTCTTACCCTGAAGGTCACTAGAGATTTTAGTAGTGGATCCCATAGGATTGCAACTAGTCTTAGATTCTCCTAAGCCAAACTTTTTCACTATTTCTAGAGCAAACTTGGATTGACTAAGAAAGATACCTTGATCAGTCTGACTAACTTGTAACCCTAGAAAGAACTGAAGGGGTCCTACCAAACTCATTTCAAAAGTGGAGCTCATTAACTTAGAAAATCCTTGAGCAAGATGATCAGATGTTGATCCAAAAACAATGTCGTCAACATATATCTGAGCAATGAGAATATCTTTATCAACCTTTTTAATGAATAGAGTCTTGTCCACATTCCCACACTCATATCCATTTTCAAGTAAGTGACTTGTCAGCTTTTCATACCAGGCTCTTGGGGCTTGTTTCAATCCATAAAGAGCCTTTTTCAACTTAAAAACATATTCTGGGTGATGAGGATCCTCGAAGCCTTGAGGTTGAGTAACATACACATCTTCCTCAATTTCACCATTTAAAAAGGCACTCTTCACATCCATTTGAAACAGTTTAATCTTCATGCTGCTGGCATAAGCTAATAGTATTCGAATAGACTCCAATCGGGCTACTGGGGCAAAGGTTTCCTCAAAATCAATTCCTTCAACTTGAGCATACCCTTTGGCTACAAGTCTAGCTTTGTTCCTTATAACATTTCCTGATTCATCCAGCTTGTTCTTGAAAATCCATTTGGTGCCAATTTGGCTTTTGCCTTCAGGAAGAGGAACAAGATCCCACACATCATTCTTTCTAAACTGATTTAATTCATCTTGCATGGCATCAATCCATTCAGACTTGGTTTCTGCTTCAGAGAAGTTCTTGGGCTCAATTTGTGAAACAAAGGAATAGTGAGCACACAGATTATGAACCTGTCTTCTTGTCATGACTCCTTTTGTGATATCTCCAATGACATTATCCAAGTTGTGATTTCTTAACAGCTTTGTGGGCATAGAGGGAATCTATTTTTCAATTTCAGATGAAATAGGCAGCTCAACTGAGGTCTCTTCTTCATCATGAGGAGCTTTCTTAATTTGATTAGTCTCATCAAAGACAACATGAGCTGATTCCATGACAGCCATTGATCTGTGGTTGAACACTCTGTAAGCCTTGCTTTTATCAGAATATCCTAAGAAGATCCCTTCATCAGATTTGGAATCGAACTTTTCCAGCTGCTCTCTATCTCTTAAAATATAGCACTTGCTACCAAACACTTTAAGATAACTCAGATTTGGTTTTCTTCCAAATCTTTAAGGGGTTTTGTTAGTGTTCTTTGTCAAATAAACACGGTTAATAAGGTAGCATGCCGTATTGATAGCTTCTGCCCATAAGTTGCGCGGGAGATTTTTCTCATTAAGAAGGGTTCTGGCCATTTCTTGAACAACTCTGTTTCTTCTTTCAGCTACTCCATTTTGCTGGGGAGTTTTTGGAGCAGAGAATTGATGTCTGATCCCATGGCTTTCATAGAAGTCTGCAAATCTTTCATTTTCAAATTCGCCTCCATGATCACTTCTTATCTTCTTAATTTTGCAGTCCTTCTCAACTTGAATTTTCTTGCAAATCCTTATGATATTATCTACTGCATCTGATTTTGCATGAAGAAAGGCTACCCATCCAAATCTCGAATAATCATCAACCATCACTAGGATATACTTTCTCCCACCAATACTCTGAACAGGTGCAGGTCCAATGAGGTCCATATGAATGAGTTCAAGGGGACGAGCAGAGGATATATCTTTTATACCTTTAAAACTTTTCTTGATCTGTTTACCCATTTGACAAGCCTTGCACAATTCAGATTTGTAATCATCTAATTTGGGTATTCCTCTGACAATTTCTTTCTTTGATAAGATCCTCATCAGATTGTAATTTATATGTCCCATTCTTTGATGCCACAAATGATTTTCTTGAGCTTTAGACATTAAACACATGGATTCATTCTCACAACATTCTTCTATGGTGTAGATGTTATCTTTAGTACGTAATCCAGTGAGTAGTACTTTGTGAGATTTCTCATCCAGAACTTTGCAAGATTTGCTATAAAAAACAACTTTGTTTCCTTTGTCACACAACTGACTTATGCTCAAGAGATTATGCTTTAAACCATCCACAAGGAAAACATCTTTTAAAGTAGGCATTTGATCTCCTCCAACACAGCCTTTTCCTATAATCTGAGCTTTCCGATTATCTCCAAAAGACACATTACCTCCATCATAGTCCTCAAGAGTGATAAATCTAGAACGGTCTCCAGTCATATGTTTGGAGCAACCACTGTCCAAAAACCATCTAGAGTTTTCTTTAACTTTAAGAGCGGTTTGAGCAAAAAAATTCTTGACACTTTTCTCTTTTTCAATCCAAGTAGCCTTAATGAAGGTAGAGGTAGAAGTCTTGGGAACAAACTTGAAATGAGCTCTAGAACTATGATTTTGAGACATCCTAAACTTAAAAGGACAGTTTGGAACTAGATGACCTATTTGATTGCAAAAATGACAAGTCCATCTAGAGGAAAAGAAGATTTTACCTACAGGTTTGAGGTGGATCCTAGTATTATGTTGAAAGCTATTCTTCTTGCTACTAGAGGAGCATTCAAAACCTATACCATTTTTGTTTCCAAAGACTTTATTCAAGCCTAACATTTGATAGAATTTGTCATTGCCTAAGGTAAATTTTTCAACAACATGTTTTCCCTTTTCAAGTTTCATTTGAAGATATTCTAATTCTTGTTGACTAGATTCCAGCAGACTTTGTAATTTATGAATTTCTTTTTCAGCTTTAGCAAGATTGTCATTAGAGGTAGTCAACTTAGATTGAACATTTTTTTATCTCATTGTCTTTCAAGATTAATTGATCTTTTAAAACATCTAGATCATTCAGAAGCCTTTTTTATTCACTTTTTAAGCTTTTATTTTTCTTGGTTATGACTTCACATAGTTCATATAGTTCCTCATAGGCTTGATGAATATCATTGTCACTATTCTCTTCATTTACTTCTTTTATTAACACATTATGATCATTGTTTTCTTCAATGGGAGTGAAGAGAAGCCAAGAAGTGGAATTATCATTATCTTCATCATTTTGAGGTTCATTATTGTCACTACTTTCATCTTCATCATCATCCCAAGTTATGTTCAAGACTTTCTTTCCTTTCTTATCTTTCTTTTCAGATTCTTTAGGGGAGGGACAATTTTGAGCGATGTGACCAAAACCTTTACAGTTGTAACATTGCACATCCCTTTTGGTAAAAGATCCCCTTGAGTTTCTTTGAAAATTTTCATTTTTAGAATCTTCAGAATATTTATAGTTCTTTTTGTTCTTAAGGAAATTCTTGAACTTCTTAGCAAGCAAAATAGTGTTTTCATCATCACTCTCACTTTCATTGTCATTTTCCTTATGTTGGGAGCTAAGAGCTACACCTTTCTTCTTGCTAGGGACTTCAAAATCTAATTCATAAGTGAGAAGATTTCCTCTAAGTTCTTCTATTTTGATCTTGTCAACATCTTTGCTTTCAGTTATAGCTATTATCTTAGGTTTGAACCTTTTGGGGAGAGATCTTAATATTTTTCTAACAGCTTTGGACTCATCCATCTTCTCTCCTAGACCTATGAGGGAATTAACAATCTCCATGAATTTAGTATAGAACTCGTCAAAGGTTTCTTCCTCTTGCATTTTGAGTTCTTCATACTTAGTTGACAACATTTGGATTTTAGCTACTTTGACTTGATTGGTCCCTTCATGAGTGGTCTCTAAGGTATCCCACACTTCCTTAGCAGTAGTACAATTTACTACCCTATTGAACTCTTCTTGGGACAAGGCACAAAATAAGGAATTTTTAGCTTTAGCATTTAGATTTGCCCTTTCTTTCTCTCCTTGAGTCCAATCTTTCTTAGGCTTATCCTTGATAGCTATGACATGTCCTTCCGAATCTTTTTCCGTGAGAATGGGTTCATGATACCCTTCTTCAATGATACTCCAAACATCTAGACTTTGAGATTCTAGGAAGACTTGCATCCTAATCTTCCAATACCGGTAATGCGATCCATTAAACAAAGGTGGTCTATTAGTAGCATGACCTTCTCCTAATTGGGATTGCATGGTGACTATAAAAGCAAAAACTCACTCTAAGGATTCTAACTCTAGGTGGTTAGACCTAAGCAAGAGCACCTAGGCTCTGATACCAATTGAAAGTCCAAGATCGAATCCTAGAGGGGGGGGGGGGTGAATAGGGTGAGCTCAAAGTCCTAGACCAATTTTAATTCTTTTAGCTTTTAAGTCTCTTATGCTTTGAAGAAGAATAATAAAATCAACCAAGAGAGCATAATCCATAAAAAGAAAGCATAAAGACAATCACCATAACACAAGCACATATAGTGGTTCGGCCAAATTGCCTACATCCACTCCCGGTACACCTACCGGTATTCACTAACTTCAATTAAGGTTTAGGATCACCTCAAACCTTACAATCAACACTATGCTTTTCAAGGCTAAGCATGAACCTTTACAACAAGGAATTTTTCTCTTAAGAAATATGCCTAAGAATGCATGGATTAAGAGAACTATATGATTGCAAAAGAGTGCCTCTAAATAGGCTCAATAGAAAGTGAAAATCTCAAGTTCTAGAAAAATGCATGTGAATGACAAAGTTTATGTAAAATGCATTTTCTAGAAGTTACTCTTTCTCTTTTCGAAAAGATACAATCTTAAATGATTCAAAGATGATAAACACAAGTTTGAGAAAGAGTGATTTGTCTAACACATGAATTTAACAAGGTAAACTAACTTGATTTCAAAGAAAAAAAATTTAAGTCTAACATGTTTATATTGAAACAAGAAACCAACTTCATGTGAAACAATGACAACATGTTGTATTCATAGCATATGAGATATCTAAGATATTAGGCATGTTATGAAAGACAACATTCTAAAAGAAAAGCAACTTGTTAATCATGTTTAGAAAGAGATCAAAGATTTGAAACAAAACATGATTTCAAAAAGACTAGGATAAAAGAAAGCACACCCATTTGAAGATCAAAGGTTGGTTTAATGGAATGGCTTCATAATCCCTTTAGAAATGCTCTTGAGAAGTTGCAAACAATTGGCCTCAAAAGTCCCTCCAAGATCAGCAACTTTCTTTAACCAAAAAGTCATTTTTTATAAAGAAAAAGTTGCCAACGGCTAGTCCTCGGTCGACCTAGAAACAGGTCTCGGTCGACCGAGAAAGCACAACGGTCAAATTTCTGACCGTTGGCATGATACAGTTCAGAAACTGAGGACTCGACCGACAGTGTTCCCGGTCGACCGGGAAGCAGGTCTCGGTCGACCGGCGACACTGGCAAAAACAGCCCAGATTTAGAAAAATGAACTTTTGAGGGCATCTTCAAGGGGGACTTTGAGACACATATCCAAGCATAAAAACATGACTGAAAGAAGATGAAAACTGAGATTTTAAAACCATGAAAACTCCAAATCAAAATAATGATTTTAAATATAGAAACATTGGAAAGCTTGGATGGATTTTGAAATCAAAAACTCTATGAACTAAAGAGGCAACCTGAAATGAAAACCATGCATATCAAATGATGAAAACGAAGATCAAGAATGAGAAATATGCATGATGATCTTATGAATAAAACCATGAATGAATGAGAGGACAAGCTTTATGAAATTGATTGCATCCTATCAAATTGCAACAAAACAAAAACTCTAACACTTACAATTTCACAAAAGCCTTTAAACAGCTCAAAGATTATTGGCAAATCTATAATACTGCTGCCCAGCAAGGACTTATAGACTTTGCCCAATACCAGTTAGAGAAAACATCTCTGACAGGCAGAGCCTCTACCTCAAGTTCCAAATGGCTCTCTGCTGCTCTTTGTTTGGAGATGGTCAGGTGATGCTTCAGTAGTTTCCAGCATGAGCTCCTTCAGCTCCTAGGCTGTGCCCTGCTATGTTGTTTCTTTGCCCTGCTTTGGTCCCATCTGCTCTCTGCAGTCAAAATGCCTTCTTTTTCAGCTGTAGTCAAGATGCCTTCTCTTTCAGTTGTTCCATATTTTTGGTTGTTGGGGGTGTTTGGTTCTGTCTCTGCGTAGATCATCTCTCTTGAGTTATGCTTTGATCCTTGAAGTCTTGTTTGCTGCTGTTGCTATGTTGTGCCAGTTCTGTTGCCCTGCAGTTGAGTCCTTTTGTATAGGAGTGGCCTGTAATGCTGTGTTTGAGGCTGAGGGTGTAGGGAGGTGCAGTGCTGTGCTTTTGTTTGTTATTTGTTTTCTTCATTGTAGTGTATGTTGTGCTTGGAGATATTTATAAATCTCCCCTGCAGTTTTCCTCCTCCCTCCCTCCTGGATTGCAGTTTTGTTCCTTTGTTCCTGCTGTTTCTGCCTGGAGCTTTCTCAGTTCATCTTGGATGCCTTCTCTGTTATGCCTTTTGCTGTTTTCGTCCTGGGCTGATGCCTCATTTTTGCAGCTGCTGGTTCATTTTGGCGAAGATTATTTTCTCTTCTTCTTTCTTCGGTTTGGTTTCCTTTCTTTTCCTGTTTTGGTTCCAGCAGTTTTTTTCTTGATGGGTTTAGCCCCTCCTTTTTATGATGTGGCCCTTTTGTTTTGTTTGTTTGCTTTTGGCTGTATTACAGGCCCTTTCTGTTGGATGGAGATCATCAAAAAACTTGTTGACCTTTCTCAACTTTCTAAAGTGATGAAATTGATTGATCATTCACTATCGAAGCCTAATTGCATCTTATTAGCTGAGGATGAGGCCCAGAGCTGAAAGTCCTGGGATCCTAACCCTAGAGGGGGGGTGAATAGGGTGAGCTACTATTATGACCAATTTTAATCAATTTTAACTTCTTTGAAACCAACTAGTCACAAGTGATGATAAACAATCAAAATGTGGAAGCTAATAAAACAATCACCACAAGCAAACACCACTACACAAAGATTTATAGTGGTTCGGCCTCAATGCCTACATCCACTACCGGCTTGTGATCTAATCACCCCACCGGATTTCCACTATCTATGCTTTCAATAGGCTAAGCAATAACCTTTACAATGTTGCTTTTCTAGGCTAAACAACAACCTTTACAAGATGCTTTTCTAGGCTAAGCAATAACCTTTACACAATGCTTTTCTTAGGCTAAGCAATAACCTTTACAAATGAAAGATTTCTCTAAGAAGGTGTCTTCACAAAAGATCACTCTAAGAGATACAATTTAAGCGCAATGAAATTGCCTCTTAAATAGGCTAATATGAAAGTAAAAAACAAACTCACACAAACACTATATGAATGCAAATGTGTATGCTCATGATGTGTGTGTGTGTGATAACTTCAATCAAGTTTAAAAACTAAGCTCAATCAATATATGCTTAAAGCATTTCAAAGGTTAAGGCACATAAAAGATTTGATTGAAGTGAAATGTAAATCACATGTATAGATACAAACTTGTTAATGATATGAAAATCAAAGGTTCACAAGTTGTATGAAATTAATTAACTTAAGACATGTGATGCATGTGCAATGTTGTTTTCAAAACTAAACAAATTTAACTAAAGTTCAAATGAATGAAAACAACAAATGAAGATTCAACCAAGTAAAAGACTCATGCTATAAAAGAAAAACAAAGATTTTGTCTAAGCATGATTAAGAAAGATTTTAAAACAACTTGGTTTGAAATCAAGGGTGAAGAATCCAATCCAACATAAATCAAAGATTAGAAAAAGAATGGATTCAACACATCATAGTTATAATGCTAAAATTAATTTACCAATAATTTAAACAAAGCATATAACATATGATTAATAAAAAGTAAAGCTTACTTAGAGATTTAACTTCATTGATCCAAGTTTTAGCTTCACTAATGACCCCTTGATCTCTCTTAGTTCATCCCCTTTTTCTTTGTCTCAGAGCACCTCAAGAGGCTCTTGGTTCGTATTTCTTTCAACTTCTTTTTCAAAGGAATGAACTTGTATTTATACTCAAAAGTTCAGTTTCTGCGTCTCCCTGGTCGACCTGCCATACCCCCGGTCGACCTGGTACACACAACGGTCATAAAACAGACCGTTTGAAAAGAGCTCAACGGCTCTTTACCCGGTCGACCTAGGCCTGGGACCAATTTCTCCCAAAATTGCATATTTTAAGGTATTTCTTTGTGGGGATTTTTGGGCCACTAAATCAAGCTTGGAAACATGTTTTAAATCAAACGAAGTGGTTTAAAAACATGAAACACAAAAAGCCTAAAATGATTTGAAAGATTTAAAACATAGGCTTGCTTGATTTGATAAAATTCTTTTCAAAAACAAATGCATCCAAGTTTAAAAACAAAACATGCATAAATCAATAGTTTTACAAATCTTAAAAACAATGCATGTATAAAACAAGATTTCAAGATTTTCTAAAACAATGCAAGTGCAAAAATTCAAATGGTGTTAATATGCTAATGCATCCATCAAATTGCAATACACAAAATTCCTAACAAGAGCTTGAGTGAGCTTCTAATTGGAATTGATGGTTTCATGGCTTTGAAAATAATGCTGCTCCTTCCTTATGAAGCTCTTTGATTTCAGTGTATGAGTGCACTTGAAGTTAATTTGAAAGAAAACATTTCTAGCAGCTCATTCTTTCCTTATGAAGCTCTTCATGAGCTGCTCCATCCTTGGGTTGGCCTGAGTCCAGTCTATGTTAGGTTATACCTGGGCCTGACTTTATGGCATGATTGTTAACTGGCTTAGTGCTAGACCTATTATCCTATATTAAACACAATGGTCTGTGTGTATTTTGTAAATGGGCTGGGCTGGCTTTGGTGTGACCTTCGGGTTAATTAGTTTCCTACAGCTGCTATGTTTTGCCATGCTTTGAAGTAAGATTCACAAATTGCTAATTCCACGTCTATTCCTCCTTGACTGCAGACATCTAGAATCTCTACCAAACAACAACTATGCTTTCTTCAATCCTTGACTGAAGACAAACCAGCCCCTGGCTGGAGTCTTATCTCTTAGTTTAACTTGAAATTCAGCAACCAAAAGAAAAGGAGAGAGAGCATTGCAAATATTTTTACTAATAAATTTCTGACTATTTTTATACCAAGTGAGAATTGATCATGTTGCTGAAAAACCACCAAACAGCATGAATTTAGCTCCAGAAAACTGTCACTATGGGAGTTTTTAGATAAAACTATAGGAAAACCTCCTTCTTCTATGTTTATCTTTCTAACTACAGTGCAGAACGTAGATTTTGTTCTGTTCAACTTAATTTTTCAACTGCAATATAATTTAACGTATTTCAAATGGCAGGAAAAACTTGTAGCAGAACGGGAGAAGTGTACGCAGGAGGGTGCAATCTAATTGACTCAGGAGCAAATATCAATCAATGCCATTGGTGGTCGGTCTGGATACTTGAGAGGGTTTGGAAACGGTCCGAAGCCCACGTCTACAACTAGGAGCACCAGGACAGACTCAGAGGATGGTGAACGTGGGGCATTGCGGGCTGCCGTGGAGAGATTGCAAAATGAATTGGGAGCTCAATCTGAAGAGATAGAGCAGATGAAGAATAATCAAGTTGCCATGCAGCAACAGATGGAGGAGATGATGCGGTTGGTGGCGAGAGTGACGGGATCAGACATGATGACATAGGGAGGAGTGCTTACTTCTTGGTCAGTATTCATAGTTTCTTCTCTGATTGAATTAAAGTGCATCCACTAAGTTTAAACCATTCCTAGTTTCTTCTCAGGTTGAAATAGAGTTTGCATTAGATTTAGTTTGCATTTCCTAGTTTTTTTTTTTTTTTTGCTTTAAGGTGAAAATTGTATTAGAAAAGAAACAATGAAGAGGAAACATGGAAATGCATTCTTACCTTTTTAACTTGAATGCACTCAAATATGCAAAGTATCCAAGATAATTAAAAAGCATTCAACCCCATACCAAATTATCAAGCTGACTTGAAGCATGAATGTGTCATGTCAAATAAGGCAAGTTTGATTGCGGCAGACACTCATATGATAGAATTCTATACAAATACAAAAATGAAACCTGATTTGAGTCCCCCAGTTTATAAATGAAGCAATGAGATAATTCTTCAATGGTGATGAGTGCTTTTAAAAAGAACTATGTGAATATGTAACGGGTTTCCAGTGAATATGTAACGGGTTTCCATCACAATGGCTTGTCAAACACCTACTGACCTGTGACTGTGATTCAAAGCCTTAGTCAGAGTAGTGAATGGACCAAAGACAAGGTAGCAAGGGAAGGAGTCTCAGGATCTTCTTTTGTGGGGAATACCTTCCCAATATGGAAACATTTGTATCTTTTAACTCCTCAATACCCTTTCCTTTTTTTCTTGATGTCCTCTTACTTCTTCTTCATTTCCTCTATTTTTGAAATTTCTCCTTGCCATTGTTTAGATTTCATTTACTACTTGGGTCTTACTCATATGTGTGAATACTATCTACAGATCGCAGCTTTCTTCTCTTGAAGCTTGAAGGAATCGATGGGTCTGTTTCTTTTCTTTTTGTGGGTGTCCTCAGTTGCTGCTATTACTGAAGGTGGATTTTCTACTATTAATATTTTGGATGCAACATTTTTACTTGAATTAGTAACGCCGACGTGGCTAAACTTGTGGGTTGGATTTAATAGTTATATGTTTCCTAATATGTTGAAGGAGCATGTTTTGTACTCCTTTTTTTTAGTTAAATGAGCAGACTTTATTTTACATTTTATTGGAGTTGAATGAGCAAACTTTATTTTACATTTTATTGGAGTTGAATGAGCAGGTTTTATTGTACATTTTGTTTGAGTTGAATGGGCATGTTTTATTGTACAATTTAATTTTTGTTGAATGGGAAGGTATTATTTTACATTTTATTTTAGTTGAATGAGCAGGTTTTATAATATTCAATGTAAAAGAGATTTTTGAAGTGGCAGGTAGTAATTTATAAAGTAAATATATTATTTTTAGCGACGAATTTTATTTGTCGCCTAATACAATAAATATATCTTTGCATATTATCCCCGACGTATATAATTTGTCACCTAAGAGAATTTGTGGCAAGGTTAAATATTGGGCGACGAATTAAAGTGTCGCCTAATGTCTACAAACTATGCGTGACAAAACTAATTTGCCGCCTATTATAACTTATGGCAATTCATACACTATTTAGCGACAATATAGTTTTGTCGGTAAAAGATATAATTCAGCGACGACTACATTTTGTCGCCACATTTCCTTTTCACCATTTTTTATCCATTTTTTTGCGACAAAAAAATATCATTTTTGCGACAAAAAAATATCATTTTTGCCGACATAACGTGTTGTCGTAGAAAATTGATATTTGGCGACGATAATGTGTTGTCGCAGAAAATCTTCTTTTACTGACATAATATGATGTCGTAGAAAATTGATATGTGTCGACGATAATGTTTTGGTGATGATAAATTTTTGTCGCTGAATATTACACTTATTGTGCAGAAAAATTGATATTTGGCTACGATTAGTTGCTATCGTCGGCAAAAAAATTCGCTGTCGCCTAATAGGCGATGAACTAGCGACAAAAATGGTTTCGTCGCGGAATATATTGGGCGACGATTTTTGGATTTTTTGCGACAAATATTTGCGTCGCGAAAAATGATTTTTGTTGTAGTGTACCTCGGAGGCTGAATACGTAGCTGCTTGTGAAGCAGCTAAGGAAGCAGTATGACTCAAGAGATTCGTTATGGAACTTGGGGTGGTACCTTTGGCACGACAACTGCTCAAAGTTTATTGTGACAACATCGGGGCAGTCGCTCAATCCAAGGAGCCCAGAAGCCATAAAAGCCAAAAGCATGTACAAAGGAAATATCATTTAGTTAGAGAGATTGTGCAGAGAGGAGATATTGTTATTACCAAGATAGCCTCTGCGGACAATCTGGCAGATCCCTTTACTAAGCCTTTGACTACCAAAGTCTTTGAGCAGCATGTAGACGGGATGGGCATGAGATGCAACCCTGACTGGAATTGAGCCCAAGTGGGAGATTGTTAGATTCTATGGACTCAATCCATAAGTTGATGTAATAAATTGATTAATTTCTTTATTTATCAATGAAATCATGCTTTCCTTTCATGAGATGAATGGTATTTTATTACTTAACGCACATAACCAATACATATGACATAATGGTTCATGAGATGAACTGGGTCCCATTAGTATATTAGATGTGATATATGTATATGGATGAGATCCACATATGGGAGATATGTGTCACAAATCTTATACTTAAAAATATCTTCACAACCATTGATGAGACTAGGCATCTCATCTATAAGGTTGCAACACTTTGATCACTATGAGATAGTGTGATTTGTCTCGATCATCATAATATAAGATTCTGGATCATAGTGCTGGTACATTGGATGTATTGAAGGACCATGAGAAGCAGCTTATGAATACGGTCTCTATTTTAAGGTCTGCTCTCAAATTCCCTAGCAATAGGCTCTCAATCTGAGACTTTGATGAACTCAAGTTTCTGTCTATTCATTTGCTTTGAGTCACCAATGAGTGAGGCCAATTATAGGTCAACACCTCGGTGTCTTGGGTTACGTGGTAGTAGGACTGTGGGAACATCCAATGATCAAGATGGAATCTATCTATATTATCCCCTTGTGCCAATTAATGGATTTATCATTAGTAAGTGCGCACCCATCTCGATTAAGAGTTAATTGGATGGTACTAATGATCACTGTAATTAATTGGGGCTCAAGGATTGTTAGATCCCGACCCAGACCAATTCGATTAGTGTGCGATTAGTATGTGTTTAGTCCTAAGTGGGTTTAGTTGTCGTTGGGTTAGAAGTAATTAGTTTTAGTCTTGGACATAGCTTTGGGAATTTTGAGAACGTTTAGTATTAGTCATACACACGCAGGAAGGCCTGAGTGCACGTGTAAGCTTGGGAGGATCGTATCGGTTTCCGTGTAATTGTGATTTTGAATTCATTGAATGTTTTCTATGTGTTACAACTTTCATCTTAAGCCCATTCATGTTTGAAGCCCAAAAGCCCAAGTTCTGGCCCCAAAAGGGTAAAGTGGTCTTTTTACACAAATCTGGACACAAAATTCGAGATCTCAAAACCATGTCAAAAATATACTTTTTGGAAAGTAGATATTTTGAGGATCGTTTTTTCCTTCTTCGTGAAAGTCATTCGAGGCCCACAAAATCATGTTTTTGTCATTTCAAGGTTCAAAGTTCATTGGGCCCCATTGTCATCACTTAAGCATAACCCTCATCTTTTTCATTTATTTCCCCAAAATTCCTGCAACTTTCTTAACCTAGGGCTGAAAATCCCTCTTTCCTTTCCATCTTCCTCACCTTGCATGATCTAGCTAGAGATCTCCAAATAAAATTCCAACGCCGTCATCTTCTTCCTCTCATCTCAAGCTTCCTATTAATGTCTCCTTCTTGAAAGCTAAAGTTGGGAAAGCTCTCCATTTTTCTTCATTCCTTCTTGTTTGAGCATTTCTAGGTAAGAGCTTCAACCCATACTTTTCATGAAATCTTTTTGGTTCTTCAAAAATCCTGTTTTTCATAATACAAACCCGTTTGGTAAAATTGGTTCTTGTTTTCAAGATTGAGTGAGTTTTGTGTGGTTTTCATGGGTTTTTGTAGTTCTTTGGATTAGTGAGTGAAGTGCTTGGAGAAGTGTGAGACATCTTGGACTAAGGCAAGTAATCTCTATAGGCAATGTTGCATGTGTATTTTTGATTTCATGGTTGTTCTAGAAATTGTGCATATGAATTTGTTTATAAACTTCATGATCTTGCTTTCATTGGATTGGATGCTTGAAATGGTGAAAATGAACCCTTGGTGAGCATGAAGGCTCAAGGGATTGTATGTGATTCAAGGAGGAGAAGAAGGAGAGAAATGTGTGGGAAGTTGTACAAGAGAAAGGCTTTTTCTGCACTCTGCGAGCACAGGCAAAAGCTTGTCCGCTCGAGCAACCAAGCCACTGCTTGGTCCGAGCGCAGACAGAGAGATGTCCGCTCGAGCGACCTTATGTCCGCTCGAGCGAACTGCCCACTGTCTAATCTGGAGCAAGACAGAGAGTTGTCCGCCCGAGCGACCTTATTGTCCGCTCGAGCGAACTGTCTCACTCGAGCGAAGTGTCAATACCTTACAAGTTCCGCTCGAGCGAACCTGCCAGATTCAGGAAGAAGAATTATTTCATTTGGGTATTTTTCTTGAAGGTTGGAAAACTAGACTATGTTAAGGGTTTTGACTTGACATTGTGTAAATGGAACTTCAAAATGCAACCCAACTTTGGGGACACCAATTCTTGTATATTCCGACATTTGGGGTCCCAATTACACAAAGGTCAATTAGTAGCCTTAACTCATGCTTGTCAGATTTCGTATTTTGAATTTCCGTCATGGTTTGATAAGTACCGTCGTGCACTCGTTTTGAATTTCAAGTATAAACTCGTTTTGAAGATTTGTTTCAAGAAAGAGGGGATCACTTCCTAAGCGTGTTATGCATATTAATTATCCCTTTTGCTAGTCGTGTTTATTGTGTTTGATAAGTGATTTTCCCCCTTTTTATCTCGACATGTTTTGATAGTGTTTCGCGTGTTTTGTGCATTCATGAATTAAGTGAACACCACTGAGCTTGGACTGCCCTTTCAGTTTGATCCACTGTCTGGGGGTCCTTAAACATGTGGATTGTCTGCAGACTAGTCGTGTATTTTATTACACATCGTGCGTGTCCGGTTCCAAGGCCGGAAATCCCCATATATGTGGGAAACGTGTCGTGATTATATTATGTATATCGTGCTTGTCGTGCGTGCTTGCTCTTTTCATTACATATATGATAGAGAAAGGATGGGCTCTGTGTAGAATGTAACTATTCATGATATTATAAGTATGCATGTTAGCTTTACTCGTATTTTGAAATGTATCTTACTCTTGTAACTGTGTACAATCCAGCAAAATGTCTTTATATATTCTTTAAAGGTTTACTATTTTATGTTCTTACCTAAATTGATTGCCTGTCAAACCGTTGTGTTTGACTCTTGTTATTGGTGCCCAGGTGCAGGAGGCGTTACCTTTGAGGAGGAGCGCCCGGAGGAGTCTTTTGAGCCAACCCCAGTTAGAGAGTGGCAGCCCGACGATGTCAATTAGACGTCGGGCGGGTTCGTGAGTTTCGCCATTTTTGTCATGGGGTTCTTTTATCATTTGAGAATTGTATTGGCCCGTGTTGGTCTCTTATGGGATGTAACTAAAACTTAACTTACTTTCGTGTTAGTCTCATAACTTGAATTATAATGGGAATGTCATGTTAACTCCTTTCTTTGGATACTATGTCATGTTATTATGTCGTCATAGCACTTAAAGATTTATTGGTGCTTATCTTGATGTGATTTACTACACGCTTCCGCATACTCGATCATGTGAGTCAGATTCCACGTGTCTTTGGGGAATTCTCACTGCGGGAACCTGTGGGAAAACTTAAACAATCATAAATAGACACACGTCGCGGGCTCGGGATCCGTTCCGGGGTCGCGACAAGGATGATAAGATGTGGATCTAGGATTGGATGAGACAGATTTATTCCAATTGATCCATGGATATTGATAGAGGGGACTACTTGTGGTAATTGGGAAGTTTAGGGTCTTCATTGTAATTTATTCTTAAGACTGGAGTGCAATTGCATTTATATAGTAGTGTTATTTACAATTAACAGTGGGCCCAGGTTGCACATGAGAAGTGCGGTCGCGAGTCCCAGTTGGTGCCAGCTTTCTAAGGAATCCCTAGTGGGCCCCACGTTAGCCCAAGAATTAGAAAGTTACTAATTCTACTTGAACTCTAAAATGAAGGAATTAGAAAGTTACTATTTCTACTTGAAGTGGGACTTCTAATAGTGGTAATAGTAAGCTACTAATTTGTGTGGAAGTGTGACTTCTAATGCAATTAGCAAGAAAGTCTTAAGAGGAGTTTTGTAGGCTATAAATAAGGGAAGAAACCCCTTGGACGTCCCACTCTAGTATTCACGCCCAAGACTCCTCAAGTGCAAGAGCTGCACATCTCTCTTCCTCCTCTCTCTATTCTAGTTTGCTTGGAGTTTCTAGTAGGGTTTTATCTTGGAGATCGCACCCATCTTCTTGAGAAAAGAGATCTGATAGAGGGTCATAGCGTGGAAGACAACAAGATCTTGGAGATCTCTAATTGCTTCAAGAAGAGTTTTTGATCAAGTTAATTATATTCTCCTCCATTAGAGCACTACCGGGCTCCAAAGGTATAAAATACTTCTCTACTTGTTGTAGATTATTTTGTTGCATGTAGTTGCCGATTTCTATCTTCTAGATAGGTTATATTTTTGTATATGATTTATGAGAATGAGGGATTGCATCCTGGATTGGGATTTGTAGCCTTATGGATAGTTGATCACTGAATCAAGTGGGTCAAAAGTTTTGAAAATCTATCACGAGGCCCACCTACCACCAACAGAGTCAGCTTGGCATATGAAGAAGTAATAGATTTCCAAGTCATTCACATCGAAGGTTATGCATTGGCAGGAGACCTAATTTCAACAACTTTGACAGAGATGATTGAAGTGTACCGAGGACTGGACGACGTCTGGACCTGAGTACCAAAAAGTGGGTCAAACACGACGGTTTGGCAGGTGGGTGAAAAGACATGACAATATGATAATAAATGAATTTACCTTCAAAAGCATTTATACCCGTTTAAATAACAATTTCCATAAAGAAAAGATAAATCATTCAAGTATGCGTTGTAAAACATGTAAAGGTAACCAAGGAAACGAGAAAACAAGTAAGATGGCAACCACACAAAGCTAAGTCCTCTATCACCGAAGTGACAAAGCATATCAAGGCACTGATCTCAGTCACACGAGGTGAGGAGATTCGACAAAATATAAACATATACATATAATATAAGGGACATGACCAAGCTGTAGCGGGATCCAAACTGCAGCTGGCGGGACAAGAGGGGGATCTCCAAGTCGGTGGATCAGACCAACAAGGTTATCCAAGCTTAGTGGTGCCGACTCATAGGTCAAATGACAAAATCAAAACATGTATAAAATACATCAAGTGCAAGTATGTAAACAAGCGGAACGGGGGTGTTCAAAGGCACAACTGTCATATCAATCCGGGCATGCATATCGAGACTAGGAAAATGCTACAATTACAATTTCAATATTTTCGGGAATGCATAGGAAATTTGGAATAATAAAATACAAATGAACTTTTGAAATTTCAAGACAAGTATTTGCTAGATTGTGTGGTCTCAATCTATCAGTTGATATAATAAATTGATTAATTTCTTTATTTATCAATAAAATCATGCTTTCCTTTCATGAGAAGAATAGTGTTTTATTGCTTAATGTACATGACCAATACATATGACATGATGGTTCATGAGATGAACCGGGTCTCATTAGTATATTAGATGTGATATATGTATATGGATGAAATCCACATACGGGAGACATGTGTCACAAATCTTATACTTAAAAATATCTTCACAACTAGTGATGAGACTGGGCATCTCATCTGATAAGGTTGCCGCACTTTGATCACTATGAGATAGTGTGATTTGTCTCGATCTTCAGAATGTAAGATTCTAGATCATAGTGCTGGTACATTGGATGTATTGAAGGATCATGAGAAACACCTTATGAAATACTGTCTCGATTTAAGGACTGCTCTCATAATTCCCTAGCAATAGGCTCTCAATCTTGAGACATTGATGAACTCAAGTTTCAGTCTATTCATTTGTTTTGAGTCACCAATGAGTGAGGCCAACTGTAGGTCAACACCTCGGTATCTTGGGTACGTGGTAGTAGGACTGTGAGAACATACAATGATCAAGATGGAATCTATCTATATTATCCCCTTATGCCAATTAATGGATTTATCATTAGTAAGTGTGCACCCATCTCGATTAAGAGTTAATTTGATGGTACTGATGATCACTGTGATTAATTGGGGCTCAAGGATGATAAGATGTGGATCTAGGATTGGATGAGACGGATTTAATCCAATTGATCCATGGATATTGATAGAGGAGCCTACTTGTGGTAATTGGGAAGTTTAGGGTCTTCATTGTAATTTATTCCTAAGGCTGGAGTGAAATTGCATTTATATAGTGGTGTTATTTGCAATTAACTGTGGGTCCGGATTGCACATGAGATGTGCGGTCGCGTGTCCCAGTTGGAGCCAGCTTTCTAAGGAATCCCTAGTGGGCCCCACGCTAGCCCAAGAATTAGAAAGTTACTAATTCTATTTGAAGTGGGACTTCTAATAGTGGTAATAGTAAGCTACTAATTTGTGTGGAAGTGTGACTTCTAATGCAATTAGTAGGAGAGTCTTAAGAGGAGATTTGAGGGCTATAAATAAGGGAAGAAACCCCTTGGACGTCCCACTTTAGTATTCACGCCCAAGACTCCTCAAGTGCAAGAGTTTCACATCTCTTCTCTTCCTCTCTCTCTTCTAGTTCTCTTCTAGTTTCCTTAGAGTTTCTAGTAGGGTTTTCTCTTGGAGATCCCACCCATTTTTTTTGAGAAAAAAAGTCTGATAGAGGGTCATAGCGTGGAAGAAAACAAGGTCTTGGAGATCTCTAATTGCTTCAAGAATAGTTCTTGATCAAGTTGATTGTCTTCTCCTCCATTAGAGCACCACCGGGCTCCAAAGGTATAATCTACTTATCTATTTATTGTGGATTGTTTTGGATGCATGTAGTTTGCTGATTTCTATCTTTTAGATAGGTTTTATTATTGTACTTGATTCATGAGAATGAGGGATTGCATCCTGGATATGGTTTATGGCCTTCTGGATACTTGATCCCTGAGTCAAGTGGGTCTAAAAGTTTTGAAAACCTATCCACGAGGCCCACCTATTTCCAACAGTATCGGGGTTCAAGACTAGTTCAAAGTTAATAAGGATCCCGTATGTCTAAATCAGTAAAGACCTGGTACTCCTTGAGCTCGGGGACATTCCGGGGTCCTTATACACTTCGGGGATTTTCAAAACTACAATGAATCTTTGTGAAGTGATTTCTTTCTCAAACGAATTTCAAATAATGAGGATAAGTCTTCCCATCACAACAGGGCTCCCAACAAACCTCCCTCAATCATTTAAACATTTCATTTGTGCTCCCAAAATAGCCCCAGAAGAACAGTACCCATCACTCGAGCGGACTAGAGGTTCGCTCGAGCGGTTAGCTCTCTGGAATGACTTTCTGGGTGGGTTCGCTCGAGCGAAGTTGAGGTCGCTCCAGCGAACTCATCCAGTTCAGGTTGGCTCGAGTGAAGATTCAGTTTGCTCAAACTGACCATTCTCTGGAACGAGTTCCTGGGGGGTTTCGCTCGAGCGATAAAAGGTTCCCTCGAGCGAACTATCCACTGGAATGGTTCGAACCCTTTTCTGGACACTTCGCTCGAGCGAACTGTCTAAAAACTGGTTCCAGGACAGTTCTTCTCCTCTCTTTCTCCTCCTTCTACAACCTATTTTTAGCCCCTTGTATCCACCAAATGAGGAGTTCAAAACCTATCCAAACCAACATCAAATCTCCTACAACATCCATTCCATCCTCCTCCAATAATATTACATCCAAATATAAAGAAAGAAGGGAAGGAAACCACTACACCCAAGAACACATTTGAACTATAAACAAGAGATAAATGAAGGACTATAAACCACATTTTCCATGACAATAAATGAGTCAACAAAACTCTTTCATGAGCATTTATTTCACAATCAATGCAAGTTTAATAAACATAAATAAAAATAACCAAATCAATCATATTTCTCATGAAAACCATTGAAAGCTCATAATATCAAATCATCCACTTGCCTTAGGGCCTCTAAACAAGAAAACCAAGCCTTAAACACTCCTCCAAGCCAAGAATCCAAGCTAGAACAAAAATCCCCAAAACAAACCCAAAAAGGGTCAACACAAGAAACAAAAGAGGAAAGCTTACAATAATGGAGATGGAACTTCTTCAAGGCTAGAGGAACACAAATCTAAGAGATGGGGAGGGTTGCTTAATTGTAGGTTCTCCAAATGGGCAAGAATAGCTCAAAGAGGATCTTGGGATGGGAGGCTTCCTCTAAGAATAGTGTCAATGGAAAGCTCTAGAGGTGAGGAAGGAGATGATGATCTCTATCTCTCAATTTGTGCAAGGTTGGTGGTGGATTTGGTGATGGAAAAACAATAGAAGAAGGAAAAGGAGAAAGAAAACCCTAGGTGAAAATTGGAGCTTGAGCTAGAAAAGGGAAAAGAGAAGGGGAGTTCTCCTTATATGCAAGTCAGGAGTGGGCTCCACCACTTGAAATCTTTGTGGGCTGAAATCATGGTTTTCGGGACTTCGAACAAATTCGACGAAGAAGGAAGAAACGATGGTCAAAATTTCTAGTTTCCAAAAAGTATATGTTTCGCGGGTTTCGGGAATATCAAATTTTGGGTACAGATTTGGTGTAGAGTGACTGTTTTGCCCTCAATGCTAGGAAAGTCGGGTTTCGGGATTTTGGACAGGGACGAGATCAACATAAAAGTTGTAGGGATTAAAGAGATAAGAAAAACAGGATTAAAACAATAAACATAGGAATCTCAGATAATCCCCCAAGTAAACGCAAAGTCATAAAAGGAACCTCCAAAGGGCCCCCCCACTAATCACAAAGGCACTCAAAATTCCCCAAAGCAATAAAAGAGCCATTCTAATCCCAAGTTAACCAAAACACATTAAACACGCTTAGAACTGAAACACGACTTAATTAACACTAATCGAGGTCACTCGGGACGAGGTCTTACACGAGCGGATCCACCTCCGCTCGAGCAAGCTTGGGCTCTGTCAGGCCCTATTTCAGCAGTTGCATAGGCCCGTTTCAACATGTTTTTCCCCTCCTATTTGATGTGTTTAGGTCCCCTATGGACCATATATGTTGGGAAATGAAAGATTGGAAAGGAACACATTGAATTATGTAAATTTGAGGAAAAGTTTGATGTTAGAATTACCCGAGGGATTTTTATAACTCTTAATACACACTTTACAACCTTAAATGTTGGAGATTTTCATTGGTACCAAACTCATCAGTTATAAATCGACATTAAGGGGGCTAAGTGTGTATCGAGTCGACCCTAGGTAAGCTATTAAACCATTATACACATTGCTTCATTCCAAGTTAGAAAAATTTGTATGTTTTTACAAATTAATTTGAAATAGAATTGAGTGGTTCGCCACGTTTGAAATTATCGGTAAGACTACTCATTTGATTCGTTCAATTCTGTCCGTTTGTATTTGCTCAGAGTAGTTCCTCTTATCGATTTTGAAATGTATTGGTATGGTTTGATTTATATTGATTCGGGTTTTGGAAGGCACCACTAAGCTTAGGTCACCTAGTTGGGATGATCACCCGGCTTGGGATCTTTAAAATTATTTGCCAACTGCAATTTGGACCCCTCTGTTTGCTCCGGCCATGGCAACGGCTATTTTTGTGTTCCAACTATGTCAAAGGCTATTGTTTGTTCCAGCCATGTAATACATGGCAACGGCTATCTGTCAGTATGCTCTTGTTACTTCGGTAATAGGAGAATTTAGCTAAATGTGGATTGCCAGTGTTTTTACTAAGTTTGTTATATTCTTTAAAAATTGTCAATGCTTTAATAATGGTTTCATTTCTTCATTGATAGTTATGTTTAGACTTACAAATGTATAGGAATGATTCCATAATGTTTTACAAATACTTGTATTCCATTATTTGTTTTATTTGCTTGCCAGACCATTGTGTCTGATACTCTCTTGTATGGTGCAAGATATTGACCCCGCTCCCTTTGAGGCGGAGCGCGAGGAGGAGGCGGTAGTACCGCCGGTTGGACCCGAGTGGTAGCCCAACGATGTCATCTAGACTTCGGATTGGGTTATGAGATTCGAATAATATTTTGGGATTGATGTTCTTTTTGGGAACTTGTTTCTATAGCCTTTGTTGGCTGTTTTTATGGGAATTGTATAACGTTAATTTACTTTTGGCATTGTAAACTTAAACAAATTATGGGCTTGCTTATGATATATTTCTCATTTTGATGCAAGGCACGATTGTTCATTTTATGCTTTCTAATTGATTAAGTGTTTGCTACATTGCTTCCACACATTTTATAAATATCGTAAATATAATTGTTGTATTGTGATGGATTGGAAATAGGAATCCTTACCGCGGAAACCTATGGGAAACTAGAGCAAGCGGGCGGAATTTTCTGGCTCGTTGCACCACGGCCCCGGATTAGAGACTTGGTTTGTTCGGTCTCGGTCCGGGGGCGTGACATGCGGTGCAAAAGGTATATGTATCCATATCTTGAGTAATCATCTGTGAAAGTGATGAAGTACTCATATCCTCCTCTGGCCCTGTCATTAATGAGTCCACACACATCAGTATGCACTAATTCCAATAAATCTTTAGCCCTATTGCCCTTAGATGAAAAGGGCCTTTTGGTCATGTTGCCTTCCAAACAGGACTCGTGAACAGGCATTGGTTCTACCACCAATGAAGGCAAGATACCATCTTTCACTAGCCTGTCAATCGTATTAAGGTTTATATGACCTAGCCTCAAGTGCCAAAGTTATGTTGGATTAGATGAAGGTGACTTCCTCTTTAATGATTATCTATTAATTGTTTCAGTATCATGTATCTCATACATCGTGGGAGTTAACAAATAAAGCCCATTGGCTACCTTGCCAGAACATATAAAAGTACCATTCCTCTTTATGATAACTCTAGTACCAAAAGTAATAGAAAAACTTTTATTCACCAAACTAGAAACTGAAATTAAATTATGTCGTAAAGACCGTACATATAATGTGTCTGACAAAACCAATTTATTATTGGAGAAATATAAAGTAATGACTCCCACTGAAACAGCCTCCTCCTAAGCGTTAGATTCTAAGTTGACAATGATTTCTCCGTCGCTAAGCCTCCTGGTTTCCCTGAACCCCTGCAACGAATTACATATGTGATTAGTTGCACCGGAGTCAACACACTAGGATTCTGAAGTACCAGTTGCAAAACTAACTTTAGAAATAAGTGACTCAATCATACCTGAGGTCTTCTTCTTAGATAGATAATCTGAACAATTCCTTTTCCAATGTCTTGTCTTACCACAATGGAAACACTTTCCTTTTGTCCCTAAACCCTTAGCCTTGGCCACACCACTATTAGGACCATTCTCCACCTTAGGACCCTTCGGAACTGATTTCGTCTTGCCTTTCCGCCCTTTGCCTTTCGGGTTGGACTTGACATCTGACTTTTGTGTCATCAGGGAAGTTGGCTTCTTCTTCATAATCCCTTCAGTCACTACCAACTGACTAGACAGCTCAACCAAAGTCAGATTCATCTTATTCATATTATAGTTAACCTTGAAATTGTTGAATGACTCCGGCAGTGACTCAAGGATTACGTCAATCTGTAATTCTGCATCAATCGCCGCCCCTAGTACATCTAACTCATTCAATGAGTCCATCATTTTCAATATGTGTTCCTATAGTGGTGTGCCTTCAACCATCTTGGTGCTAATGAGTACCCTCATAGCAGCCTGCCTAACAGGCCTGCCCTATTCCGCAAACATCTCCTTTAAGTTTGATATAATATCATATGCAGTCTTATAGGATTGATGTTGGTGTTGCAAAACACTAGACATGGATGTCTGAATATAACATATGTCCATCTCATCGTCTTTGGCCCATTTGTTGTAAAGTTCCTTTTCTTCTTGTGATGCATCCAGCCCTGGCTCATAGGGGGGGGGGGTGGTAAGGAAATATTTATATCCTGAAGCAGTCAGGACAATATCCAGGTTTCGTTTATAGTCTACATAGTTGGATCCCACCAACTTGTTCTGGTTGAGGATGGTCGCAAGTGGATTGAAAGTATTTGAATTCATGCTTGAAATAGTGTAGCACAAAACCATACATTCAATTAATGATATAAATGACATTACGGTTTAGTATTCTACCAAATTTATGTGGGAATCCTTATAACCACTAAATTCAGAATACATCAGAATCCCAACCCTCGGGGTATGCCTCCTTGGGGAGTGCGAATACCACCTAGATTGGTGCGGATCAAAGTTGGTCAAAATTAGGAGTAAGACTAACTATCCATGATCCCCTATCATTCATTATTATCTAGGTATCTCATACCAAATAATGTATGACTCCCGATTAGCTTTGGTTTCTAAAATACATGAGGCAAATCCTTGGGGATACTACATCATTATTTTAGTTAAATGTGACCCACCAACTAGCATTGCATGACAACCGTTGCCAGCAGCTCCTCCTTGGGGAGTGGGCCCCCGTCCCGTCTCACCAACACTATCCATAGGAGATCCATATCTAGTAACCAAACAAGTAAAAGCCCTCCGTGGGGAACGGCCATTCTCAAGATAGCGCGAGGCTAATACTTTCCTTACAATGGACCTATGGTGGAAAACCATGGGGATTTCTAAATATAAACACCCCGCTCCCACTTAATATTTTAGAATTGGGGATTTCCTTATAGGTATATGGGCCCACATATATAAACATCAAATCATCTCATGATATGAGCAATGATTGGCTCCAAGTCAAGTTATTTTAAGGAAAGTCCAATTTCTAAGACTACTGTTACCAATGGATCCATCTCATGGGTCCACCAACACTAATTAGAACTCTTTCCAAAAATTAATTTGATTTGACCAATTTTGGAAATTGCTATATTCGGATTAGATTTGGAAACTTTCTAAAACAAGCATTCATCCATAAATAGAAAGTGCTAAAATAAAAACAAGTCCTCTCCTCCACATGGCCCAAACAGAATAGATTTCTTGGACTTCTAGACTTTCCAAAACTTTGGGATTCCTCAAACTCTTTGGGCATCTCCAAAACGCTTTGGGTAATCTTCAAACTCTTTGATTAGGAGTCCAACTTCACTTTCCTTCTTCATCTTGGACATTGCCAGAATTTACAAATTTAGAAAATTTACATAAATTCCTATGCCTCAATTATGAGACTTACATGGTAATCTAAACATGGAAATAAAAGGGTTGTAGGGAAATTCACCATGCCTTGCCCTTTCATGGGAAACCAAGGAAACCATGATGCCCTTTACATGTTGCCCAAAATAACCATCAACCATATAAAGAAAGAAAAAGACTTGTGGGCCACATGGAGAGGACAAGATCACCTGCAAGTTAGTATCACATACAACCAAGCAACTCACAAAACCAGGCTGCCAAACCATAGTGGAAAGATAGGATGCTAAAAGAAAATTTTGGATTAAAATTAGAGATTTTCCTGTCTGCAGTCCGCTAGCCAACTTGACCAAGTCAGCCGGCCGACCTGACGAACACCCAAAGTTTGGGTTTTTCCTAATTTTAGCCAACCGAACCCAAACTCTCTCTAATGATTCCAAATACCATCTAATGGCTTCTTATCATCCTTCCATCATAGTTAAACCATTTTGTGCCATTCCAAACATGGATCTACTACAAAAAGTAAGCAAACCCAATCATAACCGATCCTTACATAGCCCTAGGTCTATCCTCTTCGCATCTCATGCAAAGATTAGATCTAGATTGCTAATCTAACATGATTAGAGATGAGGTATGTGTAAGACCCCGACCCGAGTGAACCCGATTAGTGCTAATTTAGTTACATGTTAGTACTAAGCTTGATTAGTGTTTTTGGTCTAGTTGGGTTTGGAATAGCCTTGATTCTAGTTTTGGGCCTTTTGGGGTGATTGATAGCTTGTGGGGCCCTTTGGGGGTTCCCTTTTTCGGCTTTGCATTTTCTTGTGAAATTTTCCCGACGTGTTTTAAATTGTGTTTTTGGCCCGTTGCATTCATCTTGTGGATTCTTACAACTTTCATGTTGATCCCGTGTCCATTCGAGGCCCCGAAACCCGATTTCATAGCCTTGAGGGTAAAACAGTCATTTCACACCAAATCTGTACCCAAAACTTGATATTCTCGAAACCCGTGAAACATACACTTTTTAGAAACTAGATATTTCGACGAACCTTTCTTCCTTCTTCGTCGAATTCATCCGAGGACCCGAGAGAGATGATTTCAGCCCATTTAGTTCATTAAGTTGTGGGACCCAACCTTCCCTTTGTTAACAAAGAAGAACTCACCCTCCATTTGCAATTCATTCTCCATTTTCCAGCACAAGAGAAGAGTCTAGGGTTTTCCTTGGTTTTCTCTCCTTCTTCTTGCTTCTCCATCTCAAAGCCTCACCAATCTTGCACCAAACTCAAAATGGAGATCATCTTCTTCTTCCTCATCTTGCAAGCATTCCATTGATACCATTTGTGAAGAGGACCCTCCATCACAAGACCTTCTTTGAGCTCATCATTGCCATTAGAGGACCTTAAAGGTAAGAGATCATCCCCATCTCCTAGATTAGTGTTCCTCTAGTTCTTGTTAAGCTACATTTCCATTTTTGAAAGGTTTCCTAGTCATTATATTGTTTGACCCATGTTAGGGCTTTATTTGGGGATTTTGCATTGTAGCTTGGACCATTTTCTTGGAGGACTTGATAGAGCTTAATATCATTAATTGAAGACTTGAGGCAAGTGAATGTTTGGAGGTTTTTAAGTTTCAAATGATTTGGTGAAACATTGATGGATTTTTTATGCTTTCATTGATTGCATTTATTGATTTTTCATGGTTGCAATAAATGATATTTATGCATCTTGATAGCCTCATTTAATGTCTTGGAATCTTGTGTTTTAGTCATCTTGATCATAGTTCTATGTGGTTGTTGAAGTGTTGGAAAGAAAGGAACAAAAAGGAGAAAAATCCAAGTCCCGGACCTGCATTGCGCCCAGGACCGATCGATCGGACGTGCAGACCGATCGATCGGTCTGTCAGTAACTGTAAGGGTTTTTGGACCGATCGATCGGTCCCTGTTCAGAAAATTTTGGCCGATCGATCGGACTGAAGTGGATTTTGAGATTTTTTTTTTTCCTTAGTGCTAGGTGGGACCTTGGCTACCCCTTTTGGACTAATTGGACTATGGGTGAGATGTCTTGAGCCGACGCTTCTCACGGTTAGTTTGGTGGCATCGAAGTTCAATCCGTTTCAATCGTGAACGGGATGGAATGACGCGATAACTTCTTTATATCCAAATATAAGTCTTTTGCCTTGGTTATCGTGAATTCCATTCCTTTCGATGACTGAATAGGTTGGTCGATGTTTCCGAATTAACGTCATGCCTAGGATGGACCGTCTATAACCTTGATTTTCCTAGTATGAAATCTAGTTATAACCATAAGCTCATTTTAAGTTTTGAAAATCGTAAGAGTGCATAAGGAGCCCGGAATGTCTTCAAACTCAAGGAGTGCCAAGTTATATCTATAATCGACATACGGGACCCCTATCCACTCAAATAGATCTTTAAATCATCATCTTTCCCGAATTGTAATAGTTCATTTTATTTCTTCATTTCCAAGATTTCTTTACATGGCTTGTCTTTCTCGAAAGCATTGTTGTACACTTGAAATGGTTACTTGACCCGAAGTGCATTGCACCACATGTTATGGCAGTGTGCCCTTGAGCACCCCCGTCTTGCCCGTTTGATTATATATATTTGTACTTGATTTACTTGCATTGTCTCGATTGTATTTGACCTATGAGTCGGCACCACTAAGCTTGGATAACCTCGTTGGTCTGATCCACTGACTTGGAGATCCCCCTCTTGTCCCGCCAGCTGCAGTTTGGATCCCGCTACCCGGTCATTACCGTGGTCTTGTCCCGATACCGCAGATTGCTACTGTGGTCCCCGATGCCCGGCTCGCTACCGTGGTCATGTATAGTATTGTATATGCATATGTATTTATATGAGATCCCCTGTTTCTCCTCACCTCGAGTGACTGAGACCAGGGCCTAGTTATTACTCTATCACCTTAGTGATAGAGGACTTAGCTTCGTGTGGTCGCCATCTTGCTTGTTCCTAATTCCTTGGATACCCTATGAGTTTTATCTTGTTTACATGTTTTTCTAACGAATGATTTATCTATTTTATGAGAGTTCTTGCTTTAACAGATTTTCTTACTTTTCGAGATATTTCATCTATTACATGTTGTTGTATCTTCTCACTCTCTTGCCAGACCGTCGTGTCTGATCCTTTGCTTTGGTACTCAGGTCCCGTTGCCGGTTTCCTTGAGGAGGAGCCGGAGGAGGCGGTAGGTGAGCTGCAGCCTCTAGTTGAGTGGCGTGCTGACGATGTCATGTAGACATCGGGTTGCCAAGAGGCGTAACATTTTGGGAAGGACTTGTTAACTATTCTTTGGGTTATTATTTTGTAATATTGGCCTTTGTTGGCCTCTAATTTTGGGGAATGTAACTAAATGATATTTTGTCTAACTTTAACAACCTTTGGGAAACATGCTATAGATCATTGCTCTTTCTGATACAGTTTGATATTGATGTTAATGCTTGCATGACTAGATATAGTCTAACTATTTGATTTGCTACACGCTTCCGCATTAAAAAAAAACATTCATGCAAGGTTTTGATATCCTCACCGCGGACACCTGTGGGAAATTGAATACAAATGTGCATGTTATCATTCCTTATTTATCACTATCGTCCCGATCCCGGATTAGTCCTACGGGCCGGTCCGGGGTCGCGACAGTATGGCTTTGATACCAATTGTTGGAAGTAGGTGGGCCTCGTGAATAGGTTTTCAAAACTTTTGACCCACTTGACTCAGGGATCAAGTACTCATAAGGCTATAAACCACATCCAGGATGCAATCCCTCCGTCTCATCAATCATGTACTTGACTCGGTATCTATAAGATAGAAAACAGCAACACCATGCATCCAAAAACAATCCACAACAAATAGAGAAGTAGATTATACCTTTAGAGCCCGGTAGTGCTCTAAAGGAGAAAAAGACTTGCTTGATGAAGAAACTATTTCTTTTAAGCAACTTAGGATCTCCAAGACCTCTTCGCCTTCCACGCTATGACCCGCTATTAGATCTATTTTCTCAAGAAGATTGGTGGAAACTTCAAGAGAAAAAACCCAACTAGAAACTCCAAGAAACTAGAAAAGAAAGAGTTGCGCAACACTTGCACAATGAGGAGCCTTGGGCGTGAATTCCAAGAGTGAGAGAGTGGACGTCCGATGGAGAGGCAACCTCCTTCCTTCCTCTTTTACTAATTGAAATAGAATTCTCACTTCCACACAAATTAGTAACTTACTCCTTTCTAATTATCATAGAAGTCTCACTTCCACAATAATTAGTAACTTACTATTACCACTATTAGAAGTCTCACTTCAAATAGAAATACTAACTTTCTAATTCTTTCCTTTTAGAGTTCAAATAGGATTAGTATCTTTCTAATAACTTGGGCTAGCGTGGGGACCACTAGGGATTCCATAGAAAGCTGGCTCCAACTGGGACACCGCGACCCCACATCTCATGTGCAATCCGGGCCCACAGTTAATTACAAATAACACCACTATATAAATGCAATTGCACTCTAGTCTTTGGAATAAATTACAATGAAGACCCTAAACTTCTCAATTACCACAAGTAGGCCCCTCTATCAATATTCATGGATCAACTGGAATAAATCTGTCCCATCCAATCTTAGACCCACATCTTATTATCCTTGAGCCCCAATTAATCACAATGATCATCAATACCATCCAATTAACTCTTAATCAAGATGGGCGCGCACTTACTAATGACAAATCCATTAATTGGCACAAGAGGATAATATAGATAGATTCCAGCTTGACCATTGGATGTTCCCACAGTCCTACTACCACGTACCCAATACACTGAGGTGTTGACCTACAATTGGCTTCACTCATTGGTGACTCAAAGCAAATGAATAGATTGAAACTTGAGTTCATCAATGTCTCAGGATTGAGAGCCTATTGCTAGGGAATTATGAGAGCGGACCTTAAAATCGAGACAGTATTCCATAAGGTGCTTCTCATGGTCCTTCAATACATCCAGTGTACCAGCACCATGATCCAGAATCTTACATTCTGATGATCGAGACAAATCACACTATCTCATAATGATCAAAGTACTGCAATCTTATCAGATAAGATGCCCAATCTCATCATTGGTTGTGAAGATATTTAAGTATAAGATTTGTGACACATGTCTCCCGTATGTGGATCTCATCCATATACATATAACACATCTAATATACTAATGGGACCCGGTTCATCTCATGAACCACCATGTCATATGTATTAGTCATGTGCATAAAGTAATAAAACACCATTCGTCTCATGAAAGAAAAACATGATTTTATTGATAAATAAAGAAATTAATCAATTTATTACATCATCGGATGGATTGAGTCCATATAATCTAACAGTGAGTTGTAAGAGAAATGTTTTGGAGGAAAAAAGGGTGTAGAAATCTGTTCAAATCTTAACTGCCTGCTGACTGGGCGGTCAGTAGGCAGCCGACTGGTCACCGACTTGGTGACCGCACAGGGTCGGTCACCATATCAGTAAGGAGGAATTTCAGGTCCTGAAGGGGTGGTCACCAGTCGGTGACCAGCACCAAGTCGGTGACCAGTCGGCTAGCTGACCTGGCCCCAAGTGGCTAGCAGCCTACCGACTGACAGGTGACCGACCTCCCACTACCTTTTTGGAAATTGTGAAGGAAGAAGAAACTGTTTCATACCTTATATTCATGAAATGGGTAGGAAGGATTGTTTAGGAATTCAAGGGAGAAAATCTCATCCTGGAAATGTGTTGAGGACTCTTGTATTATCAATATGTATGGGATGCTTGGAATGTCCTTAACTTTATTGAGTACCAAGCCAGTGACAAAACTGACATACGAGACCCTTATACACCTTGATTTAAATCTTAAATCCTCAATGCATAGTCTGTTATCTTGTGGAAATCCTTTTGTGTTTTCGTGTACTTGGATTTCGTATATACTCTCTAGTTTTCACATGATTTTTACTAGCCCTGCTTCGGAAATCCCAATTTATGCACTTTAAGTGTCCTGTCAGCCCTGTATGTGCATGACCTGACATGAATGTGAATTGTGTGCCTATGAGCACCCTACCCCACCTGCTAAGGTGTTACACACTTACATGTATATGTATGTATATGTCTTGATTTCTTGCTTGTAACCTATAAGTCGGCACCACTAAGCTTGGGCAACCTTGTTGGCTTGATCCACCAACTTGGCGTCCCCCACTTGTTCCTGCCAGCTACAGTCTGGATCCTACCTATCCAGTTACCCGGTTCCGCGACTGTGGTCTTGTCTAGCTACATGTATATATATTTAGTTGGTTCTCGTCACCTCGAGTGTCCAAGACCAACGCCTCTGTGTGCTCTCATCACATTAGTGATGGAGGGTTTAGCTCAGTGTGGTTGCCATCTTGTCAGTTTCCTGTTTCCTTGGTACCCTTTTATGTCTTATATTTCACATGTGTTTTCTAACTGATGATGCATCCTCTTTCAAGGAAATTATTGTTGAATAAGGTTTTTAATATTTTTCAAAGGTAAATTTAATTATGATTATTGTTGTTATATCTTTTCACCACCTGCCAGACCGTCGTGTCTGACCCACTATTTTTGGTACTCAGATCCAGACGCCCCATTCCTTGAGGAAGAGCCGGAGGAGGCGGCCAAAGAGCCGCAACGTGTAGGTGAATGGCAAGTTGATGATGTCATGCATACATTGAGTCATGCTACGAGATACGAAACACTTTTTTGGGATTGTGGCTAACTCATTCTTTTGGTTGTACTGGCCTTTATTTTTGGGGAATGTTAACTAATCCACCTTTTGTATAATCATTAACTTTTATTTGGGAATGCCATTACTCATTGCTCACTTTGACACCATGTTGTTTACACTTGGGTTACCAGTTTTGAATCATGATGAAAGGTTACTAAACTTAGTTTGCTACATGCTTCTGTACCTTATAAGTGAATTTCTTGTGTGCATGTGTGATATCCTCACTGCGGAAACCTATGGGAAATTAAATTAATGTATGCACCTTGTGATCACACTTTATAACATTAACAACCTCCCGATCCCAAATTAGGCCCGCGGGCCCGGTCCGAGGTCGCGACAAACTGGTATCAGAGCGAGACGTGTTTCAGGCAATTAAAAGAAACTAGAAATCCTAAGGATGTGGCGAGGATTCGTTAGACCTTTCGTTAGCTAGAATCACGTGAGCAATGTGTGACCCTCTATTTGATTATTATGTGCTAACATCTCGTAAGAGACTAGTGAACGACATTATGCCACCTCGTAAGAGACCAGTGAACGGCAATCCCACCACAAGCAACAGTGAATACCTAGGGCCACTTTAGGAAAATGCTCCCGACCAAACTCTGTAGAATCAGTTTCAACAGATGATGCAAGCTATGCTTGATCAGCAGCGTCAAGCCAATGAGAACTAGGCAAGGTTACAAGAACAAATGGCCAAAAAGGAAGAAGATCATGCTAGAGAGATGGCACAGATGCAAAGGCAGTTGTTGGAAGTGTTAGAAAGGAGGCCCGAACGGATTCTACCTCAACCACCAGGTCCACAGATTGTCATTAATCAAAGGGAGCATGACCCGAATGCCTTATTTGAGATGTTTCAGAAAAGCACTCCGAAAGATTTTGTTGGCATAGAGGACCCATTAGCTGCAGATTTTGGGTTTAAACATACAGAAAACATCTTTGAGGTCTTCCAATGCACAAGAGGAGAACAATTGAAACTTGCAGCGTCTTTGTTCACCAGTTTAGCAGATATATGGTGGAAGACCGTCAGAGAAGAGTACAAAACCATGGCAGATACAGTAGCTTGGGCTACTTTCAAGAGACAGTTTGGTGACAAGTATGTACCAACTCATGTCAAGAGGCAGAAGGCAATAAAATTCTAGCAGCTTGTGCAAGGAAACATGACAGTTCTCGAATACCTCACCAAGTATGAGAGATTGTCCCGTTATTCTCCAGAATTGGTAGACACTGTTGAGAAGAAGATAGCCAAGTTCTTTGAAGGACTTAATCTAATCATAGAGAGGGATGCTACGGGGGTTGTACAACCTGCAACATTTGAAGAGTCTGTTAATAGGGTTTACAAGTTTGAGAATTTGAACAACAAGATCCTCTGAGTTCAGGGAAAGGGGCAAGATCACCAGCAGAACCACCAACAAAGAAATCAAAACAAGTGGCAGAGGCTAAAGCAGAATGTTCAGAATCTAGTGGTTTGCATCCACTGTAGGAAGAATTATGTGAGTGTTGAATGTCGTACCATGACTGGGGCATGTTTTAGATGTGGAGCCATGAACCAACAACTCAAGGATTGCCCAAGGCTCAGGCAGAATCAGCAATAGCAGGGAGCACCACGTCCGGTACCACTCCAGAATGCACCGGTTGTCTAGAATCAAGCAAGACCACCACAACAGCAGTATAGACCCCACCAGCAGCACCAGGCCCGTCAGCAGGAACATAATCAAAATAATCATCCCCAGCAACAGAATAGGAATGCCCCACAAGGCAGACAACAACAAGCTCAGAATAGGCCACAGCTGCGAGGGCAAATCTATGCAATCAACAGGGCTAATGCGGAGACAGCATGCAATGTAGTGGAAGGTACACTCCTCGTTTGTGGAATTGAAGCTAGAATTTTATTTGACCCTAGTTCTACACACTCATTTCTATCCCTTGTGTTTTCTAAAATGATTGATGTGCATGCTAGAGAACTTGAATTTATTTTGATTGTGGCTAGTCTAGTAGGCAAACAAGTTGCATGTAGAACTTTTTATCCTAGTTGCATAATTCTAATAGGAGAGGTGGTGTTACCATCAAATCTCATTTTATTAGAGATGCATGACTTCAATATCATCCTAGGCATGGACTGGTTGGCAGGGTACCATGCCACGATAGATTGTTTCCATAAGACCCTCACCTTCAAATTAGATGACACACCGACAGGAGTATTATTTCAGGGAGAGGAGGAATCCTAGTGCAGGGTTTATCTCAACATTAAAAGCTGATAGACTTTTGAAAAGTGGATGTGAAGCTTATTTAACGTTTATCACGGAGGATAAACGGTCCCAAGGGGTGGAGGAGATCCCTATTGTTTGGGAATTCCCGAATATTTTTTCGAAAGAGATTCCAAGATTGCCACCCATCAGATAAATTGATTTCACCATTGAGTCATTACCAGGGATCACTCTTATATCTATCACACCATATAGGATGGCTCCGGCGGAATTGGGAGAATTAAAAATATAATTGCAAGAATTGTTAGACAAAAGTTTGGCCAGACCTAGCATTTCGCCATGGGGAGCTCCAGTTTTATTTGTAAAAAAGAAAGATGGTTTGATGAGGATGTGCATTGATTACCGAAGATTGAACCAAGTGACGATCAAGAACAAATACCCATTGCCAAGGATAGATAAATTGTTTGATCAGTTGCAAGGTGCTACTTATTTCTCGAAGATTGACATAAGATCCGGTTACCATCAGTTGAGAGTTAAAGAAGCAGATGTATCGAAGACAGCCTTCCGGACAAGATATGGGCACTATGAGTTCCTAGTGATGCCATTTGGGTTGACTAAAGGACCGGCAGTATTCATGGCATTAATAAACAAGATATTTGCACATCACCTGGATCAGTTCACAGTGTGTTTATTGATGATATTTTTGTGTAATCCAAGTCCAGAGAAGAACATGAAGAGCATTTGAGGATAGCACTGCAACTTTTGAGAGAAAACCAACTTTATGCAAAGCTTAGCAAGTGTGAATTCTGGCTAGAACAAGTAGCATTTTTTGTGCACATAGTCTCGAAAGAAGGATTGTCAGTGGATCCGTCCAAGATTGAGGCAGTTATGAATTAGGAAAGACTGAAGAATGCGTAAAAAATCAAAAGTTTTCTGGGATTGGCAGGTTATTACCGAAGGTTTGTCCAAGGATTTTAGTCGATTGCGTCGTCATTGACGAAGTTAACCAGGAAAAATGCACCGTATATATGGACAGATCATTGTGAGGCTAGTTTCCAAGAGCTGAAAAAGAGATTGACTACATCACCAGTCCTTACTTTTACCATCAGGAAGCAGTGGTTTTACTATTTTCACCGATGCTTCGAATGTTGGACTTTGATGTGTGTTGATGCAAGACGGAAAAGTTATTGCTTATGGATCCCGGCAGTTGAAAGATCATGAGAAGAACTATGCAACGCATAATCTTGAGTTAGCAACAGTCGTGTTTGCATTGAAAATGTGGAGACATTCTCTCTAGGGAGAGAAGTTTGAGGTTCACTCCGATCACCGCAGTCTACTGTACTTGTTTTCTCAAGAAGAATTGAACATGAGACAGAGAAGATGGTTGGAATATATCAAAGATTATGACTTTCCGATCAAGTACCACCCGTGGAAAGCAAATGTAGTTGCCGATGCCTTGAGCAGAAAATCAGTAGGCTTGGCAAATCTAAGTAACACTTATATCTTTGAGCAATTTGAAGGATTGAGAGTAGATCTGTAGCCACTGAGGAAGGGTGTACTATTAGCCAACACGTCAGTATCCGATCCTTCCTTTATTCAGAAGATCAAAGATAATCAATTCCAAGATCCGAAGTTGGCCAGGATTTCAGAGCATATATCAGATTGTCCAGACTTTCGTATTGTGGATGGAGTCTTGTACTATCGTGACCGACTATGTGTGCCTAACGTTGAAGATTTGAGGAATGACATCATGACAGAGGCTCACAGTACGAAGTATTCCATGCATTCAGGCAGTACGAAGATGTATCAGAACTTGAAGGGCAGGTTTTGGTGGAACAACTTGAAAAGAGAAATCGCAGCATTTGTCTCTCGATGCATGACTTGTCAATTGGTGAAAATAGAGCATAAGAAGCCTCCAGGGTTGTTGCAACCAATAGAGATTCCGGAATGGAAATGGGAGCACATTCCCATGGATTTTATTTCAGGACTACCGAGGACCAGCAAAGGTAATAATGCAATATGGGTCATTGTGGACCGACTCACCAAGTCAGCTCATTTAATTCCCATGAAGACAGGGAAGAAGATGCACATGTTACCTTTGGCAAAGTTGTTTGTCAAAGAAATTGTTAGTCAGCATGGACAACTAGTTTTTATCACTTCTGACAGAGACAACAGATTCGTCTCGAGATTCTGGAAAACACTGCATGAATCCATGGGTATGAAGTTACAATTCAACACTACCTATCACCCTCAAACAGATGGCCAGTCAGAGAGGACAATTCAGACCCTAAGGATATGCTCCGTGCTTGTGTGTTAGACTTCAAGACTCAATGGGATGAGGCTTTACCGTTGTGTGAGTTTGCTTACAACAACAGTTACCACTCGAACATTGGAATGACACCTTTCGAGGCTTTTTATGGCAAGAGGTGCAGGACACCTGTGTGTTGGGAAGAAGTAGGCGTCCGCAGCTTCCATGGACCGACCATTCTAAGTGAGACCAGTGATAAAGTTAAGTTGATCCAGGAAGGTCTGAAAGTAGCTCAGAGTAGACAAGAAAACTATGCAGACTCTCACAGAAGGGACTTACAATTCAAAGGAGATAAGGTTTTTTTGAAAGTGTCACCTACTAGGGGAACGTTGAGGTTTAGACAGAAAGGCAAGTTATCCAGGAGATACATTGGACCTTACGACATTATGAGCAAGATTAGTGATGTGGCTTATAGATTAGCCTTACTACCCAAGCTCTCCGGCGTACACAACGTCTTTCATGTGTCGATGTTAAAGAAATACATTCACGATCCTACACATGTACTCCATCATGAACCATTATGATGGACCCGTTTCTTCCTTTTCACTTTCTCTTCCGCCCCTGGGGCTACCGAAAGGCCGGCGGAGGGAAAAAGAGAAAAGCGAGCATCAACATTTTGTATGGGTATGCCAGATTTTCTATTCTACTTTAAATTTAGAAATGGTGATCCGGAGATCCACCTTCACAAGTAGAAAAGGAAATCAATTTTTTTCCTAACTTTTCATTCCACATATATTTATGAAAAGAGACAAGGTTTTCTAAAAGCCATAAGAGGCGATTTTTTTCTTTGTTTGCCGTGAAAGGCGGTTTTCTTTGTCGTGAAAGGCGATGTACAAATCTTATCAATAATGAAAGACAAGAATTGTGATTTTTCGTGTCTTTAGAAAAAATACCAAATACAGTAGAAAAGTAAGAAAATGAATTCTAACTTCTCAAGAGATTGTAGGGACTCGTTCAGATCGACAGTCGTAAGTCATGTATGGACTTCACCATTATCCTTTAGGTGAGAACGTATGATGCTTTGATTCTTTTGGCTTGGCTTGGACTTCAGATTTTTAGAGGATAAGGACCAAGGGGAGGTCCTATATCCAACAAAAAATAGAATGAACGAGCTGAAAGGTCGAGTCTAGACCATGTCGGATGGAAAGAGAGGGGCTTTGGGTGGGTGGTCCCCCAAGGGACTTCAATCACCTTGTGGTGTTTGTTACAACAAAGTATTTTCGAGGTTGCAGAGTGATGGTGCCTAGCCTTTCGTCCTCTCCTTCCGCCCCGGGGGCTGCCGGGGTGCGGTGATCGTGAGCTCCAAGTGTAGAGCTTCGATTGTAGTAATAAAACTGGTAAGATGAGGTCGATCCACATGGAGCTTTAGAAATAAGGCTTTCCAACTTTTTCACTTGCCCTAAATAAAATCTAATTCTAGCCTAAAATCTAGAAAATTACAACCATCATTCCTACTTTCCAAAAATTAAATTAATTACAATCCAATGAAAAGAAAACTTCCTAAATCTAAAAATCCTAAAATAAAAACTAAAATTGCTACAAAAGAAAACACAAGTTAGAACATCAAGAATAAAAAGTACTAAAAATAAAACTAAGAAACTAAAGTAGAAACAAAATAAACCTAAGTTAGAAAGTTAGTAATGCAATGTATACCATGAGATGCTAGAAATTCTAAGTCTGAAAAACTAGTATGCAGGGCTGTTTTTATGCATGATTTTTCCTAGTCTAATGCAACCTAAAACTGAGTTTAATGGCTGGGTTTTTGAACTACAATGATGCATGAATCAACTAAAAAAAACGGAAGTGAAAAATGTTTTAAAACGAATGAGATATGAGTTTATGAACATGACCTAAAAAAAAATTGTGCAGAAATTCTGCACACAGGTGGGTCCGACCAACCATGTTTGAGCCACTGGTTCACCATCTTTCCAAAATTATTTTTTCTTGAAATTCTGGGGTTTGAAAATACACTGATCAAACTTTAATTTCTCCAAGTTTCATCGAAAAATAATGTGTTTTGATCAGGTTTCTAATCGCAAACTTTTTACACAAAATCTGTCCAGAAATTCCTACAACAATGTGCTGAATGATGTACTTTATATTGGGATCCAAATTTCCAAAAATTATTTTTCCAAGATTATTGACTCAAATCTCTGATTTTTCTTACTTGTTCTATTTCAAACTCCAATTCCAACAACTTAAACATGTCTAAACTCCACCAATATGAATGTGCATGCAATGCTAATTAGTTTCAACCATAAACTATGCACAAAATAAACATAAAATTGAATCGATCATAAAAATAAAGATAATAAACAAAAGTTCAAGAATTTAAATGTGTGGTGAAAACAAGAAAAGTACTTAAATGTGTGGAAGAACATAAATTTAAATGCGTGGAAGTGTATTCTCTTCTTTTAAAATTCTTTTCTAAGCGGAGTCATAATTTGAATCATGCTCGTAGGGCCTTTGGGTCGTCAGTCCAAACACCAACAAGAAAAGAAACATAAAACAAGCACCAATCACCCAAGGACAAGAAAGAAAAATTGAAAGAGTAAGAAACAATTTTACTAATATGCAAAGTCTTACATAAGATATAAAAAATAAACAATAACAATTACATACTAGGATGAGAAGCCTCTTCTAGATGAAAAACCCAAGGGTGTATGTAGTGTGATTTCCGGTCAAATCTCCTTGAGGACTCAAAATGGAGAGAAGGAGAGAGGAAGAACATGGAGTGTAGTAGTAATTCTAGAGAGAGTTGGTCTATCTTCCCATGAGAGGAGAGGGAGGCTTATGCCTTCAATTTATAGATTTTTGCCCTCTTTCTTTCCTTCTTTGCTCCAAGTTTGTAGCATGCAATCTTCTTTGTATGATAAGTCCCTTCCTTGGCCAATAAGTTTTCAAAGAAATAGCAAGGTGAGTGAGAGATTTTTGGTGCTTTCATGTGCAAAATTGCAATCCCGAGTAGAAATTATAGCACCAACTTCCAGAGGCCATATCTTTCTCGTTTTAGCTCCGATTGACACAATCTTGGGTTCTAAAGATATCTACTCAAAAAGAGCTTTCCAACGGTATATAGATTGTACCAATCCGACGGCTGGATTAAGAGTTATGACCAAATTAATACTACTGCCTCTGAAAAATCCGAAAATAATTGTGCACATATGGAATGATAGTTGTGCAATGGCATGTGTGGGACCCATGTGGACATCCAACGGCATCTTGGGATATTTCTTTCCTTGTTTCTTGACTCTCCTTCCCTCTTTGGTTTGCTTCCAAGCTTCTTTGATTGATTAGTCAACTCTTTTAGTACACCTTCCTTTCTTGGATTTCTTTCTTGATTTTCAAGTTTTCAAACTTAGTAAGAATTAGATCTTACCAAATTTGAGATTTCCTTTCTTGATCTTGAAATCACAAATCTAGCTTTCCATTGTTGACTTTTCAAACTCTCCAAAAATACCAAGATATGTGGGTCCATCTTGAAAGATGTCCTACCCTTGATCTCTCTCAAATTTCACCAATGTAGGTCCCATTCTTGATTTCTCCTACACAAATTAAAAAAAATGGATTCAAGAATAATTTTATGTAAGGAATTTAAATGGACAATGCATGGGACCCTACTTGATGCACCGAAAATAATTGACTTTCCAAAAATAAATCTCCAAAACTGGCAGGTTTCATGAATTTATGCAAAAAGTGTGATTTTTGAGCAAATTATGCATGAATGCACTACAATGGACCCTAAATGCATAAAAACATGATTTGTCACTAAATAAAGCTCTTTAATATCAATAAGCCCTTAAAATGGTCCAAAATGTGTATGAAAATATGCGCTTTTTAGGACTCATCATGCGGCGAAGGAGAAAAGCGGTCATCAACATTTTTTTGTACGGGTATGCCAGATTTTCTATTCTACTTGGAATTTGAAGTGGTGATCCGGAGATTCACCTTCACAAGTAGAAAGGAAATCAACTCTTTTTTCTAACTTTCCATTGCACATATACTTTAAGAAAGAGACACAATTTTTTTTTAAATGCCATGAGAGGCGATTTTTGTTTGCCGTGAAAGGCGATTTTTATTCCGTGAAAAGCGGTTTTGCCATAGAAGGCGATTTACAAATCTCATCAATAATGAAAGACAAGAAATGTGATCTTTTTTGTCTCTTTATAAACAATACAAGATACAATAGAAAAGTGAGAAAATGAATATGACTTCTCAAGAGATTGTGGGGACTCGTTCAAATCGACAGTCACAAGTCATGTATGGACTTCGCCATCGTCCTTCAGATGAGAACACAATATGTTTTGATTCTTTGGCTTGGCTTGGACCTCAGTTTTTTAGAGGATAAAGACCAAGGGAAGGCCTTATATCCAGTAAGAAACTGAGCAAACGGGCTGAAGAGCCACGTTTAGGCCATGTTGGATAGAAGGAGTGAGGACCTTGGGGGGGTGGCCCTCCAAGGGACTTTGATCACCTTGTGGTGTTTCTTGCGGCAGAGTTGCTTCAAAGAAGGAGAGCTTGTTTGTGCAGAGATTTCTTCGAGAATTCTTCAGGATTTTTTTTGGATTTTTTCTGGGCCCTTTCTTCTTTGAATGACCCCCCCTTTTATAGGCTTTTGGTGGCCATAAGGTGGGTTTATGAGCATTGATGGCAATGATGCTCCATGATAAGAAGAGTTACAAGTTTTTATTTCTTGATTTTGTAACTCCTTTTTCCTTGAATATGATTGGCCGATGGAGAATGATGGGCATTTAATCGCCTTTAATCTCCATGATGAGGGGGAGTTTCATGATTTATTGCCATGATTACTTGGACTTCTAACTCCTTTATCCTTGAATCTGATTGGGCCGTCCAAAATAATGGGTTAGTGACCGCATTAAGTTGTCATAAAACGGGTCAATTAATAGCATTAAGTGGTCGCCAAGGCATTTGAAGAGTCGCAGGCCGTGCCATGTCTTTTGGAATTCTTCTTGCGATGATCGCTAATGGATCCACATGTTGTTTGATGTCGGATGGCGATGCAACTTCAGGCATTGATTGGTGCTAGTGGGCCAGTGACATCTGTCTTGTCGATTTCACGATCGGTCAGACAAAAAGTGTACTTTCTTGGTCAACCAGTTGACGGTCTTGGAGCGATCAATGATGATTTCATGCTTTTGACGGTGGATCTAAAATGTTGATAAAGATCAGTCGATTTCAAGCATCAAGAATCAGATTTTCGGAAATCCACAGGGGCTGGTATTCCCAAAACGCGAAAAAGGGTCGGAAAAAGGGTCATCCAACGGAAAATCCGACGACCTGAACTTCCAGGGTCGCCGGCCACCATGGGGATTTTTTTCCTTCCGGTCGCCATTTCTCGACTGTTTGTCGATCTTTTTGTTTCATTTTTTCCCCTGTATTTTTCTTGAAAATTTTCCTCATTTATTGGCTTGATTCTCCTGAAGAAAACCTGACGAGAAGCTTGATGGACCCGAAATTTTCTCTTCCTCTCCTCTCCCATCCGTCCCCGGGGTCACCGAGAGGATCCAAATGGAGGGAAGAAAGGGGGGAGAAAGGCGGGCATTTATATTTTGTACGGGTATGCCAGATTTTCTATTATACTTGGAATTTAGAAATGGTGATCCGGAGATCCACCTTCGCAAGTAGAAAGGAAATCAACCTTTTGCCTGACTTTCCATTGCACATATATTTAAGAAAAGAGACAGTTTTTTAAAATGCCATGAGAGACGATTTCGTTTTGTTTGCCGTAAAAGGCTAGTTTGCCGTGAAAGGCGATTTTTTGACGTAGGAGGCGATTTTGTGCCATGAAAGGTGATTTACAAATCTCATCAATGAAGAAAGACAAGAAATGTGATTTTTTGTCTCTTAAGGAAAATACAAAGTACAACAGAAAAGTGAGAAAGGGAATCTGACTTCTCAGGAGATCGTGGGGACCAATTCAGATCGACGGTCGCAAGTCATGTATGGACTTCGCCATCGTCCTTCAGAATAGAACGCTTGATGGTTTGATTCTTTGGCTTGGCTTGGACTTCAATTTTTTAGAGGATAAGGACCAAGGGAAGGTCCTATATCCAATAAAAAACGAAGAGACGGGCTGAAGAGCCGCGTCTTGGCCATGTTGAATAGGGGAAGAGAAGGCTTTTTCTTGGGGGGGCTAGTGCCCTCCAAGGGACTTTAATCACCTTTTGGTGTTCGTTGCAGCAGAGTTTCTTCAAAGTAGCAGGGCTTCTGGATGGATTTCTAGATCTTGAGTTCGAGATTTCGGGATTCGGGGCTTTTCCTTCTTGGAATCACCTCCTTTTATAGGCACTGGTAGCCTTTAGGTGATTTTATGGGCTTTAATGCATTTAAAGCCGCATAATGGGAGGAGTTACAAGTTTTAGTTCCTTTGTTTTGTAACTCCTTTTTCTTGGCTTCTGATTGGCCGGTGGAGATAATGGGCATTTAATCGCCTTTAATCTCCATGATGAGAGGAGTTTCATAACTTTAATGTCATGATGACTTGGACTTGTAACTCCCATTTCCTTGAATCTGATGGGCCGCCCAAAATAATGAGTTAATGACCGCATTTAGTTGGGTCAATTAATAGCATTAAGTGGTCGCCGGGGATTTGAAGAGTCGCGGGCCGTGCCACGTGTAAGACCCCGACCCGAGTGAACTCGATTAGTACTAATTAAGTCGTGTGTTAGTTCTAAGCTTGATTAGTGATTTTGGCTAAGTTGGGTTTGGAATAGCTTTTGGAATAGTTTTGGGGAATTTTGATTTGCTTGTGATTGGAGGGGCCCTTTGGGGGTTCCTTTTTATGACCTTACATGCGCTTAAGGATTTATCGGAGACTTTTGGATTCATTGTTTTAATCCCGTTTTATTTATATTGTTAATCCCTACAACTTTTATGTTGATTCCGTGCCCGTTCGAGATCCCGAAACCCGATTTCATAGCCTTGAGGGCAAAACGGTCATTGTACACAAAATCTGTACCGAAAACTTGATATTCCCGAAACCAGATAAACATATACTTTTTGGAAACTAGATATTTCGACGATCACTTTTCTCTTCTTCGTCAAATTCATTAGAAGCCCCGAAAGCCAAGATTCCAGCCCTTGAATGTCTTAAGTAGTGAAACCCATTTCCATTTGCTTATATAAAGGGAACCCATCTTCCTCATTCCCTCTTTCCAGCACAAAAGGCAGCCTAGGGTTTGTTTTGGCAACTTTTCTTCTTCTTGCTCTCTCCATCTCAATCTCCTACTAATCTTGCATCAATATCAAAATGGAGATCATCATCTTCTTCCTCATCACCATAGCTCTCTATTGATACCATTTGTAGAGAAATCCACCAACTTTGAGATCTTCATTGAGCTTACTCTCGCCATTAGAGGACCTTACAAGTGAGTAATCCTTCCCTTCTTCTAGATTTTTATTCTTCTAGCCCTAGAGAAGCTTCATCTTCATTATTGTAAGGTTTTCCATTTTATTTCATTGTTTGACCATTTTAGGGTTTTACTTTGGGGTTTGTGCTTGTAGCTTGGACCATTGATTTGGAGGGCTTGTTAGAGCTTGATTTGCTTATTAAAGACCCAAGGCAAGTGGATGACTTGATTTTTATAAGCTTTCAATGATTTTGTTATTTTTCCACTCATGCCTATTTATTGCATTGGTTTGAAATAAATGTTCATGATAGATTTTGGTTGTGCATTTATGGCTTATAAGTGTACTGGTGAATGACATTTATTTTCTTCTTGCTTGTACCAAATGTACTCTATTGTGAAATGGTTTCTTTCTTTCTTTCTTGGTATTGAATGGGATGTTGATGGAAGAAGTGATGGTATGAACACACATTGGGGTTTTGGAGAAGTGGAGATAGATGTATTGGAGGAGCTTTTAGCTCATTTTTATTGCAGGAAACGAATGGGAAGTGTGGAGAGTGGCTTTGAGGAGGAAAGGGCTCAAATCTGAACACAGTGGGTGTTTCCCGCACCTGGCGGTTAGCTAGCGGTCACCTGTCGGCTAGCCGTCTGGTGACTGGCTGCTAACCGCCACCTAGCCGAACAGTCGCGGTTACTTTTTCAGAGAGCAACATTTTCCTCCTGAACGCACGGTCAGCCTCACGGTTAGCCAGCGGCTAACCGCCGAACCCATCGGCAGCTAACCGCCAGCCAACCGACCAATTCGATGGCTTTTTCAGAGAGCAACATTTTCTCCTAAGAACACGGTTAGCCTCACGGTTAGCCAGCGCCTAACCGCCGAACCCATCGGCGGCTAACCGCCAGCCAACCGAACCATTTCGGTTACAATTCCAGTAACATGTCTTTCTGTCAGGACAACCGCGGTCAGTTGCGCGGTCAGCCAGCGGCTAACCGCCGAATACAACGGCGGCTAACCGTCATCTAACCGCAAGGTAACCGAAATTACCCAGACAACCATTCCGGAGAGCTCCTCGCTCGAGCGAAATCTCCGGTTCGCTCGAGCGCTGAGCCTTGTCTGTCAAAGGAGATTCACTAGGCATTGTATGAGGCCATCTGAGAAAGAAACCATATCACGAAGATGTCATTCGAAGTTTTGAAAATCCAAAGTGTATAAGGAGCCCGGAATGTCCCCAAACTCAAAGAGTACCAAATTATTATAAGATTGACATACGGGATCCCTATTCACTTCAAATAAATTTTGAACCCGATACTTTACCCGAGATTTCAATTATTTATTGTACTTTATCGATCTCGAGATTTATACTACATGTCTTGTTTTCCCGAAAGTATTGAATTACACTTATAATAGTCAGTTGTCTTGAAGTGCATTGCACGACATGAAACGACAGTGTGCCCTTGAGCACCCCCCGTCTTGCCCGTTTATTTATTGTACTTGATTTACTTGCATATGTCTCGATTTATTATTTGACCTATTAGTCGGCACCACTAAGCTTGGATAACCCTGTTGGTCTGATCCGCCGACTTGGAGATCGCCCTCTTGTCCTGCCAGCTGCAGTTTGGATCCCGCTACCCGATTATTACAGTGGTCTTGTCCCGATGCCGCAGATTGCTACTGTGGTTCCCGATCCCTGGCTCGCTACCGTGGTCATGTATAGTATATGTATATGTATTTATAAGATCCACTGCTTCTCCTCACCTCGAGTGATTAAGATCAGTGCTTAGTTATTGCTCTGTCACTTTAGTGACAGAGGACTTAGCTTCGTGTGGTTGCCATCTTGCTTGTTTCCCGTTTCCTTGGTTACCTTTACATGTTTTATAAAGCATACTTGTATTTGAATAAAAGTTTATCTCATTCATTTATTATCATATTGTCATTGTATTTTACCCATTTGCCAAACCGTCGTATTTGACCCACTTTTGGTACTCATGTCTCGTTGTTGGTTATCCCGAGGAGGAGCACGAGAAGGCGGTCGGAGAACCGCAGCAGTTAGTTGATTGGCGCGCCGATGATGTCATTTAGACATTCGGTTGTCTCGAGATGCGATTCATTTTTGGGAAAGCTTATAACTCGTTCTTTTGAGATGTATTGGCCTTTGTTGGCCTCTATTTTTGGGGAATGTAATTCAATGATCTTTGTATAAACTTTAACTTACTTTTGGGTAACATGCTAATGATCATTGCTCATTCTGATACGGTACTAAACTTGTGTTATCATCTTTATGATTTGAGATGGATTGAATATTTGATTTGCTACATGCTTCCGCACTTAATAGAAATGTTCATATATAGTTGTGTCGCGACCCCGGACCGGTACTGATCCGGGATCGGGACTAATTAATGAATGATGAATGAATAACTACAACAACATCATCATCTTAATAAAGATAACATACACCTATTTAATTTCCCATAGGTGTCCGCGGTGAGGATATCACAACCTTGCATGAATATTTCTTTTTAAGTGCGGAAGCGGGTAGCAAATCAAATAGTTAGACTATCTCTAGTCATGAAAGCAATAGCATCAAGTATAGAGTACTGTATCAGAATGAGCAATGATTTGTAGCATGTTTCCCAAAAGTTGTTAAAGTTAGACAAAATATCATTTAGTTACATTCCCCAAAATTAGAGGCCAACAAAGGCCAATATAAACAAAACAATAACCCAAAAGAATGGTTAAATAGTTCTCCCCAAAATGTTACGCCTCTTGTAGCAACCCGATGTCTACATGACATCGTCAGCACGCCACTCAACTAGAGGTTGCGGCTCACCTACCGCCTCCTCTGGCTCCTCCTCAAGGAAACCGGCAACGGGACCTGAGTACCAAAGCAAATGGGTCAGACACGACGGTCTGGCAAGAGAGTGAAAAGATATAACAATGTATAATAGACGAAATATCTTGAAAAGCATAGAAATCTGTTTAAGCAAGAACTCTCATAAAATAGATAAATCATTTGTTAGAAAATCAGTAGACAAGATAAAACTCATAAGGTATCCAAGGAATCGGGAAACAAGCAAGATGGCGACCACACGAAGCTAAGTTCTCTATCACTAAAGTGATAGAGCAATAACTAGGCACTGATCTCAGTCACTCGAGGTGAGGAGAAACAGTGGATCTTTAAATACATATACAATACTATACATGACCACGGTAGCGAGCCGGGCATCGGGGACCACAGTAGCAATCTGCGGCATCGGGCAAGACCACGGTAATGACCGGGTAGCGGGATCCAAACTGCAGCTGGCGAGACAAGAGGGGGATCTCCAAGTCGGTGGATCAGACCAACAGGGTTATCCAAGCTTAGTGGTGCCGACTCATAGGTCAAATACAATCGAGATAATGCAAGTAAATCAAGTACAAATACATAATCAAACGGCAAGACGGGGGTGCTCAAGGGCACACTGACATATCATGTGGTGCAATGCACTTCAGGTCAAGTAACCATTTCAAGTGTACATCAATGCTTTCGGGGAAAACAATTCATGTAATGTAAATCTTGGAAATGAAGAATATAATGAACTATACCAATTCGGGAGAGATGATGATTTTAAGATCTATTTGAGTGAATAGGGGTCCCGTATGTCGATTATGGAAATGACTTGGTACTCCTTGAGTTTGAAGACATTCCGGGCTCCTTATCCACTTTTACGATTTTCAAAACTTAAATTGAGCTTATGGTTATAACTAGATGTTATGATAGAAAAATCAAGACTAATAACGGTCCATCCTAAGTATGATGTTAACCCGGAACCATCGAGCAACCTACTAGTCATCGAAAGGAATAGAATTCGCGATACCCAAGGAAATAGACCTTGCGTCGTATGAAGAAAATATCGTGTCATTCCATCCCATTCAAGATTGAAATAGATTGAACTTCGATGCCTCTGAACCAACCGTGAAGAGCATCGGTTCAAGACGCCCTCACATATGGTCAAATGAGTCCAAGGAGGGTAGCCAAGGTACAAAAAAAAACCATATCAAATTTCACTTTCTGTCCCAGTTACGGGCAGGTCCGATCGATCGGATGACAGTCCGATCGATCGGCTCGAAAAGCCTCTCAGTTAACGACAGCCCGATCGATCGGCCTGCATGTCCGATCGATCGGACCTGGGCGTACAACAGGTCCGGGAACTTGATTTTTCTCCCCTTTTTTTCCTGTCCTTCCAACACATAAACAACCACATAGAACTATAAACAAGATGACTTAAACACATGTTTCCAAGACATTAAATGAGGCTATCAAGATGCATTAAGAGCATTTAATTCAACCATAAATAAAGCCATAAAGGCATGAAAATCCATAAATACTTCACCAAACCATTTAAAACTTAAAAACACCCAATCATTCACTTGCCTCAAGTCCAAGCTAGCTGAAATCAAGCCTCTATTCAATTCTATAGCTCAAAGCCAAGCTACAATAAAAAAAAAAAACCCAAAACAACCCTAAAATGGGTTACACAAGGAATGAAAATGAATGAACTAACAATAATGCAAATGTAGCTTCCCTAAGGCTAGAAGACTACAAATCTAGAAGATGAAGAAGAACACTTACTTGGATGACCTTCAAATGAAGAGAGCTAGCTCAAGGAAGGTCTCTAGGTTGGAAGATTTCTCCAAAAATGGTATCAAGATGAAGCTTGCAAGATGAGGAAGAGGTTGGTGATCTCCATTTCGAGTTTGGTGCAAGATTGGTGAGGATTAGAGATGGAGAAGCAAGAAGAAGAAGAAGAAGAGAAAGCAAGAAACCCTAGGCTCAGTTGGTTTGTGCTGGAACATGGAGAATGGGATGAAATGAAGAATGGGTTCTCTTTGTGAACAAATGAGAGGTTGAGTCCCACAACTTATGGAACTAGTTTGGCTGAAATCATCTATTTCGGTACCTCGGATGAATTCGACGAAGAAGGAAGAAATGATCGTCGAAATATCTAGTTTCCAAAAAGTATATGTTTTGCGGATTTCGAGAATATCGAGTTTTGGGTACAGATTTTGTGTGCAATGACTGTTTTGCCCTCAAGGCTATGAAATTGGGTTTCGGGACCTCTAACGGAATCGGGATCAACATGAAAGTTGTAGGGATCATCGAAACGAGTAAAACGGGGTTAAAATCATGAATGTAAAAACTTTCGATAAATCCTCAAACATATGCAATGTCATGAAAAGGAACCCCCAAAGGGCCCTACTAACAAAAGGAAATCAAAATCCCCAAAACTATATCAAAAGCTATTCCAAGCCCAACTTAGCCAAAAACACTAATCAAGCTTAGCACTAACACACACTTAATTAGCACTAATCGGGTTCACTCGGGTCGGGGTCTTACAAGTTGTGATATCCTAACCGCGGACACCTGTGAGAAATTAAATAAGTGTGTACACCTTGTTGACACACTCTACATATTAACCATTCACTCACATCACCATCACCATCATTAATGTCCCGATCCCGGATTAGGACCTCGGCAGCCCGGTCCGGGGTCGCAACACCATGTCTTTTGGAATTCTTCTTGCGATGATTGACGATGGATCTTTATGTTCATCGATGTCAGATGATCATGTAACTTCAGACATTGGTTGATACCAGTGGGCCGATGACATCTGTCTTGTCCATTTCTCGATCAATCGGACATAAAGTGTACTTTCTTGGTCGGCCGGTTGGAGATCTTGGAGCGATCGATGACAATTTCATGCTCTTGACGACGGATTCGAGATGTCGACGAAGATCGGTCGTTTCCGAGCGTCGAAAATAAGATTTTCAGGAAATCACAGGGCCTAGAACTCCCGAAACGCGAAAAAGAACGGAAAACGGGCTTTCCGGCGGAAATCCGGGGACATGGATTTCCAGAGTTACCGGCGACCATGGGGTAGGGTCGCCGGTGACCGTGGGCCATGGTCACCGGCGAGCGACCATGGGGGGATTTGCCCATTTGGTCGCCGTTTTGTCGGCTGTTTTTTAAGGGTTTTTGCTTCTTTTTTCTCCTGTATTTTTCTTGACATTTTTTCTCATTTTTTGGCTTGGTTCTCCAGAAGAAAACCTGATGAGAAGTCGTGCAAATCAGAGCACAAAGTTTCCTATTCTTTGGAAAAGCTAAAGACTTTGCCGCGCAAAGTTGCCAATTTTTGTCAAGAGTCGAAACCAAGTCAAACGATGTCGGAATGACCTGAAATTTGACGTGAAGCTTCCTGAGCAGTAGATAGGACCAACCATGGGCTTTAGTTTGAGTTTTGAAACCATTTGGGTTCCTGTCGCTGCTAGGCTTGATTTCACCGCGAGGAAGATATCGCGCTTTGATGTGCGGTCAACCGATGTCCGATTAACCTGAAATTTGACAACGAGCCTATTGGAGTCATTTTGAGATGATCAATTAGCTCCGATTTGGATGAGATGGTCTCAGGGTGCTCCGCCGTCGTGGGGCTTGATTTTCTTTCGAAGCGTCAAAGTCTGGTCAAACGTCGCCGGAGTGACCTGAAATATGACGTGCAGCCCTTTTGAAGCATATTGAAGCCATCCATGTGCTTCACTTGATGAGTGATGGTCCCGATGGTTCTCGCCGCCGAGGGGCTTGATTTTCTTTCTAAGCGTCAAAGCCGGGTCAAATGTTGTCGGAATGACCCAAAATTCGACGTGGAGCCTTTTGGATGTATTTTGAAACCATCCGTAGGCTCTGATCGAAGTTTTGATGTCTTCGACGCCGCCGCCCCCAGGAGTGCTTGTTTGGCTGTCGAGGATTGAAGTTGGGCCAAATGATGTCGGAATGGCCCGAAACTTCATGTGCACTCCTCTTTTAGCTGCCTTGAAGGATCTTGCAGTTTTTGTTTGATTCAAACAAGATCTGATGCTCGAAGTGGCAATGCCCTTTTGTAGTAAGATGTGGCTTCATGCGACTTTCTTGATGTTGAAGATGCAAAGTGACTTTTTTGGTGTCAACAAATGCCCCCTCGAGGTACAGCGACAAGTATCTTTTGGAGTTGATGTGCCTCGAAGAGAAACTTGAAGGAGAGCTATAGATTTGACCAAGAGTCTGTGAGCATTTTTTTTAATAGCCTTTTGAGTTTCCAAGGGGATTTTATGGTAGTGAGAGGGATCACATACCATCTCAAGGCAAAGTTTTGAAAATGACATGAGGAAGTTGGTTTTGGATTTTGGGTTTTGGGTTTTCCTTTTGATCTTATGAACCTAAGGGCTTTATGTGGCACATCAGGCAATCAAGAAGGATTTTTGGTTTTTGACCTTGTGACCTAACGAGCTGTATGTGGTAGGTTAGGGGGTCGGGGTTTGATTTTTGGATTTTGACCTTGTGACCCAACAAGCTGTATGTAGCAAATTGGGGGGTCATATTTGGTTTTGACCTTGTGACCTAACAAGCTGTATGTGGCAAGTTGGGGGGTCAGGTTTGAATTTTGTGGAATGTCAATTTCAAGATTTTGGCTTAATTTGGTTCATGGGGTTGGATGGTTTGGTTTTTTGGAAACTCATCAGGCTTTCTTTTCTTTTTTTTTTTTTGAATGGTTCAATCGACTCAAGAGAGGCATAAAACCATTTTGTATGCTCTCGGTAAGAGGAATTTTTTGAAAGGAAACCCCTTTTAGTGCCTAGGTGATCAAACCTAACTCATGTGGGCTAGCCCATGGGACCTTAAGCTTTTAAAGATGGCTTAGATCTCACATGGTGTCATTCTGTAAAGAATATCTAAAAATATCTCTTTTGGATAGAGAATATCAAAAAATATTCTTACTTGGAGAGAATCTCTCAAGTTTGCTTTCTTTTGGGAGAGATTTTCTCAAAGTATCTCTCTTTGGGAAAGAATATTTCTCATTCCCTTTCTTTTTGGAGAAAATTTCTCAAAGAATCTTCTCTTTGGGAGAGAATATCTCAAATCTCCTTTCTTTTGGGAAGGTTGCTAATTTTTAGTACTTACCTCCTTTCTTTTCTCCTTGTTTCCTCTTTTGGTTTGCTCTCTTCTATAAAAGCAAGAGGAGATTGGATCTTTGCTTCATTGCTTTCTTTCTTTGCAAGAGTCTCCAAGAGTACTCCAAGATCAAGAATTCTTCTTCTTCTTCAAAGATCTTCAAGTTTTTCTTCTTCTTTTCCATCAATGGCTTCAAGTAAGTTTTCTTCCTTCACAAGAAATTTCCATTGTAGAACAAGTAAGTTTTCTTCCTTCACAAGAAATTTCCATTGTAGAACTAGAATTCTTTTCCTTTTCTTTTCTTTTTTTTCTTTTTCTTCTTCTTTTTCTCACGTGTTTTTTTTTTTGCTGTCGTTTTTTTTCTTTTTTTTGCACGTATTTTTTTCTTTTTTTGTTTGTACGGACAGGTCCGTACGGACCTGACCGTACTGCCACGTGGCAGTGGGCCATGGCCTGCTGTCCAAAAAAAATATTTCTTTTTTGAAACTTCTCTTTTTCTTTTTTTTTTCGCTTCTCGTTTTGCTCGCCAAAATAATGAGGTTTATACACCATGATGATGAGGTTTATGCATTCCAAGACGTTCATGCATATTTTTTTTTTTTTTTTATGCATCAAGATAAAAGGCTAGAATCTCTAGGTCAAGTCAACATGAATTTTGACTTTGACAAAGTTTGATTGGTTTTGACCAAGTTGGGTTGGAATTGATCAAACTTTGGTTAAAGTTTTCCTAGCATCTAATGCATGATGATTTTCGATGCATGCTTTTAGTAAATTGATTGGGAGCATGCTGATGCATACCTAGAAATCTTTTGCAAGTTTTGGGATTTGGACCTCGCAGTAATGTTGAGCCTTTTCCTGTTCATGTTGGATTTTTTAGGGGCTTTGCAAGTTTCGAAGTTTGGAGCTCGCAGCAATGTTAAGCCCTTCCTCGAGCTTGTGAAGATTTGATGAGATTGGTTTGATCTCGCAGCGATGTTTGAGTTCAAACCTTCTTTGAGGATGCTTCGTTGAGCTCATCTTCAAGCTTCCTATCTTCTTCGGGATGTTTCATTTTCTTCGGAATTGTCCCGGAATCATGCCAAAATTTTGCTAGAATTTTTTTTTTTTAGCAAAATTCTGTCACTTCAATGATTGATTTTTTTTTCATCCTTTGCAGGTAGTTCCTCCAGAACGAACAAGGGCAAAGAGCTTGCTACTGATGCGCCTCGTCGGTCTACCAGGTCTCCTAATGTGGTCGTACAACAAGCCTGGGAGAAGGTCCAGTTTGTGGAGAGAAACTTGGAAGAGTGTGATTCCCTCAACCGTGATGAGGCGAGAGGAAGAGACGATTACCGAAGGTATGATTCCTCCTCTTTCTCTTTCCGTTTCTTTTTGCTGAGATTTTCTTGTTTTTTTATTGTCTTTCTCTCCCCTTTTTAGTGGGAGATGTTGATTTGGTGATGCCTGAGGTTCCGGTTGATGAAGCAGTGACGGATCCGATTGCGACATCTGAAGAAGAACCGAGGGACTCTGGAGTGATTCCAGAATCTTCACCTGGTATGACTTCTTTGTATTTTCTTTTTTTTTCTGTGCTGTCATTTGCTAACATATTGCTTATTTTCTTGTCAGCTAACTTGCCACAAGATTCTGACAATTTCGAGTCATCCATGGATGCGGCCTTTGACGACACTTCGGATGAACTCATGGAGGCAGAAAGTATTCCGCCAATCGTCAGAGAAGGTATTTGTAGTAATAATCCTAATGATGATGAAAATCTTTAACAGGATCATATTTATACCTCTTTGTTTTTTTGTTTTGTTGGCAGATTATGAGGTAGCAGAAGAAGTTCCTCCGTCTTTCTCAGTGCCAGAGCAAGGGATGCCTGCAGTTGAACCAGAAGTAGGGACTTCTTCTTCCAATTTTAATGCGGCAGAGATGAAATCGTCTAAGCAGATTCCTTCGCCAGTGTCTCTAGTTAGAAAGAGTTTAATGATCACTCCTCTAGCAGGGCATGACACGGGCAGTCGACCAATGAAGAGGGGCAAGCCTTCGTCCGAGCCATCTCTTGAGTATGCAAAGAAAGTGTTGAAGAGCGTTTTGAGCTCATGGATCGAAACTCTATTATCTGGCCATTTGGAAGCTGGATTTGGCATGTATAGGAGATCCTTGCTGATAGCGAAGAAGTCGGCCTAGACATTGCAGATGCGAAGGGTTTCGTTGATTAAGTCATAGCTTTAGGGAGCAAGTGGAATGAAACCAAGAGCTTCCCAAGTGGTGACTTCTTCAATGAGATGTTTTTGAAGCCTTCTGGCGAGGTCAAGTCTGAGCTGGACGAGATCTCGCAGACTCGGAAGCAATTCGTTCGGGAGAGGAGTGTTACCGAGTTGGCTATCATTGGTCTGACAAAAGACCCGCGCCGTGTTGATAGAGAGGTCGTTGAGACCAAGCAACGTCTTGAGCTGTTGGAAGAACAAGCTGCTGCAAAATGGGTTGCCATTATGGAAGCTCGTGCCAGAGAAGGGACTCTGATTCGCTAAGTCGAGGAGGCTGAAAGTAATCTCCGGAGGAAGACTCAAGAGTACAAGCAGTGGCAGATTCTTTGGGAAGAGCTTCCCCGTGCTACAGACGGATCGCGGCGTTCTGCCGCATTCTATGGGAAGATCTGGAAGAAGCCTGGCTTGGAAGCTTTAGAGGCTAAGGCCAAGAGTCTGCATGAGGAGTTGAGTCTTTGGTTGAAGACCATGTGAGACTGAGCTCCTGACTTTTGTAATAAACTTTTTTTTCTTCTTTTTTTTTGTACCCGTGTATACACACTCATATTTTTTGGTACTATTTCTTTTATAGTGCTTGTACACATCTTTTTTTAGCACTTCTCTTTTTTGTATTTGTCACGCCCCCGAACCGGAACCTCGGGGGCGCAAATGGGATTTATTATAAATTATATTTTTCTCCCAAGATCCACGTGTGTGAAGACAACACATTCTAAATATTTTGTGGAAGCTTTCGTGGCGTTGCGACCCGGAGTCCGTGGCCATCGGATTCCGCGTCGCACTCAACCTCTAGCATATAGCTATTATATCAAGAATCATATCAGACTGGAGTAAACCATCACAATAAATTACAGAGCTGACAGTAACAGGATATTACATTCCCATATACGTTCAAGTTACAATTATCAATGTACATTAATTAAGAATCCCAAGAAAAAGGCTAATAAAAGCCATACAACAAAAAGCTATAATCACTACCCCAAATATGACGTAGCTCCGATGTCAAGCTCAATGTCTACATGACATAGTCGACAAGACAACCTGCAAAACATGGCTCCACAGCCAACCCAAGCACTCATCTCGGGACGAAGAAATCTGAACCTGAGTACCAACAGTAGTGGGTCAGACACGACGGTCTGGCAGGTGGATGAAAAGATAACAAATATACTGAAGAATAAAACATATGATAAATCATGTTATTCGATCAAATGCTGCATATAATTAAACGGGTGCAAAATCGTGGATCTCGGGCAAAACATGTATTCGTTTCAAGCATGGGTAAAACATGAATATCTAATAAAACATGTGTTCATTTACATCATCTATAAACATAGATATTTGACAATCGGGTGTTCGTCTAAAACATGTATAAATATAGTGGTTTGACCAAACGAATGTTCATTTGAGACTTAGGTGAAAACATAAGTATACAACAAACCAGGTATTCATAGCAGTCTGGCAAAACCAATGTCCATTTGAAACATATGTGAAAATACGGACATTTAACAAACCGGGTGTTCATTTAAAACCGGTGTAACCAAAGAAATCTGACAAAACTAGTGTTCATTTAAACATATTTCAAGGCATGGATATTTAATAACTCGGGTAATCATTTAAAACATGTGTAATCATGTAAATCTAGCAAAACCATTGATCGTTTGAAACATATGTAAAAGCATGGGTATTCACCCAATCGGCATCCATTTAAAACATGTATATGTACAAAGAACGAGAAGCAATATAGTAATAACTGAATTTACATTGGAGAATATCAACATTTGTTTAAATAACAACTTTCATAAAGGAAACGAATCGTTTATCGGAAAACAAGTAAGCAATATAAAACATGTCGGGTATCCAAGGAATCGGGAACTGGCAAGATGACGACCACACGAAGCTAAGTCCTCTATCACTAAGGTGATAGAACAATAACTAGGCCCTGATCTCAGTCACTCGAGGTGAGGAGAAACAGGGGATCTCATATAAATACATATACATATACTATACATGACCACGGTAGCGAGCCGGGCATCGGGGACCACAGTAGCAATCTGCGGCATCGAGGACAAGACCACGGTAATGACCGGGTAGCGGGATCCAAACTGCAGCTGGCGGGACAAGAGGGGGATCTCCAAGTCGGTGGATCAGACCAACAGGGTTATCCAAGCTTAGTGGTGCCGACTCATAGGTCAAATACAATCGAGACATATGCAAGTAAACCAAGTACAAATACATAATCAAACGGGCAAGACGGGGGTGCTCAAGGGCACACTGACATATCATGTAGTGCAATGCACTTCGGGACAAATAACTGTTACTAGAGTAACTTCAATGCTTTCGGGAAAACAAGTCATGTAATGCAAATCTTGGAAAATGAGGTGAAACAATGAACTATTACAATTTCGGGTAAAATATAGGTTTCAAGATCTATTTAAGTGAATAGGGGTCCCGTATGTCGATTACAATATTTACTTGGTACTCCTTGAGTTTGAAGACATTCCGGGCTCCTTATGCACTTTTACTATTTTCAAAACTTAAAATGAGCTTGTGGGTAGTACTAGATGTTACAATAGCAAAAATCAAGATTATAAACGGTCCATCCTAGGCATGACATTAATCCGGAAATATCGAGCAACCTATTCAGTCACCGAAAGGAATAGAATTCGCGATAACCAAGGGAAAGACTTGTGTTTAGATATAAAGAAGATATCGCGTCGTTCCATCCCGTTCAAGATTGAAATGGATTGAACTTCGATGCCACCGAACCAACCGTGAGGCGTGTCGGCTCAAGACATTCTCACACATGGTCCAAACAGTCCAAAAAGGGTAGCCAGGGTCCCACCTAAAACCAAGAATTAGTGCCTAGATCATCACCATTCTTTTCTTTTAGTTCCCTAGTCTTAGAGACCTTAGATTAGGGTATAATTAGTCTTAACACTAAGGTATATACCCCTAGGACTCATAGAAAGCCCAAATGTTTCCAAAAAAAAACAATATCTAATTTCACTCCTCCGATCGATCGGCCTGAAAAGCCTTACAGTTAAAGACAGTCCGATTTTTCAGGTCCGGGAAACTTGATTTTTCTCCTCTTTTTCCTTTCCTTCCAACACATATACAAATTGAGTTTTTCCTTACTTTAACAACATCTTAACTACAATAAAACTCCCATCAAAACTCCAATGAATCATTAAATCCAAACACCTCTTTCTTCTCATTTCACATTAAACAAAGGGAAGAATCCCCAATATACACAAGGGTCCATTTGAGCCAAAAATCTAGAGATAAATCAAGACTATTAATCCACATTTCCTTAACCATAGATGATTTAACAAAACTCATTAAATGAGTATCAATTTCAAATCAATGCAAGCTAGTAAACATAAACATGAATGGAAAACCAACCCCATTCACTATAAAACCATATGAGCAAACCTTGACCAAATGAAATGCATACATTTCCAAGAGATTTCCAAGAGAGAAACAACCATTAATATGCATTTTCGAAATCAATAGAAATATGACAAGAAGCATATGTGGAAACATATATCACATTATCAAGAACAAGTAATAAGATTTAGGTTTTTCTCATAAAACTTAATAACATTCAAACCCTCCATTCATCCACTTGCCTTGGGTTCCAATCTAGCAAATCAAGCATCTAATCACCTCTCAAGCTCAAGATCAACAATCTCTACAAAAACCCCAAAACAAACCCTAAAATGGGTCAAACAATGAAAGACAAGGAATGGGCTCAAACCAAGCTAGGAAATAGAACTTAAGGGAAAGTCATTGCACATCCAAGGAAAATGGGAAGGAGTCCTTACCTCTAGAGTCATGAATCAACAAGAAGAAGCTTGCAATAGGGGCTGCCCACCTTGGTTTCCCACGAAAATGGTGTCAAACAAGAGAGGAGATAAAGGAGAAGAAGTTGCCGGAGTTCCCTCGTCGGATTGGTGGCTTGGAGGCTCCATTAGAGCAAGAGAAATGGAAGAAATGAAGAAGAAGGGCTGCTGGCACTGTAGCTGGGGAGTTGCAGCCGATGGGGAGTGGAAAATGAGGGAGATAGAGTGAGTGGAGTCATTTTATAATGGGTTGGTGTGGGCCCCACTACACTCAAAGCTTGCCAAGGGTAAAACATCTATTTGTGGGCCTCGGATGCGATCGACGAAGAAGAGAAAAATGTTTCTCATAAAATCTAGTTTTCAAAAAGTATAATTTTGGCATGGTTCTGAGATCTCGAAATTTGGGTCCAGATTCAATGGGAAAATACCGATTTTGCCCTCCGGGCTGGAAAAACTGATTTTCGGAGCTTCGAATGGGTACGGAGTGAACACCAAAGTTGTAGAGAATAACAAAATAAGTCAAATGAGGCTAAAACAAGAATTATCAGGAATTTCGAATAATCTCCCAACCTAGCGCAAAGTCACTGAAAGAACCCCCAAAGGGTCCCACTAATCACAAAGGCCCTCAAAATTCCCCAAAACTAGAGAAAAAACATTCTAGCTCACAAGCTCAACCCAACAAATACTAATCCCACTAAAAGAAACTAATCCACAAATAAAAAAACACTAATCCAAAAGATTAGGGGTCGGGTTCTCACAGTATTCCCTCTTTCACTCAAATTCTTTTGTGATAAATTCAAGCAATAGTTAAACGGGAATGTTTGTTTGGAAATTTGATCAAAAGTTTGTCATTTTCTGAAAAACCTTTTATCAAATGGTTGTTTTGGCGTGAAAGCAGAATTTTGAGATGGCATGCAAGCCAAATTTTGAGATGGCATGAAAGCCGAATTTTATGGCATAGGGGGCCAAAGTTTTTTTTGAAATGGCATGAAAGCCAAAATTTGGGATGGCATGGAAGCCGGTTTTGTTTGTGGCATGGGAGCCAAAAATTTTGTTTGTGGCATTGATAGCCGGGATTTGTTTTTTGTTGGCATAGAAGCCGAAGTTTGTTTTTGGCATGGAAGTCGAAATTTGGTTTTGGCATGGAAGCCGGTTTGCTTTTTTGGCATGGAAGCCGAAATTTTGTGGCTTTTATAGCCGATTTTGTGGTGTTTATAGCCGATTTTTGGCATGAGAGCTGATTTTTTGTGGCGTTTATAGTTGATTTTTTGAAAACCAAGTTTTGTTTTGTTGGAGTGAAAGCCAGGTTTTGTGGCATTTATAGCCGATTTTTGGCGTGAGAGCCGGGTTTTTGGCATTTATAGCTAATTTTTTTTTAAAACCAAGTTTTGTTTTGTTGGCGTGAAAGCCAGGTTTTGTGGCATTTATAGCCGATTTTTGGCGTGAGAGCCAGGTTTTTTGGCATTTATAGCCGATTTTTGCCGTGAGAACCGGGTTTTTGGCATTTATAGTCGATTTTTGTGGCGTTTATAGCCGATTTTTGGTTTTCAAAAATGCAAGTATCGACTAAAAGTCGCCTCCCTGCTGAATGGTCCTGCAAGTATCGATGGAATGTTGCCTCCTCGCGAATTTGGGCGCAAGTATCAACTAAGTGTCGCTTCCTTGCTTTTTTTCCCAAAAATTTTGGTTTCGTGGGTATCAATGGAATGTCACTTCCCCACGATTTTTGAAATTTGAGGTTTTTTTTTTTAACCTCAGTTTTTTGTTTGAATTTTGGGTTTGTGGATATCAACTGGAATATTGTGTTTGCACGATTTTTTTTGAAATTTTACAAGTATCGACAAAGTGTCGCTTCCTTGCGATTGGAAGTATCGAATGGGGTTCGCATCCTTCCTATTTTTTGGGTTTTGCGAGTATCGACTAAGCGTCGCTTCCCCGCGGTTTCTAAAAAACCCCTTTTTTTTTTAAAGACACGAGGGTCGTAAATTTTGACTTAAAACCGTTTTTGGTTGTAAAAGTCAGGGTGGACTAGGGTGGAAATTCCTAAGTCCTCATTTTGTTTCAAACCAAGAATTTTGGGTTCAAGGATCGAAAATTTGGTCAAGTCCGGGGAGAGGCTCTTAGAACTGGATTTGTTTGAATTTTTTTTCTTAACAATGAAACTATGAAAGTAAGCATTGTTTTGAATTTTCAGAGATCTCAACATAAGGATGAAAAATCTAAAAAAGGCGGGTTTGACGAGCGAGTACCTGAAAATAGGCTTTGGCTGCGCAGGCACTGCTCTGACCCTGTGGCGTACGTCCTCAAGGGTAGTATCGCTTTAGGAACTTGCCGTTGATGGGCAGCATACAACTGTCGTCCTCCATGTTTAGAAGTGCGTATGCGCCGTTGGAGAAGACTTTGTCGATGACGAAGGGCCCCTCCCATTTTGGCTCGAGTTTGTCTTTGGATTTGTGAGTAAAAACCATTGGCCTTTTCACTGCAAGAACCAAGTCGCCCTTTTTATAGGCGCGTTGCCGGACCTTTTTGTCGAAAGATCCTGCCATGTGTGCTTGGTATAGCTCAATGTTTTGTAAGGCTTCAAGCAGTCTTTCGTCAAGATTGTCCAGTTCTTGGAGTTTCAATTTGACATTGCTTTCTTACGTCATGTCATTTTGTAAAGATACCATTAAGGAAGGAATTTGTACTTCCAAAGGAACAACAACTTCACATCCATAGACCAAAGAGAATGGTGTGCTATGGGTTGGCCCTCAAACGGTGGTTCGATAAGCCGACAAAGCTTCTAGTAGTTTGTGTCGCGACCCCGGACCGGGTCAGCGGGCCTGATCTGGGATCGAGACTAATTGATGGTGAATTAATGTGATGAGTGTGGTGATAAGGTACACACTTATTTAATTTCCCACAGGTGTCCGCGGTGAGGATTTCACAACCATATATGAACATTTCTTTAAAGTACGGAAGCGTGTAGCAAATCAAATATTCAAACCATTGTTAGGGATTTTGTATTTGCAATTTGATGGATGCATTTTCACTTTAGCATCATTTGAGTTACACACACTTGCATTGATTTAAAATATCTTGAAATCTTGATTTTTACATGCATTGGTTTTAGACTTGAAGAAATCTTGTTTTATGCATGTTTTGTTTCTAAACTTGGATGCATTGGTTTTAGAATTCAAACTCTTTTGAAATCCTAATTCTTTGTGCTTTACTTTTGAGAAATCATATTGAGAATTTAGGTTTGTGCCTTGCATACATTTATCTCTTTCAAAATCTTTTTTGTATGCATTTTTATGTGAAAAGAGTTTTTAGAAATCAAGCTAGCCTATGTTTTAAATCTTCCAAATTATTTTAGGCTTTTTGTGTTTCATGTTTTTAAACCACTTAGTTTGATTTAAAACATGTTTCCAAGCTTAATTTAATGGCCCAAAAATTCCCACTTGAAAAGACTTTGAAATATGCAAAAATATGCAATTTTGGGAATTTTGGTCCCGGGCCAGAAACGCTGTGTTCCAGGTCGACCGGGAAGGGCCAGGTCGACCGGGAACACTGCAGGCAGAATTTGCCATGGAGCACCAACGGTCATATTTCTGACCGTTGTGTGTTCCCGGTCGACCGAGACCTATTTCCAGGTCGACCGGGGACTAGCCGTTGGGCACTTTTTGCTATAAATATGAGTTCTTTCCTTTGCCAAAAGTTGGGAATTTTAAGGCCCTCCTTGAGGGGTTTTGAGGCAAATAGAAGGGAAATGAACTAAGGGATGAAGGGGATCACTAGGAAAGCTAAAGCTTGGATTAATGAAGTTAAATCACCAATTAGGCTCTACTTTCCTTAATCATATGTTTTCATGCTTTGTTTTATTTTTGGTAAATCATTTGTGTAAGTCCATGGGGATCCGAACCCTAGAGGGGGGGTGAATAGGGTGAGCTCCTTTTATGACCAATTTTAACAATTTTAACTTCTTTAAAACAAACTAGTCACATGTGATGATTTATCATACAAGATGCGGAAGCTAACAAAATAATCACCACAAAGCAATCACCATCACACAAGTATTTATAGTGGTTCGGCCTCAATGCCTACATCCACTACCGGCTTGTGAACCAACACCCCACCGGATTTCCACTATTTATGCTTTTCAATAGGCTAAGCAATAACCTTTACAATATGCTTTCCAAGGCTAAGCAATAACCTTACATTGATGTTTTTTCAAGGCTTAACATCAACCTATCCATTATGCTTTTATAGGCTAAGCAATAACCTCTTCAACCACAAGGTTGGTTATCTCACTAATTTAGTGTCTATCATACACTTGATGGAGATTCTATTAAGCTCATTACATTGCCTCTTAATTAGGCGGATATGGAAGTGAAATACAAATACACACTCACACTATGAATGCAAAGTTGAAAACAAATGAAGTGTGTGTGTGTGTGATCCTCAATCATTTAGAAAATGAAAGCTCATAAATGTATGCCTAAGGCTTTTGAAAGTTTTAGCTCAAAAACATTTATGATTGAGGATATAATGCAATCACATGTTAAAAGTAACAACTTGTTAATGATATCAAAGTTACACAAGTTGTATGAAATGGATTAGCTCTAAACATGTGATGCATAGGGATGTCAATCAAATCATCAATGAAGCTCAAAACATAAAAATAGATTTGATTGAAATTAGGGGACAAATCATATGTAATTATAAAGACAACTTGAAAATGATTTACCAATCAAAGTAAGGCAAGTTGTGAAACATTAAAACAATAATACACATATGATTTGTAATGATGTTGAATCCAAAACATAAGATACATTTGAAGGAGATTTTCTTATGATGGAAAAACAACACCCAAAGATTCAACAAAGTATATGAATCATGTTACATCTTTCATTAACATGATCTACTTAGATTTACCAATAAAGTACTACTTTGATGAATCAATGGTGATGTATCCAAAACAATAGATCTATTCAAAATATAGAATATGCTAAGGATACAACATATCATATATTAACATGTTACAAAGATTTACCAATGATAAAACAAAACATGAAAACATATGATTTGTAAAGAGGTTGAGTCCAAAACATAAGATAGTTTTGAAAGTGATTTTCTTATGATGGAAAACAACAACCAAAGATTCAACCAAGTATATGGATCATGTTACATGTGATTTCAAAGGTTTTTTACATTAACATGATCTACTTAGATTTACCAAAGTTAAGTACTACTTGAATTGAATCATATGGTGTTGTATCCAAAACAATAAATCAACTCAAAACATAACACATGTTAAGGACACAACACAAACATAGTTTATCATGCTAGAAATGATTTACCAAAAATAAAACAAAGCATGAAAACATATGATTAAGAAAGGAAGAGCTTACGTGGTGGTTTAACTTCATTAATCCAAGCTTTAGCTTTCCTAATCATCCCCTTCATCCCTTGGTTCTTTTCCCTTTTGATATGCCTCAAATCCTCTCAAGGAGGGGTTAAAAATTCCCAACTTTTGGCAAGGGAAAGAACTCATATTTATAGCAAAAAGTTGCCAACGGCTAGTTCTCGGTCGACCGACAAACAGGTCTCGGTCGACCGAGAACACACAACGGTCATATTTCTGACCGTTGGTGCGCCAGGCCAAATTTTTGCCTTGCAGTGTTCCCGGTCGACCGGGACCTCTGCGCCGGTCGACCGGCGACACTGCAGTGGCCCCAAAATCCATTTTTTGCAAATTAAAAGTTTTTCTTTGGAGAATTATTTGGGCCATAAAATCAAGCTTTAAAACATGTTTTAAATCATTCTAAGGGTTTTAAAACATGGAACATAAAAAGCCTAAAACATTTTGAAAGATTTAAAACTCATAGGCTAGCTTGATTTTCTAAAACTCTTTTCTAAAACAAATGCATCCAAGATGAAAATACAAATCATGCATAAATCAATACTTTTACAAATCTTAAAAGCAATGCATGAATAAAACAAGATTTCAAGTTTATTTAAAACAATGCAAGTGTGTAAATCAAATGATGCTTGAATGAAATGCATCCATCAAATTGCAATCTAGAAAATTCCTAACAATCTCCCCCTTTGCAATTTGATGGCAAACACACTCACCACTGAACAAGCACACTTAGTCTTCAGCTCCCCCTCAGCTGGACAAGGCTTGAAATCTTCTTGGATGCTTCTTCTCTTAGCTTGGGCTCTTGGGCTTCATTCTTCATGATGCTTGGTGCTTAAATATTGTTTAAGCTTTCTTTCTTCTTTCTTTCTTTATCCAAGCATCTTCTTTAGCTTCCAAGCTTTGTTTCTTCTATTTGCTCTCCCCCTTTGACCATGCCTCTTTCTCCCTTTGGCAAGGTATGTATTCTCTCCCCTTGTAGAAGATCATACACAACTCTCCCCCTTTGGAAGCTTGGACATTCTCTTTACCCTTTTGAGAACTTGCATAATTTCTCCCCCTTTGCCATTAAATTGCAAAGGTACCTACACACATGAAATAAGGAAAATACCTTTAGTAGCACCTGTTAACAAATGAAATCGAAAATGAAATACATAACAGGCTATCATGTGAGGTAGTAGTCTCTAAGGGCTCAAAGGCAATCCAAGGGTCAATTTGATCAAAACTAATACTTCCTATGAAGGTTTACACTCCCCCTCAATCCATTCTCTTCTTTTGTCAAACATTTGACAAAGATTTAACTATTAGGTGCAAGAAGAAGATGGTTAAACCAAATGAGGGTCAACTTCAAAGAAAGGATTAGATTCATTTAACTATTAAGCTCAATATGATCAAATTGCCAAAAGAGAGCTAGGTCAAAGAGAAAAGCAATCATGGATATCAATTGGACAAACAAAGAATACCAATTGAGATTTAGGAATATGACTAAAAAATCAATCACTCTAAAATGGATTTAAAAGTATAACTATCATGAGAAATCCAAATTAGAGCTATCCATGATATGGGGTTTACTCAAACATAGCATCAATCAATATAACTTATGAAAATCATATGCTATGTAAGATTTTGAAAATCATTTCATTCAATCAATAAATATGACTATTAAAGTGCAAGATGAGTGAAATGAAATTCAAGCATGAAGCCAACCTCAACTAATAACCAACCAATATTATGAACACATAAACATGGTGGTCATGAGATATACCTATTAGAGCAAAAGAGGTGGCAACATGAGCATTATGATGCTAATGGTGTGTGACATGGAACAATCATATTACTTATCAAGTTCAATCCAATGCACACAATGTTTATCACATTCACAAGAAATCAAATCAATCAAACATTATACCAATTGAATCCAATTGAATTTGATAACATGGTAAAGAGCAAGAATGTGACAAAATTCCATCAAGCATCATAAATGCATATTCATCACTTTTAAAGATATAACTATTGAGCATAGTGATGAACAAGATAAATTGCAATGCAAAAGGATATAACTTTGAAATGCATGCAATTTAAAAAGTGACTAAATCATATGAATTCAACATCTAAGTTATCCATCAAACACATAGAAATATGAGGAATGGATTTCAAAGAGTTTCATATGATCAAGACACTACTATGAAGTTGAGACATGTATAAGGATGTTATCACTTAGAGAAGATACATGAATCAACATCATAACCATCCAAAAAGATATGACTAGAATGGCATAGAGGATGGATTTGAGTTCTAGTATGGTTTCAACAAATATAACTAAGATCACAACCATACATAGAACAATTTGACATTTGCATAGAGAGGATTAATCAACACTCAAGATCTAACTCATACCAATCATCAAAAAGAATATAACTATTTAAGCACAAGAAGGTATGAAGTTAAAGGTATCAATCTATCATGTAACATTTCCACTCTTAGCAAATGTACTAAGCTTACAAAGCAATGGAAAAAGATATGAGGTTTATACCAAATGAACTTAGCACATAAAATCACATATGTACTTTAAAAAGCTCAAATACAAGATTTTACTATAAAGCACATAAACACTCATTAATTTGCATTAATGAAGCTATATACCAAAATAGGCACAAACATGCAAATCAATGAAATCATATCTAACCAAGCAAAGTAAGACAACAAAATCAATTTGCATAAAGAATGTCACTAAATGAGCAAAGATGCAAATTGTTTGTAAAAATTATTCCCTTCCAAATGATATAATCATAGTTAGGCACAAGGAAATAAATTCAAGGAAAATGCTTCTAGAAATATAACTAATAAAGCTTAGAACATTTTCCAAAGTTTTTCAAATCACTTCAATGTATGAAATTCCAACAAAGAATCATTTATAGAATTAAGAGCAAGTGATTTTGAAAAACAAGAAGTGTACTATTGTAAAGTTTTCAATTTGTAAAAACAATAGACACTTACAAATTTTCCATATCAAGAGATATAACTTGTAAATCAATGGAAAACTTAAATTGCTTCAAATCATTTGATTTCCAAAAAGGATCTAACTATGACAAACATCAAATGATTTTCCAACATCAATTGATCATGAAAAACTAGCTATGAAAGCATTTGTAATCACAATCAATTGATCATGAATAGATATGCACTACGAGAAATATAACTATATGATCAAAATGCAAATCCATCATGAAAGTATTGCAATCAAAGGATTTTGAAAACCATGAGATATAACTTAGAAGTTCATGAATGCAAAATCAAATGATCACAAAGAAACATTGCATTTTAAAAGATGTGACTATAAAGAAACAAAATGCCAATGTAACATGACCAACAAAAAGATATAACTAAAAAGCATAGGTTGGTCTAGGGGTATCAAGGCCTTAAGGTTACTCAAATAGTCTACCTTTGAAAATTCACCTAAGGTCTTGAAAAGGTTGTCCATGAGAGAACACTTTGAGGACTCACCAACTCTAGAAGATATAACTTGGAAAAGTCTTAGAGTGGTGCAATGAGGCTAGGGAAAATATCATTTTCAAACATAGAGGAAATCTTTAAAAAAAAAGATATGCAATAAAACACAACACTAGGGTTCAAATCTAGCAAGGATCAACTCCGGGTTGTTAAGCCCTAAAATGGAGTAACCCGCTCTGATACCACTTGTAAGTCCATGGGGATCCGAACCCTAGAGGGGGGGTGAATAGGGTGAGCTCCTTTTATGACCAATTTTAACAATTTTAACTTCTTTAAAACAAACTAGTCACATGTGATGATTTATCATACAAGATGCGGAAGCTAACAAAATAATCACCACAAAGCAATCACCATCACACAAGTATTTATAGTGGTTCGGCCTCAATGCCTACATCCACTACCGGCTTGTGAACCAACACCCCACCGGATTTCCACTATTTATGCTTTTCAATAGGCTAAGCAATAACCTTTACAATATGCTTTCCAAGGCTAAGCAATAACCTTACATTGATGTTTTTTCAAGGCTTAACATCAACCTATCCATTATGCTTTTATAGGCTAAGCAATAACCTCTTCAACCACAAGGTTGGTTATCTCACTAATTTAGTGTCTATCATACACTTGATGGAGATTCTATTAAGCTCATTACATTGCCTCTTAATTAGGCGGATATGGAAGTGAAATACAAATACACACTCACACTATGAATGCAAAGTTGAAAACAAATGAAGTGTGTGTGTGTGTGATCCTCAATCATTTAGAAAATGAAAGCTCATAAATGTATGCCTAAGGCTTTTGAAAGTTTTAGCTCAAAAACATTTATGATTGAGGATATAATGCAATCACATGTTAAAAGTAACAACTTGTTAATGATATCAAAGTTACACAAGTTGTATGAAATGGATTAGCTCTAAACATGTGATGCATAGGGATGTCAATCAAATCATCAATGAAGCTCAAAACATAAAAATAGATTTGATTGAAATTAGGGGACAAATCATATGTAATTATAAAGACAACTTGAAAATGATTTACCAATCAAAGTAAGGCAAGTTGTGAAACATTAAAACAATAATACACATATGATTTGTAATGATGTTGAATCCAAAACATAAGATACATTTGAAGGAGATTTTCTTATGATGGAAAAACAACACCCAAAGATTCAACAAAGTATATGAATCATGTTACATCTTTCATTAACATGATCTACTTAGATTTACCAATAAAGTACTACTTTGATGAATCAATGGTGATGTATCCAAAACAATAGATCTATTCAAAATATAGAATATGCTAAGGATACAACATATCATATATTAACATGTTACAAAGATTTACCAATGATAAAACAAAACATGAAAACATATGATTTGTAAAGAGGTTGAGTCCAAAACATAAGATAGTTTTGAAAGTGATTTTCTTATGATGGAAAACAACAACCAAAGATTCAACCAAGTATATGGATCATGTTACATGTGATTTCAAAGGTTTTTTACATTAACATGATCTACTTAGATTTACCAAAGTTAAGTACTACTTGAATTGAATCATATGGTGTTGTATCCAAAACAATAAATCAACTCAAAACATAACACATGTTAAGGACACAACACAAACATAGTTTATCATGCTAGAAATGATTTACCAAAAATAAAACAAAGCATGAAAACATATGATTAAGAAAGGAAGAGCTTACGTGGTGGTTTAACTTCATTAATCCAAGCTTTAGCTTTCCTAATCATCCCCTTCATCCCTTGGTTCTTTTCCCTTTTGATATGCCTCAAATCCTCTCAAGGAGGGGTTAAAAATTCCCAACTTTTGGCAAGGGAAAGAACTCATATTTATAGCAAAAAGTTGCCAACGGCTAGTTCTCGGTCGACCGACAAACAGGTCTCGGTCGACCGAGAACACACAACGGTCATATTTCTGACCGTTGGTGCGCCAGGCCAAATTTTTGCCTTGCAGTGTTCCCGGTCGACCGGGACCTCTGCGCCGGTCGACCGGCGACACTGCAGTGGCCCCAAAATCCATTTTTTGCAAATTAAAAGTTTTTCTTTGGAGAATTATTTGGGCCATAAAATCAAGCTTTAAAACATGTTTTAAATCATTCTAAGGGTTTTAAAACATGGAACATAAAAAGCCTAAAACATTTTGAAAGATTTAAAACTCATAGGCTAGCTTGATTTTCTAAAACTCTTTTCTAAAACAAATGCATCCAAGATGAAAATACAAATCATGCATAAATCAATACTTTTACAAATCTTAAAAGCAATGCATGAATAAAACAAGATTTCAAGTTTATTTAAAACAATGCAAGTGTGTAAATCAAATGATGCTTGAATGAAATGCATCCATCAAATTGCAATCTAGAAAATTCCTAACAATCTCCCCCTTTGCAATTTGATGGCAAACACACTCACCACTGAACAAGCACACTTAGTCTTCAGCTCCCCCTCAGCTGGACAAGGCTTGAAATCTTCTTGGATGCTTCTTCTCTTAGCTTGGGCTCTTGGGCTTCATTCTTCATGATGCTTGGTGCTTAAATATTGTTTAAGCTTTCTTTCTTCTTTCTTTCTTTATCCAAGCATCTTCTTTAGCTTCCAAGCTTTGTTTCTTCTATTTGCTCTCCCCCTTTGACCATGCCTCTTTCTCCCTTTGGCAAGGTATGTATTCTCTCCCCTTGTAGAAGATCATACACAACTCTCCCCCTTTGGAAGCTTGGACATTCTCTTTACCCTTTTGAGAACTTGCATAATTTCTCCCCCTTTGCCATTAAATTGCAAAGGTACCTACACACATGAAATAAGGAAAATACCTTTAGTAGCACCTGTTAACAAATGAAATCGAAAATGAAATACATAACAGGCTATCATGTGAGGTAGTAGTCTCTAAGGGCTCAAAGGCAATCCAAGGGTCAATTTGATCAAAACTAATACTTCCTATGAAGGTTTACACTCCCCCTCAATCCATTCTCTTCTTTTGTCAAACATTTGACAAAGATTTAACTATTAGGTGCAAGAAGAAGATGGTTAAACCAAATGAGGGTCAACTTCAAAGAAAGGATTAGATTCATTTAACTATTAAGCTCAATATGATCAAATTGCCAAAAGAGAGCTAGGTCAAAGAGAAAAGCAATCATGGATATCAATTGGACAAACAAAGAATACCAATTGAGATTTAGGAATATGACTAAAAAATCAATCACTCTAAAATGGATTTAAAAGTATAACTATCATGAGAAATCCAAATTAGAGCTATCCATGATATGGGGTTTACTCAAACATAGCATCAATCAATATAACTTATGAAAATCATATGCTATGTAAGATTTTGAAAATCATTTCATTCAATCAATAAATATGACTATTAAAGTGCAAGATGAGTGAAATGAAATTCAAGCATGAAGCCAACCTCAACTAATAACCAACCAATATTATGAACACATAAACATGGTGGTCATGAGATATACCTATTAGAGCAAAAGAGGTGGCAACATGAGCATTATGATGCTAATGGTGTGTGACATGGAACAATCATATTACTTATCAAGTTCAATCCAATGCACACAATGTTTATCACATTCACAAGAAATCAAATCAATCAAACATTATACCAATTGAATCCAATTGAATTTGATAACATGGTAAAGAGCAAGAATGTGACAAAATTCCATCAAGCATCATAAATGCATATTCATCACTTTTAAAGATATAACTATTGAGCATAGTGATGAACAAGATAAATTGCAATGCAAAAGGATATAACTTTGAAATGCATGCAATTTAAAAAGTGACTAAATCATATGAATTCAACATCTAAGTTATCCATCAAACACATAGAAATATGAGGAATGGATTTCAAAGAGTTTCATATGATCAAGACACTACTATGAAGTTGAGACATGTATAAGGATGTTATCACTTAGAGAAGATACATGAATCAACATCATAACCATCCAAAAAGATATGACTAGAATGGCATAGAGGATGGATTTGAGTTCTAGTATGGTTTCAACAAATATAACTAAGATCACAACCATACATAGAACAATTTGACATTTGCATAGAGAGGATTAATCAACACTCAAGATCTAACTCATACCAATCATCAAAAAGAATATAACTATTTAAGCACAAGAAGGTATGAAGTTAAAGGTATCAATCTATCATGTAACATTTCCACTCTTAGCAAATGTACTAAGCTTACAAAGCAATGGAAAAAGATATGAGGTTTATACCAAATGAACTTAGCACATAAAATCACATATGTACTTTAAAAAGCTCAAATACAAGATTTTACTATAAAGCACATAAACACTCATTAATTTGCATTAATGAAGCTATATACCAAAATAGGCACAAACATGCAAATCAATGAAATCATATCTAACCAAGCAAAGTAAGACAACAAAATCAATTTGCATAAAGAATGTCACTAAATGAGCAAAGATGCAAATTGTTTGTAAAAATTATTCCCTTCCAAATGATATAATCATAGTTAGGCACAAGGAAATAAATTCAAGGAAAATGCTTCTAGAAATATAACTAATAAAGCTTAGAACATTTTCCAAAGTTTTTCAAATCACTTCAATGTATGAAATTCCAACAAAGAATCATTTATAGAATTAAGAGCAAGTGATTTTGAAAAACAAGAAGTGTACTATTGTAAAGTTTTCAATTTGTAAAAACAATAGACACTTACAAATTTTCCATATCAAGAGATATAACTTGTAAATCAATGGAAAACTTAAATTGCTTCAAATCATTTGATTTCCAAAAAGGATCTAACTATGACAAACATCAAATGATTTTCCAACATCAATTGATCATGAAAAACTAGCTATGAAAGCATTTGTAATCACAATCAATTGATCATGAATAGATATGCACTACAAGAAATATAACTATATGATCAAAATGCAAATCCATCATGAAAGTATTGCAATCAAAGGATTTTGAAAACCATGAGATATAACTTAGAAGTTCATGAATGCAAAATCAAATGATCACAAAGAAACATTGCATTTTAAAAGATGTGACTATAAAGAAACAAAATGCCAATGTAACATGACCAACAAAAAGATATAACTAAAAAGCATAGGTTGGTCTAGGGGTATCAAGGCCTTAAGGTTACTCAAATAGTCTACCTTTGAAAATTCACCTAAGGTCTTGAAAAGGTTGTCCATGAGAGAACACTTTGAGGACTCACCAACTCTAGAAGATATAACTTGGAAAAGTCTTAGAGTGGTGCAATGAGGCTAGGGAAAATATCATTTTCAAACATAGAGGAAATCTTTAAAAAAAAAGATATGCAATAAAACACAACACTAGGGTTCAAATCTAGCAAGGATCAACTCCGGGTTGTTAAGCCCTAAAATGGAGTAACCCGCTCTGATACCACTTGTAAGTCCATGGGGATCCGAACCCTAGAGGGGGGGTGAATAGGGTGAGCTCCTTTTATGACCAATTTTAACAATTTTAACTTCTTTAAAACAAACTAGTCACATGTGATGATTTATCATACAAGATGCGGAAGCTAACAAAATAATCACCACAAAGCAATCACCATCACACAAGTATTTATAGTGGTTCGGCCTCAATGCCTACATCCACTACCGGCTTGTGAACCAACACCCCACCGGATTTCCACTATTTATGCTTTTCAATAGGCTAAGCAATAACCTTTACAATATGCTTTCCAAGGCTAAGCAATAACCTTACATTGATGTTTTTTCAAGGCTTAACATCAACCTATCCATTATGCTTTTATAGGCTAAGCAATAACCTCTTCAACCACAAGGTTGGTTATCTCACTAATTTAGTGTCTATCATACACTTGATGGAGATTCTATTAAGCTCATTACATTGCCTCTTAATTAGGCGGATATGGAAGTGAAATACAAATACACACTCACACTATGAATGCAAAGTTGAAAACAAATGAAGTGTGTGTGTGTGTGATCCTCAATCATTTAGAAAATGAAAGCTCATAAATGTATGCCTAAGGCTTTTGAAAGTTTTAGCTCAAAAACATTTATGATTGAGGATATAATGCAATCACATGTTAAAAGTAACAACTTGTTAATGATATCAAAGTTACACAAGTTGTATGAAATGGATTAGCTCTAAACATGTGATGCATAGGGATGTCAATCAAATCATCAATGAAGCTCAAAACATAAAAATAGATTTGATTGAAATTAGGGGACAAATCATATGTAATTATAAAGACAACTTGAAAATGATTTACCAATCAAAGTAAGGCAAGTTGTGAAACATTAAAACAATAATACACATATGATTTGTAATGATGTTGAATCCAAAACATAAGATACATTTGAAGGAGATTTTCTTATGATGGAAAAACAACACCCAAAGATTCAACAAAGTATATGAATCATGTTACATCTTTCATTAACATGATCTACTTAGATTTACCAATAAAGTACTACTTTGATGAATCAATGGTGATGTATCCAAAACAATAGATCTATTCAAAATATAGAATATGCTAAGGATACAACATATCATATATTAACATGTTACAAAGATTTACCAATGATAAAACAAAACATGAAAACATATGATTTGTAAAGAGGTTGAGTCCAAAACATAAGATAGTTTTGAAAGTGATTTTCTTATGATGGAAAACAACAACCAAAGATTCAACCAAGTATATGGATCATGTTACATGTGATTTCAAAGGTTTTTTACATTAACATGATCTACTTAGATTTACCAAAGTTAAGTACTACTTGAATTGAATCATATGGTGTTGTATCCAAAACAATAAATCAACTCAAAACATAACACATGTTAAGGACACAACACAAACATAGTTTATCATGCTAGAAATGATTTACCAAAAATAAAACAAAGCATGAAAACATATGATTAAGAAAGGAAGAGCTTACGTGGTGGTTTAACTTCATTAATCCAAGCTTTAGCTTTCCTAATCATCCCCTTCATCCCTTGGTTCTTTTCCCTTTTGATATGCCTCAAATCCTCTCAAGGAGGGGTTAAAAATTCCCAACTTTTGGCAAGGGAAAGAACTCATATTTATAGCAAAAAGTTGCCAACGGCTAGTTCTCGGTCGACCGACAAACAGGTCTCGGTCGACCGAGAACACACAACGGTCATATTTCTGACCGTTGGTGCGCCAGGCCAAATTTTTGCCTTGCAGTGTTCCCGGTCGACCGGGACCTCTGCGCCGGTCGACCGGCAACACTGCAGTGGCCCCAAAATCCATTTTTTGCAAATTAAAAGTTTTTCTTTGGAGAATTATTTGGGCCATAAAATCAAGCTTTAAAACATGTTTTAAATCATTCTAAGGGTTTTAAAACATGGAACATAAAAAGCCTAAAACATTTTGAAAGATTTAAAACTCATAGGCTAGCTTGATTTTCTAAAACTCTTTTCTAAAACAAATGCATCCAAGATGAAAATACAAATCATGCATAAATCAATACTTTTACAAATCTTAAAAGCAATGCATGAATAAAACAAGATTTCAAGTTTATTTAAAACAATGCAAGTGTGTAAATCAAATGATGCTTGAATGAAATGCATCCATCAAATTGCAATCTAGAAAATTCCTAACAATCTCCCCCTTTGCAATTTGATGGCAAACACACTCACCACTGAACAAGCACACTTAGTCTTCAGCTCCCCCTCAGCTGGACAAGGCTTGAAATCTTCTTGGATGCTTCTTCTCTTAGCTTGGGCTCTTGGGCTTCATTCTTCATGATGCTTGGTGCTTAAATATTGTTTAAGCTTTCTTTCTTCTTTCTTTCTTTATCCAAGCATCTTCTTTAGCTTCCAAGCTTTGTTTCTTCTATTTGCTCTCCCCCTTTGACCATGCCTCTTTCTCCCTTTGGCAAGGTATGTATTCTCTCCCCTTGTAGAAGATCATACACAACTCTCCCCCTTTGGAAGCTTGGACATTCTCTTTACCCTTTTGAGAACTTGCATAATTTCTCCCCCTTTGCCATTAAATTGCAAAGGTACCTACACACATGAAATAAGGAAAATACCTTTAGTAGCACCTGTTAACAAATGAAATCGAAAATGAAATACATAACAGGCTATCATGTGAGGTAGTAGTCTCTAAGGGCTCAAAGGCAATCCAAGGGTCAATTTGATCAAAACTAATACTTCCTATGAAGGTTTACACTCCCCCTCAATCCATTCTCTTCTTTTGTCAAACATTTGACAAAGATTTAACTATTAGGTGCAAGAAGAAGATGGTTAAACCAAATGAGGGTCAACTTCAAAGAAAGGATTAGATTCATTTAACTATTAAGCTCAATATGATCAAATTGCCAAAAGAGAGCTAGGTCAAAGAGAAAAGCAATCATGGATATCAATTGGACAAACAAAGAATACCAATTGAGATTTAGGAATATGACTAAAAAATCAATCACTCTAAAATGGATTTAAAAGTATAACTATCATGAGAAATCCAAATTAGAGCTATCCATGATATGGGGTTTACTCAAACATAGCATCAATCAATATAACTTATGAAAATCATATGCTATGTAAGATTTTGAAAATCATTTCATTCAATCAATAAATATGACTATTAAAGTGCAAGATGAGTGAAATGAAATTCAAGCATGAAGCCAACCTCAACTAATAACCAACCAATATTATGAACACATAAACATGGTGGTCATGAGATATACCTATTAGAGCAAAAGAGGTGGCAACATGAGCATTATGATGCTAATGGTGTGTGACATGGAACAATCATATTACTTATCAAGTTCAATCCAATGCACACAATGTTTATCACATTCACAAGAAATCAAATCAATCAAACATTATACCAATTGAATCCAATTGAATTTGATAACATGGTAAAGAGCAAGAATGTGACAAAATTCCATCAAGCATCATAAATGCATATTCATCACTTTTAAAGATATAACTATTGAGCATAGTGATGAACAAGATAAATTGCAATGCAAAAGGATATAACTTTGAAATGCATGCAATTTAAAAAGTGACTAAATCATATGAATTCAACATCTAAGTTATCCATCAAACACATAGAAATATGAGGAATGGATTTCAAAGAGTTTCATATGATCAAGACACTACTATGAAGTTGAGACATGTATAAGGATGTTATCACTTAGAGAAGATACATGAATCAACATCATAACCATCCAAAAAGATATGACTAGAATGGCATAGAGGATGGATTTGAGTTCTAGTATGGTTTCAACAAATATAACTAAGATCACAACCATACATAGAACAATTTGACATTTGCATAGAGAGGATTAATCAACACTCAAGATCTAACTCATACCAATCATCAAAAAGAATATAACTATTTAAGCACAAGAAGGTATGAAGTTAAAGGTATCAATCTATCATGTAACATTTCCACTCTTAGCAAATGTACTAAGCTTACAAAGCAATGGAAAAAGATATGAGGTTTATACCAAATGAACTTAGCACATAAAATCACATATGTACTTTAAAAAGCTCAAATACAAGATTTTACTATAAAGCACATAAACACTCATTAATTTGCATTAATGAAGCTATATACCAAAATAGGCACAAACATGCAAATCAATGAAATCATATCTAACCAAGCAAAGTAAGACAACAAAATCAATTTGCATAAAGAATGTCACTAAATGAGCAAAGATGCAAATTGTTTTTAAAAATTATTCCCTTCCAAATGATATAATCATAGTTAGGCACAAGGAAATAAATTCAAGGAAAATGCTTCTAGAAATATAACTAATAAAGCTTAGAACATTTTCCAAAGTTTTTCAAATCACTTCAATGTATGAAATTCCAACAAAGAATCATTTATAGAATTAAGAGCAAGTGATTTTGAAAAACAAGAAGTGTACTATTGTAAAGTTTTCAATTTGTAAAAACAATAGACACTTACAAATTTTCCATATCAAGAGATATAACTTGTAAATCAATGGAAAACTTAAATTGCTTCAAATCATTTGATTTCCAAAAAGGATCTAACTATGACAAACATCAAATGATTTTCCAACATCAATTGATCATGAAAAACTAGCTATGAAAGCATTTGTAATCACAATCAATTGATCATGAATAGATATGCACTACAAGAAATATAACTATATGATCAAAATGCAAATCCATCATGAAAGTATTGCAATCAAAGGATTTTGAAAACCATGAGATATAACTTAGAAGTTCATGAATGCAAAATCAAATGATCACAAAGAAACATTGCATTTTAAAAGATGTGACTATAAAGAAACAAAATGCCAATGTAACATGACCAACAAAAAGATATAACTAAAAAGCATAGGTTGGTCTAGGGGTATCAAGGCCTTAAGGTTACTCAAATAGTCTACCTTTGAAAATTCACCTAAGGTCTTGAAAAGGTTGTCCATGAGAGAACACTTTGAGGACTCACCAACTCTAGAAGATATAACTTGGAAAAGTCTTAGAGTGGTGCAATGAGGCTAGGGAAAATATCATTTTCAAACATAGAGGAAATCTTTAAAAAAAAAGATATGCAATAAAACACAACACTAGGGTTCAAATCTAGCAAGGATCAACTCCGGGTTGTTAAGCCCTAAAATGGAGTAACCCGCTCTGATACCACTTGTAAGTCCATGGGGATCCGAACCCTAGAGGGGGGGTGAATAGGGTGAGCTCCTTTTATGACCAATTTTAACAATTTTAACTTCTTTAAAACAAACTAGTCACATGTGATGATTTATCATACAAGATGCGGAAGCTAACAAAATAATCACCACAAAGCAATCACCATCACACAAGTATTTATAGTGGTTCGGCCTCAATGCCTACATCCACTACCGGCTTGTGAACCAACACCCCACCGGATTTCCACTATTTATGCTTTTCAATAGGCTAAGCAATAACCTTTACAATATGCTTTCCAAGGCTAAGCAATAACCTTACATTGATGTTTTTTCAAGGCTTAACATCAACCTATCCATTATGCTTTTATAGGCTAAGCAATAACCTCTTCAACCACAAGGTTGGTTATCTCACTAATTTAGTGTCTATCATACACTTGATGGAGATTCTATTAAGCTCATTACATTGCCTCTTAATTAGGCGGATATGGAAGTGAAATACAAATACACACTCACACTATGAATGCAAAGTTGAAAACAAATGAAGTGTGTGTGTGTGTGATCCTCAATCATTTAGAAAATGAAAGCTCATAAATGTATGCCTAAGGCTTTTGAAAGTTTTAGCTCAAAAACATTTATGATTGAGGATATAATGCAATCACATGTTAAAAGTAACAACTTGTTAATGATATCAAAGTTACACAAGTTGTATGAAATGGATTAGCTCTAAACATGTGATGCATAGGGATGTCAATCAAATCATCAATGAAGCTCAAAACATAAAAATAGATTTGATTGAAATTAGGGGACAAATCATATGTAATTATAAAGACAACTTGAAAATGATTTACCAATCAAAGTAAGGCAAGTTGTGAAACATTAAAACAATAATACACATATGATTTGTAATGATGTTGAATCCAAAACATAAGATACATTTGAAGGAGATTTTCTTATGATGGAAAAACAACACCCAAAGATTCAACAAAGTATATGAATCATGTTACATCTTTCATTAACATGATCTACTTAGATTTACCAATAAAGTACTACTTTGATGAATCAATGGTGATGTATCCAAAACAATAGATCTATTCAAAATATAGAATATGCTAAGGATACAACATATCATATATTAACATGTTACAAAGATTTACCAATGATAAAACAAAACATGAAAACATATGATTTGTAAAGAGGTTGAGTCCAAAACATAAGATAGTTTTGAAAGTGATTTTCTTATGATGGAAAACAACAACCAAAGATTCAACCAAGTATATGGATCATGTTACATGTGATTTCAAAGGTTTTTTACATTAACATGATCTACTTAGATTTACCAAAGTTAAGTACTACTTGAATTGAATCATATGGTGTTGTATCCAAAACAATAAATCAACTCAAAACATAACACATGTTAAGGACACAACACAAACATAGTTTATCATGCTAGAAATGATTTACCAAAAATAAAACAAAGCATGAAAACATATGATTAAGAAAGGAAGAGCCTACTTGGTGGTTTAACTTCATTAATCCAAGCTTTAGCTTTCCTAATCATTCCCTTCATCCCTTGGTTCTTTTCCCTTTTGATATGCCTCAAATCCTCTCAAGGAGGGGTTAAAAATTCCCAACTTTTGGCAAGGGAAAGAACTCATATTTATAGCAAAAAGTTGCCAACGGCTAGTTCTCGGTCGACCGGCAAACAGGTCTCGGTCGACCGAGAACACACAACGGTCATATTTCTGACCGTTGGTGCGCCAGGCCAAATTTTTGCCTTGCAGTGTTCCCGGTCGACCGGGACCTCTGCGCCGGTCGACCGGCGACACTGCAGTGGCCCCAAAATCCATTTTTTGCAAATTAAAAGTTTTTCTTTGGAGAATTATTTGGGCCATAAAATCAAGCTTTAAAACATGTTTTAAATCATTCTAAGGGTTTTAAAACATGGAACATAAAAAGCCTAAAACATTTTGAAAGATTTAAAACTCATAGGCTAGCTTGATTTTCTAAAACTCTTTTCTAAAACAAATGCATCCAAGATGAAAATACAAATCATGCATAAATCAATACTTTTACAAATCTTAAAAGCAATGCATGAATAAAACAAGATTTCAAGTTTATTTAAAACAATGCAAGTGTGTAAATCAAATGATGCTTGAATGAAATGCATCCATCAAATTGCAATCTAGAAAATTCCTAACAATTTGTAGCATGATAAACTATGTTGTGTTGTATCCTTAACATGTTTTATGTTTTGAATTGATTTATTGTTTTGGATACATCACCATTGATTCAATCCAAGTAGTACTTAATCTTTGGTAAATCTAAGTAGATCATGTTAATAGAAACATCTTTGAAATTAGATGTAACATGATTCATATACTTGGTTGAATCTTTGGTTGTTGTTTTCCAACATAAGAAAATCACTTTCAAAACTATCTTATGTTTTGGATTCAACTTCTTTACAAATCATATGTTTTCATGTTTTGTTTTATCTTTGATAAATCTTCTGTAGCATGTTAACCTATGATGTGTTGTATTCTTAGCATGTTTTATATTTTGAATTGATCTATTGTTTTGGATGCATCACCATTGATTGAATCCAAGTAGTACTTAATTTGGTAAATCTAAGTAGATCATGTTAATGAAAGAATCTTTGAAATTATATGTAACATGATTCATATACTTGGTTGAATCTTTGGGTGTTGTTTTTCATCATAAGAAAATCTCTTTCAAAATATATCTTATGTTGTGGATTCAACATCTTTACAAATCATATGTGAATTTGTTTTAAAGTTTTACAACTTGCTTTGCATTGATTGGTATATCATATTCAAGTTGTATTTATAATCATATATGATTTGTCCCCTTATTTCAATCAAATCTATTTTTATGTTGTATGAGCTACATTGTTGATTTGATTGACATCCCTATGCATCACATGTTTAGAGCTAATTAATTTCATACAACTTGTGAATCTTTGACACCATTAACAAGTTGTTACTTTTAACATGTGACTTGCAGTCTTTCCTCAATCATAAATGTTTTCATGAGCTAAAACTTTCAAAAGCCTTAGGCATACTTTATGAGCTTTCATTTTCAAAATGATTGAGGACATCACACACACACATCATGAGCATACATCTTTGCATTCATTAAGTGTTTGTGTGAGTTAGTTTTTCACTTCCATATCCGCCTAATTAAGAGGCATTGTAATGAGCTTAATTGAATCTCCATCAAGTGTATTATAGATACTAACTTAGTGAGATAACCAACCTATGGTTGAAGAGGTTATTGCTTAGCCTATAAAAGCATAGTGTATAGGTTGATGTTGAGCCTTGAAAAACAACATTGTAAAGGTTATTGCTAAGCCTTGAAAAGCATATTGTAAAGGTTATTGCTTAGCCTATTGAAAAGCATAAATAGTGGAAATCCGGTGGGGTGTTGGTTCACAAGCCGGTAGTGGATGTAGGCATTGAGGCCGAACCACTATAAATCCTTGTGTGATGGTGATTGCTTTGTGGTGATTCTTTTGTTAGCTTCCGCATCTTGTATGATTAATCATCACATGTGACTAGGTTGTTTTAAAGAAGTTAAAATTGGTTATAATTGGTCATAAATGAAGCTCACCCTATTCACCCCCGCTCTAGGGTTCGGATCCCCCGGACTTACAACCATCTCTAGTCATAAAGACAATAAAACAAGTATAATATTGTATCAGAATGAGCAATGATCATTAGCATGTTTCCCAAAGTAAAGTTAAAGTTAATACAAAAGATCAATTAATTACATCCCCCAAAAATAGAGGCCAACAAAGGCCAATACATCTCAAAGTATAATCCCAAAAGAATGAGTTATCCATAAACTCCCGAAATGAATCGATTCTCGAGTCAACCGAATGTCTAAACGTCATCATCGGCGTGCCACTCAACTAAGTGTTGCGGTTCTCCGACCGCCTCCTCAGGCTCCGCCTCGGGAAACACGACGTCTGGACCTAAGTACGAAAGAGTGGGTCAAACATGACGGTTTTGTAAACGGGTGAAAAAACACATCAGTAAAATGATAAACAAATTTACCTTCAAAAGCATTTAAACATGTTTAAATAACAATTTCCATAAAAAGAGGTAAATCATTTATTCAAATACGAGTATGCATTGTAAAACATGTAAAGGTAACCAAGGAATCGGGAAATAAGCAAGATGGCAACCACACGAAGCTAAGTCCTCTATTACCGAAGTGACATGAGCATACCGGGGCGTCGATCTCAGTCACACGAGGTGAGGAGAGACAATGAACATATATATATACAGTATAAATATACTGGACGGGACGGGACCACGGTAACAAACCGGGCATCGGGATCCAAACTGCAGCTGGAGGGACGGGAGGGGGATCTCCAAGTCAAACCGGTAAGGTAATCCAAGCTTAGTGGTGCCGACTCATAGGTCAAATTACAAATCAAACATGTATAAAACATATTGAGTGCACATATGTAAAAGAACGGGACAGGAATGCTCGAGGCACAAATTTCCTTTCAATTGGGGCAATGTATAAACGGGCTAGCAACATACTAAATTGTAATTTCAATGCCTTCGGAAATGATAAATCATCATTCATGAATTTTCGAAAACATATGTAACAGTTTGGGATATCTAGAAGCACAATTGATCTTTTGAAATTACGGGACACGTATCGGGATTTAAAACTAGTCCGAGGTGAATAGGGGGCCCGTATGTCAATTTAAGTATACCCTTGGCGCTCTTTGAATTTTGAAGACATTCTGGCTCCTTATACACCTTAGGGTTTTTCAATGCTTCGAATGAGTCTTCGTGATATGGTTTCTTCCTCAAATGGGCTTCATACATATCTCCAGGTGAATAGTCCCCATCATTCGCTAAAAGGGTGCGCAAATGATTAGGACCAAAAACCCCTTCATTTCTTTTCATATCAGGATTTCTAGGTGAATTTGGTTACCTAGCGGTCATCTGGCGGTTAGCCGCCGCTGAGTTTGGCGGCTAGCCGCTGGCTGACCGTGGGTGGCCTGACAGAAAACAAGTTACTGGAAATGTAACCGAAATGGTTCGGTTAGGTAGTGGCTAGCCATGAGGCTGACCGCGTGGCTTTAAAAGAAAATGTAGCTCTCAGGAAAAGTGACCGCGATTGTGTGGTTATCTAGCGGCTATCCTGTTGGGATTGGTGTATGCCCTAAAGCCCACTGACTGCACTCACATCTCTGTTACTGGATATTTATTGGTTATTTAATGGAATGACATCTTTCTCTTAATACTTGTGTATATGTATGGTTATATAAGGCCCATTGTTTCTGGTAAATGACTTGGGTGTGTAGTGGCTACACACAGTTAGGTCTGAGTCATGGACACTTGAAACAATAGACTTGTTCAAAATTGAGAGATGGAGTTGGGCACTTCATCTTGGTATAAGTTATAATGAGATACTCTCCTGTATTCAGGGTGACTTACCTAAGTCACGGGAGGCTTTTCCGGATTTATCTCATTAGTGCATGTGTCATGCATTGAACAGGACCACTTGTAGGTGTGATCTCTAAAATAGTACTATCACAGAGAGAGATCAATTCACCTCTTGCTACTGAGTGACCAGTGCTCTTAATCTTGAGCATTTGTGGATGAACTGACGAAGTCAAGTTCTTGTGCTTTAATTCACTATGGGTGAGATCCTGTTCATGGGTCAACAACTCTGTGTTTTGGGTGCTTGGGCTTGATTAGTTGGGACGTGGAAATGCAATATGGAATCTATGCCATCGTGTGATGGAATGATCGTCCCCTTAGAATTATCCGATTAATCATCAGAATCTAAGATCTTAGTATATGGATGTTCCATATGGATATTGAACTTGTGGGTCGCTCCCTGGATCAAGAGAATGATATCCGGATGATGATTAAGTCAAGGGTATGAAGTTCTAAGGATCAGATGTAATCAAGAAGGTAGATAGTACATCGGTTAACCTACTTGATTATGGATGTTACATAGAGGGGCATTGTGGTCATTGTACTTGGTAGGTCAAAGACAATCGTCAGTTTATGATGAGCTTAATTTGCAATTTAATATTTGTCCCTGGAGTGCAACCATAACTCTTTAGTGGAATGAGTTAGGGTTAAAATGATCTTAATGTTGCTATGGGGTTAGCATGGACATTTTGGTCATTTTAGGAGCCAAGGGCAAATATGTCTTTTGGTCCCTCTTCTAGCCACTTTCCTATATTGGCATGGTTTCCTAGTTTAATTAGATGATATGTGGTTGAATTAATTTTGTGGAAGAATAATTTTGAGTTTAAATTCAAATAGGCTTTTGATGGCATACATGAATTTAACTCTAGCTAAATTATTAACTTGTGGGCCATGGTGTGTTTATCTATCTTGTGGGCCAGCCATAAGTGGAACCCCTTGTGTGAGGTTTCCAAGTTTGACTAGGTATCTTTACTTGGAAGGAACAACTCCTCTTTGGGTAAGAATTCCTATGATTAAAGCTTACTAATTTTAGTATCTTTAATTAGAAAGTGTTGCACAACTAAAGGGGCTGGTTGCTTAATTTTAGGGATTGTCATTCCTATTAGAGATAGAACTCTTTAAAGGAATGTGATCTTTATAAAATAAGAGGGATTGCCCTGGGCGTGGAACACATGAAACAAGAGATAGGAAAGAAACCCTAGGCGTGAAACCTCAAGGAACTCCATTGGCCGTCCAAGTCCAAGAGAGAGTGAGAAGCCCATTCACGCCCAGCCCATTGCTGCCTTCTTCTTCTTCATTGGAGAGAGGAGATCAGGTCCTGGGTTGTTTCCACAAAGAGTAGTTCAGAAAACCCATCTACGAAACCCTATTCTGATCCCACAATCAACACCAATCAGATTGGGTTGTGGAATAGAAGAGAAGATCAAAAGGAAAGTTGTTGTAGTAAATTCCTGCAACCTGTATAGCTGATTGCAGGCTTGTGATCAGCAGTTTGCAAGTTCAGTTTCAGAGATTTGAAGACTTCATATCAGCAAGGTATTAGTCCTCTATCATCTCCTTTCATTCTACACATGTTGATCACGATTTCATGGAGTTTTATGCATGTTTCATGGCTGCCATATCAAATTTGGTTTTGTTTTAAAAACATAAAAAACCATACCAGCCATGCTATTCCAAGTTCAGATCTGTAATGCATGAGCTTTCAGTGGTATCAGAGCCTCTCCATGTGAAATCATGATCCCATGTTGTGTGGATTTCAATCCTAGATTAATCAAGGGCATGGTGGCGCCCTTTAGGATGTTATTTACTGCATAAATAGTGTGCAGAAATTTTTTCCAGGCTGCTGGAATAATTCCAGAATGCTGTTTACTGTATAAATAGTGTGCTAGAATAATTCCAGAATGTTGTTTACTGCATAAATAGTGTGCAGAAATTTTTTCCAGGCTGCTGGAATAATTTCAGAATGCTGTACAGCACAATGAATGCACTAATCTTTTTGGTTGCAGCCATTTAATTGCATCCTTGATGGTTCGCATGTATGTGTGTGGATTTGGATGTTTTTTAATTAGTTGGAAAGTGTACGATTGCGCGTTTAGCAATCATAGGAGGTTGTAATTTTTCCTTGTTTTTTATTTCAACTAGTCTTGATGTAAGCTTTCTTGAAAAGCATAGGGATCTCCAATGTAATTTTTGGTTTTTGTTTTTCATGGGTTTGCTTGTATAAATTTATTTATTGTAACAAGCAAGGAGAAGAAAGCTTCAAAGATTGCATGGTTGCAAGTAGAAGAGGATTACATGGTGGTGGAGGCAACGAAGGTGTCCTAGTGCGAAAAGGACTCTTAACCAAGTATCCTAGTTGGATTAGGATTCCTAGTTGGATAAGGATTCCTAGTTGGATAAGGATTTGAAGTCCGAAGAGCAGGGAGCCATCAAGGATTGCATTATATTTTATTGCTTTTATATATGGAATGCATGGTTGATTGCTTTATATAATTGCTTTTAATGCTATGTTCATCACCTAGTAACATGGCCACCACTAGGTTCTTAAAATTGGCATTTTTATACATTGGATTGTTTTTAGTTTGGCAAATTGTTTTTAAACGGATCTTAGACCAGCACCTTCTATTTGTCTAAGGTTTAAAAATTGGATAGGGTTTAGTTTATCTTGGTACCCTAAGTTTCCAAAAGAGGCCAAACTAAAATCTAATATGTTGCTACCTTGGTGGGCCCATAACCCACTGGTCCCAAGACCTTTACTCAATATGTTTTAAAGCAAAGGTTATTTATTTTTTGAGATGACTTAAGCAATTGAGTCATGAAAATTGTTAACTAAGTTTGCTAGATTTAAACAAGGTTTGAGTAACGATGCTAAGGTCAAAAGAGTTTTTCAAAACCCTAATGTTAAATAATCAAGTGGGAGAGGGGTTTGGAAAAACCCCACGGCCTTCCATTTTCGGTTCTTGCTATCTCAATGGAGTATTAGTGGGAGCGGCCACCCCTTCGGTGGAGTTCTTTACTAAAGATCGCTTCGATGGGTTAGTAGGTGAACTAATGTGAATATTCGTAATGAGGTGTTAGTGGGAGCGGCCATCCCTTCGGTGGAGTTCTTTACTAAAGATCACTTCTATAGAATGTCAATGAAGTGTTGGTGGGAGCGGCATCCCTTCGGTGGAGCTCTTTACTAAAGTTCACTTCAAGATTGGATTAAAGTCACTTCCCTTCGGAGGACTTGAGTCATAGACATTCTGGGAACGTTCATAAGAGATGGTAATACACTTGACATAAGACGGTAATAACCTCTCCCTAGGAGTTAGTGTTATTTGTCATATGAGGCCAAACCAATCAGTGATTGGACTATCACTGGATATGCGTATCCAGACAGTGATGATCCAAATAAGCAGACCTTAACTCAACGTGACTGTAGGCTCGGCCATCCCTTCGATGGAAGGTCTATGAGGAGGTTGAGACACTGATACATTATAATTAGGGTTAACTAATGTAAAAAGTCTTGTGCATGTTTTTTCCTTTTATTACAAGCACCATATACATGTTACATATATACTGCCTGTCTAATTATAACCTGTTATATATCCAGAGAGATGGGGAAGGATTCTTTTAGCCCGTTGATGAGTATTCTGCGTGAGGACAAATTGACTGGCCCTAATTACGTAGACTGGAAAAGAAACCTTAACATAGTAGTCACCGCTGAGGAGTACAAGTATGTTTTGTCGGAACCCTGTCCTACGATTGATGATTATTCTACAGATGACCAGCTAGAGGCTGAAAGGAAATGGAAAAAGGCGAATAGCATGGCCAAATGCTACATGCTTGCTTCCATGTCCAACGTGTTGCAAACGCAGCACGAGCAAATGGACACAGCTTCTGATATCATGTTGTCCTTGTCTGAGATGTTCGCAGACAAAAGCATGCCAGCTAGGCAAGCTGCTTTAAGGACAATCATGAATACTAGGATGGCTGAGGGAACACCTGTCAGAGAGCACATGCTCAAAATGAAGGATTGTTTCAATGAAGCTGAGATCCTAGGGGCTGAGATTGATGTAGGGAGTCAGACTGATATGATTCTCGAAACTCTGCCGGAGTCTTTCAACCAGTTCAAGCTCAACTTCAACATGAGCAAGATGGACATGACTCTCTCTGAGTTAATGAAAGAACTCCAGGCGGCAGAGGCCATCATGAAGCCTAAAGGCCAAGCTCACTTTTCCCAGTCTTCCTCTAAACTGAACCCGAATGGGAAAAAGTTCAAGAAGAAGCAGGGTAAGGGAAAAGGATAGAAAAAGGACAATGCTGGAAAGAATGACAAAGGTACAGGTGAAAAGCCCAAAGGGAAATGCTTCAAGTGCGGCCTCAAAGGTCACTGGAAGAAAGATTGTCCCAAGCTCCTAGGCTCAGATAAGAAAGGTATATCTCTTTCCTACTACATTGAAATCTGTCATGTGGTTGATTCTACTGATTCATGGATAGTAGACTCTGGAGCCACTAATCATATATGCAATTCATTGCAGGGGTTTCAGATAATGAAAAAGCTTGAGAAAGGGGAGTTTGACCTTAGAGTTGGAAATGGAGCAAAGATTTGGGCTGTTGCAGTGGGAGTTGTTACTTTACATTTTCCGCATGATAGGATATTAGTTTTAAATAATGTTATCTATGTTCCGGACATAAGGAAGAATTTAATTTCAGTTTCCAGACTTATTGAATTTCATTATTCAGTTTCTTTCCATTCTGGTGTTGATATCAGTAGAAATGGAAATATTATATGTTCCGGTAGAATGCATGACAACTTATTTTATATATATCCTATTGCTCCCACACTGCATAATGTACAACTAGAAAGCTCATCTTCCCTCAAGAGGAAGGTATCTTCGACCAATGACACTTATCTTTGGCACTTACGTTTGGGTCATATTAACCTAAAACGGATTCAGAGGTTGGTAGAGGATGGGCTTTTGAGCTCATTAGATCTCGAACCTTTACCTCAGTGTGAATCTTGTCTCATGGGAAAGATGACCAAAAGGTCATTCTCTGGAAAGGGACTGAGGTCAAAGGAGTTGTTAGAATTGGTTCACACTGATGTGTGTGGTCCTATGAACAAACTAGCGAGAGGAGGTTATGAGTATTTCATCACCTTCACTAATGATTACTCTAGGTATGGATATGTGTACCTAATGCGACGCAAGTCTGAAGCGTTTGATAAGTTCAAACAATTCAAGGCTGAGGCGGAGTTACAACTAGGGAAACATATCAAAGCTCTTCGATCTGATCGAGGTGGCGAGTACCTCCTGGGTGAGTTCAAGGAGTACCTCACACAACATGGGATTGTGTCTCAGTTGTCTGCACCGGGTACACCCCAGCAAAATGGTGTAGCAGAGAGAAGAAACCGTGCCCTTCTTGATATGGTAAGGTCCATGATGAGTCATGCAACCCTACCCATATCATTTTGGGGATATGCCCTAGAAGCAGCAGCATACATTTTTGAATCTGGTACCTTCTAAATCAGTACCTAGGACACCTCAAGAAATGTGGACAGGTCGAAAACCCAGTTTAAGACATCCACATTTGGGGTTGTCCAGCCTATGTACTGAATGATAAAGCTACCAAGCTAGAACCCAGATCGGAAATGTGCTACTTCATTGGGTATCCTAAGGGAACGAGAGGAGGCATCTTTTATCATCCAAAGGAGCAAAAGGTGCTTATCAGCACTCATGCTAGATACTTGGAGGATGATTGCATGATGCACCAAGAGCTTGGTTGTAAAGAAACACTTGAGGAGATTCTTTTAGAAACTCCTGCAACATCTGTGCAAGATCCTGAGACTGTAGAAAATCAAGACATTCCTTTTAACACTCCGGAGCCTCGTCGTAGTGGGAGAATTTCTAGACCACCAGATAGATACCTAGGAGTGTCTTTTATGACAGACTCCGAGGATCTGGTTGAGGATCCTACTAGTTACGATGAAGCAGTAACGGATATAGATGCTGACATGTGGCAGCAAGCGATGAAATCTGAATTGGATTCTCTGTATTCCAATCAAGTCTGGGAACTTGTGGATGCACCTGAAGGGATCAAACCCATAGGGTACAAGTGGATCTACAAGAGAAAGAGAGGAGTGGATGGGAAGGTTGAAACCTACAAAGCAAGACCGGTGGCGAAAGGATATACTCAGAAAGAGGGTATCGATTATGAGGAAACCTTCTCGCCAGTAGCCATGCTCAAGTCCATAAGGATTCTCTTAGCCATCGCATGTCATTATGACTACGAGATATGGCAGATGGATGTCAAGACAGCTTTTCTTAAAGGAAGTCTTGACGAATGCATCTATATGATGCAACCAGAGGGATTCATTGCTGGTGGCCAAGAGAACATGGTCTGTAAACTTAAAAAGTCCATTTATGGACTTAAACAAGCATCTAGGGCATGGAACATCAAGTTTAATCAGGCAGTCAAATCCTTTGGCTTTGATCAAAACATTGATGAACCATGTGTGTATAAGAAAGGGAGTGGAAACGCAGTTGCATTTTTAGTCCTATATGTGGATGACATATTACTCATTGGAAATGATGTTGGCATATTGTCGTCTGCTAAGGTTTGGTTATCATCTCAATTTCAGATGAAGGATTTGGGTGAGGCGAGCTATGTCTTAGGGATCAAGCTTCTGCGAGATCGCAAGAACAAGATGTTAGCCTTATCCCAATCTTCGTATATTGAGAAGATATTGGTCAAGTATAACATGCATGACTCCAAGAAGGGCTTGCTACCTTCTAGACATGGAGTACCACTATCTCGGAATCAATGTCCGAAAACACCTGAGGAGATAGACAGCATGAGGAGAGTTCCATATGCATCAGCTGTTGGAAGCCTCATGTATGCAATGTTGTGTACTAGACCAGATATCTGCTTTGCCGTTGGCATGGTTAGTAGATATCAATCAAACCCTGGACCTATACACTGGACAACTGTTAAGCATATATTCAAGTATCTTCGGAGAACGAAAGATTATATGCTAACCTACCGAGCAGATGATCTAACGCCACTGGCGTATACAGACTCTGATTTCCAGTCGGATGTAGATGGTAGAAAGTCTACCTCGGGATACGTCTTTACTCTATCAGGAGGGGCTATATCATGGAGAAGTGTCAAGCAAGATTGTACTGCTGATTCTACCATGGAGGCAGAGTATGTGGCGGCATCGGAAGCTGCGAAGGAAGCAGTATGGCTCAGAAAATTCCTATTGGAATTGGGAGTAGTTCCTGCAGTGCAAAAATTGATTGTCATGTACTGCGACAATACTGGTACAGTAGCTAACTGCAAAGAGCCCAGGAATCACAAGAAAGGCAAGCATATTCAGAGAAAGTACCACTTGATCCGGGAATTCGTTCAGGATGGAGATATAGTGGTAGAGCAGATTGCCTCAGCAAATAACTTAGCTGACCCATTTTCTAAGACTCTTACTGAGAAAGTGTTTACTTCACATGTTGAGTCTATGGGAGTTAGGTTAGGTCGTAGTGATCTTTAGTGCAAGTGGGAGATTGTTGGGATTGGTGTATGCCCTAAAGCCCACTGACTGCACTCACATCTCTGTTACTGGATATTTATTGGTTATTTAATGGAATGACATCTTTCTCTTAATACGTGTGTATATGTATGGTTATATAAGGCCCATTGTTTCTGGTAAATGACTTGGGTGTGTAGTGGCTACACACAGTTAGGTCTGAGTCATGGACACTTGAAACAATAGACTTGTTCATAACTGAGAGATGGAGTTGGGCACTTCATCTTGGTATAAGTTATAATGAGATACTCTCCTGTATTCAGGGTGACTTACCTAAGTCACGGGAGGCTTTTCCGGATTTATCTCATTAGTGCATGTGTCATGCATTGAACAGGACCACTTGTAGGTGTGATCTCTAAAATAGTACTATCACAGAGAGAGATCAATTCACCTCTTGCTACTGAGTGACCAGTGCTCTTAATCTTGAGCATTTATGGATGAACTGACGAAGTCAAGTTCTTGTGCTTTAATTCACTATGGGTGAGATCCTGTTCATGGGTCAACAGCTCTGTGTTTTGGGTGCTTGGGCTTGATTAGTTGGGACGTGCAAATGCAATATGGAATCTATGCCATCGTGTGATGGAATGATCGTCCCCTTAGAATTATCCGATTAATCATCAGAATCTAAGATCTTAGTATATGGATGTTCCATGTGGATATTGAACTTGTGGGTCGCTCCCTGGATCAAGAGAATGATATCCGGATGATGATTAAGTCAAGGGTATGAAGTTCTAAGGATCAGATGTAATCAAGAAGGTAGATAGTACATCGGTTAACCTACTTGATTATGGATGTTACATAGAGGGGCATTGTGGTCATTGTACTTGGTAGGTCAAAGACAATCGTCAGTTTATGATGAGCTTAATTTGCAATTTAATATTTGTCCCTGGAGTGCAACCATAACTCTTTAGTGGAATGAGTTAGGGTTAAAATGATCTTAATGTTGCTACGGGGTTAGCATGGACATTTTGGTCATTTTAGGAGCCAAGGGCAAATATGTCTTTTGGTCCCTCTTCTAGCCACTTTCCTATATTGGCATGGTTTCCTAATTTAATTAGATGATATGTGGTTGAATTAATTTTGTGGAAGAATAATTTTGAGTTTAAATTCAAATAGGCTTTTGATGGCATACATGAATTTAACTCTAGCTAAATTATTAACTTGTGGGCCATGGTGTGTATATCTATCTTGTGGGCCAGCCATAAGTGGAGCCCCTTGTGTGAGGTTTCCAAGTTTGACTAGGTATCTTTACTTGGAAGGAACAACTCCCCTTTGGGTAAGAATTCCTATGATTAAAGCTTACTAATTTTTAGTATCTTTAATTAGAAAGTGTTGCACAACTAAAGGGGCTGGTTGCTTAATTTTAGGGATTGTCATTCCTATTAGAGATAGAACTCTTTAAAGGAATGTGATCTTTATAAAATAAGAGGGACTGCCCTGGGCGTGGAACACATGAAACAAGAGATAGGAAAGAAACCCTAGGCGTGAAACCTCAAGGAACTCCATTGGCCGTCTAAGTCCAAGAGAGAGTGAGAAGCCCATTCACGCCCAGCCCATTGCTGTCTTCTTCTTCTTCATTGGAGAGAGGAGATCAGGTCCTGGGTTGTTTCCACAAAGAGTAGTTCAGAAAACCCATCTAGGAAACCCTATTCTGATCCCACAATCAACACCAATCAGATTGGGTTGTGGAATAGAAAAGAAGATCAAAAGGAAAGTTGTTGCAGTAAATTCCTGCAACCTGAATAGCTGATTGCAGGCTTGTGATCAGCAGTTTGCAAGTTCAGTTTCAGAGATTTGAAGACTTCATATCAGCAAGGTATTTGTCCTCTATCATCTCCTTTCATTCTACACATGTTGATCATGATTTCATGGAGTTTTATGCATGTTTCATGGCTGCCATATCAGATTTGGTTTTGTTTTAAAAACATAAAAACCCATACCAGCCATGCTATTCCAAGTTCAGATCTGTAATGCATGAGCTTTCATAGCCTCCAGTCACCAGGCGGCTAGCCGGCAGGTGACTGCCAGGTGCGGAGTAGCCCTTCTGCGATCAGATTTGAGCTCTTTCCCTCCTCAAACTACTCTCCTCACTTCCCATTAATTTCCTGTAATAAAAGTGAGCTAAAAGCTCCTCCAATACATCTTTCCACACTTCTCCACAAATCCAAATTCCACAAACATCCAACCCAACACCTCCATCCTTTCACATTCAATCACCAAAGAGAGAAGAAACTCATAACCATAGAGATTCATTTGAGCTATAATCAAGAGATAAAAGAAGGGTTATCTAACACATTTCCAAGACAATAAATGAGTTAGCAAAACTCTTTAATGAGCATTTATTTCAAATCAATGCAAGCTAATAAATATGAACATGAATAACAAAATCAACACATTCTTCATAAAACCATTAAATGCTCAAACTATAATTTCAACCACTTTCCTTACAGTCTCTAGCAAGCAATCCAAGCTCTAAACAAGCTTTCCAAGTCAAAGGTCCAAACTACAAGCAAAACCCCCAAAACAAACTCTAAAAGAGTTAAAAGAAGAATGAAGAAGAAGAGGCTTGCAATAATCAAAATGGATGCATGCTTAAATTAGAATTTTTCCAGATCTGATCCAAACATAGCAAGTTACTAAAAATTGGTCAAATCAAATTAATTTTTGGAAAGAGTTCTAATTAGTATTGATGACCCATGAGGTGGACACATTGGTAACACTAATTTAGAAACTAGACTTTCCTTAAAATAACTGGACTTGGAATCAATCTTAGATCATATCATGAGATGATTTGATGTTCATATGTATACATGTGGGCCCTTATACCTTACAAAGAAATCCTCAATTCTAAAATATTAAGTGGGAGCGGGGCATTTATATTTAGAAATCCCCATGGTTTTCCACCATAGGTCCATTGTAAGGAAAGTATTAGCCTCGCGCCATCTCGAGTATGGCCGTTCTCCACGGAGGGCTTTTACTTGTCTGGTTACTAGATATGGATCTCCTATGGATAGTGTTGGTGAGACGGGGCAGGGGCTCACTCCCCAAGGAGGAGCTGCTCGCAACGGTTGTCATGCAATGCTAGTTGGTGGGTCACACTTAACTAAAATAATGATGTAGTATTTCCAAGGATTTGCCTCATTTATTTTAGAAACCAAAGTTAATCGGGAGTCATTGATCATTTGGTATGAGATACCTAGATAATAATGAATGAAGGGGATCATGGAAAGTTAGTCTTAATCCTAATTTTGACCAACTTTGATCCGCACCAATCTAGGTGGTATTCGCACTCCCCAAGGAGGCATACCCCGGGGATTGGGATTCCGATGTATTCTGAATTTAATGGTTATGAGGATTCCATATAAATTTGGTAGAATACTAAATCCTAATGTCATTTAAAATTCATTAATTGAATGTATGGTTATGTGCTACAGTATTTTCAGCATGAATTCAAACAGTTTCAATCCACTTGCGACCATCCTCAACCAGAATAAATTAGTGGGATCCAACTGTGTAGACTGGAAACGGAACCTGGATATTGTCCTGACAGCTTCAGGATATAAATATGTCCTTACCAAACCCCCCCTTGATGAGCCATTGCCAGAAGCATCACAGGAAGAAAAAGGAACTTTACACCAAGTGGGCCAAAGACGATGAGATGGCCAGATGTTATATACAGGCATCCATATCTAGTGTTTTACAACACCAACATCAATCTTTTAAGACTGTATATGATATTATATCAAACTTAAATGAGATGTTTGCGGAACAGGGCACGCCTGCTAGACAGGCTGCTATGAGGGTGCTTATAAGCACCAAGATGGCTGAAGGCACACCAGTACAGGACCATATGTTGAAAATGATGGACTCATTGAATGAGTTAGATGTACTGGGGGCTGCGATTGATGCAGAATCGCAGATTGATATAATCCTTGAGTCACTACCAGAGTCATTTAATAATTTCAAGGTAAATTACAACATGAATAAAATGAATCTGACTCTGGCTGAGCTTTCTAGCCAGCTGGTGGTGACTGAAGGGATTATGAAGAAAAAGCCAACTGCCCTGATGACAGAAAAGTCATTTGTCAAGTCCAAACCGAAAGGGAAAGGGTGGAGAGGCATGAAGAAATCAGTTCCGAAGGGTCCTAAGGCGGAGAATGGTCCTAATGGTGGTGTTGGCAAGGCTAAGGGAGCAGGGACAAAAGGAAAGTGTTTCCATTGTGGTATGACAGGACATTGGAAGAGGAATTGTCCAGAATATCTGTCTAAAAAGAAGACCTCAGGTATGATTGAGTCACTTGTTACTGAAGTTAGTTTTGCAATTGGTACTTCAGAATCTTGGTGTGTGGACTCCGGGGCAACTAATCACATATGTAATTCGTTGCAGCGGTTCAGGGAAACCGGAAACTGTTGGGATTGGTGTATGCCCTAAAGCCCACTGACTGCACTCACATCTCTGTAACTGGATATTTATTGGTTATTTAATGGAATGACATTTTTCTCTTTATACTTGTGTATATGTATGGTTGTATAAGGCCCATTGTTTTCTAGTAAATGACTCAGGTGTGTAGTGGCTACACACAGTAAGGTCTGAGTCATGGACACTTGAAACAATAAACATGTTCATAACTGAGAGATGGAGTTGGGCACTTCATCTTGGTATAAGTTATAATGAGACACTCTCCTGTGTTCAGGGTGACTTACCTTAGTCAAGGAGGACTTTTCGGATTTATCTCATTAGTGCATGTGTCATGCATTGAACAGGACCACTTGTAGGTGTGATCTCTGAAATAGTACTATCACAGAGAGAGATCAAATCACCTCTTGCTACTAAGTGACCAGTGCTCTTAATGTTGAGCATTTGTGGATGAACTGACGAAGTCAAGTTCTTGTGCTTTAATTCACTATGGGTGAGATCCTGTTCATGGGTCAACAGCTCTGTGTTTTGGGTACTCGGGCTTGATTAGTTGGGACGTGCAAATGCAATATGGAATCTATGCCATCGTGTGACGTGTGATGGAATGATCGTCCTCTTAGAATTATCCGATTAATCATCAGAATCTAAGATCTTAGTATATGGATGTTCCATATGGATATTGAACTTGTGGGTCGCTCCCTGGATCAAGAGAATGATATCCGGATGATGATTAAGTCAAGGGTATGAAGTTCTAAGGTTGAGATGTAATCAAGAAGGTAGATAGTACATCGGTTAACCTACTTGATTATGGATGTTACATAGAGGGGCATTGTGGTCATTGTACTTGGTAGGTCAAAGACAATCGTCTATTTATGATGAGCTTTATTTGCAATTTAATATTTGTCCCTGGAGTGCAACCATAACTCTCTAGTGGAATGAGTTAGGGTTAAAATGATCTTAATGTTGCTATGGGGTTAGCATGGACATTTTGGTCATTTTGGGAGCCAAGGGCAAATATGTCTTTTGGTCCCTCTTCTAGCCACTTTCCTATATTGGCATGGTTTCCTAATTTAATTAAATGATATGTGGTTTGTAAAGTCCGGGGACCCGAACCCTAGAGGGGGGTGAATAGGGTGAGCTCCAATTATGACCAATTTTAATCAAATTTAACAAACTAGTCACATGTGATGATTTATCATACAAGATGCGGAAGCTAATAAAAGAATCACCACAAAGCAATCACCATCACACAAGGATTTATAGTGGTTCGGCCTCAATGCCTACATCCACTACCGGCTTGTGATCCAATACCCCACCGGATTTCCACTATTTATGCTTTTCAATAGGCTAAGCAATAACCTTTACAATATGCTTTCCAAGGCTAAGCAATAACCTTTACATTGATGTTTTTCAAGGCTTAACATCAACCTATCCAATATGCTTTTATAGGCTAAGCAATAACCTCTTCAACCACAAGGTTGGTTATCTCACTAAATTAGTGTCTATAATACACTTGATGGAGATTCTATTAAGCTCATTACAATGCCTCTTAATTAGGCGGATATGGAAGTGTAAAACTAATACACACTCACACTATGAATGCAAAGATGAAAGTACATGAAGTGTGTGTGTGTGGTCCTCAATCATTTTGAAAATGAAAGCTCATAAATGTATGCCTAAGGCTTTTGAAAGTTTTAGCTCATAAAACATTTATGATTGAGGAAATGCTAATCACATGTTAAAAGTAACAACTTGTTAATGAGATCAAAGAATTACAAGTTGTATGAAATCAATTAGCTCTAAACATGTGAAGCATAGGGATGTCAATCAAATCAACATGAAGCTCAAAACATAAAAATAGATTTGATTGAAAAGAGGGGACAAATCATATGTAATTATAAATACAACTTGAAAAAGATATACCTATCAAAATAAGGGAAGTTGTGAAACTTTAAAACAATAATACACATATGATTTGTAAAGATGTTGAATCCAAAACATAAGATACATTTGAAAGAGATTTTCTTATGATGGAAAAACAACACCCAAAGATTCAACAAAGTATATGAATCATGTTACATATTTCATTAACATGATCTACTTAGATTTACCAAAGATAAAGTACTACTTTGATTGAATCAAATGGTGATGCATCCAAAACAATAGATCTATTCAAAATATAAGACATGCTAAGGATACAACACATCATAGGTTAACATGTTACTAAAGATTTACCAATGATAAAACAAAACATGAAAACAGATGATTTGTAAAGAAGTTGAGTCCAAAACATAAGATAGTTTTGAAAGTGATTTTCTTATGATGGAAAACAACAACCAAAGATTCAACCAAGTATAGGAATCATGTTACATATAATTTCAAAGGTTCTTTCATTAACATGATCTACTTAGATTTACCAATTCAAGTACTACTTGGATTGAATCATATGGTGTTGTATCCAAAACAATAAATCAACTCAAAACATAAAACATGTTAAGGACACAACACAAACATAGTTTAACATGCTAGAAATGATTTACCAAAAATAAAACAAAGCATGAAAACATATGATTAAGGAAAGTAAAGCCTACTTGGAGATTTAACTTCATTAATCCAAGCTTTAGCTTTCCTAATGCTCCCCTTCATCCCTTGGTTCTTTTCCCTTGAATATGCCTCAAAACCTCTCAAGGAGGGGCTTAAAATTCCTAACTTTTGGCAAAGGAAAGAACTCATTTTTATAGAGAAAAATGCCCAACGGCTAGTAGCAGGTCGACCTACTTACAGGGGCAGGTCGACCTACCACACACAACGGTCAAAAAACTGACCGTTGGAGCTTTCTGGACCCAGTCGACCTGCAGAGAGGTAGGTCGACCTACCTCACTACAGGTTGACCACCTGGGACCTAAAAAATCCAATTTTTTGCATATTGAAGGTTTATCTTGGGGGATCTTTTTGGTCACTAAATCAAGCTTTAAAAACATGTTTTAAATCATTCTAAGAGTTTTAAAACATGAACCATAAAAAGCCTAAAACATTTTGAAAGATTTAAAACTCATAGGCTAGCTTGATTTTCTAAAACTCTTTTCTAAAACAAATGCATCCAAGACTTAAAAACAAATCATGCATAAATCAAAACTTTTGCAAATCTTAAAATCTATGCATGTATAAAACCAGATTTCAAGTTTATTTAAAACAATGCAAGTGTGTAAATCAAATGATGCTAGAATGAAATGCATCCATCAAATTGTAATCTAGAAAATTCCTAACATGGTTGAATTATTTTGTGGAAGAATAATTTTGAGTTTAAATTCTAATAGGCTCTTGATGGCATACATGAATTTAACTCTAGCTAAATTATTGACTAGTGGGCCATGGTGTGTTTAGCTATCTTGTGGGCCAGCCATAAGTGGAGCCCTTGGTGTGAGGTTTCCAAGTTTGATTAGGTATCTTTACTTGGAAGGAAAGACTCCTCTTTGGGTAAGAATTCCATTGATTAAAGGTTACTAATTTTAGTGTCTTTAATTAGTAAGTGTTGCACAACTAAAGGGGAAGGTTGCTATTCTTTTTAGGGATTGACATTCCTATTGGAAAGAGTATTCCTTAAAGGAATCAAATCTTTATATATATATATGGGAGTCTCCTTTGGGCGTGCAACACACAAGAGAAGAGATCAAGTGGCTGGAATTAAACCCTAGGGGCGTGAATCACCATAGTGATCCATTGGCCGCCCAAAGCAAGAGAGAAGAACACACACGCCCACCCCATTGTTGCCCTCTTCTTCTTCATAGGAGAGGAGATCAGGTCTTGGGTTGTTTCCACAAAGAGAAGTTCAGAAAACCCTTCTTAGGATTCCATAGTTTGATCCCACCATCAACACCAATCAGATTGGGAAGTGGAATAGAAGAGAAGACCAAAGGAGAAGCTACTGCAGAAAATTCCTGCAACTAGCATTGCTTACTACTGGCTGATATCAGACCTTTGGAGCATTCTTTTCAAAGACTTGAGACCTTCAAATCAGCAAGGTATTAGTCCTCTAACATCTCCTTACTTTATACACATGTTGATCATGGTTTCATGGAGTTTTTTATGCATGATTCATGGCTGGAAAATCAGATTAGTTTCAAGTTTTAAAACAAGATCAGCCATGGACGTCTACTTGTATCTGATTTCAGATCTTTAATGCATATTCTTTCAGAAACTCAGTGACGGCGAAATCATTGTCAACCTAGGATCTGATGCTAAGGCGGATGCGGTCTCGGTAGGAGTTATTACTTTATGTTTTCAAGATAATAAGTTGGTTTTGTCAGACACTCTATATGTACCGTCTTTAAGGCGGAATTTAATTTCAGTTTCTAGTTTGGTGAATAAAAGTTATTCTATTACTTTTGGTACTGAAGTTGTCATAAAGAGAAACGGTACTTTTATATGTTCTGGCAAGGTAACCAATGGGCTTTATCTATTAACTCCTACAATGTATGAGATACATGATACCGAAATAATTAATAGACCATCATTAAAGAGAAAGTCACATTCATCTAATCCAACAAAACTCTGGCACTTGAGGCTAGGTCATATAAACCTAAATAGGATTGACAGGCTAGTGAAAGATGGTATCTTGCCTTCATTGGTTGTAGAACCAATGTCTGTCTGTGAGTCCTGTCTGGAAGGCAAAATGACCAAAAGACCCTTTTCATCCAAGGACAATAGGGCCAAAGATTTATTGGAATTAGTACATACTGATGTGTGTGGGCCCATTAATGTAAGAGCCAGAGGAGGATATGAGTACTTCATCACTTTCATAGATGATTACTCAAGATATGGATACATATACCTTATGCACCACAAGTCCGAGGCTTTTGAAAAGTTCAAAGAGTTTCGAGCGGAAGCGGAAAAGCAATTAGGTAAATGTATCAAGACTCTTCGATCAGATCGAGGAGGAGAATATCTGTCTGGAGATTTTATGGCACACTTATCAGAAAATGGGATTTTATCCCAGTTGTCTGCTCCTGGTATGCCTCAACAGAATGGAGTAGCGGAAAGAAGGAACCGAACTCTTTTAGATATGATTAGATCTATGTTGAGTTTCTCAGGATTACCTATATCCTTTTGGGGACATGCCTTGGAAACTGCGATGTACATACTAAACCTCGTACCATCAAAGTTTGTACCTAAGACTCCTCGGGAGTTATGGTCTGGGCGAAAGCCTAGTCTACAACATTTACACATTTGGGGTTGTCCGGCACATGTGCTGAAGGTAAAGACGGATAAGTTGGAAGCGAAGTCGGAAGTATGCACATTTATAGGATATCCCAAAGGAACTAAAGGTTGGTCATTCTATAATCCCAGAGAGCAGAAAGTGCTGGTAAGCACCAATGCGGTTTTTCTGGAGGAAGATTATTTGATGGACCGGAAATCTTTAGAAAAGGTGATCTTGGAAGAGATTCAAGAACAATCAATTCCAAATTCAAATATGACCGAACTTGAGGAAGAACCGCCCCTACCAGACCCAGTAGTTACACCAGTGCCTCGTCGTAGTGGGAGAATAATCAGGCCCCCTGATAGGTTCTTGTTCTTGGGAGAGTCTTATGAGGCAATCCCGGAAGAACCGGAACAGGATCCCTGTAACTATGATAAAGCATTTAATGACATAGATTTGGGACATTGGCAAGATGCTATGAAAGTTGAGATGGAGTCTATGTACTCTAATCAGGTCTGGACACTTGTGGACTTGCCTGCCAATATCAAACCTATTGGGTGCAAGTGGGTCTACAAGAGAAAAAGAGGACCAGATGGAAGAGTTGAGACTTTTAAGGCCAGGCTTGTTGCGAAAGGGTATACTCAGAAAGAGGGTATTGATTATGAGGAAACCTTTTCGCCGGTAGCCATGCTCAAGTCCATCCGGATACTCTTATCCATAGCGGCTCATCTCGATTACGAGTTTTGGCAAATGGATGTCAAGATGGCGTTTCTAAACGGCCATCTTGAGGAAGACATCTATATGATGCAGCCAGACGGTTTTATAGCAAGTAACCAAAAGCAAAGAGTTTGCAAGCTGCAGAAATCCATTTATGGACTAAAGCAGGCATCCCGAAACTGGAACATCCGTTTTGACTGGGCAATCAAATCATTTGGTTTTAGTCAAAATCCAGATGAGTCATGTGTGTACATGAAAAATGAAGGTGACAGGGTAGTTTTTCTGATTTTATACGTCGACGGCATCCTTCTCCTTGGGAAAGATATAGGAATGTTGTCAACGGTGAAAGTTTGGTTAGCAAAGACTTTTGATATGAAGGACTTGGGAGAAACTAGTTACATCCTAGGGATCAAACTCCATCGAGATCGGAAAAATAGGATGATTGGCTTATCTCAAGCTGCATACATAGATAAGGTACTGGTACGGTTTGCTATGCAGGACTCCAAGAAGGGTATCACACCTTTCAGGCATGGAGTGCACCTTTCCAAGGATCAGGGTCCCAAGACCCCAGAGGAAAAGGAGCAAATGAGAGCAATTCCATACGCTTCGGCTGTTGGTAGCCTCATGTATGCTATGCTATGTACTAGATCGGATATCTGTCATGCAGTGGGCTTAGTCAACAGATATCAGTCTAACCCAGGTCCTAACCATTGGACTGCTGTAAAATGTATCCTTAAGTACTTGAAAAGGACTATGTAGCGGCTTGTGAAGCAGTATGGCTCAAAAGATTCCTTTTGGAACTTGGAGTGGTACCTTTGGCACGACAGCCGCTCACAGTTTACTGTGACAGCAGCGGGGCAGTCGCTCAGTCCAAGGAACCACGGAGCCATAAAAGCCAAAAGCACGTACAGAGGAAGTATCATTTGGTCAGAGAGATTGTGCAGAGAGGTGATATTGCAATTACCAAGATAGCCTCTGCGGACAATCTGGCAGATCCATTTACTAAGCCTTTGACCACCAAGGTTTTTGAGCAGCATGTAGACGGGATGGGCATGAGATGCAATCCTGATTGGCATTGAGCCCAAGTGGGAGTTTTTAATTTGTGATCTCAATACCAAGGGTATATGATGTAATAAATTGATTAATTCCTTTATTTATCAATACAATTCATGCTTTTCCTTTCATGAGATGAATGGTGTTTTATATACTTGCACATAACTAATACAAATGACATAATGGTTCATGAGATGAGCCGGAGTCCACAAGTATACTAGATGTAATACATGTGTATGGATGAGATCCACATACAGGAGATATGTATTACATATCTTATACTTAAATTATCTTCACAACCAGTGATGAGATTGGACATCTCATCTAACAAGGTTGCAGCATTTTGATCACTATGAGATAGTGTGATTTATCTCGATCATCAGAATGTAAGATTCTGGATCATGATGCTGGTACATTGGATGTATTGAAGGACCATGAGAAGCACCTTATATACCCTGTCTTTATTTTAAGGTCTACTCTCATAATTCCCTAGCAATAGGCTCATAATCCTGAGACATTAATGGACTCAAGTTTCTATCTATTCATTTGCTTTGAGTCACCAATGAGTGAGGCCAATTGTAGGTCAACACCTCGGTGATTTGGGTACTTGATAGTAGAGCTGTGGGAACATTCAACGGTCAAGATGGAATCTATCTTTAATATCCCCTTGTGCCAATTAATGGATTTATCATTGGTAAGTGCGCACACATTCAGATTAAGAGTTAATTGGATCGGTACCAAATGATCATTATAATTAATTGGGGCTCAAGGATAATAAGATATGGATCTAATTTGGTTGACAGGTTCATTTGATCCATGGATATAGATGGAGGGGCCTACTTGTGGTACTTTGGAAGTTTAGGGTCTTCATTGTAATTTATTCCTAAGACTAGAGTGCAATTGCATTTATTTAGTGGAGTTATTTGCTATTAACTGTGGGCCCGGATTGCACATGAGATGTGGGGTCGCTTGTCCCAGTTGGAGCCAGCTTTCTAAGGAATCCCTAGTGGTCCCCACACTAGCCCAATATATTAGAAAGATACTAATTCTACTTGAACTCCAAAAAGAAGGTTACTATTTCTATTTGAAGTGAGACTTCTAATAGTGGTAATGGTAAGCTACTAATTATTAATGGAAGTAGGACTTCTATTTTAATTAGAAAGGAGAAAGTTACTAATAGTTGTGGAAGTGAGACTTCTATGGCAATTAGTAAGGGAGATGTTTACTAATTTGTAATGGGAGTTAAACTTCTATTTCAAATAGGAAAATAGGATTTATGGAGGGCTATAAATAGAGGAATACTCCTCTCAAATTCGTGCATAATTAGAAGAGCACTTTCAACCCCCTTGTGCAAGAGTTGTACAAGTCATCTTCCTCTAAAAGTTCCATTCTCTTTCACCTTTAGTTCCCTAGAGTTACTAGTAGGGTTTTCTCTTGAGGATTCCACCATCTTCTTGAGAAAAAGAGATCTAATACGGGACATAGCGTGGAAGATCAAAAGGAGTTGAAGATTCTGAATTGGATTGTGAAGTTGTTCATCATCAAAGTAAAGAACTCAAATCCTCCATTAGAGCACAACAAAGCTCCAAAGGTATATCTACATCCTTGCATGTTGTGGATTTCGTGGTAGCATGTTTATGTGCTGTTTTCTATTTTATAGATAGTATATGTTGCTGTACATGGCTATGAGATTGAGGGAATTGCATCCTGGATTGGGTTTGTTGCATTCTAGACAATTGATCCCTACATCAAGTGAGTCAAAAGTTTTTGAAACCTGTCTGGAAGGCCCACCTATATTCCAACATCAGCAACTGCTTGGTGTGTGTTAAGAGGGGGGAGAATCCTTCTTAGACACACTATAATTTGCATGTTTTCCCCTTCCTAGATCGCCATGGATGCGGCAAGTCCGGCCAGGGCATCTGCACGGATGTTCTCACCTCTGAGGATGTGGGTGATGTAACAGATGTCAAACCTTTGGCGAAGTGATTGTGCCTTGTTGTAGTAGGGCAACAGCTCAAGCTTCCTGACTTCAAATTTTTGATTCATCTGGTTGACGATCAGTTGAGAGTCACCAAAGAATTCCAACATGGTGATGCCGGATTCGAGGGCTAGTTCCAATCCTACAATGAGAGCTTGGTACTCGGCTACATTGTTTGAGCATGGTTCCAGTAGCGAGAAAGCATGTGGAATCATGTGCTTGTCGGGGCTAACAAAGAGGATGCCAACTCCCGAGATTAGCTTTCTTTTTTCATTTGTCCTGGTTGTACCGTCAAAGTACATGTCCCAGGAGGCATTTGGTGAAAAAGTCTCCACGTTGTAAACAGGTTCATTTGGGAGATCATCTCTGAGTGGGGAATCTTTAGGCAATGGATGCTCTGCAAGGAAATCCGCTAGGGCTTGACCTTTGATTGCCTTTTGTGGAACATAACTGATATCAAATTGTGATAGGAGGATGGACCATTTTGCCAGTCAGACATTGAGAGAACATGTTTTTGTGACAAGGACCTTTAAGAGGTTGATCCTCGAAATCAGGCATACCGTGTTGGACAGCAGAGTGTGACGCGGCTTTTGTACGACGAACATCACTGCAAGGCATTCTTTCTCAACTGGAGAATAGCGATGCTCCACGCCTATCAGCATGCAGCTGAGGTAGTATAAAGCAGCTTCTTTTCCTTCATCATTCTCTTGTGCGAGCAGGGCGCCCAAGGAATGGTCGAGAGCTCTTGTGTACAAGATGAATGGTTTCCAAGTGGTAGGGGCAGCCAGCACTGGAGTTTTAGTTAGGTATGACTTGATATCTTGAATTGCTGCTTCACATTCAGCATCCCAAACAAAGTTCACACCTTTCTTCATTAGGCGGGAAAAAGGATGGCACTTCCCTGACAGATTGGAGATGAATCGTCGGATGTATGCCAACCTCCCTTGAAGCCCTTTTAGTTGTCTTAGGGTTCTTGAAGATGGCATTTCAAGGATATCCTTGACTTTGATGGGGTCAAGTTCTATCCCGCCTTTCCGAACTATGAATCTGAGAAACTTACTCGATGAGACACTGAAGAAGCATTTCAGGGGATTCATTCGCAGTTTGTGTTTGCGAAGTCGGAGGAAGACTTCTCAAAGATCTTTGAGATGGTCTTCTTTTCTTTTGCTTTTGACGGCGAGGTCATCAACATAACATTCAACCGTCTTGTGCTGCATATCCTAGAATATCTTCATCATAGCCCTCTGATATGTGGCACCAGCATTTTTTCAGACCAAATGGCATTACAGTGTAGCAATACACCCCAAATGGGGTTCGAAATGATGTGTGTTTTTCGTCTTCAAGATGCATCTTTATCTGATTGTAGCCAAAGAATCCATCCATGAATGTCATTCACTCAAACCCATAGGTGTTGTCAATCATCACCTCCAGTATGGGGAACAGAAATTCATCTTTGAGGCAAGTGCCATTTAGGTCTCTATAATCAATACAGACCCTGATCTACCCATTTTTCTTTGTCACGGGGACGATGTTGGCAAACCATTCAGGATGCTATTCCTCACAAATGAAGCCGACGCTTTTGATTTTCTGAACTTCTTGTTCAATTTTCTCCATCACATTAGGACGGAATCTTCTTTGGCCTTATTTAACAGCCTTGATATCTTTTTGGAGATTGAGTTTGTGGACTGCTATTTTGGGGTCTAAGGCAGGCATTTCAGCATAAGACCATGCAAAACAATCAACGAACTCCCGAAGAAAAGAGATATACTCGAGTAACTCATCATCCTTTGTATTCTTGCTTATGAATACAGGACGTGGGTTATCTGGTGTTCCCAAGTCTATCTTTTGAACATGATCTTCTGTTGCAAGGTTCGAAGGTGGTTCCTCAATAATATTTTCAGAGGCTTCCAGATCAACGATACCTTCTGGAGTTTCAAGGGCATTTTCAAACCAAGGCTTTGTTTCTAGCCATGGGTCTTCAGGATCCGTGATCTTCTCAAGGCTTTCTATGAGGTGATCCCAACCGCCTATTGAAACTGGGCAGAAGTAAGGTACTTCTTTTGGAGATGACGGTTCTTATGGGTCAGAGTACCACATATCTTTGTCACCGAACAATTCCTTTTCATCATCAGAGAAATCATACCGATCTGTAGAGCTTCTTGGGTCCTTGACGGGTGACTCTTCAAAGAGATATCCAGGGAGATCGATGTCTTCAAGGGCATGAGATGTTGAGGCTTGGTCGACAAATCGACTCCTCAGCATTTGTGTCAACTGTCGCATGGGAGCATCGGGATCATACCCCAACCCATGTGAAGATTTCTCTACATGACCGTAGAGTCTCCAATCTTCCAGTTGACTTTTGGTTAAGGCGGGCTCCAATGGTGTGAGAATATCGCGACCTTGTCCCAGACCGACTGGGTTTTGAGTGTCATAACCCATTTTCTTCATAAGAGCTTGTGCCATAGGACTATATAGAAATAGTTGAAGCATACCTTCATTTTGGAAAGGTTCAAGCATGGAATTTGATGAAGAAGCTTCTGATCTGTGGAAGAAGATTGGCTTCTCTTCTGTTGAGGTTGTCAGAACAACGAAGGAAGCAGACGCAGGATCGTCTATGTCAGCAGGCTTCTCTATTGGAGGTAGAGCAGGCTGAACTTGTTGAGTGTCAGCTTGGCTTGACGATATGTCGTCTTCTGACTCTGACTCTGAATCCGTGTCTTGCATGATATACACGAAGGAGACGACAAACTTGCCCCCAGACTTTTGCTTTGTCTTCTTTGCTCTGGTTGCTATGACCAAGGGCTTTGAAGATTTTAGAGAGACAACGAAGGGAGAAGGATCTCTCTCTTCAGATCTACAGGAAGGTTTGTTTTCTTTCGATGATTGCTGAGGAGCCTTGCCTTCATCTTTCTGGAGATTTTCGGCGAAGGGCGTTGTTTCTTCCACCTTTTCTTCTTTTTCATCTTTGTACATTTGAGCATCTGCAAAATGGACTTATTTGCCTTCGAAGGGCCTTTTGTCTGCAAACACTCGATGTATCGAGCCGTCGTTACCAACGAACTTGATGCATTGATGTAGATTTAAAGGGACGACACCATTCTCGTGTATCCAGGGGCGTCCAAGAAGAATGTTGTAGCATGAAGGGGTTCTTATTGCGTACGCAGTGACTTCAGAGATAAGATCACCGATTTGCATCTTGAACCTGATTTTGCCGATAGGCCTTTGAGCGCTCCCATCGTACCCAAAGATGGATATAGATGTGTGACTCAGCTTGCTAGGTGGGATGCCCAGCTCTTCAAGTGCCAAAGTAGAGATGATGTTGAGTGCAGAACCTGGGTCGATCTGGACTCTGTGTATCGGCATTTCTTTGATGTACCCAGTGAAGTACAAGGGTCGGTTGTGCTTTGTCTCACCTAGCAGGAGGTCATCCTTACCGAAGGCGATGGTCGCATTTGTTGCTTTCTGAACTAAGAGGCATTCAATGCCTGTTCCCTCAGTTTTCTTCTTTTCTCCCTGTGAGGAAGTATTTGATTTTTTGACCCTACAGTCCATTTCAATTTATAGGACTTGTGGGCCATGTTTGTCAACATCTGCATTCAGCCTTTGCAGTTCTGAAATGAGATTATCACGAGTGTGTGAAGACATTCTTAATAAATCAAGGATGTGCAGTCATGCAAGTATGTGTTTGAAGTGCTCAATCAAGTCGTACTTGAAAGCCTCCTCTGGGCCTGCATGTTCATTATTGTTGCCACTTGGGGCTTTTACATTTTGTGTTCCCGAAGGATTTGCATAAGAAGAAGAAGGTTGGTTGTAGTTTTTGTGGTAATCCCGGCCAGAGTGGGTACCTCTACCAACTTCAAGAGCTTCTTGAGAAGGGTCTTCATTTGGAAGATCGTCCTTGGGATCCAAGGGTTGATCCTTCTCATTTGCTGAAGATGTGTCTGCAGCAGAGTCGCCATCCTCAGTGATTGTGTTACATGGAGCATTTTCCGGGAACAAGTCTTGAACAACATCTAGCAACTTTTCTCCTTCATTAAGTAATTTGTCGGTCCAGACATCTCCTATGAAGTCGGGTATCTGGGACCAACTGACCAGATCTCCATCGGCTGAAGTCTCTTCAGGATGATCGGTCGGAAGAGCTGTGAGTTGCGACGTCACGGTTTCAGGGGACGAAGGCTGAGAAGATGTTATCTCAGTGGAAGTCACCCGAGAAACTGTAGCTTCGAAAGATATACTATCAGGTGTAGCTGGAGAGTACGTGTCTTCGGTAGATGATGCTTTAGAGGCACTATCATCCTGAACTATCGCATTGCAAGTTGCCCTGATAGGAGATCCCCCTAGAGCGAACTGTTGGGAATCGGACTCATCATCGGATGTGAGAGGATCATCTATCCAGCAGTTTTTTCCATTTTCAGGAGTTGAGGGAGGAGGTACTTGTTGATTTTCAGGGACTTCCGGTTCAGGATTTTGATCGCGAAGATCTTGCTCATGTTCTAAGGCAAGGCGCTGCAAGATCCGCGCATACTCTTCAGGATCAGGCATAGGAGCCAAATCTTCTTCTTCGTCTGCCCCTTGTGGTTCAACATGATTGAGTTCCGCTAGAGCGTTGACAGGTGCTGAGTCAACAGCATTTTCTTGAACATCCTCCTGGTCTTCTTCATCATCGGACCAGGATCCTTGTTGCCTATATGGGTTATACCAGATTACCGGCATAAGGTGAGATTCAGGAACCCATTCTTCATCGGAGAGATATTCTCCTGTTTCAAGGGATTCCTCCCACTCGTCAGTGTCACTGGCATTATCACTGGACTCATATCCATCCATGAAGAATCTAGTTACCGAATTGCAAGAGTATGATGCCCCCTACGTAGTTTCATTTCTGAATTAAGGTGGCATGAAATACTAAGGGTGAATTTTCTTTCCACCTTTGAAGCCTTGAGTTCTTCTGTTGTCCCCAGCGAAGCAGTGGAAGAGGTCTCTGCCTTTTCAGGGACTTCTTGCTTTGTTTGAGCTTTCTCCTGCTGCTTAAGCTTGCGGAGTTGTCTCTTGGCTTGCCTTTGCTGTCGAGCGGTAGGCTTTGTTTTTACTATCTCCCAATTTTCATCTTCTAGGAGATCGGGATGTACCCATATAGGTTGTCCATCTAATGTTGGGTAAGGAATCAACTCTTGGGACGTTTGGGTCATTTTTATCACCTTGAAGGAAGTGGTGGTCTTCTCCTTTGGTGATTTTGAAGTTTGTCCGTACAACACCGTGTTTACGGAGGCAGGCCCATAGTTTTTGTCAAAGGTGATGACTCCGTTTTTCCACATTTCGTTGATCTTCTCTCTCACAATGAAGCATTGATTGAGAGGATGCGAGATCATCTGGTGGTAGGGACAATACCAAGGATCATTGGTTTTGCCAACATCTCCCGGTCTTTTAGGCTCAGGTAAGGTGAGTTTACCATTTGCTATGAAAGCCTTGAAGATTTCTTCAACATCTTCATCGAATGGGTATTTTTTCTCTACTCGTTCTCTGAAGGCATCAGAGAATTCAGGTTTCTTACATGCAGCTTTGTCTTCAGGTTTCTTTGGCTGCTGAGGAGCTGACTTGGTTTGCACATTAAAAACCTCATTTTTCTTTGACTTTGAGGTCGTAATGGTAGCCAGCTCTTTCTTTGATGATTGTTGACTGTTGAGGTCTTTGATCACCGTTTCAGCCTCCATAACTGCTTCTAGGAGTTCTCCCAGGTTCTTTATTTTGTTGCCGATAATCATGGAGCGGATCCTTGCTCTCATGTTGTTACGGCAAATGTCGACGAGCAACGCTTGTGGCAGCACATCTGAGCACTTGTATGCCATTGCCTTCCACTTATGAATGAAGTCGTAAGTTGACTCATTCTCTCCTTGTTTTAGGTTGCAGAACTGTGCCATAGTAACAGGATGATCCTCACCTTTGAAGTGGGTCAGGAAGCGTGTCTCTAGCATGGCCCAATTTTGGATGGAGTCCTCTGGCAAAGTGGAGTACCAATCGAAGGCCGTACCTTTTAGGGTACTTGCAAAGAGACGGATCTTGAGGTCATCTTGATCCGGGATAGCTCCTGTCAGGATCTTGAAGTGAATGACGTGTTGTTTGGCTGAACCTTTCCCTGTATATGTTTGGAGAGTAGGTTGCTTGAATTTTGTAGGGAACGGGACCGAGTCCATCCATAAGGGATATGGTGGCTTGATCCCATGCTCCTTTAGTGTATCCTCTTCTTTTGCTTTGGCGAGGATATCGTCAACGTCCCTTTTGGTAAAGGCGCGTGACTCACTGCTTTCTGCATTTTCTTCGTTATATGGAGGAGATTGGTTGTTTTCTTGACTATGAAAAGTGAGAAGAAGATTTTTCATCAAAGCCTTAATCCTCTGCTGACCTTGCTCCAATTACTGGATGCGTGCGGTCATTTCATCAGGAGGTGGATTGCGTGGTTGCTCAGAGTTTGTAGCCAAGACGTTCATCCTCCATGATTCGAATGAGGAGATTGTCCTGGTGACTGAGCTGGGGCTCATTCTTGAAGAGCTTGAGGAAAGATTACTCCGTTGTCCTTGGCTTGAAGGAGTAGAAGATTCTTCCAGATGTCTTCGCGTCCGGGAGACGCTGCGAGTCACCGGTCGTCGGACACGAATTTTAGTTGCTGACTTCTGACGTCTTCTAGCTTTGCCAACCATATGGACAGCAGCAACTTGATTGAGTCTTTCTTTTTCGACCCATTTTTTGGAGACTTGGAGGGTAGAATGTCGGGTCCTTTGCCTTTCTAGTCTCTTTTGTTGATACGACATGCGGCGACGTATACAACAGGCAACTTGAGCTTCTGTCAGCTTCGGCTGGGCTTTAGTAATGAAGGACGTACTCCCTTGAGCGCAGCAACCGAGCCTATCTTCTGGGCATAGACAGGATTTGGACTCGGTCCTTCAACTGTCGTAGCGAAGCTTTGAATTTTGCGAGTTCAGCCCCTGTTGAGATAAAGGGTCGAACTGCAGGAGTGCAGGCCTTGGCAGTTTCTTGCAGAGGCCTGGTGATGTATGATTTGATTTTTGGCTTGTAAGAGCAAGCCGACTTATGATGGGTTGCCTTCTTTGTCAGGCAAGAGGCTGGTTTCTCCTCCTTCATGTGTGCAAGAGGATAGAACCAGTTTTCTTTGAGAGGGGTCAGGTATGCTAGCCTTGCAGATGCTCGGGGCCTCCTTTGTTTTGGCGAAGGTCTTGCGAACCAAGTCTTAGTATAGACCTGGTTTTCTGCAGGTTGAGGCTTCGTAGGGTTGCCACGGGCTTCAGGCTTCTTCGTGTTCGCCCTTGGTGTCATGGCAGTGACACATTGCGAGGCGATCTTTTGCTTTTTAACAGGTGCAGTTTCCTCTACAGGAAGTGGGAATGGTCCCAATGACTCGAAGTTGATGGTCCGAGGAGTAGAGGTCGACCCGGTGTCCTGAGATTTGCCAAGGGAGGTGACGCTTCGGCATCTAGCAGGGCGCTTATGAGTGCGCTTGTTCTGCTTCTCCTGGAGCATGAACTAGTACTTGTTCTCATCGAAAGTGATGGTTAATGAAGCTGCCATTGTTAGTTTTGGAAAACTTCTGAAACAAGACCACGTCCATTAGTAATCACAAGAATATAGTGATCATAAATGGGAAAGAACTATGGTTTTGTCTTTTCAAATTGCTCAGGGGAACATGGCCCAGTCCAAGCGAGCTGAAGAAGGCAAAAAGCCATAGAGGATACAATTGTTCTAAACACAAGTACAGGAGGCTCAGAGCGAGCATTCTAGTGACTGCTAGAAGCAATTGTAGACCTTAATTCAAATTACCGAGAAGCGATGCTCACTCGAGGTAAGATGATATAAGGTCGGAGATACAAATGTGTCGGTCGCGAATACAGTAGACCCGGTAGGGCGTACTAGCACCGCTAGGCACAAATGTTGCAAATGACATCCTTGGAATAGACACGAGATGGGATTTTGAAAAGTCAAAATCGGATTCATAAGAGAGAGCAAATAGTGTTCCAATCCGAATAAGGGCTCAAACATTTCTGCGAGCGCTAAAACCGAAAAGAAGGGAACCAAGATTTCTCAGATGTAAACCCAAAGATGACGATTGTTTTGTTTTGTTTTTTTATTTTTTTGAAAGTTTTTATTTTTTTGAAAACTTTTGTTTTGAAAGAAACACAAAGTTTTTCAATTCGATCTTATCAAACCTTAGTAGATAGATCAGCCCCCAGGTAAGGGTTGGATTGCTTATGAACCCGTTTGGAGGACCCTTGCCTCGAACAGTCTAACTGTCTCCACACTCTGGACAAGACTTTTCTTAGATCCACTTTGGTCAAAGAACGCAATTGGTGCAACCTAAGTAGATTTTGAAAAACAAATTCGATTTTATTATTTTTTTTTTTTTGGATTCATAAAAGAGAACGAACGGTGTTCCAATCCGAATAAGGGCTCAAACATTTCTGCGAGCACTAAATCCGAAAAGGAGGGGACCAAAATTTCTCAAATTTGATTCCAAAGAAAATATGTTTTTTTAAGGAGATTTTTTTTTGAAGAGATTTTTGGAAATCCCTATTGGACTCATCAAAGAGAAAAGATGGTCATTCCCCAATAAGAACAATCGCTACGAACATTTCTGTGAGCTATCAAGTTCAAAGAGGAGAGGATTAAAGTTTCTCAAAATTGAATTCCAAAAAAAGAGAAAGCAGATTTTTGTTTTTAAATGAGAAAGAATGGAAATATGTTCAAAGGTAGAAAGTTTCCAAAAATCCCATCTCATGTTTTTTTTTCTTGATGCAAGATCCAACATAGGCCGCCAACTAGAAAGGAACCTAAGAATTCAAGCATCGCGTTCTCTAATGAACTAGTCCCACCGGGTATGCCAGCTTGATGGACCCGGAATTTTCTCTTCCTCTTCTCTCCCATCCGTCCCCGGGGTCACCGAGAGGATCCGAATGGAGGGAAGAAAGGGGGGAGAAAGGCAGGCATCTATATTTTGTACGGGTATGCCAGATTTTCTATTCTACTTAGAATTTAGAAATGGTGATCCGGAGATCCACCTTCACAAGTAGAAAGGAAATCAACCTTTTTCTGACTTTCCATTGCACATATATTTAAGAAAAGAGACAGTTTTTTAAAATGCCATGAGAGGCGATTTCATTTTTTTTGCCGTAAAAGGTGAGTTTGCCGTGAAAGGTGATTTACAAATCTCATCAATGAAGAAAGACAAGAAATGTGATTTTTTGTCTCTTAAGGAAAATACAAAGTACAATAGAAAAGTGAGAAAGGGAATCTGACTTCTCAGGAGATCATGGGGACCAGTTCAGATCGACAGTCGTAAGTCATGTATGGACTTCGCCATCGTCCTTCAGAAGAGAACGCTTGATGCTTTGATTCTTTGGCTTCGCTTGGACTTCAGTTTTTTAGAGGATAAGGACCAAGGGAAGGTCCTATATCCAATAAAAAACGAAGAGACGGGCTGAAGAGCCGCGTCTTGGCCATGTTGAATAGGGGAAGAGAAGGCTTTTTCTTTGGGGGGAGTGCCCCCCAAGGGACTTCAATCACCTTTTGGTGTTTGCTGCAACAGAGTTTCTTCAGAGTAGCAGGGCTTCTAGATGGATTTCTGGATCTTAAGTTCGAGATTCCGGGATTCGGGGCTTTTCCTTCTTGGAATCACCTCCTTTTATAGGCATTGGTAGCCTTTAGGTGATTTTATGGGCTTTAATGCATTTAAAGCCGCATAATGGGAGGAGTTACAAGTTTTAATTCCTTTGTTTTGTAACTTCTTTTTCTTGGCTTCTGATTGGCCGGTGGAGATAATGGGCATTTAATCGCCTTTAATCTCCATTATGAGAGGAGTTTCTGTTGGAAAATAGGTGAGCCATTCAGATAGGTTTCAAAAACTTTTGACCCACTTGATGGAGGGATCAATTATCTAGAAGGAAACAAACCCAATCCCGGATGCAATCCCTCAAACTCATAAACCATGTACAGAATACATCCTATCTAGAAGATAGAAAACAACACATAAATATGCAACCACGAAATCTACAACATACAAGGATGTAGATTATACCTTTGGAGCTTTGTAGTGCTCTAATGAAGAATTTGAATTCTTTCTTTGATGATGAACACCTTCACTAATTAAATCAAAATCTCCAACACCTTTTGATCTTCCACGCTATGACCCGTATCAGATTCTCTTTTCTCAAGAAGATGGTGGAATCTCCAAGAGAAAACCCTCCTAGAAACTCTAAGGAACTAGAAGGCAACTAGAAGAGAGAGAAGAGAAGAAAATTGTGCAACACTTGCACAAATAAAAAGGGTTGGGCGTGCACTCTTATGGCTGGACGTCCAAGGGGTGTATTCCCCTTTAAATAGCCCTCAAGTCTCCTCTCTTATCTCTCTTACTAATTTGTATTAGAAGTCGCACTTCCACACAAATTAGTAGCTTACTATTACCACTATTAGAAGTCCCACTTCAAATAGAAATAGTAACTTTCTAATTCCTTCCTTTTAGAGTTTAAGTAAGAATAGAATCTTTCTAATACTTGGGCTAGCGTGGGGACCACTAGGGATTCCTTAGAAAGCTGGCTCCAACTAGGACACGCGACCCCACATCTCATGTGTAATTCGGGCCCACAGTTAATTGCAAATAACACCACTATATAAATGCAATTGCACTCCAGTCTTAGGAATAAATTACAATGAAGACCCTAAACTTCTCAATTACCACAAGTAGGCCCCTCTATCATTATCCATGGATCAATTGGAATAAATCTGTCCCATCCAATCTTGGATCCACATCTTATTATCCTTGAACCCCAATTAATTACAGTGATCATCAATACCATCCAGTTAACTCTTAATCGAGATGGGTGCGCACTTACTAATGATAAATCCATTAATTGGCACAAGGGGATAATGTAGATAGATTCCATCTTGATCATTGCATGTTCCCACAATCCTTCTACCACGTATGCACGACACCGAGGTGTTGACCTACAGTTGACCTCACTCATTGGTGACTCAAAGCAAATGAATAGATAGAAACTTGAGTTCATCAATGTCTCAGGATTGAGAGCCCATTGCTAGGAAATTATGAGAGCATCCCTTAAATCGAGACAGTATTTCACAAGGTGCTTCTCATGGTCCCGGATGTGGCTTCATGCGGCTTTCTTGTTGTTGAAAAGGCAAAGTGACTTTTTTTGTGTCAACAAAGCTGTGCAAATCGGAGCACAAAGTTTCCTGTTTTTTGGAAGAGCCGAAGACTTTGTAACAAATTTTCCGTTAAGAGTCAAAACTAGGTCAAATGATGTTGAAATGACTTGAAATTTGAGGTAAAGCCTTCTAAGCAGCAGATAGGACCAACCATGGGCTTTGTTTGAGTTTTGAAGCCGTTTGGGGTCCCGTCGCCAGTAGACTTGATTTTGTCACGAGGAAGATATCGTGCTTTGATGTACGGTCAACCGATGTCCAATTGACTTGAAATTTGACAGGGAGCCTATTAGAGTCATTTTGAGACGATCCATTAGCTCCGATATGGATGTCATGGTCCCGGGGTGCTCCACCGCCGGTAGCCTTGATTTTTGTTTCGGAGCGTCAAAGTCGGGTCAAACATTGTCAGAATGATCTGAAATTGGACGTGCAGCCCTTTAGAAGCATGTTGGAGCCACCTATGTGCTCTGTTTAATGAGTGATGGCCTCAATAGTTCTCGCCGCCGAGAGGCTTGATTTTATTGCTCGAGGGTTGATGGAGGGTCAAACGTTATCGGTTTGTTCAGCTGCCGGAGGAGTGAAGTTAGGCCAAATGATGTCGAAATGGCCTGAAACTTGATGTAGAGCATCCTAGTGGCATCTTAGGGCCAGCTCTATGCTCTGTTTTGTGTGTCAGGGTCTCTGGCTTCACCGCCGCCTGGAGCGCCTGCTCACCTGTCGGAGGAGTGAAGTTGGGTTAAATGATGTTGGAATGGCCCGAAACTTTGCAGTTTTTATCTGGTTCTGACAAGATCTGATGCTTGAAGTAGCATTGCCTGTTTGCAGTAGGATGCGGCTTCATGTGGCTTCTTGATGTTGAAAAGGCAAGGTGACTTATTTTTTGGTGTCAACACAGAGCTTTCTTCTTGGACTTCTCTCTCCCTTCTCTATGTGTATATGTCGATCTCTTTGGATCTGGATTCGTTCTTCTTGGAATGACCCCCTTTTATAGGCTCTTGGTAGCCATGGGGTGGGTTTATGAGCATTGATGGAATTGATGCTCTATGATGGGAGAATTGATGGCATTAATGCTCCATGATGGGAGGAGTTATAAGTTTTAATTCATTTATTTTATAACTCATTTCTCTTGGCTTTTGATTGGTTGATGGAGAATGATGGGTATTTAATCGCCTTTAATCTCCATGATGAGAGGAGTTTCATGGTTTTAATGCCATGATTGCTTTGATTTGTAACTCATCTTCCCTTGCTTCTGATTAGGCCGCCCAAAATAACGAGTTAATGACTGCATTAACTTGTCATAAAACATGTCATTTAACTGCATTAAGTGGTCGCTAGGGCGCTCAAAGAGTCGCGGGCCGTACTGCGTCCTTTGAATTCCTCTTGCGATGATCGCCGAGGGATCCGCATGTTGCTTGATGTCGGATGGCAATGCAACTTTAGACATTGATTGATATTAGTGGACCGGTAACATTTGTCATGTCGATTTCTCGATCGGTCGAACGGAAAGTGTACTTTCTTGGTTGGCCGATTGGCGATTTGGAACCAATATGATGCTCTTGACTGCGGATCCGTGATTTTGACGAAGATGGACGGATTGTGAGCCTCAAAAGTCAGAATTTTAGAAAACCACAGGGCCGGAAATCTTGAAACACGAAAAAGGATAAAAAAAAGGGCAACTCGGCGAAAATTCGGCGACCCGGATTTCCAGGGCTGCCGGTGACCATGCACCCAGGGTCGCCGGCGACCATGGGGAATTTTTCTCCTTTTGGTTACTTTCTTTTGCCCGTTTTTCTGATTTTTCTGTTTCTTTTTTCTTTGAGATTTTTCCTGACTTTTCTGTACCTGTTGTGGCCTGATTTCCTTGCCGAAAACTGGACAAGCTGTCGATTTGCCGTCAGAAGCCAAACTAGGTCAAACGATGTTGGAATGACTTGAAATTTGAGGTGAAGCCTCCTAAGTAGTAGACAAGACCAACCGTAGGCTTTTTTTTTTAAGTTTTGGAGCCATGTGGCGTCCCGTCGCCAGTGGACTTGATTTTGTTGTGAGGGAGATGCCGCGCTTTGATGTGTGGTCAACCGATGTCCAATTGACCTGAAATTTGACAAGAAGCCTATTGAAGTCATTTTGAGACGATCCATTTGCTCCAATTTGGATGTCATGGTCCCGGGAAGCTCCGTCGCCGGGGGCTTGATTTTGTTTTCGAGCGTCAAAGTCGGGTCAAAAGTCGTCGAAATGACTTGAGATTTGATGTGCAGCCTTTTGGAAGCATGTTGAAGCCACCAATGTGCTATGTTTGATAAGTGATGGCCTCGGTGGTTCTCACCGCTGAAAGGCTTGATTTTACTACTCGAGGGTTGATGGAGGGTCAAACGTTGTCGGTTTGACTTAAAATTTGACACAGAGCCTTTTGGAGGTATTTTGGGACCATTCGTAGGCTTTGATCGAAGTTTTGATGTCTTCGACACTGTCGCCGCCAGAAGCGCGTATTCAGCTGTCAAAGGAGTTAAGTTAGACCAAATGATGCTGGAATGGCCCGAAACTTCATGTGTACTCTTCTTTTGGCTGTTTTGAAGAATCTTACAGTTTTTATTTGATTCTGACAAGATTTGATGCTTGAAATAGCATTGCATGTTTGTGGTAGGATGCGGCTTCATGTTGCTTTCAATGTCGAAGAGGCAAAGTGACATTTTTGGTGTCAACAAATGACCCCTCGAGGTACAGCGACGAGTTGCATAACTTTTGAAGTCGATGTGCCTCGAAGAGAAGTTTAAAGGAGAGCTTCTGACTTGACCAAGAGTCTTTGAGCAGTTTTCTTTTTGATAAAGTAGCCTTTTGAGTTTCCAAGGGGACTTTATGGTAGTGAGAGGGATCACGTACCATCTCAAGGCAATGTTTTAAAAATGACATGAGGAATTTGGATTTGGGTTTTGGATTTTGAGTTTTCCTTTTGACGTTGTGAACCTAAGGGCTGTATGTGGCGCATTAGGCGGACAAGAAGGTTTTTTTTTTTTTTGTATTTTGACCTTGTGACCTAACAAGCTATATGTAGCAGGTTAGGGGGTTGGGGTTTGATTTTTTATTTTGACCTTGTGACCTAACAAGCTGTATGCAGCAAGCTAGGGGGTCAGGTTTGGATTTTTGTGGAATGTCAATTTCAAGATTTTGGCTCAATTTGGTATATGAGGTGGGATGGTTTGAATTTTGGAAGCTAATGAGGCTTGGATTTTTTGTATGGTCCAATCAACTCAAAAGAGGCATGGAACCATTTTTTGTATGCGATTGGTAAGAGGGATTTTTCTTTGACTAAAAGCCTCTTTTAGTGCCTAAGGCGGTCAAACATGGCTCATGTGGGGTAGCCCATGAGATCTTAAGCTTTAAAGATGGCCTAGATCTCATGTGGTGTCATTTCGTAGAGAATATATAAAAATATCTCCTTTGGATAGAGAATATCTTAAAATATCCTTAATTGGAGAGAATCTCTCATGTTTTCTTTGTTTTGAGAGAGAATTTCTTAAGATATCTTTCTTTGGGAAAGACTCTCTCAAAATATCTTTCCTTGGGAGTGAATCTTTCAAGTTTCCTCTCTTTAGGGAGAGAATTTCTCAAGATATCTTTCTTTGGAAAAGAATCTCTCAAAATATCTTTCTTTGGGAAAGAATCTTTCAAGTTTTCTCTCTTTTGGGAGATAATTTCTCAAAGAATCTTCTCTTTAGGAGATAATATCTCAAATCTCCTTTCTTTTGGGAAAGTTTCTAATTTTTAGCACTTACCTCCTAGCTTTTCTCCTTGTTTCCTCTTTTCGCTTGCTCTCTTTTATAAAAGCAAGGGGAGGTTGGATCTCTTGCTCTTATTGCTTTCTTTTCGCAAAAGCCTTCAAGAGTGCTCCAAGATCAAGAACTTCTCTTCTTCTTCAAAGATTTTCAAGTTCTCTTTCTTCTCCATCCTTAATGGCTTCAAGTAAGTCTCCAAGAAAACTCCACTGTAAAAGTAGGATTGTAAAAAGTTCTTTTTTTTTCTTTCTTTTTTGTTTAGCACGTTTTTTTCACGTGTTTCTTTTTCTTATTTCTTTTTTTTTTCTCTTTTTTTCTTGGTCGTACGACAGATCCGTGTCGTGGCCCTTTTGAGGAGTTTTCTTTTTTGATCACCATGATAATGTGGTTTATGCAAATCAAGATGTTCATGCATTTTTTTATGCATTAAATAAAAGGCTAGAGTTTCTTGGTCAAGTCAACATGAATTTTGACTTGGACAGAGTTTGATTGGTTTTGACCAAGTTGGGTCGAAATTGGTCAAACTTTGGTTTAGGGTTTCCTAGCATCTAATGCATAACAACTTTCCTTCTATGCATAATTTTTGTAAATTGAATTGGGAGCATGATATGATAATGCATACCTGAAAGTCTTCTGCAAGTTTTAGGATTTGGAGCTCGCAGCAATGTTGAGCCCTTTCCTAGTCTTGTGGGGCCTTTAAGGAGCTTTGCAAGTTTTGGAGTCCGGAGCTCGCAGCAATGTTGAGCCCTTCTTCAAGCTTGCGGAGATTTGAGAAGACTGGCATGATCTCGTAGTAATGTTTGAGTTTGAGTCTTCTTTGAGAATGCTCCATTGACTATGAGCTTGCAGTGATGTTGAGCTCATCTTCAAGTCTCATATCTCTTTCGGGGTGCTTCCCTTTTCTTTGGAATTGCCCCGGAATCATGCCAAAACTTCGCTAGAATCTTTTTAGCAAAATTTTGTCATTTCAATGATTGATTTTTTTTTCTATCCTTTGCAGGTAGTTTCTCCAGAACGAATAAGGGTAAGGGGTCTGAAACTGACGCACCTCGCTGGTCGGCCAGATCTCCTAATGTGGTCGTACAACAGGTGTTGACACCAAAAATGCCACTTTGCCTCTCCAACATCAAGAAGCCACATGAAGACGCATCCTACTAAAAACAAGCAATCCTACTTTAAGCATCAGATCTTGTCAGAATCAAACAAAAACTGCAAGATCCTTCAAGACAGCCAAAAGAGGGGTACACATGAAGTTTCGGGCCATTCTAACATCATTTGGCCTAACTTCACTCCTCCAACAGCTGAGCAGGCGCTCCCCGCGGCGGTGAAGCCAGAGACCCTGACATATAAAACAAAGCACACAGTTAGCCCCAAGATGCCACTAGGAAACTCTACATAAAGTTCCAGGCCATTCCAACATCATTTAGCCTAACTTCACTCCCCCGGCAGCTGAACAGGCGCTCCCGGTGGCAACGGCGTCGAAGACATCAAAACTTCGATCAGAGCCCACGGATGGTCTCAAGAAGGCTCCATGTCAAATTTCAAGTCAAACCGACAACGTTTGACCCTCCACCAACCCTCGAGCAGTGAAATCAAGCCTCTCGGCGGCGAGAACCACCGAGGCAATTACTCATCAAACAGAGCACATAGATGGCTTCAACATGCTTCTAAAGGGCTGCTCGTCAAATTTCAGGTCATTTTGACAACGTTTGACCCGACTTTGACGCTCCGAAACAAAATCAAAGTTACCGGCGGTGGAGCACCCTGGCACCATGACATCCAAATCATAGTTAATTGATCGTCTCAAAATTACTCCAATAGGCTCCCTGTCAAATTTCAAGTCGATCGGACATCGGTTGACCGTACATCAAAGTGCGGCATCTTCCCCGCGGAAAAATCAAGTCTACTTGTGACGGGACCCCACACGACTTCGAAACTCAAATAAAAGCCCATGGCTGGTCCTATCTACTGCTCAAGAGGCTTCACCTCAAATTTCAGGTCATTCCGACATCGTTTGACCTAGTTTTGACTAATGACGAAGAATCAGCTACTAAGTCTTCGACTCTTCCAAAAAATAGGAAACTTTGTGCTCCGATTTGAAAGGCTTCTCGTCAAGTTTTCTTCAGGAGAATCAAGCCATAAAATGAGGACAAATGTCAAGAAAAACACAGGAGAAAAAAGGATCAAAAAAGATTTAAAAAAAAGCCCGAGAAACGGCAACCGGAAAGGGAAGAATCCCCATGGTCGCCGGCGACCCTGGAAATCCGGGTTACCAGATTTTTCGCCGGGTGGCCCGTTTTCCGCCCCTTTCGAGTTTCGGGAGTTCCAGCCTCTGTGGTTTTTCAAAATTCTGATTTTTTATGCTCGAAATCGACTGATCTTCATCAACATCTCGGATCCGCCGTCATGAGCATGAAATCATCATTGATCGCTCCAAGATCGTCAACCGGCTAACCAAAAAAGTACACTTTCTGTCCGACGGATAGGGAAATCGACAAGACAGATGTCATCGGCCCACAATATCAACCAATGACTGAAGTTGCATCGCCATCCGACATCAAACAACATGTGGTTCCATTGGCGATCATCACAAGAAGAATTCCAAAAGACGCGGCATGGCCTGCGACTCTTCAAATGCCCTGGCATCCACTTAATGCAGTTAATTGACCCGTTTTATGACAACATAATGTGGTCATTAACCCATTATTTTGGACGGCCCAATCAAAAATCAAGAAAATGGGAGTTACAAATTCAAGTAATCATGGCATTAAAACCATGAAACTCCCCTCATCATGGAGATTAAGGGTGATTAAATGCCCATCATTCTCCACCGGCCAATCACTAGCCAAGAAAAAGGAGTTACAAAATCAAGAAATAAAAACTTGCAACTCCTCTCATCATGGAGCATCAATGCCATCAATGCTCATAAACCCACCTTATGGCCACCAAAAGCCTATAAAAGGGGGGTCATTCTAAGAAAAATCCCAAAGAAAATCCTGCTACTTTGCTACAAAAGAAACACCACAAGGTGATCGAAGTCCCTTAGGGGGGCACCCCCCCAAGGTCTCCTCTCTCCTTCTATCCAATATGGCCTAAACGTAGCTCTTCGGCCCGTTTACTCAGTTTTTCATTGGATATAGGACCTCCCCTTGGTCTTTATCCTCTAAAAAACTGAGGTCCAAGCCAAGCCAAAGAATCGAAGCATCAAGCATTCTCATATGAAGGACGATGGCGAAGTCCATACATGACTTGCGACCGTCGATCTGAACAAGTCCCCGCAATCTCCTGAGAAGTCAAGTCCATTTTCTTACTTTTCTATTGTATTTTGTATTCTTTGTAAAAAAAAATCACATTTCTTGTCTTTCATTATTGATGAGATTTGTAAATCGCCTTTCACGGCACAAATCGCCTTTCACGGCAAACCAAATCGCCTTTCACGGCAAACAAAACCGCCTTTCACGGCAAACAAAATGAAATCGCCTCTTACTGCATTTAAAAAAAATTGTCTCTTTCTTAAAATATATGTGCAATGGAAAGTTAGAAAGGTGAATCTCCGCATCACCACTTCACATTCCAAGTAGGATAGAAAATCTGGAATACCCGTACAAAAATGTTGATGACTCGCTTTTCCTCCTCCGCCGTACCCCGACAGCCCCAGGAGCGGAAGGAGAGGACGAAAGGCCAGCCCCCATCAAGTTGGCATACCCAGTGGGACTCGTTCTTTTGAGAATGCGATGCTTAATTCTTAGGCTCCTTCCTAGTTAGTGGCCTATGTTGGATCTTGCATCTAATAAAAAACATGAGATGGGATTATTGGAAATCTCTATCTTTGAATTTATTTCCACTCTTTCTCATTCCAAAAAACAAAGAAATCTGATTTCTCTTTCTTGGATTCAATTTTGAGAAACTTTGATCCTCTCCTCTTTGAATTTGATAGCTCACAGAAATGTTTGCAGCTATTGTTCGTATCGGGGAATGGGCCATCTTTTCTCTTTGATGAGTCCAATAGGGATTTTCAAAAAAAAAAAAAGATCTTATTTCAAACTCTTTCAAAAAAAATCATTTCTTTTATCTTTTGGATTTAAATTTGAGAAACTTTGGTTTCATCCTTTTCAAACAATGGCTCGCGGAAATTGCTTGTAGCCAGCGTTTGAATTTGAAAAGACCATTCGCTCTCTTTGATAAATCCATTAGAAATCTTCAAGAAAAAAAATCAAAAAAAAAGTTCAAAAAAACACTAAGGTTGCACCAATTGCGTTCTTTGACCAAAGTGGATCTAAGAAAAGCCTTGTCTAGAGTGTGGAGGCAGCTAGACTGTTCGAGGCAAGGGTCCTCCAAACGGGTTCATTAAGTAATCCTACCCTTACCTAGGGGCTGATCTATCTACTAAGGTTTCATAAGACCAAATTGGAAACCTATGTGTACTCTTCAAAAATAAAAAACTTTTGTCGCATTTGGGTTCAGATTTGAGAAATCTTGGTTCTCTCCTTTCCGGATTTAGTGCTCGCAAAAATGTTTGAGCCATTATTTGGATTGGAACATCATTTGCTCTCTTTGATGAATTCAATTTTGACCTTAAAAAAAAGGGAAAAAAAACTTCCGTCATTTTTTAATTCACATTTGAGAAATCTTGGCTCTCTCCTTTTTGGATTTAGCGTTCGCAGAAATGTTTGAGCCTATGTTCCAATTGGAACACCATTTGCTCTCTTTGATGAATTCAATCTTAACCTTTCAAAAAAACAAAACCTCCGTCACTTTTGGGTTCAGATTTGAGAAATTTTGGTTCCCTCCCTTTCAAACTTAGTGCTCGCAGAAATGTTTGAGCCTTGTTTGGATTGGAATACCATTTGCTCTCCTTTATGAATCCAATCTTGACCTTCCATAAAATACCATCTCGTGTCCTTTCTATGGATGCGATTTACAATATTTGTGCCTAGTGGTGCTAGTACGCCCTTTCGGGTCTACTGTATTCGCGACCGACACATTTGTATCTCTAACCTTATATCATCTTACCTCGAGTGAGCGTTGCTTCTCGGTAATTTGAATTAAGGTTTACAATTGCTTCTAGCAGTCATTGGAACGTTCGCCCTGAGCCTACCATACTTGCATTTAGAACAATTGTACCCCCTATGGCTTTTTGCCTCTTTCATCCTGCTTGGGCTGGGCCATGTCCCCTCGAGCGATTTGAAAAGACAAAACCTTAGTTATTTTCCATTTATGATCACCATATTCTTGTGATTACTAATGGATCTGGTCTTATTTCAGAAGTTTTCCAAACTAACAATGGCAGCTTCATTGGCCATCACTTTTGATGAGAACAAGTACCAACTCATGCTTCAAGAAAAGCAAAGCAAGCGCACTCACAAGTGCCCTAGCAGCTGCCGAAGCGTCATCTCCCTCGGTAACTCTCAAACCGGGTCAACCTCTACTCCCCGGACCATCATCTTCGGGTCGTTGGGACCATTCCCACTCCCCACAGAAGAAATTGTACCTGCCAAGAAGCAGAAAACCGCCCCTAAACATGTCGTTGCTCCGACACCAAGGGCAACAATCAATAAGTCTGAAGCCCGTGGCAACCCCAAGAAGCCTCAACCTGCAAGAAACCAAGTCTGCCCCAAGACCTGGTCCCCAAGACCGTCACCGAAGCAAAGGAGGTCCCGAACATCTGCAAAGCCAACATACTTGGCCCCGCTCAAGGAGAACTGGTTCTACTCTCTCTCTCACATGAAAGAGGAGAAACCTATCCTCCACCAAACTAAAAAATCAACTCAGCATGAGCCGGCTTGCTCCTACAAGCCCAAAATCAAGTCGTACATCACTAGGCTTTTGTAAGAACCTGCTAAGGCCTACACTCCTGCGAGTCGACCCTTCATCTCAACAGGGGCCGAGCTCGCAAAATTCAAAGCCTCACTGCGACAAGCAAAGGAGCGCGTCCAGATCCTGTCCATGCTTAGCTTCAAAGAAGACAAGTTCGGCTGCTATGCATGGGGGACTATGTCCTTCATTGCCAGAGCACAGCTAGAGCTGACTGAAGCTCAAATTGCTCGTCGTATGCGTCGCTGCGTGACATATCGACAAAAGAGACTGGAGAAGCAAAGAACCCAACATTCTACCCTTCAGGTCTCTAAAAAAATGGGTCGAAGAAAAAAGACCCGACCAAGTTGTTGCTGTCTATATGGTTGGCAAAACCACAAGACGCCAAAAGTCGGCAATCAAAATTCATGTCAGACGACTGGTGACTCGCAGTGTCTCCCGGACACGAAGACATCAGGAGGATTCTCCCACTCCTTCAAGCAAAGGACACCGGAGTAACCACTCCTCCGACTCTTCATCCAAAAGAATGAGCTCCAGCTCAGTCACCAAGACAATATCCTCATTCGACTATCAAAGGATGAACGTCCTGGTTACAAATACCGAGCAGCCTCCACCACATGATGACGTAACAGCACGCATCCAGCAGTTGGAGCCAGGACAGCAGAGAATTGAGGCTCTGACGAAATACCTCCTTCTCACTTTCCAGCATCCACCAAACAACGAAATTCCTCTGAGTCATCAAGATGACGAGGAAAACAATGAGTCACGCGCCCTTACCAAAAAGGACGTTGACGATATCCTCGCTAAAGCAAAAGAAGATGATACTGAACTAACATGGGATCAAGCCACCATATCCCTTATGGATGGACTTGGTTCCGTTTCCTACAAAATTCAAACAACCTACTCTCCAAACATATACGGGGAAAGGTTCAGCCAGACAACATGTCATCCACTTCAAGATCTTGACGGGAGCTATTGCGGATCAAGACGCCCTCAAGATTCGTCTCTTTGCAAGTACCCTAAAAGGTACGGCCTTCGATTGGTACTCCACTCTGCCGGAGGACTCCATCCAAAACTGGGCCATGCTGGAGACACGCTTCCTCCAGTGTTGGCTGCCCCCACAACTGGAAAACCATTCATCTTGTACACAAGAGCTCTCGGTTACTCTTTGGGCGCTCTACTAGCATAAGAAAATGATGAGGGAAAAGAAGCTGCTCTATATTACCTCAGCCGCATGTTGGTAGGTGCAGAGCATCGCTACTCTCTAGTAGAAAAAGAATGCCTTGAAGTGATGTTCGCCGTACAAAAGAAGCGTCACTATCTGCTGTCCAACACAGTATACCTGATTTCGAGGATCAATCTCTTAAAGGTCCTTGTCACAAAAGCAAGTTCTCTTAATGCCCGATTGGCATAATGGTCCATCCTTCTGTCGTAATTCTATATTAGGTATGTACCACAAAAAGCAATCAAAGGCCAAGCTCCAGCAGACTTTCTTGCAGAGCACCCATTGCCTAAAGATTCTCCACTGAGGGATTATCTCCCAAACGAATTTGTCTACAATGTGGAAACTCCCTTAATTAATGCTTCGTGGAACATGTACTTTGACGGCGCAACCAGGAAAATTGAAAAGGAAAGCAAATATCGGGAATTGGCATCCTCTTTGTCAGTCCCGACAAATACAAGATTCCACACTCTTTCTCGCTACTGGAACCATGTTCAAATAATGCAGCTGAGTACCAAGCCCTGATTGTGGGATTGGAACTCGCCCTCGAATCTGGCATCACCATGCTGGAAGCTTTTGGGGACTCTCAACTGATCGTCAACAAGATGAATAAGAAATTTAAAGTCGGGAAGCCTGATATGTTGCCTTACTACAATAAGGCACAATCACTTCGGCAAAAGTTCGACGTCTGTCACATCACCCACATCCCCAGAGGTGAAAACATCCGTGCAGATGCCCTGGCCGGACTCGCCGCATCTATGGCAATCCAAAAGAGGAAAACTTACAAATCACAGTGTGTCAAAAAACAATTCTCCCTCCTCTTAACACACACCAAGCAGTTGTTGAATGCCACTAAGTGGTTGGAAGTCGGATGTCCATCCTTAAATCTCCGATCGGCGACTGGAGGGATCCGTTCATTGATTACATTGTGTTCAGAATCCTACCTGAAGATCCAAAAGAACGGGTAAGCCATCAAAGACAAGCCCCAAACTTTCATTTGGATATTCCTTCAAAAATGCTTTACAGAAAATCCTTCAACGGAGTACTTCAACGCTGCTTGTCACAACAAGAAGCCGAGGAAACTCTTAAATAAGTACATGCTGGTCTTTGTGAAGCTCATCAAGCTGGTCCTAAGCTCTACGATCAGATAAAAAGGTTAGGTTATTCTTGGCCTACCATGGTAGCAGACGCTATGCAATTGTTGGGATTGGTGTATGCCCTAAAGCCCACTGACTGCACTCACATCTCTGTTACTGGATATTTATTGGTTATTTAATAGAATGACATCTTTCTCTTATTACTTGTGTATATGTATGGTTGTGTAAGGCCCATTGTTTTCTAGTAAATGACTTAGGTGTGTAGTGGCTACACACAGTAAGGTCTGAGTCATGGACACTTGAAACAATAAACTTGTTCATAACTGAGAGATGGAGTTGGGCACTTCATCTTGGTATAAGTTATAATGAGGTACTCTCCTGTATTCAGGGTGACTTACCTAAGTCACGAGAGGCTTTTCCGGATTTATCTCATTAGTGCATGTGTCATGCATTGAACAGGACCACTTGTAGGTGTGATCTCTAAAATAGTACTATCACAGAGAGAGATCAATTCACCTCTTGCTACTGAGTGACCAGTGCTCTTAATCTTGAGCACTTGTTGATGAACTGGCGAAGTCGAGTTCTTGTACTTTAATTCACTATGGGTGAGATCCTGTTCATGGGTCAACAGCTCTGTGTTTTGGGTGCTCGGGCTTGATTAGTTGGGACGTGCAAATGCAATATGGAATCTATGCCATCGTGTGATGGAATGATCGTCCCCTTAGAATTATCAGATTAATCATCAGAATCTAAGATCTTAGTATATGGATGTTCCATATGGATATTGAACTTGTGGGTCGCTCCCTGGATCAAGAGAATGATATCCGGATGATGATTAAGTCAAGGGTATGAAGTTCTAAGGATGAGATGTAATCAAGAAGGTAGATAGCACATTGGTTAACCTACTTGATTATGGATGTTACATAGAGGGGCATTGTGGTCATTGTACTTGGTAGGTCAAAGACAATCGTCAGTTTATGATGAGCTTTATATGTAATTTAATATTTGTCCCTGGAGTGCAACCATAACTCTCTAGTGGAATGAGTTAAGGTTAAAATGATCCTAATGTTGCTATGGGGTTAGCATGGACATTTTGGTCATTTTGGAAGCCAAGGGCAAATATGTCTTTTGGTCCCTTCTCTAGCCACTTTCCTAGATTGGCAAGGTTTCTTAAATTGTTTAATAATGTGGATAAATAATTTTGAGTGTAAATTCAAATAGGCCCATGATGGCATACATGAATTACCACTCTAGATAAATTATTGATGCATGAGCCATAGTGTGTGTGGGCTAGCCAATGTGATCCCTAATGTGTGGGTCCCAAGATTGAGTAGGTCCTATCACTTGGAAGGCTGAGATTCTTTTTATGCAAGTTCTCCTAAAGATTGAAGTTTCCTAATTATCTTTGGAAACTAAAAATTAGGAGTGTTGGACGTCCATTATAGTAGTTGGTTTGGTTTTGGAAAGCTCCTCTTAGTTTCCTAGTTCTATAAGGAAACTTCTTCAAAAAGAATTCCTTTATATATACATGGTTCTCCCTTCCCTTGGGCGTGGAACACATAGAGAGAAAGAAAGAAGGAGAGAAAAAAGAGGAGCAGCCAAATAGAAAACGTCCAGCCTCTTTTGGACGTCCATTGCACAAGAGGAAGCTCTTGCTGATTGCTCTTTTTCTTCCTGAAGAAGAAGACATTCAGATCTGATCTCTGCACTTCAGATCAAGGAAAAACAATTAGAAGGAAGCCTAGTTTGTTCCCACTAACACTAGCCAATCAGATTTGGAGAAAGAGGAATAGAGGAGAAGACTAGAAGGGAAACCTGCTGCAGAAATTCCAGCAAGGTGTGCTGAAAGTTGCAGCCTACATATCTGATCTTAAAGTTCAGATTTCAGAGGTTTTTCAACCCAAGAACATCAGGTATGTGTTCTCTTGTTAATCCTTTGATTATCTACATGTTGATCATGATTTCATGGTGCTTTTTGTGTGATTTACATGGCTGGTTTCAGTAGTCCAGATCAGATTTGATTTGATTTCTAAAATTCCAGCCATAGAACTCTTAGTTTCAAAAAGAGTTCAGATCTGAATCGCATTATCTTTCAGTGGTATCAGAGCCTCTCCATGTGAAATCATGATCCCATGTTGTGTGGATATCTATCCTAGATTAATCAAGGGCATGGTGGCGCCCTTTAGGATGTTATTTACTGCATAAATAGTGTGCAGGAATTTTTCCAGGTTGCTGGAATTTTTCCAGAATGCAGTTTACTGTATGTTAGGAATGCAGGAATTTTTTCAGGTTGCTGGAATTTTTCCAGAACACAGTTTACTGCAGTTTTGGAATGCAGGAATCTTTTCCAGACTGCTGGAATAATTTCAGCTTGCTGTATAGTGTTGTACAAAGCACAATGAATGCACTAATCTTTTTGGTTGCAGCCATATAATTGCATCCTTGATGGTTCGCATGTATGTGTGTGGATTTGGATGTTTTTAATTAGTTGGAAATTGTACGATTGCGCTTTTAGCAATCATAGGAAGTTGTAATGTTTCCTTATTTTTATTTCAACTAGTCTTCATGTAAGCTTTCTTGAAAAGCATAGGTATATCCAATGTAATCTTTGGTTTTGTTTTTCATGGGTTTGCTTGTATAAAATTTATTTATTGTAACAAGCAAGAAGAAGAAAGTTTGAAGCAAGGAAGGTTGCAACAGACCGGATTCCATGGTGGTGGAGGCAACGAAGGTTTCCTAGTGCGAAAAGGACTCTTACCAAGATTCCTAGTTGGATAAGAATTTGAAGTCCGAAGAGCAGGGAGCCATCAAGGATTGCATTCTTTTATTTGCTTTTATATATGGAATGCATGGTTGAATGCTTTATATAATTGCTTTTATTGCTATGTTTATCACCTAGTAACATGGCCACCACTAGGTTCTTAAAATTGGCATCTTTCTATATTGGATTGTTTTTAGTTTGGCAAATTGTTTTTAAACGGATCTTAGACCAGCACCTTCTATTTGTCTAAGATTTAAAAAATTGGATAGGGTTTAGTTTATCTTGGTACCCTAAGTTTCCAAAAGAGGCCAAACTAAAATCTAATATGTTGCTACCTTTGTGGGCCCATAACCCACAGGTCCCAAGTTAGGAAATTTGACCCTTTAAAGTGATTTGCTCAAATATTTTAAAGCAAAAGTTATTTATGTTCAAGATGACTTAAGTCATTGAGTCATGAATTTAATTAACTAAGTTTGCTAGATTTAAAAAGATTTTTTGAGTAACCAATGTAAAGGTCAAAAGAGTTTTTCAAAACCCTAGTGTTAAATAATCAAGTGGGAGAGGGGTTTGGAATAACCCCACGGCCTTCCATTTTCGGTTCATGCTATCTCAATGGAGTGTTGGTGGGAGCGGCCATCCCTTCGGTGGAGTTCTTTACTAAAGATCGCTTCGATGGGTTAGTGGGTGAACTAATGTGAATATTCGTAATGAGGTGTTAGTGGGAGCGGCCATCCCTTCGGTGGAGTTCTTTACTAAAGATCACTTCTATAGAATGTCAATGAAGTGTTGGTGGGAGCGGCCATCCCTTCGGTGGAGCTCTTTACTAAAGTTCACTTCAAGATTGGATTAAAGTCACTTCCCTTCGGAGGACTTGAGTCATAGACATTCTGGGAACGTTCATAAGAGATGGTAATACACTTGACATAAGACGGTAATAACCTCTCCCTAGGAGTAAGTGTTATTTGTCATATGAGGCCAAACCAATCAGTGATTGGACTATCGCTGGATATGTTAAATCCAGATAGTGATAATCCAAATAAGCGAGGCTTTACTCAATGAGACTATAGATTCGGCCATCCCTTCGATGGAGGGTCTATGAGGAGGTTGAGACACTGATACATTATAATTAGGGTTAAATAATGTAAAAAGTCTTGTGCATGTTTTTCCTTTTATTACAAGCGCCATATACATGTTACATATATACTGCCTGTCTAATTATAACCTGTTATATATATCCAGAGAGATGGGGAAGGATTCTTTTAGCCCGTTGATGAGTATTCTGCGTGAGAACAAATTGACTGGCCCAAATTACGTAGACTGGAAAAGAAACCTTAACATAGTACTCACCGCTGAAGAGTACAAGTATGTTTTGTCGGAACCTTGTCCTACCATTGATGATTATTCTACAGATGACCAGCAAGAGGCTGAAAGGAAATGGAAAAAGGCGAATAGCATGGCCAAATGCTACATGCTTGCTTCCATGTCCAACGTGTTGCAAACACAGCATGAGCAAATGGACACAGCTTCTGATATCATGTTGTCCTTGTCTGAGATGTTCGCAGACAAAAGCAGGCCAGCTAGGCAAGTTGCTTTAAGGACAATCATGAATACTAGGATGGCTGAGGGAGCACCTGTCAGAGAGCACATGCTCAAAATGATGGATTGTTTCAATGAAGCTGAGATCCTAGGGGCTGAGATTGATGCAGGGAGTCAGACCGATATGATTCTCGAAACTCTACCGGAGTCTTTCAACCAGTTCAAGCTCAACTTCAACATGAGCAAGATGGACATGACTCTCTCTGAGTTAATGAAAGAACTCCAGGCGGCAGAGGCCATCATGAAGCCTAAAGGCCAAGCTCACTTTTCCCAGTCTTCCTCTAAACTGAACCCGAAAGGGAAAAAGTTCAAGAAGAAGCAGGGTAAGGGAAAAGGACAGAAAAAGGGCAATGCTGGAAAGAAGGACAAAGGTACAGGTGAAAAGCCCAAGGGGAAATGCTTCAAGTGCGGCCTCAAAGGTCACTGGAAGAAAGATTGTCCCAAGCTCCTAGGCTCAGATAAGAAAGGTATATCTCTTTCCTACTACATTGAAACCTGTCATGTGGTTGATTCTACTGATTCATGGATAGTAGACGCTGGAGCCACTAATCATATCTGCAATTCATTGCAGGGGTTTCAGATAATGAAAAGCTTGAGAAAGGGGAGTTTGACCTTAGAGTTGGAAATGGAGCAAAGATTTGGGCTGTTGCAGTGGGAGCTGTTACTTTACTTTTTCCGCATGATAGGATATTAATTTTAAATAATGTTATCTATGTTCCGGACATAAGGAAGAATTTAATTTCAGTTTCCAGACTTATTGAATTTAATTATTTAGTTTCTTTCCATTCTGGTGTTGATATCAGTAGAAATGGAAATATTATATGTTCCGGTAGAATGCATGACAACTTATTTTATATATATCTTATTCCTCCCTCACTGCATAATGTACAACTAGAAAGCTCATCTTCCCTCAAGAGGAAGGTATCTTCGACCAATGACACTTATCTTTGGCACTTACGTTTGGGTCATATTAACCTAAAACAGATTCAGAGGTTGGTCGAGGATGGGCTTTTAAGCTCATTAGATCTCGAACCTTTACCTCAGTGTGAATCTTGTCTCATGGGAAAGATGACCAAAAGGTCATTCTCTGGAAAGGGACTGAGGTCAAAGGAGTTGTTAGAATTGGTTCACACTGATGTGTGTGGTCCTATGAACAAACTAGCTCGAGGAGGTTATGAGTATTTCATCACCTTCACTGATGATTACTCTAGGTATGGATATGTGTACCTAATGCGACGCAAGTCTGAAGCGTTTGATAAGTTCAAACAATTCAAGGCTGAGGCGGAGTTACAACTAGGGAAACATAGCAAAGCTCTTCGATCTGATCGAGGTGGCGAGTACCTCCTGGGTGAGTTCGAGGAGTACCTCACACAACATGGGATTGTGTCTCAGTTGTCTGCACCGGGTACAAAATGGTGTAGCAAAGAGAAGAAACCGTACCCTTCTTGATATGGTAAGGTCCATGATGAGTCATGCAACCCTACCCATATCTTTTTGGGGATATGCCCTAGAAGCAGCAGCATACATTTTGAATCTAGTACCTTCTAAATCAGTACCTAGGACACCTCAAGAAATGTGGACAGGTCGAAAACCCAGTTTAAGACATATCCACATTTGGGGTTGTCCAGCCTATGTACTGAATGATAAAGCTACCAAGCTAGAACCCAGATCGGAAATGTGCTACTTCATTGGGTATCCTAAGGGAACGAGAGGAGGCATCTTTTATCATCCAAAGGAGCAAAAGGTGCTTATCAGCACTCATGCTAGATACTTGGAGGATGATTGCATGATGCACCAAGAGCTTGGTTGTAAAGAAACACTTGAGGAGATTCTTTTAGAAACTCCTGCAACATCTGTGCAAGATCCTGAGACTGTAGAAAATCAAGACATTCCTTTTAACACTCCGGAGCCTCGTCGTAGTGGGAGAATTTCTAGACCACCAGATAGATACCTAGGAGTGTCTTTTATGACAGACTCCGAGGATCTGGTTGAGGATCCTACTAGTTACGATGAAGCAGTAACGGATATAGATGCTGACATGTGGCAGCAAGCGATGAAATCTGAATTGGATTCTCTGTATTCCAATCAAGTCTGGGAACTTGTGGATGCACCTGAAGGGATCAAACCCATAGGGTACAAGTGGATCTACAAGAGAAAGAGAGGAGTGGATGGGAAGGTTGAAACCTACAAAGCAAGACCGGTGGCGAAAGGATATACTCAGAAAGAGGGTATCGATTATGAGGAAACCTTCTCGCCAGTAGCCATGCTCAAGTCCATAAGGATTCTCTTAGCCATCGCATGTCATTATGACTACGAGATATGGCAGATGGATGTCAAGACAGCTTTTCTTAAAGGAAGTCTTGACGAATGCATCTATATGATGCAACCAGAGGGATTCATTGCTGGTGGCCAAGAGAACATGGTCTGTAAACTTAAAAAGTCCATTTATGGACTTAAACAAGCATCTAGGGCATGGAACATCAAGTTTAATCAGGCAGTCAAATCCTTTGGCTTTGATCAAAACATTGATGAACCATGTGTGTATAAGAAAGGGAGTGGAAACGCAGTTGCATTTTTAGTCCTATATGTGGATGACATATTACTCATTGGAAATGATGTTGGCATATTGTCGTCTGCTAAGGTTTGGTTATCATCTCAATTTCAGATGAAGGATTTGGGTGAGGCGAGCTATGTCTTAGGGATCAAGCTTTTGCGAGATCGCAAGAACAAGATGTTAGCCTTATCCCAATCTTCGTATATTGAGAAGATATTGGTCAAGTATAACATGCATGACTCCAAGAAGGGCTTGCTACCTTCTAGACATGGAGTACCACTATCTCGGAATCAATGTCAGAAAACACCTGAGGAGATAGACAGCATGAGGAGAGTTCCATATGCATCAGCTGTTGGAAGCCTCATGTATGCAATGTTGTGTACTAGACCAGATATCTGCTTTGTCGTTGGCATGGTTAGTAGATATCAATCAAACCTTGGACCTATACACTGGACAGCTGTTAAGCATATATTCAAGTATCTTCGGAGAACGAAAGATTATATGCTAACCTACCGAACAGATGATCTAACGCCACTGGCGTATACAGACTCTGATTTCCAGTCGGATGTAGATGGCAGAAAGTCTACCTCGGGATACGTCTTTACTCTATCAGGAGGGGCTATATCATGGAGAAGTGTCAAGCAAGATTGTACTGCTGATTCTACCATGGAAGCAGAGTATGTGGCGGCATCGGAAGCTGCGAAGGAAGCAGTATGGCTCAGAAAATTCCTATTGGAATTGGGAGAAGTTCCTGCAGTGCAAAAACCGATTGTCATGTACTGCGACAATACCGGTGCAGTAGCTAACTGCAAAGAGCCCAGGAATCACAAAAAAGGCAAGCATATTCAGAGAAAGTACCACTTGATCCGGGACTTCGTCCAGGATGGAGAAATAGTGGTAGAGCAGATTGCCTCAGCAAATAACTTAGCTGACCCATTTACTAAGACTCTTACTGAGAAAGTGTTTACTTCACATGTTGAGTCTATGGGAGTTAGGTTAGGTCGTAGTGATCTTTAGTGCAAGTGGGAGATTGTTGGGATTGGTGTATGCCCTAAAGCCCACTGACTGCACTCACATCTCTGTTACTGGATATTTATTGGTTATTTAATAGAATGACATCTTTCTCTTATTACTTGTGTATATGTATGGTTGTGTAAGGCCCATTGTTTTCTAGTAAATGACTTAGGTGTGTAGTGGCTACACACAGTAAGGTCTGAGTCATGGACACTTGAAACAATAAACTTGTTCATAACTGAGAGATGGAGTTGGGCACTTCATCTTGGTATAAGTTATAATGAGGTACTCTCCTGTATTCAGGGTGACTTACCTAAGTCACGAGAGGCTTTTCCGGATTTATCTCATTAGTGCATGTGTCATGCATTGAACAGGACCACTTGTAGGTGTGATCTCTAAAATAGTACTATCACAGAGAGAGATCAATTCACCTCTTGCTACTGAGTGACCAGTGCTCTTAATCTTGAGCATTTGTGGATGAACTGGCGAAGTCGAGTTCTTGTACTTTAATTCACTATGGGTGAGATCCTGTTCATGGGTCAACAGCTCTGTGTTTTGGGTGCTCGGGCTTGATTAGTTGGGACGTGCAAATGCAATATGGAATCTATGCCATCGTGTGATGGAATGATCGTCCCCTTAGAATTATCCGATTAATCATCAGAATCTAAGATCTTAGTATATGGATGTTCCATATGGATATTGAACTTGTGGGTCGCTCCCTGGATCAAGAGAATGATATCCGGATGATGATTAAGTCAAGGGTATGAAGTTCTAAGGATGAGATGTAATCAAGAAGGTAGATAGCACATTGGTTAACCTACTTGATTATGGATGTTACATAGAGGGGCATTGTGGTCATTGTACTTGGTAGGTCAAAGACAATCGTCAGTTTATGATGAGCTTTATATGCAATTTAATATTTGTCCCTGGAGTGCAACCATAACTCTCTAGTGAAATGAGTTAAGGTTAAAATGATCCTAATGTTGCTATGGGGTTAGCATGGACATTTTGGTCATTTTGGAAGCCAAGGGCAAATATGTCTTTTGGTCCCTTCTCTAGCCACTTTCCTAGATTGGCAAGGTTTCTTAAATTGTTTAATAATGTGGATAAATAATTTTGAGTGTAAATTCAAATAGGCCCATGATGGCATACATGAATTACCACTCTAGATAAATTATTGATGCATGAGCCATAGTGTGTGTGGGCTAGCCAATGTGATCCCTAATGTGTGTGTCCCAAGATTGAGTAGGTCCTATCACTTGGAAGGCTGAGATTCTTTTTATGCAAGTTCTCCTAAAGATTGAAGTTTCCTAATTATCTTTGGAAACTAAAAATTAGGAGTGTTGGACGTCCATTATAGTAGTTGGTTTGGTTTTGGAAAGCTCCTCTTAGTTTCCTAGTTCTATAAGGAAACTTCTTCAAAAAGAATTCCTTTATATATACATGGTTCTCCCTTCCCTTGGGCGTGGAACACATAGAGAGAAAGAAAGAAGGAGAGAAAAAAGAGGAGCAGCCAAATAGAAAACGTCCAGCCTCTTTTGGACGTCCATTGCACAAGAGGAAGCTCTTGCTGATTGCTCTTTTTCTTCCTGAAGAAGAAGACATTCAGATCTGATCTCTGCACTTCAGATCAAGGAAAAACAATTAGAAGGAAGCCTAGTTTGTTCCCACTAACACTAGCCAATCAGATTTGGAGAAAGAGGAATAGAGGAGAAGACTAGAAGGGAAACCTGCTGCAGAAATTCCAGCAAGGTGTGCTGAAAGTTGCAGCCTACATATCTGATCTTAAAGTTCAGATTTCAGAGGTTTTTCAACCCAAGAACATCAGGTATGTGTTCTCTTGTTAATCCTTTGATTATCTACATGTTGATCATGATTTCATGGTGCTTTTTGTGTGATTTACATGGCTGGTTTCAGTAGTCCAGATCAGATTTGATTTGATTTCTAAAATTCCAGCCATAGAACTCTTAGTTTCAAAAAGAGTTCAGATCTGAATCGCATTATCTTTCAGCAATTTGTTAAACACTGCCAACAATCCAATTTCATGGAGATTATGTCCACGTGCCTCCAGAATGGCTACATCCTACTGCAATCTCATGGCCTTTCAAAGCCTGGGGTATGGACATCATAGGTCCTATCTCTCCCTCATCAAGCAAAGGTCATCGCTTCATCTTCGTCGCTACGGATTATTTCTCCAAGTGGTCAGAAGCATTTACGCTTAGCGAAATGAAGACCTCATCAGTCCTTCAATTCTTGAGCACCAACATTATCTGTCGCTTCGGCATACCTAAAAGATTTGTCCATGATAACGGACCACAATTCCGGGATCACAAATTCTACAGGTTCTGCAACAAGTACAAAATCCAAAGTTGTCCTTTAACTCCATACAATCCAGCAACGAATGGACTAGCAGAATCCTTCAACAAGACACTCTGCAAAATTCTCGAGAAAATGGTCTCTAGTCATAAAAGAGACTGGGGTGACAAACTACCTGAAGCTTTGTGGGCTTATCGAACCACCGTTCGAGGACCAACCCATAGCACACCATTCTCTTTGGTCTATGGATGCGAAGCCGTTGTCCCTTTGGAAGTACAAATTCCTTCCTTAACGGTATCTTTGCAAAATGACATGATACAAGAAAGCAATGTCAAATTGAGACTCCAAGAACTGGATAATCTCGATGAAAGATGGCTTGAAGCTCTACAAAGCATTGAGCTATACCAAGCACGCATGGCAGTATCTTTCGACAAGAAGGTCAGGCAACACACCTATAAAAAGGGTGACTTGGTTCTTGCAGTAAAAAGACCAATGGTTTTCGCCCACGAAACCAAAGGGAAAAGAAAACAAAGAAGCCATTTTCACAAAAGGGTTTGCATATATGTAAAACAAGATCTTTAGGAACTAAAAAGACTCCATTGAAGAGATGGGTTGAAACTCTTACCTAGAGATGCCCAAACAAGAAGGAAAGGAGAAAATGGAGAGGTTTTGCAGCTAGAAACTTCAAAAGATTTCCATCCATGGTGTCACAATCCCGGATCGGGAAATCCGGGATCGGGACTAATAATGATGATGATAATGACAGCACATCGGATTTATGCTATACATTTATTTAATTTCCCACAGGTGTCCGCGGTGAGGATATCACAACCATATATGAATATTTCTATTAAGTGCGGTAGTGTGTAGCAAATCAAATATTCAATCCATCTCCAATCATAAAGATGATAACACAAGTATAGTACCGTATCAGACTGAGCAATGATCATTAGCATGTTACCCAAAAGTAAGTTAAAGTTTATACAAAAGATCATTTAATTACATTTCCCAAAAATAGAGGCCAATAAAGGCCAAGACATCTCAAAACATAATCCCAAAAGAATGAGGTATAAGTTCTCCCAAAATGTTATCTCTCTCTAGCAATCTAATGTCTACATGACATCATCAGCACGCCACTCAACTAACTGCTGCGGTTCACCGACCGCCTCCTCGTGCTCCTCCTCGAGATAACCAACAACGGGACCTGAGTACCAAAGAGTAGGTCAAACACGACGGTTTGGCAAATGGGTAAAATACAATGACAATATGATAGTAAATGATTGTACCTTTAAAAGCATTTAAACCTGTTTAAATAACAATTTATATAAAGAGATAAAACATTTACTCAAATACGAGTATGCATTATAAAACATGTAGGATAACCAAGGAAACGGGAAACAAGCAAGATGGCAACCACACGAAGCTAAGTCCTCTATCACTAAAGTGAGAGAGCAATAACTAGGCACTGATCTCAGTCACTCGAGGTGAGGAGAAACAATAGATCTTATAAATACATATACATATACATATACTATACATGACCGTGGTAGCGAGCCGGGCATCGGAAACCACAGTAGCAATCTGCGGCATCGGGACAAGACCACGGTAATAACCGAGTAGCGGGATCCAAACTGTAGCTGGCGGGACAAGAAGGGGATCTCCAAGTCAGTGGATCAGACCAACAGGGTTATCCAAGCTTAGTGGTGCCGACTAATAGGTCAAATAACAAATCGAGACATATGCAAGTAAATCAAGTACAATAAATAAACGGGCAAGATGGGGGTGCTCAAGGGCACACTGTCGTTTCATGTGGTGCAATGCACTTCGGGTCAAGTAACCATTTCAAGTGTACTTCAATGCTTTCGGGAAAACAAGACATGTAGTATAAATCTCGGGATCGATAAGATACAATAAACGATTGAAATCTCATGACAAGTATCGGGGTTCAAAACTAGTTCGAGGTGAATAGGGATCCCGTATGTCCATATATATATATAAAACTTGGTACTCTTTGAGTTTGGGGACATTCTGGGCTCCTCATACACTTTGGATTTACAAAACTTCGAATGACATCTTCGTGATATGGTTTCTTCCTCGAATGGCCTCATACAATGCCTAATGAATCTCCTTTGATCGACAAAGCTCAGCGCTCGAGCGAACCGGAGAGTTCGCTCGAGCAAGGAGCTCTCCGGAATGGTTGTCTGTGTAATTTCGGTTACCTTGCGGTCAGATGGCTGTTAGCCGCCAATGGGTTCGGCGGTTAGCCGCTGGCTAACGGCGCGACTGACCGCGGTTGACCTGACAGAAAAACAGGTTACTGGAATTGTAACCGAAATGGTTCGGTTGTCTGGCGGTTAGCCGCTGATATGCGCAGTGGTTAGCCGCGAGCTGACCGTGAGGCTGACCGTATTTTCAGGTGGAAATGTTGCTCTCTGGAAAGGTATCCGAATGGGTCGGTTGGCTGGCGGTTAGCCGCTGGCTAACCGTGAGGCTGACTGAGTTTTCATGAGGAAAATGTTGCTCTCTGGAAAGGTAACCGCGACTGTTCGGCTAGCTAGCGGTTAGCCGCCAGGTGACCGCTGCCTGACCGCTAGGTGCGGGAAACACCCACTGTGTTCAGATTTGAGTCATTTCCCCTCCTCAAAACCATTCTCCTCACTTCCATTTAGTCCTTACAATAAAACTGAGCTAAAAGCTCCTCCAATGCAACTATCTACACTTCTCCACAACTCCAATATGGTTTCATTCCATCACTTCCTCCATCAACATCAAATCTCATACAAAGAAAGAAAGAAGGAAACCATTTCACAATGGAGTACATTTGTTACAAACAAGAAGAAAATAAATGTCATTCACTAATACACTTATAAGCCATAAATGCACTACCAAACTCTATCATGAGCATTTATTTCAAACCAATGCAATAAATAGGCATGAGTGGGAAAATACCAAAAATCATTGAAAGCTTATAAAAATCAAATCATCCACTTGCCTTGGGTCTTCTAATCAATGAAATCAAGCTCTAAAACTCTTCCAAGCCAAAGATCCAAGCTATGAACAAAATCCCCAAAAACAAACCCTAAAATGGGTCAAACAATGAAATAGAAGGGGAAACCTTACAATAATGAAGATGAAGCTTCTCTAGGACTAGAAGAATACAAATCTAGGAGATGGGTAAGGTTGCTTACTTGTAGGTTCTCCAAATGGCAAGAGTTAGTTCAATGAAGATCTCAAAGTTGGTGGATTCCTCTACAAATGGTATCAAAAGGAAGCTTGCAAGGTGGGGAAGAGAATAACAGCCTCCATTTCTTGATTGATGCAAGTTTAGTGTGGATTGGAGGTGGGGAGAGCAAGAAGAAGAAGAAAAGTTGCCAAAAACAAACCCTAGGTTCTTTTTGTGCTGGAAAAAGGAGAAATGAGGAAGATGAGTCTCCTATATAAGCAAATGGAGATGGGTCCTACAACTAAAGACATTCTTTGGGCTGAAATCATGTCTTTCGGGATCTCGGATGAATTCGACGAAGAAGGAAGAAATGATCGCCGAAATACCTAGTTTCCAAAAAGTATATATTTCGCGGGTTTCGGGAATATCAAGTTTTGGGTACAGATTTTGCATACAATGACTGTTTTGCCCTCAAGGCTATGAAATTGGGTTTTGGGGTCTCAAACGGGGACGGGATCAACATGAAAGTTGTAGGGATTAACAATACAAATAAAACGGGATTAAAACAATGAATGCAAAATCTCCGATAAATCCTCAAACACATGCAAGGTCAAAAAGAAGGAACCCCCAAAGGGCCCCACTAAGCACAAACAATCAAAATTCCCAAAACTGTATCAAAAGCTATTCCAAACCCAACTTAGCCAAAATCACTAATCAAGCTTAGAACTAAAACACGACTTAATTAGTACTAATCGAGTTTGTCACGCCCCAAGATCCGATAACATGGATCCGACGTGATGCCAGATGACCCAGTCATCTAAGGCCACTCAATTGTTCAAATAGTGGGCCAATTTTTTATTTTTTATTTTTTAAACTAATAATTATGCGTAAACCACATTGCCCAGCCCTATATCAAGTAAGCCAAGATCATAACCATAAATAACAATCCAACAATTGTTACACCAAATAAACCAAGTACGAAAATTAAATAAATACATCAATCCCAAAATAAACTAATAAAGTCTTAGGCATAATTAAACTTAATGTCATAAATTCTCATCTTCATTTTGACCATCCAGAATGGCATCGTCATAGCCATACTGTGGCACAGGCTCGTATTCCTCTTCACCCTCAATCCCTGGGTCCTGTACATCCTCACTCTCCTGCACACCATCTGTGGTGGTGGAATGTAATGAGCACAACGGTACTCCACAAGATAACAATTACAAACCAAAACATATATTATAAGAGGTATAAGATAATGAGGATGTACTTATGATACGCAATAAATGACATGACATTACCATAATGACAATATTTCATAAAATAAATATTGGGGCACCAACATTTCTTGAAATGTCATACAATATAAGTCACTTCCTAATATGGAATTTAGGGTCCCAACACTACATTTGAACCATTCATTAGAACCCATGTGACAATACACTACACTTAGCACTATTCACTTGTCACTTGGCCATTATAATACTTTGAGACCTTCCCTTCCATATTGGTAAATCACTCACTTAAAAATCATTACAAAGTATCAATCCCTACACTAGGTTGGGTCTTTGTGTCACTGACCAGTCCAACAGTGCACCCATCTACGAAGTGTCTCAGAATTTAACCCCTCCAAGACAAAGGTCATTTTCGGAATACCCGTTATAGGTAACCGATCACTAATCACTACACTGCACTGGACCACCACACAGTAAGACGTCTTCCCGTGGGGGTTATACAACGTAGTGGGGCTGTGGAACTGGGGTCCCTACTTTCGTTTGTTTTCCAACATTTCATTTAATTTAATTAGTTTAGACCTAATTAGAATGAAGCATATTATATGCATACTTATCCTCAAATGTCCCATGCCACTTGGCTTCCATATGCACTCTTATGGTTCATCCCTTTCGATCAATATTATTAATTAATATTTTATGGAGTGGGTGTTACAATCATTTATCATCAACACATGAGGGTATTATCATACATTTTTCAATATTAAAAAAAATGCCATATAAACTTTCCATAAATAGCACATTATGCAAAACTTGCCATAAACGACAACATATAGAAATTTTCATAATTTGAATGCTAGGCAACATACCATAATGTCCATAACACTATTCCCATATCACCAATTATGTATATACATTTTTAGAAAGTAATTGAAACTTGCCTTATATGGAGCTTTACTAACCACTTGAGAAAAAGGGTGTTACAATGTGAATTATGCTGCAAAAATAAATTATAATTATTAAACACTAATTATTTAAATCTTAGTCATTAACCATGTTTTAGAATCAACAAAATCCAATTTCTTAACTAATTAATCATCTAAGTGAAAACTAACCCACCAAGGTTCACTAGGGAACCTAGTCTAGCCATTTAACATTCTAAGTTTATTAATTATTAAATCTTATGTTTTAAGGTGGGGTCCACATGATTTATAAAGTGTCCTAAGGTCCATAACAACACCTAACAGTAGCATAAGGAGGAATTAAGCAGGACACATCAGTCACTAAACCACACCCACACTAACTAACCAACTAGCCAACTACCCCTAGTCTAGGTTTGATGGCTATGGCCCCTTTAAATATTTATTCGGGCCTATTAATCTCCACTAATAAAGGGATTTAACCTACTAACCAGCGACTTAATTAAAGTATATAGCTACTGGTATGGCCCCATTTAATTCATAAAAACCTATTTTAGCCACCATAACACATAGACCTAGCATAACTGTGAGAACCCGACCCCTAATCTCTTGGATTAGTGTTGTCTTATTTGTGGATTAGTTCTTTTAGTGGGATTAGTATTTGTTGGGTTGAGTTTGTGAGCTAGAATGATTTTTCTTCTAGTTTTGGGCTTTTGAGTGCTTTGGTAGCTTGTGGGGCCCTTTGGGGGTTCCCTTTTCGGCTTTGCATTTTCTTGTGAGATTTTCCCGATTTGTTTCGTATTGTGTTTTTGGCCCGTTGCATTCATCTTGAGGAATTCTACAACTTTCATGTTGATCTCGTATCCATTTGAGAACCCGAAACCCGATTTCTTGGCCTTGAGGGCAAAACAGTCTTTTCACACCAAATCTGTACCCAAAACTCGATATTCTCGAAACCCGCGAAACATATACTTTTTGAAAACTAGATATTTCGACGATCATTTTTCTCTTCTTCGTCGATCGCATCCGAGGCCCACAAATAGATGATTCCAGCCACCCAAGTTCCTTAAGTTGTGGGACCCCTTCTCACTTGCTATAAGAGAACCCACCTCCCTTCTTCCCCATCTTCATTTCCAGCACAAATCAGCAACTATTGAGCCTAGGGTTCCTTATGCTCTCTTCTTCTTCTTGCTTCTTCATCTCCAAGCCACACCAATAGTTCACCAAACTCGAAATGGAGACCGTCTTCTTCTTCCTCATCTTGCAAGCTTTCCATTGGTACCATTTGTGAAGAGAACCCTCCATCACAAGACTTCCCTTGAGCTTGTTCTTCTCATTTGAAGGTCATCCAAGTAAGTGATTCTTCCCATCTTCTAGAATTGTAATCTACTAGCCTTAGAGAAGCTCCACCTTGATTATTGAAAGGTTTCATTGTCATTTCATTGTTTAACCCATTTTAGGGTTGTTTTGGGGGTTTTTGTAGAGATTGTGGATCTTGAGCTTGAGAGGTGATTAGGAGCTTGATTTGCTTGATTAGAGTCAAAGGCAAGTGGTTGATTGGATTGTTTTGATTGTTAACATGTTGTGTGAGAAAATCTTGATTCATTAATGGTTTTGGTGATTTTAATAGTTTTCTTTAATATGATTAATATTGATTACTAGATGTGCTTATTGATGAGTTATTTCTCCCTTGTTAATCTCTTGGAAATGTATGTATCATAGTGTCAAGATTTCAAATGGTTTCACATGAATGAGTTTTCTCCACTTTTGAGATTTATTGTGAATGGAAAGGATGGAAATGGAGGAACTTGAAATGAGGAGCTCTTTAGCTCATTTTAATGTCTTGGAAACATGTGTTTAAGTCCCCTTGTTTATAGTTTTATGTGATTGATTATATGTTGAAAGGAAAGGAAAGAAAAAGGAAGAAAATCAGTGTTTCCCGGACCTGCACGCCCAGGTCCGATCGATCGGACTGTCAGTAACTGTAAGCCTTTTTGGGCCGATCGATCGGACCCTGTACATTCGGGTACAGAAATTTCGACCGATCGATCGGAGGACTCAGTTTGAGTCCAGTGAAATTTGATATTGTGTTTTTTTGGAAACCTTTGGGCTTTCTATGAGTCCTAGAGGTGTATACCTTAGTGTTAAGACCAATTGTACCCTAATCTAAGGTCCCTAAGACTAGGGAACTAAAAAGAAAGAATGGTGATGATCTAGGCACTAATTCTTGGTTCTAGGTGGGACCCTGGCTACCCTTTTTGGACTGTTGGACCAAGTGTGAGAATGTCTTGAGCCGACACGCCTCACGGTTGGTTCGGTGGCATCGAAGTTCAATCCATTTCAATCTTGAACGGGATGGAATGACGCGATATCTTCTTTATATCTAAACACAAGTCTATTTCCTTGTTATCGCTAATTCTATTCCTTTCGATGACTGAATCGGTCGCTCGATGTTTCCGGATTAATGTCATGCCTAGGATGGACCGTTTATAATCTTGATTCTTGCTATTGTAACATCTAGTATTACCCATAAGCTCATTTTTAAGTTGTGAAAGTAGTAAAAGTGCATAAGGAGCCCGGAATGTCTTCCAACTCAAGGAGTACCAAGTAATGATTATAATCGACATACGGGACCCCTATTCACTTAAATAGATCTTGAAATTAATACTTTTCCCGAAATTGTTATAGTTCATTGTTTCACCTCTTTTCCCGAGATTTGCATTACATGACTTGTTTTCCTGAAAGCATTGAAGTTACTTTAGTAACAGTTATTTGTCCCGAGATGTATTCCCGATATGAAGTGACAGTGTGCCCTTGAGCACCCCCGTTTTACCCGCTTATTTACTGTACTTGATTTACTTGCATATGTCTCGATTGGTTTTGACCTATGAGTCGGCATCACTAAGCTTGGATACCTTGTCGGTTTGATCTACCGACTTGGAAATCCCTCTCCCGTCCCGCCAGCTGCAGTTTGGATCCCGATACCCGGTTATTGCCGTGGTCCCGTCCCGATACCCAGTTCGCTACCGTGGTCCCGTTCCCGTATATTTATTATTGTATATGATTTACGTTGAGTCTCCTCACCTTATGTGACTGAGACCAACGTCCCGCTCTTGTCACTTCGGTGATAGAGGACTTAGCTTCTTGTGATTGCCATCTTGCCAGTTCCCGATTCCTTGGACACCCGACATGGTTTATATTGCTTACTTGTTTTCAGATAAATGATTCATTGCTTTTATGAAAGTTGTTATTTAAACAAGTGCTAATATTCTCCAATGTAAATTCAGTTATTATTATATTGTTTTCTGTTCTTTGTACCCGCACATGTTTTAAATGAATGCCCGACCTGTTGAAGAACCATGCTTTTACATATATTCCATACGATCAATGATTTTTGCTAGATTTATATGATTACACGTGTTTTAAAGGAATACCCGAATTGTTAAATACCCGTGCCTTGTTTTAAAGGACATTTGGTTTGTCAGATATCTATATTTATACCTGTTTTCAAATGAATATCCGATTTATTAAATATCCCTGCTTTGAGATATGTTTTAAATGAACATTAGTCTTGTCAGATTTCCTTGGTTACACCTGTTTTAAACGAACACCCGATTTGTTAAATATCCGTATTTTTCACATATGTTTCAAATGGACAGTAGTTTTGCCAGACTGTTATGGATACCTGATTTGTTGTATACTTGTGTTTTACTTAAGTTTCAAATGAACGTTTGTTTTGTCAAACCACTATATTTATACATGTTTTAGACGAATACCCGATTGTCAAATATCTATGATTATAGATGATGTAAATGAATACATGTTTTATTAGATGTTCATGTTTTACCCGTGCTTGAAATGAATACAAGTTTTCCCCGAGATTCCCGACTTTGCACCCGTTTAATTATATGCAGTACTTGATCGATTAGCATGATTTATTATATGTTTTATTCTTTAGTATAATTGTGATCTTTCATCCACCTGCCAGACCGTCGTGTCTGACCCACTACTTTTGGTACTCAGGTTCAGATTTCTTCGCCCCGAGTTGAGTGCTTTTGTTGGCTGTAGAGCCATGCTTTGCAGGTTAGTTTGTCGGCTATGTCATGTAGACATTGAGCTTGACATCGGAGCTACGTCACATTTGGGTAGTGGTTTATAGCTTCTTGTTGTTTGGCTTTTGTTAGTCTTTTTCTTGGGATTCTTAATTAATGTACATTGATAATTGTAACTTGAATATATTTGGGAATGTAATATCTTGTTACTGTCAGCTCTGTAAATTATTGTGATGGTTACTCCAGTCTGATATGATTCTTGATATAATAGCTATGGGCTAAAGGTTGAGTGCGACGCGGAATCCGATGGCCACGGACTTCGGGTCGCAACGCCACAAATGCTTCCGCAAAATATTCAGAATGTGTTGTCTTCACACACGCGGATCTTGGGAGAAGTAAAATACATTTATGCTTAAATCCCATCTCCCGCCCCCGAGGTTTCGGTTCGGGGGCGTGACAATAACCAACTAGACTAGTCAACTAGTGTAGCCAAAATGGCTTCCAACTTAGCCAAGGGTGTGACCACACTTCCTAATTCATTTAAACAAGTATTAATAATTTACTTTGGTCCTTTAATTAAATTTAGCATATAAATAACAGAAAATTATAATGTTACAATTTGTCCATATGTGATCAATTGATGCACTAGGACTAGGTTTTGGGCTTAGTCCATTAAACCAAGACTCATTTAGATTTAAATCCACCATTCCAGCACCTTAAAGTCATTAAAACAGAACCTTATGATTGCTGGAATTTATTCATATTTATACCAAAATTAATATCTAACCTAAGATCTACAATTGGTGCACCAATGGGTCATATAGAGTCCAACCGGTTAACCCAAAAAGGGTCTCAATGAGCCAACACCTAAAATAATGATTAAAACAGAAACTAAAAGTTTAATTAAAACCCTCGATTTTTAGTTATTTCAAATATCCAAACTATTAAAAACTTTGCATATATAGATGAGAATATCCCTAGAACTTTTGGGTCCGATCCGACCGTTGATTTGTCAAATCCAAGGGTTCAAAAATATCTTTCCTTTATCATGAATATTTAGGATATCCAAAATCCCCCTTTTTTTTATCCCTTTTTATTTTCTCATGATATGGATCTTTAAAATAAACTAAATTACAATAAAATGGCTAAAAGCATAACAATTTCTTTCATAAAAAAAACAGATTTTAGAAAAACATGAAATACGATAATTATTAAACTATATGATCATTAAAACCAAAAATCTAACTCTAATGACTTTTTAAAAAAAATCACAAAATAAATATAATCTTTAAAAAATCTAGTCCCCAAAATACATCTGAACCATAAATTAAGATTTCACCATTTTCCTATCCAAACATTGGTGATGACCCAAGCCAAATCAATAATCGAAACCATGAACTTGGATCCCCTCTTCCTTTGGCCAATCTCAGTAAAGACAATGACATAGGTTGCTTCATCATGGTGCTAAAACACCATTAATGGCCTTTAATAAATATGGAAGAGGGAAGACATTATAGAAGAAAATGGTGAAAGAGAATAAATAATAAAATATGAAAGAAAATGAAAAGAAACCTCCCTCAAAGAAGTCCACCTCCAAGCAAGCTTCTTCCTTCTCTCTTCTCTCTCTTTCTTCCTTTTTCTTTCTTCCCTTAAGCCGCACGTCCACTTTCTCTTTCTCTCCTTCTCTCTCTCTCTATCTCTCTCTCTAATTCTAAAACATCACACGTCCACTTCCTCTCTCTCTCCTTCTCTCTCTCTATATCTCTCTCTCTAATTCTAAAACATCACACGATGTGAATGGTGATGTGAATGGGAAATAGTCCTAACTAAAAGAATCTAACCACTCCCTCTCTTTAAGGAACTAAATCTAATTACATTCCCTTGATTAGATATGTAGTCTATCCTACCCCTCCATTTAAATTTTCTAAAGATCCTAGTCCTACAATATTCTCCATAGATCCCCAATCATCTCCATTTGCAACTAATCAATGGGTGTCCAATTTGGAGAGAAATCTCCATTCTCTCAATTATAGTTAGGTCAAATCAATTAGGGATAATTTGAAAGTCCGGGGGATCCTAACCCTAGAGGGGGGTGAATAGGGTGAGCTACAATTGTGACCAATTTAAACCAATTTTAAATTCTTAACACAAACTAGTCACATGTGATGATATTAATCAAATAAGATGCGGAAGCTAATAAAGGAATCACCACAAAAGCAAGCACCACAACATCAAGGTTTATAGTAGTTCGGCCTCAATGCCTACGTCCACTACCGGCTTGTGATCTAATCACCCCACCGGATTTCCACTATTTATGCTTTTTACTAGGCTAAGCAATAACCCTTACAATGTTGTTTTTCTAGGCTAAACAACAACCTCTCAATGTGCTTTTCTAGGCTAAGCAATAACCTTTACACAATGCTTTTCTTAGGCTAAGCAATAACCTTTACAAATAAAGATTTCTCTAAGAAAGTGTCTTCACAAAAGATCACTCTAAGAGATACAAATTAAGCTCAATGAAATTGCCTCTTAAATAGGCTAATATGAAAGTGTAATTCAAATTACAAACATACACTAGAAAAAGTTAAAGTGTGTGCACAAGTGTATGAATGCTTTTCTTCAATCAAATTCAACAATGAAGCTCTTAAATGAATGCATGATGCATTTTAAAATCAAAGCTTATAAAATGATGATTGAAGAGAAAACTAATCACATAAAAGATTCAAACAACTTTGAAGAAATGAACTAATCAAGTTGTATGAATATTAAAATCTAAGAACACATGTGATTAGGATAAGAGAGTTTGCAAACCAAACTAATTTACCAAAGATGATATTGAGTTTGCAACACAACTCTAGAAATCATGCATAAGTGAAAATACAAAGATTTAAGTATGCATGGATTTCATTTTAATGGAAATCAAAATACAAGTAAAGGTCTACCTTTTTAAAACTCATGCATTTGATTTCCAAATAGCCCTCTAGCCTTTCTAACTTCTTCCCCTTTCTTTGGCTCCAAAATGGTCTCAAAAGTTCATGTGTCAAGCCTTGAAAAAGGTTGGAAATGAATGGACTTTATAATGAAAAACAGTCCAACGGCTAGTCCTCGGTCGACCTGCAAACAGGTCTCGGTCGACCGGGATCACACAACGGTCAGAAAAATGACCGTTGGGGCTCCAGGGGCCCAGATGGCCTGCAGTGTTCCCGGTCGACCGGGACCTCTGGGCCGGTCGACCGGCGACACTGCCGGACCACCCCCTTGGGACAAAAAATCCCAATTTTGCATAATTTGAAGGTTTCTCTTGGAGGGGATTTTTGGGCAACTAAACCAAGCTTGAATACATGTTTTTAATCATACGAAGATGTTTAAAAACATGAAACACAAAAAGCCTAAAATGATTTGAAACTTTAAAACCAAAGGCTAGCTTGATTTGATAAAACTCTTTTCCCATAAAAATGCATACAAAAAATGATTCTGAAAGTGATGAAAGTATGCAAGGCACAAACCTAAATTCTCAATATGATTTCTCAAAAGTAATACACAAAGAATTAGGTTTTCAAAAGAGTTTGGATTCTAAAACCAATGCATCCAAGTTTAGAAACAAAACATGCATAAAACAAAACCTTTTCAAATCTTAAAAGCAATGCATGTATAAAACCAGATTTCAAGGTTTTCTAAAACAATGCAAGTGTGATAATTCAAATGATGCTAAAGTGAAAATGCATCCATCAAATTGCAAATACAAAATACCTAACATAATTTAGTGCCCCAATTCCTCAATTAGATTAATGATTAACAATTAATTATAGGGTTTCCAATTAAGTCTGAAATTTGAAATAAAATGGAAAGTAAAGAGGAGGGAAACAAAGTGCCACATCATCCTCCACTTGGCACAAGTCAAAGTGGGGGCCCTAAACACACCATTTATAAGAACTTTCCGAAATTAGCATTAATTGTTATTATTATTTTATTATTTTAATAATGTGTGAGGGTCCGCTAAATTTGGATTTAGGCATTAATTATAAAAATCAAATTTAATTAAAATGACACTTTAATTAGCAACATAAGAAGGAATAATAATTGATGAAAATGAAGAAAGTGAAGTGCATGGACAATTAAATAAAATGCATGAAGTCATAATTAAATATCTATTAAAATAATTACCATGAAATAAATTGAAAAAACACACCGGTCATGGGTCTCTAGTGGGCCTAGGGTTGGACCCAAAGGTGAATCCGAGTTTGGGTCATTACAGAGTTCACTCGGGTCGGGGTCTTACACATGGAAAGCTTGAAAGAAGAGGAAGAAGATGATGGGCTTTAAAGTCCATTTGGAGGCCTATAGCTTATGCATTCAAAAGGAAGAAAGTGAAAGGAAAAAGGGTTTTCTCTTAGAGCTTGGTTCTCTAGGGTTAGGGATTGAGAATGAAAGGAGGGAAAGGGAAGGAGTTGACTTAAGCACTTGCAAATGGGGCCCAATAAGTCTAATTCTTGCATTAATGAAAACATGATCTTGAGGGCCTCGAACGAACTCTACGAAGGTGTAAGACCCCGTCCCGAGTGACATCGATTAGTGTTAATTAAGTCGTGTTTTAGTTCTAAGTGTTGTTAGTGGATTTTGATTAAGTGGGGATTAGAATAGCTTTTGATATAGCTTTGGGGAATTTTAAGTGCCTTTTGTGACTAGTGGGGCCCTTTGGGGGTTCCTTTATGACTTTGCGTTTACTTGGGGGATTATCTGAGGTTCTTGTGTTTTAACCCCGTTTTGTTTATCTCATTAATCCCTACAACTTTTATGTTGATCCCATGCCCATTCGAGACCCCGAAACCCGACTCCCTAGCATTGAGGGCAAAACAGTCTTTGTGCACTAAATATGTACCTGAAATTTTATATTCCCGAAGCCCGCGAAACATATACTTTTTGGAAACTAGATATTTCAACGATCACTTTTCTCTCCTTCGTCGAATTCATCTGAAGTCCTAAATACCATGATTTCAGCCTAATGAGATTATTATTAGTGGAGCCCACTCCCCATTTGCTTTATAAGAAACTCTTCTCCTTCTTTTTCTCTTTTCCAGCACAAGAACCCTATAAGCTAGGGCTTTTCTCTCTTTTCCCTTCCCTTCTAGCTTTTCCATCTCCAAATCTCTACCAAACCCTGCACAAATGGAAAAATGCTTGTCTTCACTCTTTTCCTCCCTTTGAGAACTATCCATTGATATCATTTTTAGAGAAGACCCTCCATTTCAAGATACTCTTTGAGCTCTCCTTGCCCATTTGGAGAACCTACAAGTAAGCAATCCTCCCCATCTCTTAGATTTGTGTTCCTTTAGCCTTGAAGAGGTTCCATTTTCATTATTGTAAGGTTTTCCTTTATATTTCTTGTTTTGACCCATTTAGGGTTTGTTTCTGGGGATTTTGGTTCATAGCTTGGATTCTTGGATTGAAGGAGTGTTAGAGCTTGTTATTGATTAGCTTGGACCCAAGGCAAGTGGATGATTTGATTTTTATGAGTTTTCAATGGTTTTATAAGAAATGTGGTTGATTTTATTGTTTTCCCATACATGCTCATTTATTGCTTTGACTTGAAATGAATACTCATAAAGAGCTTTGATAGTGCATTTATTGTCATATAAATGTATTGGTTCATGGCATTCAATTTTCTCTTATTTTATCTCAAATGTACTCTTGTGTGTAGTGGTTTCCTTCCCTTCTTTCTTTGTATTTGGATGTGATATTGTTGGAGGAAGATGGAATGGATGTTGTAGGAGATTTGATGTTGATTTGGATGGAGTTTTGGAACTCATCATTTGGTGTTTAAAGGAGGTTGTAGAAGGAAAAGAAAGAAAGGAGAAGAACTATCCCGAAATCAATTTCCGGACAGTTCGCTTGAGCAAACTTGACAGGTCGCTCGAGCGAAGTGTCCAGAAAAGGGTTCGTGTCATTCCAGTGGACTGTTCGCTCGAGCGAACCCTCACAGAACTCGTTCCAGAGAGTGGTTAGTTCGAGCGAACCGAACTTTCGCTCAAGCCAACCTGATGCTGGATGAGTTCGCTCGAGCGACCTCAACTTCGCTCGAGCGAACCCTCCCAGAAGACCATTCCAGAAACCACCTCGCTCGAGCGAACTCTCCGATTCGCTCGAGTGATGTGCTCTGTCGGTCAAGGGCTATGTTTGGGACAGTGATGAATTGTTTAAACGTTTTAGGACTATTCATTGATAACCCCTTTATGTCAGGGAGATTTACTTGGCAATGTATGGGGTCATTTGAGAAAGAAACTACATCACAAAGATTTCATTTGAAGTTTTGAGAATCCTAAGGTTTATAAGGAGCCTGGAATGTCCCCAAACTCAAAGAGTACCGAGTTGTTATTAAATCGACATATGGGACCCCTATTCACCTTAAACAAATCTTGAACCCTGACACTTGTCTTGAGATTTCGAAGGTTCATTTGTATTTCATTATTCCCGAATTTCTTATGCATTCTCGAAAATATTGAAATTGAAATTGAAATTGTAGCATTTTGCTAGTCCCGATAAGCATGGCCGGATTGATATGAGAGTTGTGCCTTTGAGCACCCCGTCCCGTTTATTTATGTACTTGCACTTGATGTATTTCATACATGTTTTGATCTTGTCATTTGACCTATGAATCGGCACCACTAAGTTTGGATAACCCTGTTGGTCTGATCCACCGACTTGGAGATCCCCCTCTTATCCCGCCAGCTGTAGTTTGGATCCCACTACCCGGTTATTACCGTGGTCTTGTCCCGATACCTCAGATTGCTACTGTGGTTCCCGATGCCCGACTTGCTACCGTGGTCATGTCCCGTATATTATATGTATATGTATATATTTCGTTGTTTCTCCTCACCTCGTGTGACTGAGATCAACGCCTTGATATTGCTCCGTCACTTCGGTGATAGAGGACTTAGGTTCGTGTGGTTGTCATCTTGCTTGTTTCCCGTTTCCTTTGTTACCTTTACATGTTTTATAACAGATATTTGTATTTGAATAAATGATTTATCTCTTTTATGAAAATTGTTATTAAAACAAGTTTTAAATGCTTTTGAAGGTAAATTCATTTATTATTATATTGTTATGTCTCTTCACCCATTTGCCAAACCGTCGTGTTTGACCCACTCTTTGGTACTTAGGTCCGAACATTGTCTATCCCGAGGCGGAGCTTGAGGACACGGTCGGTGAACCGTAACGCCTAGTTGGGTGGCATGCTGATTGTCACGACCCCGGATCGGGAATCCCAATCCGGGATCGGGACCATTAGTGTGTAATGATAATTGGTGATGAGAATTACCTACATCCTCAAAATACAACTTATTTAATTTCCCACAGGTGTCCGCGGTGAGGATATCAAAACCTTGCATGAATGTTTCTTTTTAATGCGGAAGCGTGTAGCAAATCAAATAGTTAGACTATCTCTAGTCATGCAAGCATTAACATCAATATCAAACTGTATCAGAAAGAGCAATGATCTATAGCATGTTTCCCAAAGGTTGTTAAAGTTAGACAAAATATCATTTAGTTACATTCCCCAAAATTAGAGGCCAACAAAGGCCAATATTACAAAATAATAACCCAAAGAATAGTTAACAAGTTCTCCCCAAAATGTTACGCCTCTTGGCAACCCGATGTCTACATGACATCGTCAGCACGCCACTCAACTAGAGGCTGCAGCTCACCTACCGCCTCCTCCGGCTCCTCCTCAAGGAAACCGGCAACGGGACCTGAGTACCAAAGCAAAGGATCAGACACGACAGTCTGGCAAGAGAATGACAAGATACAACAACAATAATATAGAGGAAATCTCTTGAAAAGCATATAAATCTGTTTAAGCAAGAACTCTCATAAAGCAGGTAAATCATTTGCTATAAAACAATTAAACAAGATAAAACATATGAGGTAACCAAGGAATCGGGAATAACAAGGTGGCAATCACATAAAGCTAAGTCCTCTGTCACTAAAGTGACAACAGTATCACGGGACGTTGATCTCAGTCACACAAGGTGAGGAGAAACAACGTATACATATATACAATATAATTATACGGAAACGGGACCACGGTAGCAAACCGGGTATCGGGACGGGACCACGGTAATGACCGGGTATCGGGATCCAAACTGCAGCTGGCGGGACGGGAGAGGGATATCCAAGTCAGTGGATCAGACTGACAAGGTATCCAAGCTTAGTGATGCCGACTCATAGGATAAAACCAATCAAGACATATACAAGTAAATCAAGTACAGTAAATAAACGGGGAAAACGGGGGTGCTCCAGGCACACTGTCATTTCATGTCGGGCAATACATATCTGGACAAGTCAATGCTATTATCATGCTTTCGGGAAAACAATTCATGTAAAGCAAGTCTTGGAAATAGAGCAATATAATGAACTATACTAAATCAGGAAGGACAATGACTTTAAGATCTAATTGAGTGAATAGGGGTCCCGTATGTCGATTATGGAAAAGACTTGGTACTCCTTGAGTTTGAAGACATTCCGGGCTCCTTATGCACTTTTACGATTTTCAAACTTAAAATGAGCTTATGGTTATAACTGGGTGTTATACTAGGAAAATCAAGACTAGGAACGGTCCATCCTAGGCATGACATTAATTCGGAAACATCGACCAACCTATTCAGTCATCGAAAGGAATAGAATTCGCGATAACCAAGGCAAAAGACTTATATTTGGATATAAAGAAGTTATCACGTCATTCTATCCCGTTCAAGATTGAAACGGTTTGAACTTCGATGCCACCAAACTAACCGTGAGAAGTGTCGGCTCAAGACATCTCACCCATAGTCCAATTAGTCCAAAAAGGGTAGCCAAGGTCCCACCTAGCACTAAGGAAAAATTAAAAATCTCAAAATCCACCGGACTCAAATTGAGTCCTCCGATCGATCGGACCGAAGGTCCGATCGATCGGCCAAAATTTTCTGAAGCGGATCCGATCGATCGGCCGAAATTTCTACACAGGGCCCGATCGATTTGCCCAAAAACCCTTACAGTTACTGACAGTCCGATCGATCGGTCTGCACGTCCGATCGATCGGACCTGGGCGCAGTGCAGGTCCGGGACTTGGATTTTTCTCCTTTTTGTTCCTTTCTTTCCAACACCTCAACCACCACATAGAACTATGATCAAGATGACTTAATTACATGCTTCCAAGACATTAAATGAGGCTATCAAGAGGTATAAATACCATTTATTGCAATCATGGAAAATCAATAAATGCAATCAATGAAAGCATAAAAATCCATCAATGCTACACTAAATCATTTGAAACTTAAAAAACCTCCAAACATTCACTTGCCTCAAGTCTTCAATTAATGATATTAAGCTCTATCAAGTCCTCCAAGAAATGGTCCAAGCTACAATGCAAAATCCCCAAAAACAACCCTAAAATGGGTTACACAAAGAATGAAAATGAAAGAGCTTTCAATAATGCAAATGTAGCTTCCCTAAGGCTAGATGAACACTAATCTAGGAGATGGGAAGAATCACTTACTTGGAAAGTCCTCTAATGGCAAGAGTAAGCTTAATGGAAGTCTTGTGATGGAGGGTTCTCTTCACAAATGGTAGCAATGGAATGCTTGCAAGATGAGGAAGAAGAAGATGATCTCCACTTTGAGTTTGGTGCAAGATTTGTGGGGATTTGAGATGGAGAAGCAAGAAGAAGAAGAGAAAACCAAGGGAAACCCTAGACTCTTCTCTTGTGCTGGAAAATGATAAATGAAGTGAATGGCTAATGGCTTCTCTTGTTAGCTAAAGAGTTGGGTTGGATTGGGTCCCACAACTAATGAAACTAAATGGGCTGATATCATCTCTCTTGTGAATGCAACGGGCCAAAAACACAATTTAAAACACGTCGGAAAAATTTCACGAGAAAAGCAAAGCCGAAAAGGGAACCCCCAAAGGGCCCCACAAGCTATCAATCACTCCAAAAGGCCCAAAACTAGAATCAAGGCTATTCCAAACCCAACTAGACCAAAAACACTAATCAAGCTTAGCACTAAAACGCAACTTAATTAGCACTAATCGGGTTCACTCGGGTCGGGGTCTTACACTGATGATGTCGTTTAGACATTTGATTACTTTAAGAGACGTAACATTTTGAGAACGTTTAACCATTCTTTTAGGGATTGGTATTTTGTTTATATTGGCCTTTGTTGGCCTCTATTTTTGGGAATGTAACTAAATGATCTTTTGTATAAACTTTAACTTTTCTTTTGGGAAAGCACTAATGATCATTGCTCATTCTGATACTTAGTTTATATATATATGATTTTATCTTATGACTAGAATTGAAATTATTAATTTGATTTGCTATACGCTTCCGCACTTAACAAAAATATTTATGTTGTTGTGATATCCTCACCGCGGACACCTAAGGGAAATTAAATAAATGTTTACACACAATAATTAGTCTCGATCCTGGATTATGACCTCGGTAATTCGGTCCGGGGTCGCAACAGAAGGATAAAATGATCTTCGAAAAATCTAGTTACCAAAAAGTATAATTTTGACATGGTTTTGAAATTCTGAAGTTTGTGTCCAGATTTGGGTATAAAAGACAATTTTACCCCTTATGGGTCAAAACTTGGATTTTGGGCTTCAAACAAGGACGGGCTGAAAACGAAAGTTGTAACGAATAATAAAACCATTCAAATGAAATCAAAAGCACAATTAAAAATGAAAAACCAACACGATACTCCAAAGCTTACACGTACACTCAAGCCTTCCTGAGCATGTCTGATCAATACTAAACGTTCTCAAAATTCTCAAAGCTATGTCCAGGACTAAAACTAATTATTTCTAACCCAACGGTAACTAAACTCACTTAAGACTAAACACACACTAATCGAGTTAGCTTGGGTCGGGGTCTAACAGACATGGAGTTTGCTCGAGCGATGAGCTCTGGAATGATTTCCTGGGTGGGTTCGCTCGAGCGAAGTCCAGTTCAGGTTGGCTCGAGCGAAATTTCAATTCGCTCGAGCTAACCATTCTCTAGAATGGGTTTTGGGAGGGTTCGCTCGAGCGAACTGTCCACTGGAATGGTTTGAACCCTTTTCTGGACACTTCGCTCGAGCTGCCTGTCAAGTTTGCTCGAGCGAACTGTCCAGAAACTAGTTCCGGGACAGTTCTGCTTCTCCTCTTTTCCTCTTCTTACAACTTCTTTGAGCCTCATTTTTACATCAAAATGGGAGGCTAAGATCCCCATTAAACTCCTTATAAATTTCCTTCCAAACTTCCACCAATAACACATTCAATCATCTTCTTCTCAACCATATTCAACCACAAGAGAGAAAAGAATTCCACCAATAACAAACATTCATTTGAGCCATAAACAAGAGATAAATAAAGGGCAATAAGCCACATTTTTTCATGACAATAAATAAGCTAACAAAACTTTTTCATGAGCATTTATTTCACAATCAATGCAAGTTAAACAACATGATTAGAAATAACTAAATCAATCATATTTCTCATAAAAACCATTAAAAGCTCATAATATCAAATCATCCACTTGCCTTTGGTCTCTAACAAGCAAATCAATCCTTAAACACTCCTCCAAGCCAAGAATCCAAGATACAAAAAAAAAGGGGGTCAAAACAAGGGACAAGGAAAGGAAAGTTTTCAATAATAAAAAGGGAGTTTCTCTTAGGCTAGAAGGACACATATAAAAGAGATGGAAGGGATTTCTTACTTGGAAGTTCTTCAAATGGACAAGGCTAGCTCAAAGAAAGTCTTGAAATGGAAGGTTTTCTCTCAAAATGATATCAAGAAGGAGCTTTAGTGGAGAGGGGGAGAATGGTGATCTCCATTTAGCTATTGGTGTAAGGTTGATAAGGGAGAGCAAGAAGTTAGAGAGAAAGAGGGAAACCCTAGATAATGGTTTGAGCTTGAGCTAGAAAAGGGAAAAGGGAAAAGGTAAAAGGGAAGGAGAGTTCTCCTTTTATACAAGTCAAGAGTGGGCTCCACCACTAGAAATTCTTATGAGGCTGAAATCATGGCTTTCGGGATCTCAGATGCGTTCGACGAAGAAGAGGAAAGTGATCGTTAAAATATCTAGTTTCCAAAAACTATATGTTTCAAGGGTTTCAGGAATATCAAATTTCAGGTATAGATTTAGTATAAAATGACTGTTTTGCCCTCAATATTAAGAAAGTCGAGTCTCGGGGTCTCAAATGGGAACATAATCGACAAGAAAGTTGTTGAGATTTACAAGATGAGTAAAACGAGATTAAAATACAAATCACTGGAATCTCGAATAATCTCCCAAGTAAACGCAAAGTCATAAAAGCTATAACAAAAGCTATTATATTCCCAACTTAACCAAAATTCACTAATCACGCTTAGAACTAAAACACGACTTAATCAATACTGATCGATGTCACTCGGGTCGGGGTCTTACACCACGCTAGCTCAAGTTATTAGAAAGATATTAATCATACTTGAGCTCTAAAAGGAATGAATTAGAAAGTTACTATTTATATTTGAAGTGAGACTTCTAATAGTGATAAAAGTAAGTTACTAATTGTTGTGGAAGTGTGACTTATATAATAACTAGAAAGGAGAAAGTTACTAATTTGTAATGGGAGTTGGACTTATATTTTAATTGGTAAGAGGGGTTTCCTAAAGGCTATAAAAGGGGAGCAAACCCCCTTAGACATCCTACACAAGGAGAACATGCCCAGCCCCTTTTTGCAACTGTTGCACAACTCATTTCTCTCTTCTAGTTCTCTTATAGTTCCTTAGAGTTTCTAGTTGGGTTTTCTCTTGGAGTTGCCACCAATTTTCTAGAGAAAAGAGATCTGATACGGGCCATAGTGTGAAAGGCTAAGAGGTCTTGGAGATCCTAAATTTGCTACAAAGAAAGAGTTTATTCATCAAGCAAGTCTTCTTCTCCATTAGAGCACTACCGAGTGCCAAAGGTATAATCTACTTCTCTAATTATTGTGGGTTGTTTTGGTTGCATGGTGTTGCTGGTTTCTATCTTCTAGATAGAATTTATTGTTGTGAATGATTAATGAAGCGGAGGTATTGCATCCTGGATGTGTTTATGGCCTTATGGGTACTTGATCCCTGAGTCAAGTGGGTCAAAAAATTGTTGAAAACTTATCCACGAGGCCCACATACTTCCAACACCAGCTGCTATGGCAAGCCAGTTCTTTAGGGGATCTCGCTATCAAAGATGCTTGGAACCTGCTGCAAACTAGGGACAATGAAACGCTTTGGTCTGGGCTAATTTGGAACAATATGACCAACCCAAGGTTGGCTTGCTTCAGTTGGAGGTTAATGCTTAGGAAAACTCCTACAGAGTAATGGGCGAAACAAAAGGGGTGGTCTTTGGCTTCTAGATGCTCTAATTGTTGTATGGAAGAGGAATCTGATGTGCACAACTTCTTCTCCTGTGATCTAGCTTCTCAGCTATGGTCTTGGACACGTTTTTCTTCTGGTTCACAGCCCTCCCACTCTCTCTCTTGTTAGAATGTGTGGTCTCAATCCATCAGTTGATGTAATAAATTGATAAATTTCTTTATTTATCAATAAAATCATGCTTTCCTTTCATGAGATGAATGGTGTTTATTACTTAATGCACATGACCAATACATATGACATAATGGTTCATGAGATGAACCGGGTCCCATTAGTATATTAGATGTGATATATGTATATGGATGAGATCCACATACGGGAGACATGTGTCACAAATCTTACACTTAAAATATCTTCACAACCAGTGATGAGACTGGGCATCTCATCTGATAAGGTTGCAACACTTTGATCACTCTGAGATAGTGTGATTTGTCTCGATCATCAGAATGTAAGATTCTAGATCATAGTGCTGGTACATTGGATGTATTGAAGGACCATGAGAAGCACCTTATGAAATGCTGTCTCGATTTAAGGATTGCTCTCATAATTCCCTAGCAATAGGCTCTCAATCCTGAGACATTGATGAACTCAAGTTTCTATCTATTCATTTGCTTTGAATCACCAATGAGTGAGGCCAACTGTAGGTCAACACCTCGGTGTCTTGGGTACGTGGTAGTAGGACTGTGAGAACATACAATGATCGAGATGGAATCTATCTACATTATCCCCTTGTGCCAATTAATGGATTTATCATTAGTAAGTGCACATCAATCTTGATTAAGAGTTAATTGGATGGTACTGATGATCACTATGATTAATTGGGGCTCAAGGATAATAAGATGTGGATCTAGGATTGGATGAGACAGATTTATTCCAATTGATCCATGAATATTGATAGAGGGGACTACTTGTAGTAATTGAGAAGTTTAGGGTCTTCATTGTAATTTATTCCTAAGACTGGAGTGCAATTGCATTTTTATAGTGATGTTATTTGCAATTAACTGTGGGTCCAGATTGCACATGAGATGTGGGGACGCGTGTCCCGTTGGAGTCAACTTTCTAAGGAATCCCTAGTGGTCCCCACGCTAGTCCAAGATATTAGAAAGTTACTAATCTTACTTGAACTCTAAAAGGAAGGAATTAGAAACTTACTATTTCTAATTGAAATAAGACTTCTAATAGTGGTAATAGTAAGCTATTAATTTGTGTGGAAGTGTGACTTCTAATGCAATTAGTAAGAGAGTCTTAAGAGGAGATTTGAGGGTTATAAATAAGGGAAGAAAACCCCTTGGACGTCCCACTCTATTATTCACGTCCAAAACTCCTCAAGTGCAAGAGTTGCACATCTCTTCTCTTCCTCTCTCTCTTCTAGTTTCCTTAGAGTTTCTAGTAGGGTTTTCTCTTGGAAATCACGGCCATCTTTTTGAGAAAAGAAATCTGATAGAGGGTCATAGCGTGGAAGACAACAAGGTTTTGGAGATCTCTAATTGCTTCAAGAAGAGTTCTTGATCAAATTGATTGTCTTCTCCTCCATTAGAGAACTACCGGGCTCCAAAGGTATAATTTGCTTCTCCTCTTGTGTTAGATTATTTTGTTGCATGTAGTTGTTGATTTCTATCTTCTAGATAGGTTATATTGCTGTACATGATTGATGAGAAGGAGGGATTGCATCATGGATTGGGTTATAGCCTTCTGAATAGTGGATCCTGAGTCAAGTGAGTCAAAAAGTTTTGAAAACCTATCCACGAGGCCCACCTACTTCCAACATCTCTGCCACAGTTATCTAGAACCTTCTTGATAGCGGAAAAGATGTATCAGGAAGGAAGAGAACAACAACAATTTTCTTCCAAGTTATCTTCGTTCTTTGGTTCCTCCGGAGCAACGCCAAGTACAATCCCAGGAAGCCATCTTTGGAGAGAGCTAAGTCTATCATCAGGGTCCTCTGCAAGGAAAGGCCTTCACAGGGTTGAACTGATCTATGCCAGGGTGCTGATTTCTTTTTCCCTCTCTATGCAAAGCTATTTTTAGGTTCTTTGCTCTCTTTGTTCAGCCTTTGTAGCCTGGTCCCTTTCTTCCACTTTGGTTCTCTCTATTTTATGTGTCAAGGCAGCTAGTTGCCCTGCCCATTACAGGTTTCCTCTAGACTCTTTTTTCTGTTTTCTTTTGAGAGCTTTCTATCTTGTAGCTCTTCTTTCTATTTAATTCAAAGTTTACCTTTAAGCCAAAAAATATATATAATTGTGGTTGTAATTATGTGCGGCAACAAAAATTCGTTAAAAGCATAAATAATAATAATAAAAAACATGGATAAACCGCCGCTAATAACCATGTCCTCCAAAAGAAAACCCATTGAAAAAACCCATGTCCTCCAAAAGGAAACCCATTAAACCCTTTTCAGAGCGGAGCTGTCTTATCGTATGTTCGACTGTAGCTGCTGTCAGTTGTCACGGGTGTAAAAGAGTAAAAGACCCCCTCATCTCGTGACAATGTTTGTCACGGATTCGAATCTCTGAAATTCTTTCACTCTATTTTTTAAACACTACTTTGGCTCCTGGGCGATTGTGAGGATTTTGGATTGGGCACAATGTTTTTATGTCCTAGTACAGTTTTTTTTTTTTTTTAATCCTAATACACTGACTCTGTGTGTGATCATCACTTAATCCTTAGTAATCTTTTAAGACATTATCTCAAAACACATCGAGTAGCTTCATTTGTTATTATAAGTAGTGGGGCCCACTTATGATCAACTCAATACCTTCAACCCCAAGCCTCAGCGATCAGTAATAGACTCAATTTAACACTGATTTTACCCATACTTGGCCATCGGATTTAAGCCGGTGCTGTGGACTACCCCTCTCCCAGAATAGCTTTCCGGATCCGGCTCGGTGTGTATTTGTTTTGCTGTCTTTTGTTTGCTTTGTTTGATTAATGAAAGCTTACTTCAAAAAAAAAAAAAAAAAATGATTTTACTATTCTATGCGACTAGAATTTCAAGCCCTGAAAACTGAGTTACAATTATTTTATTAGACTGTTGGCATCCACGTTTAATATGTATCCAAATCTATTCACCTCCACAGCCATTGATTGGAAAACATCTAGGTGGGGCCCAAAAGTTCATATATACAATGAAAGTAGTAGCAATATACAATGGCATTAAACTTTTAAGGCTTTGAAATTAGTTTAAGAGATCAAGTTATTTAAAATAAAAAGAAAGAGATGGGATCATTTTATGGACTGATAAGGGATCCACCCCTAAGGTGGATCAAGAATTTATTCATAATTGCCACACTGGCTTTGTAAGGTAATATGTGGTTGCATGCCTTCTGTAATGTTCAACAGGAAAAGGCTGTTGTCTTTTGTCTTTATGAACTTTCGGCAGGTGGTGAGGCTATTGGAAGACAGAAGTGTTTCACATGAGGAGATTAACCTTTCCAAAAGCTACCTATCAAATAAAATATGAAGAATAAATTGTAATGATATTCATGAGAAATAAATGATGCAATTCTTTTCATTTAAAATTTTTCCAACATGAACACAATAGCATATTAATCAAAATATTTATTTTCATGTGAGTGAGTGAGGGAATCCAACAGTTTTAAATGTTGGACCCCCGCCGGGGGACACCCCTGGACCCCCTCTGCGAAGTGCATGTATTAAAAGGGTGGCAACCTTTGGCATCTTATTTTTCCATTGTGGTTAGGTAACTTGGTTTTGTGAGATGCTTTGCTGTATGAGATACTAACTTGCAGGTGATAATGTCCTCTCCATATGGCCCACAAGTCTTTTACTTTCTTTTTATGGTTATTGATTTATTTGTGGCTAAGTGTAAAGGGTATCATGGTTTCCTTGGTTTCCCGTGAAAGGGCAAGGCATTGTGAATTTCCCTATAACCCTTTTATTTCCATGTTTAGATTACCATGTAAGTCTCATAATTGAGGCATAAGAATTTATGTAATTTCTCTAAATTTGTAAATTATGGCGATGTCCAAGACGATGAAGGAAAGTAAAGTTGGACTCCTAATCAAAGAGTTTGAAGATTACCAAAAGCCTTCTGGTGATGCCCAAAGAGTTTGAGGAATCCCAAAGTTTTGGAAAGTCTAGAAGTCCAAGAAGTCTATTCCGCTTGAGCCATGTGGAGGAGATGACTAATTTCTAATTTTAACACTTTCTATTTATGGATGAATGCTTAATTTAGAATATTTCCAAATCTGATCCAAACATAGCAAGTTACTAAAATTTGTCAAATCAAATTAATTTTTGGAAAGAGTTCTAATTAGTGTTGATGACCCATGATATGGACACATTGGTAACACTAATTTAAGAAACTGAACTTTCCTTAAAATAACTTGACTTGGAACCAATCTTTGATCATATCATGAGATGATTTGATGTTCATAAATATACATGTGGGCCCTAATACCTTACAAGGAAATCCTTAATTATAAAATATTAAGTGGGAGCGGGGCATTTAAATTGAGAATGTTAGGGATTTTGTAGATTGCAATTTGATGGATGCATTTTCATTCTAGCATCATTTGATTTACACACTTGCATTGATTTAGATAAACTTGAAATCTTGTTTTATTCATGCATTGCTTTTAAGATTTGTAAAAGTATCTATTTATGCATGTTTTGTTTTTAATCTTGGATGCATTTGTTTTAAAAAAAGAGTTTTTAGAAATCAAGCTAGCCTATGTTTAAAATCTTCCAAATTATTTTAGGCTTTTTGTGTTTCATGTTTTTAAACCACTTAGTTTGATTTAAAACATGTTTCCAAGCTTGATTTGATGGCCCAAAAATTCCCACTTGAAAAGACTTTGAAATATGCAAAAAATATGCAATTTTGGGAATTTTGGTCCCGGGCCAGAAACGATGTGTTCCAGGTCGACCAGGAACACTGCAGGCAGAATTTGCCCTAGAGCACCAACGGTCATATTTCTGACCGTTGTGTGTTCCCGGTCGACCGAGACTTGTTTCCAGGTCGACCGGGGACTAGCCGTTGGGCACTTTTTGCTATAAATATGAGTTCTTTCATTTGCCAAAAGTTGTGAATTTTAAGGCCCTCCTTGAGGGGTTTTGAGGCAAATAGAAGGGAAATGAACTAAGGGATGGAGGGGATCATTAGGAAAGCTAAAGCTTGGATTAATGAAGTTAAATCACCAAGTAGGCTCTACTTTCCTTAATCATATGTTTTCATGCTTTGTTTTATTTTTGGTAAATCATTTGTATCATGATAAACTATGTTGTGTTGTATCCTACACTTGTTTTATGTTTTGAATTGATTTATTGTTTTGGATACATCACCATTGATTCAATCCAAGTAGTACTTTATCTTTGGTAAATCTAAGTAGATCATGTTAATGGAAACATCTTTGAAATTAGATGTAACATGATCCATATACTTGGTTGAATCTTTGGGTGTTGTTTTCCATCATAAGAAAATCACTTTCAAAACTATCTTATGTTTTGGATTCAACTTCTTTACAAATCATATGTTTTCATGTTTTGTTTTATCTTTGATAAATCTTTTGTAGCATGTTAACCTATGATGTGTTGTATCCTTAGCATGTTTTATATTTTGAATTGATCTATTGTTTTGGATGCATCACCATTGATTCAATCCAAGTAGTACTTTATTTGGTAAATCTAAGTAGATCATGTTAATGAAAGAATCTTTGAAATTATATGTAACATGATTCATATACTTGGTTGAATCTTTGGGTGTTGTTTTTCATCATAAGAAAGTCTCTTTCAAAATATATCTTATGTTGTGGATTCAACATCTTTACAAATCATATGTGAATTTGTTTTAAAGTTTTACAACTTGCTTTGCATTGATTGGTATATCATATTCAAGTTGTATTTATAATTACATATGATTTGTCCCCTTATTTCAATCAAATCTATTTTTATGTTTTATGAGCTACATTGTTGATTTGATTGACATCCCTATGCATCACATGTTTAGAGCTAATTAATTTCATACAACTTGTGAATCTTTGACATCATTAACAAGTTGTTACTTTTAACATGTGACTTGCATTCTTTCCTCAATCATAAATGTTTTTATGAGCTAAACTTTCAAAAGCCTTAGGCATACATTTATGAGCTTTCTTTTTCAAAATGATTGAGGACATCACACACACACATCATGTGCTTTCATCTTTGCATTCATAGTGTGAGTGTGTATTAGATTTTCATTTTCATATCCGCCTATTTTAGAGGCAAATGTAATGTGCTAAATTTGTATCTCCATCAAGTGTATGTTAGACACTATAGAGAAGAGGTTATTGCTTAGCCTATAAAAGCATAATGTATAGGTTGATGTTAAGCCTTGAAAAACATCATTGTAAAGGTTATTGCTTAGCCTTGAAAAGCATATTGTAAAGGTTATTGCTTAGCCTATTGAAAAGCATAAATAGTGGAAATCCGGTGGGGTGTTGGATCACAAGCCGGTTGTGGATATAGGCATTGAGGCCGAACCACTATAAATCCTTGTGTGATGGTGCTTGCTTTGTGGTGATTGTTTTTATTAAGCTTCCGCATTTTATTTGATAATCATCACTTATGACTAGTTTGTTTTAAAGAAGTTAAAATTTGTCTTAATTGGTCATAATTGGAGCTCACCCTATTCACCCCTCCCCCCTCTAGGGTTCGGATCCCCAGGACTTGCAATTGGTATCAGAGAGGGTTACTCCATTTTAGGGCTTAACAACTCGGAGTTGATCCTTGCTAGATTAGAACCCTAGTGTTGTGATTTATTGCATATCTTTTTAAAGATTTCCACTATGTTTGAAAATGAAATTTCCCTTGCTTCTTTGCACCACTCTAAGACTTTTTCATGTTATATCTTTAAGAGTTGGTGAGTCCTCAAAGTGTTCTCTCAAGGACATCCTTTTCAAGACCTTAGGTGAATCTTCATTGGTACACATTTGGACTAACCTTAAGGCCTTGATCCCCCTAGACCAACCTAATCTTTTTAGTTATATCTATTTGTTGGTCATAGTACATTTGCATTTTGTTTCTTTATAGTCACATCTTTTATAATGCAATGTTTCTTTGTGATCATTTGATTTTGTCTTCATGAACTTTTTAAAGTTATATCTCATGGTTTTCAAAATCCCTTGATTGCAATATTTTCATGATGGATTTGCATTTTGTTCTTATAGTTATATCTCTTTTGGTGCTTATCTATTCATGATCAATTGATTGTGATTACAAATGCTTTCATAGCTAGATTTTTCATGATCAATTGATGTTGGAAAATCATTTGATGTATGTCATAGTTAGATCCTTTTTGTGAATCAAATGATTTGAAGCAATTTAAGTTTTCCATTGATTTTCAAGTTATATCTCTTGGTATGGAAGATTTGTGAGTGTCTATTGTTTTACAATTTGAAAATTTACAATAGTACACTTCTTGTTTTTTCAAATTCACTTGCTCATAATTCTATAAATGATTCTTTGTTGGAATTTCATATATTAAAGTGATTTGAAAAAAAAAAAACCTTGGAAAATGTTCTAAGCTTTATTGGTTGTATTTTTAGAAGCATTTTCCTTGAATTTATTTCCTTGTGCTTAATTATAATTATATCTTTTGGAAGGAAATAATTTTTACAAACAATTTGCATCTTTGCTCATTTAGTTACATTCTTTATGCAAATTGATTTTTGATGTCTTACATTGCTTGGTTGGATATGGTTTCATTGATTTGCATGTTTGTGCCTAACTTGGTATATATTTTCTTTAATGCAAATTGATGATTGTTTATGTGCTTTATAGTAAAATCTTGTTTTTGAGCTTTTTAAGTACATATGTGATTTTATGTGCTAAGTTCATTTGGTTTAAACCTCATATCCATTTTCCATTGCATTGTAAGCTTAGTACATTTGCTAAGAGTGGAGATGTTGCATGATAGATTGATACCCTTAACTTCATACCTACTTGTGCTTACATAGTTATATTCTTTATTGATGATATGGTATGAGTTAGATCTTATGTGTTGATTGATCCTCTCTATGCAAATGTCAAATTGTTCTATGTATGGTTGTGATCTTAGTTATATTTGTAGAAACCATACTAGAACTAAAATCCATCCTCTATGTTTTCTAGTCATTTTTTTTGGGATGGTTATGATGTTGATTCATGTATTTTCTCTAAGTGATATCATCCTTATACATGTTTCAACTTCATAGTAGTGATCTTGATCATATGAAACTCTTTGAAATCCATTCCTCATACCTCTATATGTTTGATGGATATCTTAGATGTTGAATTCATATGATTTAGTCACTTTGAAAATTGCATGCATTTCAAAGTTATATCCTTTTGCATTGCAATTTCTCTTGTTCATCACTATGCTCATTAGTCATATCTTTAAAAGTGATGAATATCCTTTTATGATGCTTGATGGAATTTTGTGTTTGTCACATCCTTGCTCTTTATCATGTTGTCAAATTCAATTGGTTTCAATTGGTAAAATTTTCGATTGATTTGATTTCTTGTGAATGTGATAGACCATGTGTACATTGGTTTGAACTTGATAGTTATTCATTTGTTCCATGTCACACTCCATTAGCATCATAATGTTCATGATTTCCACATCTCTTGCTCATATAGGTAAATCTCATGACCACCATGTTTATGTGTTAATAGTATTGGTTGGTTATTAGTTGAGGTTGGCTTCATGTTTGAATTTCATTTCACTCATCTTGCACTTTAATAGTCATATTTATTGATTGAATTAAATGATTTTCAAAACCTTCATAGCATATGCTTTCCATAGTTAGATTGATTGATGCTATGTTTTATAAACCCTATTTCATCATGGATAGCTCTAATTTGGATTTTTCCTAATAGTTATATTTTTAAATCCATTTTAGAGTGATTGTGTTTAATAGACTTATCTTTAATCTCAATTGGTATTCTTTGTTTTTCCAATTGGTATCCATGATTGATTTTCCCATTGACCTTGCTTTCTTTTGGTAATTTGATCATATTGTGCTTTATAGTTAAATGAATCTAATCATTTCCTTGAAGTTGACCCTCAATTGGTAAAACCATCTACTTCTTGAACCAAATAGTTATATCTTGTCAAAAGTTTGACAAAAGAAGAGAATGGATTGAGGGGGAGTGTAAACCTTCATAGGAAGAATTAGTTTTGATCAAATTCACCCTTGGATTTGTTAGGGATTTTGTAGATTGCAATTTGATGGATGCGTTATCATTCGAGCATCATTTGATTTACACACATATGCATTGATTTATAAAAACCTTGAAATCTTGTTTTATTCATGCATTGTTTTTAAGATTTGTAAAAGTATCTATTTATGCATGATTTGCTTTTAAAACTTGGATGCATTTGTTTTTTAAAAGAGTTTTAGAAATCAAGCTAGCCTTTGGTTTTAAACTTTTGAATCATTTTAGGCTTTTTATGTTTCATGTTTTTAAACCCCTTAGGATGATTTAAAACATGTATTCAAGCTTGATTTAATGGCCCAAAATGTTCCACAAAGAAAATCTTTGAAACTTGCAAAAGTGCAATTTGGGGTCCCGGCAGTGTCGCCGGTCGACCGGCGCAGAGGTCCCGGTCGACCGGGAACACTGCAGGCAGAAAGTGGCCTGGCGCACCAACGGTCATTTTTCTGACCGTTGTGTGATCCCGGTCGACCGAGACCTGTTTGCAGGTCGACCGAGGACTAGCCGTTGGGCACTTTTTGCTATAAATATGAGTTCTTTCCTTTGCCAAAAGTTGGGAATTTTAAGGCCCTCCTTGAGGGGTTTTGAGGCAAATAGAAGGGAAATGAACTAAGGGATGAAGGGGATCATTAGGAAAGCTAAAGCTTGGATTAATGAAGTTAAATCTCCAAGTAGGCTCTACTTTCCTTAATCATATCTTTTCATGCTTTGTTTTATTTTTGGTAAATCATTTGTAGCATGATAAACTATGTTGTGTTGTATCCTTAACATGTTTTATGTTTTGAATTGATTTATTGTTTTGGATACATCACCATTGATTCAATCCAAGTAGTACTTAATCTTTGGTAAATCTAAGTAGATCATGTTAATGGAAACATCTTTGAAATTAGATGTAACATGATCCATATACTTGGTTGAATCTTTGGTTGTTGATTTCCAACATAAGAAAATCACTTTCAAAACTATCTTATGTTTTGGATTCAACTTCTTTACAAATCATATGTTTTCATGTTTTGTTTTATCTTTGATAAATCTTTAGTAGCATGTTAACCTATGATGTGTTGTATCCTTAGCATGTTTTATATTTTGAATTGATCTATTGTTTTGGATGCATCACCATTGATTCAATCCAAGTAGTACTTTATTTGGGAAATCTAAGTAGATCATGTTAATGAAATAATCTTTGAAATTATATGTAACATGATTCATATACTTGGTTGAATCTTTGGGTGTTGTTTTTCATCATAAGAAAATCTCTTTCAAAATATATCTTATGTTGTGGATTCAACATCTTTACAAATCACATGTGTATTATTGTTTTAAAGTTTCACAACTTGCCTTACTTTGATAGGTATATCTTTTTTAAGTTGTATTTATAATTACATATGATTTGTCCCCTAATTTCAATCAAATCTATTTTTATGTTTTGAGCTACATTGTTGATTTGATTGACATCCCTATGCATCACATGTTTAGAGCTAATTCATTTCATACAACTTGTGTATCTTTGACATCATTAACAAGTTGTTACTTTTAACATGTGACTTGCATTCTAACCTCAATCATAAATGTTTTTATGAGCTAAAACTTTCAAAAGCCTTAGGCATACATTTATGAGCTTTCATTTTCAAAATGATTGAGGACATCACACACACACACACACATCATGAGCATACATCTTTGCATTCATTTAGTGTGTGTGTGTGAGTTAGTTTTACACTTCCATATCCGCCTAATTAAGAGGCATTGTAATGAGCTTAATTGAATCTCCATCAAGTGTATTATAGACACTAACTTAGTGAGATAACCAACCTTGTGGTTGAAGAGGTTATTGCTTAGCCTATAAAAGCATAATGTATAGGTTGATGTTAAGCCTTGAAAAACATCATTGTAAAGGTTATTGCTTAGCCTTGAAAAGCATATTGTAAAGGTTATTGCTTAGCCTATTGAAAAGCATAAATAGTGGAAATCCGGTGGGGTGTTGGATCACAAGCCGGTAGTGGATGTAGGCATTGAGGCCGAACCACTATAAATCCTTGTGTGATGGTGCTTGCTTTGTGGTGATTGTTGTTATTAAGCTTCCGCATTTTATTTGGAATCACCACTTGTGACTAGTTTGTTTTAAAGAAGTTAAAATTGTTTAAAATTGGTCATAATTGAAGCTCACCCTATTCACCCCCCCCCCCTCTAGGGTTCGGATCCCCAGGACTTTCAGGATTGACTTTGAACCCTTAGAGTCTTCTTCCATACATGATAGCCTGTTATGATTATCATTTTCGATTTCTTTTGTTAAAAGGTACTACTAAAAGGTATTTTCCTTGTTTCATGTGTGTAGGTACCTTTGCAATTTAATGGCAAAGGGGGAGAGAGCATTCAAGTACTCAAAGATCTCCTATTCTTCAAAAGGGGAGAGAGCATTCAAGTTCTCAAGAAGGGTGAAGAGAATGTCCAAGCTTCCTAAGGGGAGAGTTGTGTATGATCTTCTTCAAAGGGAGAGAATGCATATCTTGCCAAAGGGAGAGAGAGGCATGGTCAAAGGGGGAGAGCAAATAGAAGAAAGAAAGCTTGGAGCTAAAGAAGATGCTTGGCCATAAAGAAAGAAAGATTGAAGAATGATCAAGCACCAAGCTTCAAGAAGAATGAAGAAAAGAGCCCAAGAGCCCAAGCTAAGAGGAGCATCCAAGAAGATTTCAAAACTTGTCCAGCTAAGGGGGAGCTGAAGACTTAGTGTGTATTTTCAGTGGTGAGTGTGTTGCCATTAAATTGCAAAGGGGGAGATTGTTAGGGATTTTGTAGATTGCAATTTGATGGATGCATTTTCATTCTAGCATCATTTGATTTACACACTTGCATTGATTTAGATAAACTTGAAATCTTGTTTTATTCATGCATTGCTTTTAAGATTTGTAAAAGTATCTATTTATGCATGTTTTGTTTTTAATCTTGGATGCATTTGTTTTAAAAAAAGAGTTTTTAGAAATCAAGCTAGCCTATGCTTTTAAATCTTCCAAATTATTTTAGGATTTTTGTGTTTCATGTTTTTAAACCACTTAGTTTGATTTAAAACATGTTTTCAAGCTTGATTTGATGGCCCAAAAATTCCCACTCGAAAAGACTTTGAAATATGCAAAAAATATGCAATTTTGGGAATTTTGGTCCCAAGCCAGAAACGCTGTGTTCCAGGTCGACCGGGAACACTGCAGGCAGAATTTTCCCTAGAGCACCAACGGTCATATTTCTGACCGTTGTGTGTTCCCGGTCGACCGAGACTTGTTTCCAGGTCGACCGGGGACTAGCCGTTGGGCACTTTTTGCTATAAATATGAGTTCTTTCCTATGCCAAAAGTTGGGAATTTTAAGGCCCTCCTTGAGGGGTTTTGAGGCAAATAGAAGGGAAATGAACTAAGGGATGGAGGGGATCATTAGGAAAGCTAAAGCTTGGATTAATGAAGTTAAATCACCAAGTAGGCTCTACTTTCCTTAATCATATGTTTTCATGCTTTGTTTTATTTTTGGTAAATCATTTGTAGCATGAAAAACTATGTTGTGTTGCATCCTAAACATATTTTATGTTTTGAATTGATTTATTGTTTTGGATACATCACCATTGATTCAATCCAAGTAGTACTTTATCTTTGGTAAATCTAAGTAGATCATGTTAATGGAAACATCTTTGAAATTAGATGTAACATGATCCATATACTTGGTTGAATCTTTGGGTGTTGTTTTCCATCATAAGAAAATCACTTTCAAAACTATCTTATGTTTTGGATTCAACTTCTTTACAAATCATATGTTTTCATGTTTTGTTTTATCTTTGATAAATCTTTTGTAGCATGTTAACCTATGATGTGTTGTATCCTTAGCATGTTTTATATTTTGAATTGATCTATTGTTTTGGATGCATCACCATTGATTCAATCCAAGTAGTACTTTATTTGGTAAATCTAAGTAGATCATGTTAATGAAAGAATCTTTGAAATTATATGTAACATGATTCATATACTTGGTTGAATCTTTGGGTGTTGTTTTTCATCATAAGAAAGTCTCTTTCAAAATATATCTTATGTTGTGGATTCAACATCTTTACAAATCATATGTGAATTTGTTTTAAAGTTTTACAACTTGCTTTGCATTGATTGGTATATCATATTCAAGTTGTATTTATAATTACATATGATTTGTCCCCTTATTTCAATCAAATCTATTTTTATGTTTTATGAGCTACATTGTTGATTTGATTGACATCCCTATGCATCACATGTTTAGAGCTAATTAATTTCATACAACTTGTGAATCTTTGACATCATTAACAAGTTGTTACTTTTAACATGTGACTTGCATTCTTTCCTCAATCATAAATGTTTTTATGAGCTAAACTTTCAAAAGCCTTAGGCATACATTTATGAGCTTTCTTTTCCAAAATGATTGAGGACATCACACACACACATCATGTGCTTTCATCTTTGCATTCATAGTGTGAGTGTGTATTAGATTTTCATTTTCATATCCGCCTATTTTAGAGGCAAATGTAATGAGCTAAATTTGTATCTCCATCAAGTGTATGTTAGACACTACTTAGAGAGATAGCCAACCATTTGGTTGAAGAGGTTATTGCTTAGCCTATAAAAGCATAATGTATAGGTTGATGTTAAGCCTTGAAAAACATCATTGTAAAGGTTATTGCTTAGCCTATTGAAAAGCATAAATAGTGGAAATCCGGTGGGGTGTTGCATCACAAGCCGGTAGTGGATGTAGGCATTGAGGCCGAACCACTATAAATCCTTGTGTGATGGTGCTTGCTTTGTGGTGATTGTTTTTATTAAGCTTCCGCATTTTATTTGATAATTATCACTTATGACTAGTTTGTTTTAAAGAAGTTAAAATTTGTCTTAATTGGTCATAATTGGAGCTCACCCTATTCACCCCCCCTCTAGGGTTCGGATCCCCAGGACTTTCAGAGAAATCCCCATGGTTTTCCACCATAGGTCCATTTCAAAGAAAGTATTAGCCTCGCGCCATCTTGAGAATGATTGTTCCCCCTGGAGGGCTTTTATTTCTCCGATTACTAGATATGGATCTCCTATCGATAGTGTTGGTGAGACGGGGCGGGGGCCCACTCCCCAAGGAGGAGCTGCCCGCAACGGTTGTCATACAATGTTAGTTGGTGGGTCACACTTAAGTAAAATAATGATGTAGTATCCCCAAGGATTTGCCTCATATATTTTAGAAATCAATGCTAATCGGGAGCCATTCATTATTTGGTATGATATACCTAGATAATAATGAATGAAGGGGATCATGGATAGTTAGTCTTAATCCTAAGTTTGACCAGCTTTGATCCGCACCAATCTAGGTGGTATTCGCACTCCCAAAGGAGGCATACCCCGGGGATTGGGACTCCGATGTATTCTAAATTTAGTGGTTATGAGGATTCCCACATAAATTTGGTAGAATACTAAACCCTAATGTCATTTAAATTCATTAATTGAATGTATGGTTATGTGCTATAGTTTTTCAAGCATGAATTCAAATACTTTCAATCCACTTGCGACCATCATTAACCAGAATAAGTTGGTGTGATCCAACTATGTAGACTGGAAACGGAACCTGGATAATGTCTTGACCGCCTCAGGTTATAAATATGTCCTTACCAAAACCCCCCATGATGAGCCTGGCCCAAATGCATCGGAAGAAGAAAATGAGATTTACACAAAATGGGCCAAAGACGATAAGATGGCCAGATGCTACATTCTGGCATCCATGTCTAGTGTTTTGCAACACCAACATCAATCCTATAAGACTGCATACGATATTATATCAAACTTAAAGGAGATGTTTGCGGAACAGGGTAGGCCTGCTAGGCAGGCAGCTATGAGGGTGCTCATTAGCACCAAGATGGCTGAAGGTACATCTGTACAGGAACACATGTTGAAAATGATGGACTCATTAAATGAGTTAGATGTACTAGGAGCTGCGATTGATGCAGAATCGCATATCGACATAATCCTTGAGTCACTACCAGAGTCATTCAACAATTTCAAGGTTAATTACAATATGAATAAGATGAATCTGACTCTGGCTGAGCTTTCTAGCCAGCTGGTGGTGACTGAAGGGATTATGAAGAAGAAGCTAACTGCCCTAGTGATAGAAAAGTCAGATGCCAAGTCTAAGCCGAAAAGCAAAGGGCGGAAAGACAAAAAGAAATCAGTTCCGAAAGGCCCTAAGGTGGAGAATGGTCCTAATGGTGGCGTCGCCAAGGCTAAGGGTTCAGGGTCAAAAGGAAAGTGTGTCCATTGTGGTAAGACAGGACATTGGAAAATGAATTGTCCAGAGTATTTGTCTAAGAAGAAAACCTCAGGTATGATTTAGTCACTTATTTCTGAAGTTAGTTTTGCAACTGGTACTTCAGAATCTTGGTGTGTGGACTCTGAGGCAACTAATCACATATGTAATTCGTTGCAGGAGTTCAGGGAAACCAAGAGGCTCAGTGATGGAGAAATCATTGTTAACCTAGGATCTGATGCTCAGGCAGAGGCAGTTTCAGTGGGAGTTATTACTTTATGTTTTCCAAATAATAAGTTGGTTTTGTTAGACATGTTATATGTATCGTCTTTACGGCGGAATTTAATTTCAGTTTCTAATTTGGTCAATAAAAGTTATTCCATTACTTTTGGTACTGAAGTTGTCATAAAAAGGAATGGTACTTTTATATGTTCTGGCAAGGTAACCAATGGGCTTTATTTGTTAACTCCTACAATGTATTAGATACATGATACTGAGACAATTAATAGATCATCATTAAAGAGGAAGTCACCTTCATCTAATCTAACAAAACTTTGGCACTTGAAGCTAGGTCATATAAACCTAAACAGGATTGACAGGCTAGTGAAAGATGGTATCTTGCCTTCATTGGTTGTAGAACCAATGCCTGTCTGCGAGTCCTGTTTGGAAGGCAAAATGACTAAAAGACCATTTTCATCTAAGGGTAATAGGGCCAAAGGTTTATTGGAATTAGTGCATACTGATGTGTGTGGACACGGCCAGAGGTGGATATGAGTATTTCATCACTTTCACAGATGATTACTCAAGATATGGATACATATACCTTATGCACCGCAAGTCCGAGGCTTTTGAAAAGTTCAAAGAGTTTCTAGCGGAAGCAGAAAAACAATTAGGTAAGAGTATCAAGACTCTTCGATCAGATCGAGGAGGGGAATATCTCTCTGCTGATTTTATGGGATACTTATCAGAAAATGGAATTCTATCCCAGTTGTCTGCTCCTGGTATGCCTCAACAGAATGGAGTAGCGGAAAGAAGGAACCAGACTCTTTTAGATATGATTAGGTCTATGCTGAGTTTCTCAAGATTACATATATCCTTTTGGGGATACGCCTTGGATACGGCAATGTACATACTAAACTTCGTACCATCTAAGTCTGTAACTAAAACTCCCCGGGAGTTGTGGTCTGGGCGAAAGCCCAGTCAATAACATTTACACATTTGGGGTTGTCCAGCACATATGCTAAAGGTTAAGACAGATAAGTTGGAAGCGAAGTCGGAAGTATGCACGTTTGTAGGATATCCTAGAGGAACTAAAGGTTGGTTATTCTATAATCTCAGAGAGCAGAAAGTGCTGGTCAACACTAATGCGGTTTTTCTGTTGGAAGATTATATGATGGATCGGAAATCTTTAGAAAAGGTGATTGTGGAAGAAATTCAAGAGCAAACAATTCCAAATCCAAGTATGACCGAACTTGAGGAAAAAGAGCCCTTACTGGACCCAGTAGTTACACCAGTGCCTCGTCGGAGTGGGAGGATTGTCAGACCCCCTGACAAGTTCTCGTTCTTGGGAGAGTCTTACGAGGCAGTCCCGGAAGAACCGGAACAAGATCTCTGTAACTATGATGAAGCAATTAATGACATAGATTCGGGGCGTTGAGAAGATGTTATGAAAGCTGAGATGGAGTCTATGTACTCCAATCAGGTCTGGACACTTGTGGACTTGCTTGCCAATATTAAACCTATTGGGTGCAAGTGGGTCTACAAGGGAAAGAGAGGACCAGATGGTAGAGTGGAGACCTTTAAGGCCAAGCTTGTTGCGAACGGGTATACTCAGAAAGAGGGTATCGATTATGAGGAAACCTTCTCGTCGGTAGCCATGCTCAAGTCCATCAGGATACTCTTATCCATTGCGGCTCATCTCGATTACGAGATTTGGCAAATGGATGTCAAGACGGCGTTTCTCAACGACCATCTTGAGGAAGACATCTATATGGTGCAGCCATACGGTTTTGTAGCTAAAAACCAAGAGCAAAAAGTTTGTAAGCTGTAGAAGTCTATTTATGGACTAAAGCAAGCATCCCGAAGCTGGAACATCCGTTTTGACCAGGCAATCAAGTCATTTGGTTTTTGTCAAAATCCGGATGAGTCATGTGTGTACACGAAAACTGAACGTGATAGGATAGTCTTTCTGATTTTATATGTCTATGACATCCTACTCCTAGGGAAAGACGTGGGAACGTTATCAACGGTAAAAGTTTGGTTGGCCAAGACTTTTGATATGAAGGACTTGGGAGAAGCTAGCTACATCCTAGGGATCAAACTCCATCGAGACCGAAAAAATAGGATGATTGACTTATCCCAAGCTACATACATAGATAAGGTACTGGTACAGTTTGCTTTGCAAGACTCCAAGAAGGGTATTACACCTTTCAGGCATGGGGTGCACCTTTCCAAGGATCAGTGTCCTAAGACACCTGAGGAAAATGAACAAATGAGGTCGATACCATACGCTTCGGCTCTTGGTAGCCTCATGTATGCTATGCTCACTACGTCAAACATCCAAAAAACCACAGTCATAGACTGTCGTTTTTTAAAAAAACGACAGCTACAACTGTCATTTTTTGTGTCTCGATTTGGAGTGTAGCTTTTGGAAAACGACAGTCCTCATATGTAGTTTTTGTTTTGAAAAAACCACAGCCCGGTACTGTGGAAAATTTAGCTTCTAATACGAGATTCATAGTCTGTCATTTTTTTTAACTGAAGTTGTGTATATTTTGAGAAAAAAAACGACAGTCAACAACTGTGGTTTTTTCTATTTTTCCTGAAAAAAAAATAATATTTCAAATATTAAACCTATTTAGTATCAATAACAATCCATTTAAGCAATTCAAACAACCATATCAATCAACCATCTAAATCTTAAACATCCACATATTAGCCATCCAAACAATACCGAAATAACAATATAATTTCATTCATCAAAAGCATATGCAGCCATATAATATCCAAGTATCAACCAAAAAAATAGGCCAACAATATCCATCATCCAACATTTACTCAGACTTATACCCTCAAAACATCTACCTAAAAGTAAGAATAGAAAACTAATAAAGTATGGTCCTAATTATAGGCCAATCAAGCACATCTCCTAGTATGACATCTCCTAACTTCCGTTCCCCGTCGAACAAGTCAACATTCCCATCAACAATCTCATCTAACACAATCCTGTAGAAACCTGCCTCCGGTGACTCCGTACCCTGTAGTCTTCCATAAGCAATTATGTTTTTCTTTGTCATGTGCTGCAACTTACACAAAGATGGGCCTCTTGTGTGTGGTATTGTTTGGTCCAAGTGTGCAACTAGACTCTGAGAACTTTGGCTCCCCTACCTACATCATTAGGAACACATTAATTTTTATTATATCAATGTAGACATTTCATTACATTTAAGAAGGAATCTATTATATATTAATACCTGAGAGGAGCTTCCACGTTCGGTAGAAGGCCGCATTTGTGTATTTGCTTGAGATAGGGATGCAAACATCCCCTCCATTTCACGCCTTAGATCCCTAGACTCCACTTCCAGTAGTCATCTTTCCAAATTATCCACTTGAGCTTGTAGGATAACTTGTGATTCATGTTCCTTTTGTAATGCTTTCTTGTAAGGATCTGAATACTTGATGGAGGTCTTTGAAACTCCGTCGCCCATGCCTTTTACACGTCCACGATTATCACGTTCAAGAATCTGTGTAAAAAAAAATCAATGTCAATCCATGTTCGTGATAGTATGTTTTCGTAACTATATTTTATGGTTAATAAAATCATGTATGAGAAATAAAATTACACCACATACCAAGGCTACCGCGTCATGATCTAAATCTTTTTTTGCAATTGAAAGGTTATCCTCATACAAGCTAGCAACTCTTTCCTGCAAAAATAATTTTTTTTTAGAAAAAACGAGAGATAAATTAACTCACATGTGAATTTCTGATTTCATTATTATTATACAATTTGGAATCTTCACTTTCACATAACATTAGGTTCATAAAATATACGGATACTTGTGAATTAGGAAAATGTGGCACCTAAAAAAAAAACCAAAGTTTTGACACTCGTTCCACCTCCTCTTCCATGATCAAACAGAACACCACTAATTATTGATGCAAAATTGGGCACCTAAAGCTACTCTAGATGACAATTGGAACTAACTCAGACAACTTTAAGTCTTTCAAAACAATACCTCCTTTAGATTAAAGGGATTTTTACCAAATAATTGTTTGTAAACCTGGATTAGCCAAAATCAGTTACAAATACAAAAAAAACATCAATTTCAGTGTTCGTACTATTTTTTTGGACAAGTTTACCCCGGCTGTTTGCGCTGACGACATCGTCATCTTTACATCCCCAAATCATTTCTCATTCCCCACATCCAGTCTTCCTTCCCCATTCCTGCCCAGCCCTTTTCTTCCTTCTTCCCCCACGATCTCTTTCTTCCTCTCCCGCCTTTTTGCTCTTTCTCCCTCTCCCGCTCCCTGCTCTCTCTTTCCCTCCTTCTCGCCATCTCTCTTCTCCTTCTCTCTTTTGCTGTCTCTGTCGCTGGGAGGAAGATGAAGATGGTGCAAGTTTTTGGTGCTGATGTGGTTTCTTTTCTTCAATTCAAAATCACTGAAGCCTTTCCCATTATCTTTCTATTTTGATATGTGATGAGTTATAGCTGGTAATCGGTAAGCTTTGATGGATCTATGACTCTATTTCTAGATAAGGAATTTGTTTATGGCGTTAGATTTGCAACTGTTTGTAAGCATGCTACGGTTTTGATTGATAAATTCTGATTTTTTATTTTTTATTGAACTAAAATGTTTTCATTAATGCACAAGAAATATGCATGGCCATGAAGCAATCTGAATTAGTTTCTGAGTGTATGTTGTGTTAGAGGATGGAGTCTGGTCTTTATTGTTCTACTGGAATTAAAACTCCAATCTTCATTGTTAATCCTCCTTTTATTTTTTAATAAATTTTCAATATAACAGCCCTGTTTTCATTGATCAATTGATTTGATGAGGGTTTTAACCAACTTATGAACCAGTGCAGCCTAATGATAGAGGCAAAAATGAGAAAGAAATTTAGCAATTTAGCTTCTACAACAATCTAAACGAACTGTTCTTGCTTGCCTATTTTAAACCAAATTGGGGGCCTTTTTAGTTTTTTCTACAGTCCCATCTACAACTTAGAGTGGATGAGTTGAGGGTAGAAATTAGAGGTCTAAATAACTTTCTTGCGGTACGTATTGACGACAGAAGATTCTAATTTGGAAAGATAAAAAAAAAAATGAATTAACATGAATCAAAGAATTCAGAAGACCATGGATTGTTTTTCCAAACAAATTTGAAATTAAGAGCTCCCAATGCTTTAATCTCTCGAGGCAATCAACAGCTTCTCTAACTTCAGATCCTTATAGAAAAACCAAGAAAATCCACTTGTAAATCTTTAACAGTATACTATAATTGAAATCCAGGTGCATTTTTTAACAACACCATATGAGGAATCATTTTTGCTCAAAAGCTAGTAAAATAGTTGAGTATGTACGTGGTGAGGTCATGAGCCACACCAAGCAAAGTCTGCTCTTCCTGGATTGTTTCAACAAAATCCTAGTTTTTAGATGCGGCTGAATACAATAAATAACAATTTTCCTGCTAGGATCTAATTTCCCTATAGTTTCCTATAGCATTCCAACAATAATTAAAGATCAAAAGGCCATATTAGAACAATGTTAGGAAAATCTTTAACAGACAGATCTTACATGAAAAAGGTAATATTTAGAGTAAGACAACCATTTACTATTCTGGGAAGAAACACACATAGGCACAGATCATATACAAAAAAACCAAAGAACCATGGTCATGTCCAACCAATTATTGAATGTGTTTGTGGATAAGAGATGTTTCCTTGAAAAGAAAGAATCCTAAATAAATGGATATACCGGCCCTAATTATTGTGAGAAAAGGTAAAGAATGCATCACATCATCATCGTCTTCATCATTTATGTTCAAGCCTTACTTCCATTTATAAAATGTACCATATCACATTCCCGGCCAAGTCAAATAATGTATTTCCATTGATTGTTGCATCATGAGCTTCCGTAGCTTCCTATAGCTGAACAAGAATAACCAAAATCATGGAGAGGAAAGAACTTAATAAACTTGGCTGGTGACAGTATGACTTCAACACAGTTATGACTGTTGGACTATCACTATGCATGCAGAGCTAAAAAATGATATGGCCTTTCATCCAAGGGAAAAGGTAAATGATGCCAAATATTAATGACTGATCAATACATTGATTTCTCCATAGTTCAAATGACTAGAAGTATATGCCAATAGCCAATATAGTACAAAGAAAGAGAGAGGAATAAGTCGATTGATGCTTGTCAGATGCAAAATCCTACATGAACATCAAGCGTATTAAAAGGCTGCTTGAGATAGTTCTATTTATGTTGCTATCATGTTTCATGATGATTTTCTTTTATTTGATAGTTTAATGTAATTTGTGTTTTTGTATTGACCCCAAATGATATTCACCCAAAATGATAATTGATTTTTGGATTTAATAGTGCTTGTTGCTATTTGAATATGACAAATCCAAATGAGTTGTTGTTGAATCTAACTCTACTTCATCAACTCTTTTTCTTTTGAATTCTAACCATTGAGTTGTTTCATTAAACAATCCCCATTGATGGCTACCAATCAGTGTGGTTCATGTTACTCATCAGCAACTCCTCATGATCTGGATGTTTGCTGTGTGCATACATATGACCATCATCACCCTAACTTATCTGAGAATATATTTGGTCCCCACCATATCAATTCAATTATAAATACACCCATGTATTTTATATTTGACTGATGCACCCATCATGTCTTTCTAATTTTGTACTGTAATGCTCCACCTGTTTTTTCTAATATGAAAACCTGAAATTATGTGTGGGTACTTGATTGATTGGTGCCAACAAAAGAAGACGACAAGTACCATTGACCCCTTGCCTTTCTTTTTTGCATCAAACACAATTTACTACCGTCTCATTTTCAATTCCTACCATATTTGATTTCATTTTTTTTTTTTTTTGTGATGGGAGGCTAGAGTTTGAGAGCTTCAGGGATGAGGGCATGGGTCCAGTTCCATCAAAGTGGAAAGAAATTTGTCAGAATAACACCAAAGCTAGAGTTAATTGCAATATGTCTTTTTGTAAAACCAGTTGTCATCACCTTTGAATGGTTCTTTTTGTTCACAGTTGTCATTCTTAGTCATGTTGAGGGTGAGGTTATCAATGTCATATAAAGGGATTGTAATGTTCTTGAATTCCTGTGTTTTCCTTTTCTTTTTCTTTTTTCTTTTTACCTTTTTGTCTGGTGGCACAAAGTCTAAAACCATTATTGTACTTTGTAATTTGTAAAGAATGGCATTTTCACTCTATTGTTCAGAAGAATACTCATTTTCTTGTCTGTTATCTATATATTATCTGGAAGCTATGCATACATTCACATCCTAAACAGGTGGCCCACAGGACCTTTCTCATTTCTACCGTCCTCATGTCACTGGTAATAACCATAATTCTACAAAATGGTTGTAAGTTTTCGATTCATGTATTAACCAACATGGATAAGCCAAGGATGACACACTGACAGACATAATTAACATGGAAAGCTATTAAACTTTCATAGTATACCAGCCAATATTTAAAACCTTCTCATTGCCTCAACCATGAGTCTCTGGGTTTTTTAAATTCTACCTTTGAGCAAGAAAGAAAAAAAAAAAGAATGGGTTTCTACTGACTACCTTTCAAAGTTCTGTCTCTTTTGGTGATTCCATTGTTATACATTTTAGCTTTTAATATGTGCCACAGTCGTTATCTATTCTTTCACGTTGCAAAACCAATGGGGTAAAACGTTTTCGTTGATTGGATGGGTCCTTATGGTAGCTTTACCAAGATAGGGGTTACATGAATTTTTCTCATTGTTTATATATCCCATCATAAATTCATTTCCATTTGGCCATTGGACACAAAAAAATGGACCAAGAACGTACAACTAATGGTAATGATTTTGTTATAAAAAAAATTTAAAATAAGATTTTGGGTGAAATTCGTTAGTCTTTCTCCTTGTTTATGCTTCTCAATGTAAAGCCATTGCCATTTGGTCGTTTGACCCAAAAAATGGATGAGAAACCTATAAATAATGGTAACGATATTGTTATAAAAAAAATCTTGAAAATACAATTTTGGGTGAAATTCGTGAGTCTTTCTCATTATTTATATATCTCATTATAAAGTCATTTCCATTTGGCTGTTGGACACAAAAAATGGACCAAGAACCTATAAATAATAGTAACGATTTCATTATAAAAAAGTTTTGAAAATAAAATTCTGGATGAGATTCGTTAGCCTTTCTCCTTGTTTATGGTTCTCAATATAAAGTCATTGTCATTTGGTTGTTCGACACAAAAAAATGGACGAAGAATCTATAAATAATGGGAACGATATCGTTATCATAAAACATTAAAAATAAAATTAGGAGCAAAGTCTGTAAGTCTTTCTCATTGTTTATGCACCTCTTTTAAAAGTCATTGCCATTTGCAGCACATCCTTGTCATTTAATTAACTTGTCCTTGGAAAAAACTTTTATTGTTGAAGTGAAGCAATGTGCCATCATTTGGTTTTGGGAATTTATTGAAGTTAAGAGTTAAGAAGATGTGATCGAATTGTAATTATGCTTCATGGCATCTGTGATGAAGGTAGTTGGGAGGAATTGCTTGATAGAGCCACCATCGAGAATCTAACCCACCATCGAGAATCTAACACCTATAAATCTGGATAGAACCTTTGTTGTTCTGAGGAGCCATCCCAATAAGCAATCCAAGCTTGAAGCTTGAGAAGTGGAGTCCATCAAACCGAGTGTGTGAAAAGATAGTATAACAAAAATTAGGCAATTGAAATATGCTCCAAGCTAGCTTCACGTGGCCAGCAGCAAACGATGAAACTGCCTCTGGAAATATTACAAGTAGGAAGATTCATAATCTAAGTGCTAAAATTGAAGAGTGTGTTTGCATTTTTTATTTTATGATCATATCATTCTTGAAAGCCTTTTTTGGCCTGTTGTTAGTTGATTCATGTGTCGTATTTGTTATAGCTTCTATTCAGAAAAAAAAACTAGCTACATGGATTGCAAATGCGAAATGATTATCGGACAAATGCTATAGGAAGATCATGTTGCGAAGACAATGGACTTGGACGGAATCTATAGCCCATGTAAGCTTTTCTCGAATCTTGATTAATGCAATTGCACCATATCTTTTGATTCAATTCTTTTTACCTACATCTCAATCTTGCCTTTTTCTGGTCATTTTACCTACATTTAAATCCATTCCGATGTTCGCTTTGCATTGTATGCTCTCTGTACTAATGAGACCAGATTCGCTGGTGTTTTGATGGGTTTGATATGAGGGAATGCCCATTTTGATTTGGTAGATTCAATCAAAACTGTCTCAGTTTCAAAAAGATTGCAGGGAATTCTACCAAATAGATGTTGCTTTATTGAAAGTATTTTTCTTCAAAGTGTTTTGTTTCTTTTAAGAGATTCAGATTTCCTAAATGTATGGGTATGAATGTTAAAAAAAAATGCCTCAATGCAAGGTCTAGTTTTGATCCATTTCGATGACTGGTTAACAGTTAGTGGGTTCAACCAAAGTGTTCTCTGATTCTATGATGATTGCAGAGAGGGGAGGTGACTATGACGTCGAGGTCAAGGGAGTCAAGATATCTCCAGATCCAGTGGTGAGAGGCAAGCCATCAACTTTCAGCATCTCTGCATTAATCTGGTAAGTTCTTGTTGCCTGGGTTTGATATATTACTTTGGATGTTTCTCTTTTAAGGGAGATTATTTTCTTACTCATTGACTCACTGAGTTTTCCTTTACATGTTACTCTTATAAGGAAGATGAGCATTGAGTTACGAGCTAGATGTATTACTACTTCATACCTTGCTCTTATGGGTGAGATGCACTTCAGGAAAATGGATGACAAGAAGCGCCCACGCGATTTAGTACCTGAAAATGACTATGCAAGGAATCCAGCCACTTCTTCTGACAGTTATAAGAGGAAGAGATACAAAGTGGAAGATGATCGTAGATGATATTCTTTAAAAAGAGAGAGGCGGTCAGCAGGCATGGTTTAGCTTGTCCTTAATAAGGTTGTGGAACTGGGTTGCAGTCATAGAGAAGAAGTTAATGTCCATCCTTGTTTGTGTATATTTGGTTGGTGGGAGGGTTATCACCATCGGCTGTACCATAGTTGCTGATGCTGCTACTATAAAGTCAATCATTGCTTATATTTCCCCTAAAGACATAGACATGACAGTTGTGCTCTAAATTTGTTATTGCATTAACCATTCATTGTATCATTGTTGCACTCGCATCGTTCTGGATAAAGTGGTCTATGTAGCAATCAAGTTATAAGTTTGGAAGCCCACAACTGTTGGGTTTTTATTGCTTTACATTAGTAATTAACAATTACGATTTTGGAGCATTTTCTTTCATTTTTGTTGTCCAACAACGAGACTGGCCTTGACTATAAATTGAGATACATAAACAATGAAAAAGGCTCACAAATTTCACCCAGATTAGTGGTTACTAAATTTTTTTATAACGATATCGTTACGATCCTTTATAGTTTTCAACGATATTGACTCGAAATATATATTGAGATACATAAACAATGAAAAAGGCTCACTAATTTCACCCAGATTAGTGATTTCTAAACGTTTTTTATAACGATATTGTTACAATCCTTTAGAGTTTTTCGCTTCTCTTCCCACTCCCCCAGCAACCACATTAGCCCTGACTATATATTGAGATGCATAAACAATGAAAAAGGTGCACAGAGGTTACCAAGAAGACCAAATTGCATTTATTCCAACAACGAAATCGTTACCGTCCTTTATAGTTTTCAGTCTCAAATTTGTTATCTAGCAAATTACTGGCCTTGATTTTAAAATGTGATATTTAAACAATGGGAAAGACTCATGAATGCACCTCTGGATCTTGGTCCAGGGAAGGCAGAATATGAAGGTTCAAGCCCTCACTATGATCTTCGAACCCCCATGAAAATTGCTAAGGGAATTTGGGGTACAAGGGTTCGAACCTTCGACCCCCCTGGAAAATGGCTCAGGGAATGCAGGATACAAGGGTCGGACCCTCTTCCTGGAAAATGGCCTGAGGAGTGCAGGATACAAGGGTTCGAACCCTCAGGTTGAGGGTTCAAACCTTCGACCCCCTTGGAAAATGGCTCAGGGAATGTAGGATACAAGGGTTCGAACCACCTGAGGAGTGCAGGATACAAGGGTTCGAACCCTTATCCTAAGGGTTCGAACCCTTGTATCCTACATTCCCTGAGCCATTTTCCAGGGGGGTCGAAGGTTCGAACCCTCAAGTATCCTGCACTCCTCAGGCCATTTTCCAGAGGGGTCGAAGGTTCGAACCCTCTTCCTGAGGGTTCGAACCCTTGTATCCTGAATTTTGAAAACTAGATTTTGAGTGTAATCATGAGTCTTTCTTATTGTTTATGCATCTCAATATAAGTTCACCATTATTTTCTTGTTGGATACAAAAAATGGATGAAGATACTATAAATGGTGGTAACGATATCGTTATTGAAAACAATGTCGGGCACAAAATTCAAGTTCGTATGAGTAGGAATTTAAGTTCTTAAAGACTTTCCACCCTAATAAACATCTATAGATTATCCCAGCTGCAATTATCAAATGTTTTTTCTTATGTTTGTTGCTATTCTTAACCTTATGGGATTTATGAATTGATTGGGTTAATTGTTAATGGTGCACTGCTAAAATGTTTTTATGTTTGTTGCACCCATCATGTCTTTCTAATTTTGTATTGTAATGCTCCACCTTTTTTACTAATTTGAAAGCCTAAAATTATGTGGGGCGTACTAGATTGATTGGTGCTAACAAAAGAAGATGACAAGTACCATTGACCATTTGCCTTTCTTTTTCTCATTAAACACAATTTACTATTATTTCATTTTCAATTCCTTTCATATTTGACCTCTTTTTTTTTTATTTTTATGGGAGGCTAGAGTTTGAGAGCTTCAGGGATGAAGGCATGGCTATTATTCTTAGTCATGTTGACGGTGAGGTTATGAAATGTCATATAAAGGGATTGTAACGTTCTTGAATTCCCATGCTCTCTTTACTTTTTCTTTTTTATTTTCACCCTTTTTTCTGGTGGCACAAAGTTTGGAACCATTCTTGTACTTATCTAGAACATCTCTGCAACACAGTTGCTCCACAGACATCCATTTCATGTGGCCAGGCATTGAAAAAATGATTCGGGATAAAGAACTAAACCAGAATAGGCTTTTCTACATGACAAATTGATACCTTATTACAGTCAATTACAACATCAACTTCAATTACAACATCACCATTTCCACAAGTTTCTTCCATTTTCTCTTGTAAGTCTGAGTTCCAGCCCTATCTCTTCAAGTAATCTCTCTTTGTTTTCCTTTTCTCAATCAACATTTATAAAATGGATATCAAAGCCTCTTAGAGTGATTTCCCATTATTGTGAGAAGAGGACTTGGACTACTACTCTCCAAGAGGCTTTAGTTTTGCGCCACATGCATGTGTGCATCAATAAAGAGCTTTCCAATGTTCACTACCATGCATGGTCTCTTCCTTTTTTGCCCTAAGAGAGTTGGATGGGCCTGAAAAATGAAATGAAAGAAATTTGAATAAGATACAACAATCATTCCATGGAAAGAAATTGCAAGCAATTCCTCCCAACTACCTTCATCACAGATGCCATGAAGCATAATTACAATTCGATCACATCTTCTTAACTCTTAACTTCAATCAATTCCCAAAACCAAATGATGGCACATTGCTTCACTTCAACAATAAAAGTTTTTTCCAAGGACAAGTTAATTAAATGACAAGGATGTGCTGCAAATGGCAATGACTTTTAAAAGAGGTGCATAAACAATGAGAAAGACTTACAGACTTTGCTCATAATTTTATTTTTAATGTTTTATGATAACGATATCGTTCCCATTATTTATAGATTCTTCGTCCATTTTTTGTATCGAACAACCAAATGACAATGACTTTATATTGAGAACCATAAACAAGGAGAAAGACTAACGATCTCATCCAGAATTTTATTTTCAAAACTTTTTTATAACGAAATCGTTACTATTATTTATAGGTTCTTGGTCCATTTTTTGTGTCCAACGGCCAAATGGCAATGACTTTATAATGAGATATATAAATAATGAGAAAGACTCACGAATTTCACCCAAAATTGTATTTTCAAGATTTTTTTATAACAATATCGTTACCATTATTTATAGGTTTCTCATCCATTTTTTGGGTCAAACAACCAAATGGCAATGGCTTTATATTGAGAAGCATAAACAAGGAGAAAGACTAACGAATTTCACCCAAAATCTTATTAAAAATTTTTTTTATAACAAAATCATTACCATTAGTTGTACGTTCTTGGTCCATTTTTTTTGTGTCCAATGGCCAAATGGAAATGAATTTATGATGGGATATATAAACAATGAGAAAAATTCATGTAACCCCTATCTTGGTAAAGCTACCATCAGGACCCATCCAATCAATGAAAACGTTTTGCCCCATTGGTTTTGCAACGTGAAAGAATAGATAACGACTGTGGCACATATTAAAAGCTAAACAAGAAATAAAGGCGCATTATATCTAATCTCAAGATCATTGCATCACACCTAATGCTAAGAGTCAAGACATTATTATAGTTTAAATTGCCAAAGGCTGTTCATGTATTATGCCTGAGAAGTTAAAACACAAACTAATTGATATGAAGAACATAGTATCCAAAATCTCTTTTACAAGCATTCTTTTGAGCAAAACTTTTCTCATGGCTAATCTAGAAATCAAAGAAATATCTAAAGGGACTATTATATGTACAGAACACACTACACAAAGTGATGGTTTCTAAAAGGAGTTGTTTCGGTTTCTTCAACACCTGCTACCAGAATTATAAACCAAACCATTACAAATCAAAAGGCAATGATATCACCTCCAATGCTTAGTCATGTCTATCAAGACTTGGGAAGTCATCTGTATTCATCATTTTCTCTGATACACTTTTGAATTCCACAGTGCTCTCCCATTATGCATTGGTAATATCACAACCAAGCAGTCCACCAAAACTAGATGAGAAGCCCAAAAGGAATACATCCTCACATTTATGAGCATTTGGCTCCACCTTGTCCATGAAGGCCTGCCCAGAACATTGTCATGAAAGAAAGTTCATTAATGCTTTTACTAAGGTGGGAAAAAAATCCAAACCATATCAATGCAATTTAAAATAGCAATTGAAATCGACCAAATTGTCAAGAGGAAGTGAAACCAGAATACATGTGGATTTCATGTTCAAATTGATAAAAAGAAGCTCAGGCATATGGATTCCCATACTGACATGTTCATTAGAGTAAGGGGGCCTAACCTGCTTTGGTTTTCCGTTTATAACCTCGAGTACCCACACATCGTTGCTACTAGATTCTGCGGAAACATCCTTTTATGTTAGTTGCTCTGATAATCCATATGATGAAGTAGAAAGCGTTAAAATGTATAACAATGGAATCAGCAAAAGTGACAGAACTTTGAAAGGTAGTCAGTAGAAACCCATTCTTTTTTTTTCTTTCTTGCTCAAAGGTAGAATTAAAAAAACCCAGAGACTCATGGTTGAGGCAATGAGAAGGTTTTAAATATTGGCTGATATACTATGAAAGTTTAGATAGCTTTCCATGTTAATTATGTCCGTTAGTGTGTCATCCTTGGCTTATCCATGTTGGTTGATACATGAATCGAAAACTTACAACCATTTTGTAGAATTATGGTTATTACCAGTGACATGAGGACGGTAGAAATGAGAAAGGTCCTGTGGGCCACCTATTTAGGATGTGAATGTATGCATAGCTTCCAGATAATATATAGATAACAGACAAGAAAATGAGTATTCTTCTGAACAATAGAGTGAAAATGCCATTCTTTACAAATTACAAAGTACAATAATGGTTTTAGACTTTGTGCCACCAGACAAAAAGGTAAAAAGAAAAAAGAAAAAGAAAAGGAAAACACAAGAATTCAAGAACATTACAATCCCTTTATATGACATTGATAACCTCACCCTCAATAGGACTAAGAATGACAACTGTGAACAAAAAGAACCATTCAAAGGTGATGACAACTGGTTTTACAAAAAGACATATTGCAATTAACTCCAGCTTTGGTGTTATTCTGACAAATTTCTTTCCACTTTGATGGAACTGGACCCATGCCCTCATCCCTGAAGCTCTCAAACTCTAGCCTCCCATCACAAAAAAAAAAAAAAAAAATGAAATCAAATATGGTAGGAATTGAAAATGAGACGGTAGTAAATTATGTTTGATGCAAAAAAGAAAGGCAAGGGGTCAATGGTACTTGTCGTCTTCTTTTGTTGGCACCAATCAATCAAGTACCCACACATAATTTCAGGTTTTCATATTAGAAAAAACAGATGGACCATTACAGTACAAAATTAGAAAGACATGATGGGTGCATCAGTCAAATATAAAATACATGGGTGTATTTATAATTGAATTGATATGGTGGGGACCAAATATATTCTCAGATAAGTTAGGGTGATGATGGTCATATGTATGCACATAACAAACATCCAGATCATGAGGAGTTGCTGATGAGTAACATGAACCACACTGATTGGTAGCCATCAATGGGGATTGTTTAATGAAACAACTCAATGGTTAGAATTCAAAAGAAAAAGAGTTGATGAAGTAGAGTTAGATTCAACAACAACTCATTTGGATTTGTCATATTCAAATAGCAACAAGCACTATTAAATCCAAAAATCAATTATCATTTTGGGTGAATATCATTTGGGGTCAATGCAAAAAACACAAATTACATTAAACTATCAAATAAAAGAAAATCATCATGAAACATGATAGCAACATAAATAGAACTATCTCAAGCAGCCTTTTAATACTCTTGATGTTCATGTAGGATTTTGCATCTGACGGGCATCAATCGACTTAGTCCTCTCTCTTTGTACTATATTGGCTATTGGCATATACTTCTAGTCATTTGAACTATGGAGAAATCAATGTATTGATCAGTCATTAATATTTGGCATCATTTACCTTTTCCCTTGGACGAAGGGCCATATCATTTTTTAGCTCTGCATCCATAGTGATAATCCAACAGTCATAACTGTGTTGAAGTCATACTGTCACCAGCCAAGTTTATTAAGTTCTTTCCTCTCCATGATTTTGGTTATTCTTGTTCAGCTATAGGAAGCTACGGAAGCTCATGATGGAACAATCAATGGAAATACATTATTTGACTTGGCCGGGAATGTGATATGGTACATTTTATAAATGGAAGTAAGGCTTGAACATAAATGATGAAGACGATGATGATGTGATGCATTCTTTACCTTTTCTCACAATAATTAGGCCCAGTATATCCATTTATTTAGGATTCTTTCTTTTTAAGGAAACATCTCTTATCCACAAACACATTCAATAACTGGTTGGACATGACCATGGTTCTTTGGTTTTTTTGTATATGATCTGTGCCTATGTGTGTTTCTTCCCAGAATAGTAAATGGTTGTCTTACTCTAAATATTACCTTTTTCATGTAAGATCTGTCTGTTAAAGATTTTCCTAACATTGTTCTAATATGGCCTTTTGATCTTTAATTATTCTTGGAATGCTATAGGAAACTATAGGGAAATTAGATCCTAGCAGGAAAATTGTTATTTATTGTATTCAGCCGCATCTAAAAACTAGGATTTTGTTGAAACAATCCAGGAAAAGCAGACTTTGCTTGGTGTGGCTCATGACCTCACCACGTACATACTCAGCTATTTTACTAGCTTTTGAGCAAACATGATTCCTCATATGGTGTTGTTAAAAAATGCACCTGGATTTCAATTATAGTATATTGTTAAAGATTTACAAGTGGATTTTCTTGGTTTTTCTATAAGGATCTGAAGTTAGAGAAGCTGCTGATTGCCTCGAGAGATTAAAGCATTGGGAGCTCTTAATTTCAAATTTGTTTGGAAAAACAATCCATGGTCTTCTGAATTCTTTGATTCATGTTAATTCATTTTTTTTTCTGATCTTTCCAAATTAGAATCTCCTGTCGTCAATACGTACAGCAAGAAAGTTATTTAGACCTCTAATTTCTACCCTCAACTCATCCACTCTAAGTTGTAGATGGGACTGTAGAAAAAACTAAAAAGGCCCCCAATTTGGTTTAAAATAGGCAAGCAAGAACAGTTCGTTTAGATTGTTGTAGAAGCTAAATTGCTAAATTTCTTTCTCATTTTTGCCTCTATCATTAGGCTGCACCGGTTCATAAGTTGGTTAAAACCCTCATCAAATCAATTGATCAATGAAAACAGGGCTGTTAAATTGAAAATTTATTAAAAAATAAAAGGAGGATTAACAATGAAGATTGGAGTTTTAATTCCAGTAGAACAATAAAGACCAGACTCCATCCTCTAACACAACATACACTCAGAAACTAATTCAGATTGCTTCATGGCCATGCATATTTCCTGTGCATTAATGAAAACATTTTAGTTCAATAAAAAATAAAAAATCAGAATTTATCAATCAAAACCGTAGCATGCTTACAAACAGTTGCAAATCTAACGCCATAAACAAATTCCTTATCTAGAAATAGAGTCATAGATCCATCAAAGCTTACCGATTACCAGCTATAACTCATCACATATCAAAATAGAAAGATATTGGGAAAGGCTTCAGTGATTTTAAATTGAAGAAGAGAAACCACATCAGCACCAAAAACTTGCACCATCTTCATCTTCCTCCCAGCGACAGAGACAGTAAAAGGGAGAAGGAGAAGAGAGATGGCGAGAAGGAGGGAAAGAGAGAGCAGGGAGCGGGAGAGGGAGAAAGAGATCATGGGCACTACAACAATTTACACTATTATCGGCGTTTTTTCCCGGCGCAAGCATTAAACGCCGGGAAAAGTCATACTTTTCCCGGCGAAAAAGCTATTTTCGCCGGGAAAAAATTGATTTTTTTTCGGCGTCATATTATCGCCGGCAAAAGGCTGCTTTTTTCCGGCGCTTTATATTTTTCGCCGGCAAAGTTCCTTTTTCTCGGCGAATTTTTTTTTCCGCCGGCAAAGGTAATTGCTTTTCCAAACAAAGCTTAGTTTTTTCGCCGGCAAAGTTATTATTTTGCTCGGCGTTCTACCCACTTCGCCGGCAAATGTCCTCCGTTCGCGCCTTCATTTGGGCATCGCGCGTTTATTTGGGTTAGACATTTTATAATTAGTTTTCCCGGCGTTTATTTGCGCCGGGATTGTTATCATAAAACATCCCCTCTGCTGCTTATACCCAAAGAAAACAAAAAACGGAGCCGTTCTGCATCTCCCTCCTACATAAGCAAAAAATCGCAACTCCCGTTTTGCATCTCCCTCCTCTCTCTGCATCTCCCTCCCCTTCGGTTGGTGGCCCATTTCCCTCATCTCTCTGCATCTCCCTCCCTCTCGGTCCCTGGCCCATCTCGCCTATTCCATTTCCCTCATCTCTCTGCATCTCCCTCCCTCTCGGTCCCTGGCCCATCTCGCCTATTCCATCTCCCTCATCTCTCTGCATCTCCCTCCCCTTCGGTCCCTGGCCAATCTCGCCTCTTCCAGCGCCCATCTCCCCATCTCTCTGCATCTCCCTCCCTCTCGGTCCCTGGCCCATCTCGCCTCTTCCAGCGCCCATCTCCCCATCTCTCTGCATCTCCCTCCCTCTCGATCCCTGGCCCATCTCGCCTCGTCTAGTGCCCATCTCTGTCTCGTCCAGCCATCTCTCTGACCCATCTCTCTCGTCCGCCATCCTCGAATAGGGCCTTAAGCGAATTGGGGCTTGAAAAGCAAAGGACAGAACACATTGGTGGCGATTTTCACCTCTGTGCCTCTCTCATCTCCCTCGGCATCTCTCTATCACGCTCACGGTCTCGCTCGCCAGCGCATCCTCTCCTTCCCTCTCTCGCAACCGGACTGACACTCAAAGGTAATGGCTCTGCCTCATCTTCCACTTTTAATGGCTTTGTATACACATGATCTATAGCCCCCTCATTAAGTTGATGTGGATGTAGATGAGTTGATAGCAAAAGAACACACGAAAATCTTTAGCTCTAAAAATGGATTTTTTGAATCGGAACATGCTCTTCTCACTACAGCTTGGATTACTTGCTAGTCTGAAACTAATGAAGACTCTGTATAAGATTTATTCCAAGGGCACTTGAAGCAGGAATGTCCATCTTATACAAAGGATTATTAGATGCAGTCAGTTCGACTAGCCTCTCTCTCTCTGGGTTTTGACTTTTGGGCATGGAGTGCTTTGGGCTTTTGATGGGTTTTTCTCACTCGTCTTTAGATGCTTGATGTTAGTGTGTTTCTTGGTTTCATTTTACCTCTTTATTTTTTTTGGGTAAAGACTATTTTATTTTATTTTTGTGAAGACTAGTTTTTTCCTTTTGGATTTTTTGAGTTTTTTCATGGGTTTTGTTATTGTATTGGTATTCCTCAGAAGATCATAGATATATGTCTCTGCAAGGAGTTTTCTTTTTTACCCCAAGCTATGATATCAGAGGTAGACACTACTCAAGAGGAGAAGTTGAGAAAATCAAAGGAAGATTGCACCTGAGAGACTAAGATTTTTTGATGAGATAATTCCTGCTGCTCTTTCAATCAATGTTTCATTTGAAGACAGTACTCTAACAGTTAACATAACTACCTGTACACCTCATCTTACAGTCAAAGACTTCACAGATTCACAATACTACCCATGATCACAAGATCATACAATTTATTGAAAGCATATAAAACTACTAAAACAACTGCAGCTGGGGCCCCTTGCTAGCCAAAGACTACCCTGTGACTCTGTGTCCCACCTAAGCATGATTCATGCAATGGAATTTCAGCTAAGTTACTCATCATATTGTTTATGATGATGGGATGGGATTTGAAGGAATTTTTCCCAATATGATGAATATGTATATCTGAGATTTTGTATTGCCCCTTTTCATATATGAATTTTTTTATTTTTTTTACTGTGAGTTTTTTTTTCTTTGTTTTTTTATAGATCTGTTATCAACATTCTCATGGTGGCAAGAATTTTGAAATGGATCCATGAGATTTAGGTGTGTATTGTGGGGATTTTGATATGGTTACTTCTAATGGTATATGTTTTCTCATTTGTCTTGAAACTGGAGCTTTTGTAGTTAAAGAGATTCCTCTTTGAAAATTTTCATTTAACAACGATGGTAGTTGTGATGGGTTTGTGTGATTCCATTTGCACAAGAAATTTTAATGGTGCTTTGAGACTTTTATAGTTAGAAAGACTTCATTTTGAACAAAAAAAAAAAAAAAACCCTTTGCATACAATCATTTGTGTTTGTGATGGGACTGCAGTATTTTGGCGGATTGGAACTTATTGGGAGAATGGGAATGAATAACTGCAGTATATTTACCATGTAACAAGTGGTAAATATAGTACAGTTTCCTATATTGTTTTGGGGGCTGTAAAGGCCAGAGACAGTAATGTATTTTATGTGATTTCTGAATTTCATGTAACCTTAAATGCAATGGGAATGAATAACTGGCATCCAAATTGGATTAGCAATGATTGATATAAAGTCCCTTTTTTTATAGAGCAGTCTATTGCTTCAACAGACTGCAATGAATGATATACAGTCCCTCTTTTTTTTCTTAAGTAATAACCATTATAGTGATTATATTTTTCGTAACTGGGGAAGTATTCAAATGCACCTGTTGTTTGTGAATCCATAACACAGTACATGGTTATTTTGGAATGGATTTGACGGACTCCATTTTTTTACAAAGTTATATTTTCTTTAATGGAAGAATTTCAGAGTTAATGTTGAAAATGCTACATAAGCTGAGGTTTAATGTTTGGAGACACTTTTTGCAGGATGCAAGGGGCAATGATGTGGATTTCAGCACGTACAAGGGAAAGGTTCTTTTGATTGTGAATGTTGCATCAAAATGGTAAATATATAGAACAAAGTTCCTTGTAGGGGATTGCAACTTATTTTTCCCTTCACACTCCAACAAAAATCAAGCTTAATATTTGGTATATGAAATCACTGATACATTCTTTGGTTGTCCTCTTGTTTTCTCCTGAATACCAATTTCTTCTGTTTGTTACTTTTCTCTGATTCTGATTAAGTTCTTTGTTTCTTTATCTTCTCTAACTTCTTGTTGCAGTGGATTGACCAACTCAAATTACACAGAGCTAGCTCAGCTATATGGGAAATACAAAAATCAAGGTTTGTTGTTGTTGTAATTGATGGTGGCGGTACAAGTGTTGAGATCATCTATTCTACACACCACTTTGGGAGCCAATGCTCTACCCCAGCCATCTTGTGTATGTGGAGCACCGTGCTTGTTACATGGCGTTGGCATTCAGTAATAGGCTTGTTTATTCTTGCCTTATTCAGGTTTTGAGATATTGGCTTTCCCCTGCAACCAGTTTGGTGAAGAGGAGCCTGGAACCAATGAGGAAATCTTAGAGACTGCCTGCACTCGCTTCAAGGCTGAGTACCCCATCTTTGACAAGGTAATTGAACTACCCATTGCGCAATGCTCGTTTCCTTTGCTCTTAACCATGCTATCAAGTGACAACGTAAAAATCCAAGAAGGTCCTATAAAAACTAACAGATGCCATTCATGCATAGAGGCATACCCACACAACATTTAAGAAAAGAAAGGAGAGAGTAATTCATATGGTTTAAGTTTATTGAAAAAGTATGTAGTGTGTCTGTTTCTTTATGATTCATAGTTCATATGGCTCATCTAGTGATTAATTGCTCATACCAAATGTATATGGTGTGTTACCCTATTGTGAATATTGAAAACCATGTATGCAGACTTTTAGAATTCAATTCAACTAATACCCTTATTAAATCTAGCCTCAGCCCTTCAATATAAACATATTACAGCAAACAATTGCTTCATTGTCTATTGAATTTCTCAAACAGCTTTGTTATTTAGATCGACAGTGATATATGTAGGCCACTTCAGTCACACACTCACACATTCATGTCATAATGATGACACATTGCAATGTGCTTGTGCTTGGTAAAGTTGCTTCAATCCCATGATTTTGGTGATCAACTTGGTCTCTATGAAATGTGTTACAACTTAGTTGAGTTGCGCCTAGACTCAAGCAGTATGCAAAAGACTCATCTGAGTCCAAGTGAGTCAGTGAGGACCAACTCCAATCTGACTTGTTGGAGTCCAGCTGAGACTTGAAACCCTGTTTAGCACTCTCCATATCAGCATGATGGATCCCACGGCCTCATCATGGCTGTACAAGTTCAATCAGCATCACTTAACAAATGTACTTGAATGAGCTATTTACTTGGTCATAAGAAATGCCACTTCTGTGAGGTGTGTAGCTTGAATTCAAGTAAGCTCTATATGCTCCAAAAATGTACAGCTTTTGCAATTAAGTGACCTGAGATATCTAGTTTACACTTCTTTGCAACATCTAATCATGGGTAAATATTTGCAGTAACCAGTAAGCTAAGTTTTGGGGAAGTAAGTTCCAAGGACCAATGTGGCTTACATTTTTTCTTCAAGAAGTCATTTCATTCCTTAAAAGAATTTTTTTTTTTTTGAAGATATAAAACAACTGGATTATTTATAAATGATCATGGTCATGGTCATGTGTGCTCACTGATGGTGTGTGTGACAGACCATTAGGATCATTTTGTGGTTCCTTCTACTCAATTCTTCTCTCTTTTTATTCCAAGTGAATTGGAATACTCTTGGAAGGAGAACGTGGATCGCTCGTGTTGAAAGCATTATCTAAACACACTGACAAACTAATAGCTGTCAACTTGTAAAGCAATTAGTGGTAGGTGCCTATTCATTCGTGGTTCAATGATGAGGCACCTCCCCTCCACAGAAACAACCAGCCATTGATCCATGATTGTTGCGTCGATGTTGAAGGACTTGCATAGGGGGGGGTGAATATTTACAAGAGCCACCAAAAAAAAAGAAGGATTTAGACATCAAATTTTTTTTTTTTGCAAATATTATATTCTTAATGATCTAATAATTAACTACTGATTGTGAAGAGCTAGGATGTTGCAGTTTAGAGAACTTGCATGATACACTTTATTAGTTTATACTTGCCTGAGCCCACCACATCAACACTTGGTGAACCATCACTATCAGTCATGAAGCATATAGGTAATGGATGAACAACATAGTGGACATTTGTTGTTTCTTGTAGTTTAAGTGGCATGGGCATAGGTATGTCTTTTTGGAGTGTGCCAGAGCTTTATAATTCTTAATATGACTTTTTGGAGTTTATGTCATTGATTCCTAAAGAGGTCAAGAGTTCACAGATTGGTAGCTACCTCACCTCTTCTTCTTTAAAAAAGGAAAACAAGTAAAGAAAAAAAAGGTTCAGCATCCACTCTATTCGATCCAATTTTGTACCTTCAGTTGTTTCAAAAGGCGTCTCTTTGGGCTTCAGAGCTCCAGATTTCGATGTATTTCCTCAAAATCCAATCTGGGTCACTTGCATTTCTTTCAAATTAGCATGAAATCTTGATGGGTTCTCTTCCTGGCTTTGGTTGAACAGCTTCCAGAGCCTCTAACAGGGAAAGTTTGGAAATTGGATGATTTTGAATCATATCCAGCTCTGCTGGTAAGTACTCACTCTCTTCAGCCCTTCTTTTAGTTTATTGTTTTGTAATTTTCTTCTAGTTTGTATGGGTTAGTGTGTCATTCCATGTTAAATCACCTTCCCAACTAATGCTCGGAATAATATATATGATGATTGCATGTTTCAATTATGGATGTCAGTCCAACTAGTTGTACTGCAATATTAAGCAACCCACTTTTCTTTGTTGGCAATACTGGATTACATATTATATTTTACCTTTTTTTTCTGTTTTGTTGTGGTCAATAAAATTTAGTGTATGTTTGGATGTTCTAATATGAGTTTGATTAGGGAAATGCAGAAAAAAAAAACCCCTTCAATTACCAGCCTGTTGCAGTTTAATCTTCTCTTGTTATCTCAAGCCAAATTTGAAATGGATCCTTATCCTGCTCATTCTGTTTCATCATCCTCAGGGCATGTTTGGCATTTCCCTCTAGGCCCATTTGGGTTTATGTATATCATGTTGAAGTACCTTGGTTTACACATAATCATGAGTTCAGGCATTTGGATATCCCTGTTAGTTTGCTATGAATCCTATATCCAATCAGTGCTCATGGTGGATCTTGAAGCAAATAATCACAAAAAACCAAACTATACTAGAGTTCTGGCATGCTTCTATCCATGCTTGAACTTGAGTGGGAGTGTGATACGGATTTTCAAGATGATGAATCTTCTCCCATGCACCTCCCTCTTGTAACAAGGATGATGGCTTCCTCTTTGCTGAGTTGAGACTTGAAAGGGATAGAAGAGACTGGCCATACTTATTTAGTTAACTTCCAATGAGATTTTTAGTCGATCAAGGTTCTCGAAACTATAGAGGTTTCCTTATTGGGATGTGGAGCTTGTAACTAATTAGGGAATAACTAATTATGGGGTAACAAGTTTTACAACAATTTTGAAACTCAAATGAGTAGTTGTTAGGAAACTCATGGGTCCCACTGTGGTTGTGTAGGATGATACAAGGTCTAATCTGCAATCTCAAAAGCATGGAAATAAAATAAAATGATGATACAAGGTCATGAGATTACACTTACATTGAAAACACTCAATGTACAACATAACACCAATTATAAATACACAAAATAAGCCCCATTGAAGACCTTTTTGGAGCTTCAGTTGATTGATATATTACAATTCCCTGGGATGTGTTTTCCATGTATAGTTTATGATGCTGCTCCTCTCTGGTGCACTTGTCCAAGTGGACACAAGTCAGTGGAATGTTGTGTGATCATCTTTAGGCCTGTCTGCTGCATGTTTTGGTTATCTGAGATTCAGGGAATTTTTAGACCATTTGTTATTTAGCATAAATGGTAATGGATGGCAGCTTTCCATCTGGAAAGTAGTTGCTAGTTGGCTTCATATTTTGTGACAACAGTTCATTTTGTTCTTTTTGTGGTAGATGAACTGCATAGATTCATTTATTCCATCCTTATTTATTTTGATTTTTCGTTGTCCTGTCCAAAGATAGAAATACCTAATTTGTCTCTGAAAAATATTACCTGCAAGAGACCTTCCTAATTCCCATTCAGACCATTACCTATGGCGAACATTCTCGTAGTTTGTGCATTTCATTTTCAGGAAAATTTTGTGTCTTGAGTTAAACATGATGAGTGTACTGCCAAATCATCAACATTAAAAAAATAAAAAAAGTTGCTGATCTGGTGGTACTGTGTTAAGTACCAAGAAAAAACAAAGCAGTTCCTGTTTGCCTTAATTACTCCCTAGATGCAGTGAATCTTCCTTATAAAGTTGTTCATTCTAATTTAGCAATCATCTGAAAAATGTAATTCTATTGGGTGGTATGATATTCTTTAATCTTTTATAATCATTTTCTTCTTTCCGAAATGTAGGTTCTATTTGGATTGGAATATGCACATGCTGTTCAGAGTATCAAAGAAAAACTGGTACTTGAATCTTCAATGTTTGGCAGTTCCAAGTATCCAGTACTTCATTATGCAAATGTCATGTGTTCAGTTATGAATCCATCAGATTATGACAAAGCACTAAAGGGGGAACTGGAGTCCTCCAATGGCTACACTTCTAATGGCAATCTGCTCAAGTGTGTGAACAACAACAATATTCTGAGTCCAGACAATTGCAAGCAAAATACTCTAACTATCACAAGCTATAACCTTGGAGGTCTGACATGGAGCTTACCTCAAGAGCATAACATAACAGATTGCCATATGTTAAAATAGGATGTATGAAGTTTTTTTGAACAATGTTGCAGGTGTTGGATTGGTGCAACAATGAGATGATTGTATATGAAGATGAAATTTTTCATTGGCATTTGAATGTTGGCAAATAGTAGAATGTTAGCATGGATTTTTATTTTGTAATGGTAATGGTAAAGTACTTTTAATATTGTAAGGATATTTGAATATTAATATGAAGTGGAATGAATATTTGGAATAGATAGATGTTGGGTGTGTAGGAGATTTGGTCTTAGATACTAGAATAGTAGTTTCATACTATACAGGTTGGAAGTTGTAATGATGCATATACAGGAAAGAAAATTAAAAAATCAAATAAATACAATACATGAATATTGATTGCCGGCGCAACATTTTCGCCGGCAAAACACCTTCAAAATAATTACTTAAAAAAAATAAATGTTTTCCCGGCGACAAAATACGCCGGCAAAAAATTTTGGAAAATTAATTTTCATAAAATATAAATGTTTTGCCGGCGTTTTTTAAATTTTGAAAAAAATTCCATAAAATATAAATGTTTTGCCGGCGCAAAAAAAACGCCGGCATTAAATTTTGAAAAAAAATTCCATAAAATATAAATGTTTTGCCGGCGCAAAAAAAACGCCGGCAATAAATTTTGAAAAAAAAATCCATAAAATATAAATGTTTTGCCGGCGCAAAAAAAACGCCGGCAATAAATTTTGAAAAAAAAATCCATAAAATATAAATGTTTTGCCGGCGCAAAAAAACGCCGGCAAAAGTTTTTAATCAATTTATTATTGAAAAATAAAGGCATTTTCGCGACGTTTTATACCTCTTTTCCCGGCGAATAAAAACGCCGTTAATGTATTATTTTCCCCGGCGCTAACCTTTTTTCGCCGGCAAAAGTAATTGCTGGCGACCTTTTACCGGCGTATTGCCGGCGCAAGGAAAATCGCCGGCAAAGGTGTTCACCGGCGTTTTATAGACTTTTGCCGGCGCTAAATGTGCAATTTCTTGTAGTGGGGGGAAGAAGGAAGAAAAGGGCTGGGCAGGAATGGGGAAGGAAGACTGGATGTGGGGAATGAGAAACGATTTGGGGAGATAAAGATGACGATGTCGACAGCGCAAACAGCCGGGGTAAACTTGTCCAAAAAAATAGTACGAACACTGAAATTGATGTTTTTTTGTATTTGTAACTGATTTTGGCTAATCCAGGTTTACAAACAATTATTTGGTAAAAATCCCTAGATTAAATTGTTACCGTTTTTCAGCAAACATTCAGTTGGTGATAGAGATCTTTTCAAACCTAAAAATCTTTTTATTAATCATGCTTTATGCCAAATGCTAAAAATGATGTGGCCGTTTTTGACAGGAGAATGACTAGTATATCATAAGAGAATTTATAATATTATCCGCGCCAGTCACCCTCACCCACATGCAGTCTGGGCCAGACATCATCTCATTGTTCATAGGAGAGAATTCTTCAAATCTAAAACCCATCTAAAAAATCAAATCCACACTGTGGATGGATGGAGTGCATCATGTGTCTTACATTGATCAGACTATCAGTCACCATGCCATCATCAAGTGAAAGAATTAACTATCACAGTCAACAGATGAGATCCAATGAAAAAACCCACCTGTATAATGTCACGCCCCCGAACCGAAACCTCGGGGGCGGGAGATGGGATTAAGCATAAAATATATTTTACTTCTCCCAGGATCCGCGTGTGTGAAGACAACACATTCTGAATATTTTGCGGAAGCATTTGTGGCGTTGCGACCCGAAGTCCGTGGCCATTGGATTCCGCGTCGCACTCAACCTTCAGCATATCGCTATTATATCAGGAGTCATATCAGACTGGAGTAACCAACACAATAAAAATACAGAGCTGACAGTAACAGGATATTACATTCCCAAATATGTTCAAGTTACAATTATCAATGTACATTAATTAAGAATCCCAAGAAAAAGGCTAATAAAAGCCATACAGCAAGAAGCTATAAACTACTACCCAAATGTGACGTAGCTCCGATGTCGAGCTCAATGTCTACATGACATAGCCGACAAACCAACCTGCAAGGCATGGCTCCACAGCCAACAAAACACTTAACTCGGGGCGAAGAAATCTGAACCTGAGTACCAAAAGTAGTGGGTCAGACACGACGGTCTGGCAGGTGGATGAAAAGATAACAAATATACTAAAGAGTAAAACCTATAATAAATCATGCTAATCGATCAAGTGCTGCATATAATTAAACGGGTGCAAAGTCGGGAATCTCGGGGAAAACTTGTATTCATTTCAAGCACGGGTAAAACATGAACATCTAATAAAACATGTGTTCGTTTACATCATCTATAATCATAGATATTTGGCAATCGGGTGTTAGTCTAAAACATGTATAAATATAGCGGTATGGCAAAACAACGTTCATTTGAAACTTAAGTAAAAACACAAGTATACAACAAACCAGGTATTCATAGCAGTCTAGCAAAACCAATGTCCATTTGAAACATATGTGAAAATACGGATATTTAACAAATCGGATATTCATTTGAAATCGGTATAAACATAGTGTTCTGGCAAAACAAGTGTCATTTGAAACATATTTCGGAGTATGGATATTAAATAACTCGGTTAATCATTTGAAACAGGTGTAAACATAGGAATCTAGCAAACGCGTGTCGTTTACAGCAAAGCACGGATATTTAATAATACGGGTATCCATTTAAAACATGGGCAATCGTACAAATCAAGTAAAATCATTGATCGTGTGAAACATGTGTAAGAGCATGGGTATTCGCCCAACCGGCATTTATTTAAAACATGTGCGGGTACAAAGAACAGAAGGCAATATAATAATAACTGAATTTACATTGGAGAATATTAACACTTGTTTAAATAACAACTTTCATAAAGGAAACGAATCATTTATCAGAAAACATAAAAGCAATATAAAACATGTCGGGTATCCAAGGAATCGGAAACTGGCAAGATGGCAACCACAAGAAGCTAAGTCCTCTATCACTAAAGCGATAGAGCAATAACTAGGCCCTGATCTCAGTCACTCGAGGTGAGGAGAAACAGGGGATCTCATATCAATACATATACATATACATATACTAGGCCCTGATCTCAGTCACTCGAGGTGAGGAGAAACAGGGGATCTCATGAATGCATATACATATACTATACGGGACCACGGTAGCGAGCCGGGCATCGGGGACCACAGTAGCAATCTGCGGTATCGGGACAAGACCACGGTAATAACCGGGTATCGGGATCCAAGCTGCAGCTGGCGGGACGGGAGGGGGATCTCCAAGTCGGTTGATCAGACCAACAGGGTTATCCAAGCTTAGTGGTGCCGACTCATAGGTCAAATCCAATCGAGACAATGCAAGTAAATCAAGTATGAATACATAATCAAACGGGCAAGACGGGGGTGCTCAAGGGCACACTAACATATCATATGGTGCAATGCACTTCGGGACAAGTAACTGTTACTAGATTAACTCCAATGCTTTCGGGAAAACAAGTCATGTAATGCAAATCTCGGGAAAAGAGGTGAAACAATGAACTATAACAATTGCGGGTAAATATTGATTTCAAGATCTATATAAGTGAATAGGGGTCCCGTATGTCGATTATTGAAATGACTTGGTACTCCTTGAGTTTGAAGACATTCCGGGCTCCTTATGCACTTTTACACTTTTCAAAACTTCGAATGACATCCTTGTGATATGGTTTCTTTCTCGAATGGCCTCATACAATGCTTAGTGAATCTCCTTTGATCGACAAAGCTCAACGCTCGAACGAACCGAAGAGTTCGTTCGAGCGGGGAGCTTTTCGAAATCTGGGGAATTTCGGTTACCTGGCGGTTAGCTGGCGGTTAGCCGCCGCTGGGGCAGGCGGCTAGCCGCTGGCTGACCGCACAGCTGACCGCGGCTGGGCTGCAGAAATGCAGCTTACTGGAAAGCTGACCGCCAAGTGCGGTTAGCTGGCGGTTAGCCGCCGATGTGTTCGGCGGTTAGCCGCTGGCCAACCGTGGAGCTGACTGAGTTTTGAGGAGAAGAAGTGTGCTCTCTGGAAAAGCCACCGTGACATTTCTGCTAGCTGGCGGTTAGCCGCCAGTCACCAGGCGGCTAGCCGCAAGGTGACCGCAGGCTGACCGCCAGGTGCGGGAATACCCACTGTAATCAGATTTTTAGCCATTTCTCCTCCTTAAAACCATTCTCCCCACTTTTACTGAGTCCCTACAAGAAAATTGAGCTAAGAGCTCCTCCAATGCATCCATCTACACTTCTCCATTACTCCATCATGTGTTCATTCCATCACTTCTTCCATCAATATCAAATCCAATGCAATTAAAGAAAGAAGGAAACCATTTCCCAAGCATTCATATAGGATATAACCAAAGGACAATACATGCTAAACCAACATGTTTACAAGACATTAAATGACTTAGCCAACCACATTCCTCATGAAAACTCCAATGAAAAGGTAAAACTAAACATCTCCTTTCTTCTCACTTAAACCCAAACCAAAGGGGAGAATCCCCATTGTATACAAGGGTCCATTTGCCATAATCAAGGGGTAATTAAAAACCATTGATCCCATTTCCAAGACAATAGATTAGTTGGCCAAACTCTTTAAATGAGCTTCTATTTCAAATCCATACAAGCTAGTAAACATAAACATGGGTGGGAAACCAACCCCATTCATTTCAAGACCATGTGAGCAACTTTGACAATTTGGAAGCATATCTTTCCAAGAAATTAACAAGAGAGAAACAACCATTGATATGCAATTTCGAAATCAATATATATATATATGGCAAGAAGCACATGTGAAAACATGTATTCAATGATCAAGGACAAGTAATAAAATTTAGGATTTTCTCATAAAACTTTGATAACATTCAAACCATCCATTCATCCACTTGCCTTGGGTTCCAATCTAGCAAAACAAGCCTCTAATCACCTCTCAAGCTCAAGATCAACAATCTCTACAAAAACCCCCAAAACAAACCCTAAAATGGGTTAAACAAAGAAAGACAAAGAATGGGCTCAAACCCAACTAGAAAATAGCACCTAAGGGAGAGCCATAGCACATACAAGGAAAATGGGAAGGAGTCTTTACCTCTAAGGCCATGAATGAACAAGAAGGAGCTTGCAATAGGGGCTGCCCACCTTGGTTTCCCACAAAAATGGTGTCAAACAAGAGAGGAGATGAAGGAGAGGAAGTTGCCGGAGTTTCCTCGTCGGATTGGTGGCTTGGAGGCTCCATAAGAGCAAGAGAAATGGAAGAAATGGAGAAGAGGGGCTGCTGGCACTGTAGCTATGGAGGTTTCAGTCGATGGAATGGAGAAATGAGGGAGAAAGAGAGTGGAGTCACTTTTATAATGGGTGGGTGTGGGTCCCACTACACTCAAAGCTTGCAAAGGGTAAAACATCTATTTGTGGGCCTCGGATGCGATCGACGAAGGAGAGAAAGATGTTTCTCAAAAAATCTAGTTTCCAAAAAGTATAACTTTGGCATGGTTCTGGGATCTCGAAATTTGGGTCCAGATTTGGTGTGAAAAGACTGTTTTGCCCTCCGGGCTGGAAAAACTGATTTTCGGAGCTTCGAATGGGTACGGAGTCAACACGAAAGTTGTAGAGGTTAACAAAATGAGTCAAATGAGGCTAAAAAAAGAATTATCAGGAATTCTAATAATCTCCCAATCTCGCGCAAAGTCACTAAAAGAACCCCCAAAGGGTCCCACTAATCACAAGGGCCCTCAAAATTCCCCAAAACTAGAGAAAAACCATTCTAGCTCACAAACTCAACCCAACAAATACTAATCCCACTAAAAGAAACTAATCCACAAATAAACAACACTAATCCAAGAGATTAGGGGTCGGGTTCTCACATATAATATCTAAGTTAGATTAATTATCATTTCTCAGTTATGACACCACATTATGGAGACTGATATGCATGCACCAAGACACACAAAAAGGATCAGCCACCACAAAGTCTCTTTTGTATGAAAGAATCACACAGCAGATGATAAGAAAGAAATCAATTAATTTTGGTAGTTGGAACAGTTAGAACCTGAGTAAGAGAAATGCTACAATTTTTTCAAAGTGAAGATGGTAACACAGAAAAAACATGCATAAGTTTCTTGAGAAGGCAACTACTAATTGGAATGGGGAATGTGACATGTGGCAAGGTCTTTTTGCAAGGCCTGCGGGTTAATACATGGAAGAAATTTTAACAACCCAACGATCTGAAAAAATCAAAATCAAGCTAACTGAAAGTGGTAACACAGATTCTGAAAATTTTCCCATTAAGATTGGGAAAACAGAGATAACATACATTCTTGAGAGAAGCTAATTAGTGGGTAGCAAGTGAATTAGGAAAACATAACAGAGCATGCAGGTTTCAGACAATGCCCTGAAACAAACTGTACCTCTCAGCAGTAATTTTAAGCATATAATATGTTGCTAATCAAACACCATGTACTACTTGCTATAAATTTATTTGGACTATGTAAAAAACTTCCTATTTTATTTGGGTTTAATTTTATATGTGGAAGTGTTGGTAGTCAAGTCTCATGTGTTTTTTTTTCTAAAAAGAGATACTTATAAATATTTTGTTGTGCTTGTTTGCTAACTTTGGATTCAGAAGTATGCAGTCAGCCCTAGGTGTTGACTCCTATGTTTGTTCTGCATCAATTCACAAATCCATGGATACCATTTAACTCTGAATTCCATTACCCTCAGGTGATATAGAATGAACATTCTATTGACATGAGCATCTTCCTTTTTCCTCATCAGTTTTGCATGGCAAACCCAGCCTAATGACTTCATTTTCTCAAATTGATACATTAATTCTCAACGTGCTGTGTCATCTACAGTTTGTTGTCCATGAACATAATCTCCTTGAAGAGGTCATCCGGTATGCTTCATCATCACTTTTGTTCTAGTAAAAGCATCATTAAATCTGATTCTGGCGACAAAAATCGTGAGTGGATTGAGCATCATTACATTTGGTACTGGGTTTAAATAATTTTCAGAGTGTTGCATCCAAATCTCTGTCTAGTGGAAAACTCTCAGTGTCCAATGACTTGGGCATAATGACTATATCTTTTGCCTCTGGCAGATTGATGTCCATCTCAAGTGGGTTGTCTGGGTTGATGTGTAGTAGCAAAAAGATGAGCACATTTTCACACCGTTTTCATATGAAATTTAAGAGGTCCATATTATAGGGGTCCATATTATTTAAGAGGTGAAGAATACAAGGAGGGGTGAAGGAGATGCGGTAGCAATGTGGGGCATGAATTCGTATGTATTTTATACAATGGTATTCAATCAAGCTCTAGGGTGCCTATATTGGATAACACTCTGCAATCAAGAGTCTTATTTGAACCCATCTAACACAGCAATTAACAAAAAGTCAATTACTAAAAATAACTATTGTATCTTGGATAACACTCTGCAATTAAGAAGAAAAATCTATCATAGATGTTTCTAGTGTATTCAAGTTGTCCTCATAACACACACACACATTGAAATTACGTTTATAAACAGATCCCATCCATCTATCATTGAATTAAAAAATGTAGTATTAAAAAAGACTACAACCACAGTGAACCAAAAAAGTTAATAACTCATCATAAGGTTTTGCATTTCAGAAGAAAAAACTACTTCTCACCACATAATCGCATCTAGCAGCACCATTTTTTGGAGTATGAGTTGCAAGCCACGTTTGTGTCCGAGTGATCTCAACTCCAGGATTTTGTTGCCTCTGAAAAAAAAGGGAGCAAACATCTTCATTACAAAATTAGTTAAATGGGAAAAACTAAAAAATAAAAAGCACAGTGCTTACCAAGTTTTCTGCAACTCTAGCTTGGCCCATTCTACCGGAGGTATGTGGGCTTTTCAATGCTTTTCTTGCTTCCTTCCCATGGCTCTTCTTAGTTATTGACGCTTCTATCGAACACATGTCAAGGAACTTCTCCCAGTCTTCTTTCTTTACCTTTTTGGGTGGGTTATTTTTTCTCTTAACTTTTGTTTGATATTTATCATAAAAATCCCTACGTAGCTTTGACTTCCAATTCCTCCAATGTGCATTTGCCTTTTTTAGCACATATGCTTTGTTCTCAATTGGAACTTCAAACATACTTTGTTTAATAGACAATTAATAGATTAGTCATATGTTAGGAAAAAAAAAAAACCAACTATATAAATGGGTACTCACTCTAACAATCTCCCACACATGCTCCTTCACTAAAATTGGCACTTGTGACCAGTTATCAATACAAGGTGATATGTTGGATTTGGCAACCTTCCCTATGGCCGAAGATAGCTTAGCTGCATTAGGACCATTGGCTTGGCCACATAGGCTAAATGTAACACGGGGAAGATGACTCGCTACAAATGTCATTTTAAGTTAGTCATATTACGTAGACTAGTGAATATTGAAAAAATTAATGTCGCAGTACATACTCTCATGGGATAAACATCCCTGTAAATTAGATGTTGGACTTGCCACCGTTGATCTGTCATGCGACATAGTGCCTGAAACCACAAGAACTGCATTAGAAAATTCATGACATTATAAATATATCGGCATGCGAAATAAAGCTGAATTTGATTCATAGGCATTAAAAGATAACGTGCAAATGTTGCTAATAGACATTTATATGCTAGCACGAACGTTAGTATTAAAAAGCTTGTCATATGTGAATTTACGACTTAGATCTCCTCGTCATCAACTATAGCATCTTGCAATGTTGCGCTTAAGTTACTTCCATTAGTTCTAGCCTCGAAGACTAAGGGATCTTCAAAAGAGTCAACGTCCTGATTCAATTTCTTTGGAACATCCAAGACAACATGCCAATCATCTGCTGGCCTACTATGATCTTTACAGTAGAACACTTGAGTGCCTTGAGAAGCTAGAATAAAAGGCTCATCATCTTCCTTTGAATTTCTTTGCAACCTTCTCAAGTTGACATATATCAAGTTAGTTGCTGGATCAACATAGCAGCCATGTTTGTCTTCTATACGAACCCAGTCACAATAGAATACCACTTGTTTACAGTCATGGTAATCTAGTTCCAAAATTTGTCTGATAACTCCATAGTAAGCGGCCTCTTCATGCACAAGGTTTGTGTCCCCGACGCTTGACCTGAAAGCGATTAATGCCTTCATTGAGATCCCACTATTCTGTGTTGTTTTATTCATTTCCGCATCCAAAGTATTAAATACATATCCATTTATTGCATATGCATTATATGAAATGGCTTCAAATGATGGTCCATCAGCAAGCCTTTTCATAACATTGTTAGTTACGTTTCTTAATTCTTGTCTAGCCAAGGAATGTATTCAATTGCTTTTTCTGTTGGCATAGCGCCTCTTCGATTCTGAACAATGGACCTTAGGCTTTAAATGTATTCATCATATTTCTTGATTAGAATTAACCAACACGAGTTAGATTGTCGGTCTCAATAAATGCAATATATTCATAACGTACATTTTAAGATCTTGTAAGTTTACTTACCCCTCCCACTCTGCATTCTCAGTATAATGTTTCAACACCCATTTACGAGCTTGCTGGTATTGTACAGAAGTAAGATTGTAGACCTTCCCATTTTTATCAATAAGGTAGGCACATTCACCATCCTCATCCATCCATTTCCCATGTCCTTGCTTATGGCTTCTTTCTATACTATCTGGCATATAATTCATGGCATACAACATGGATTCCTCCATTAAGTAACACTCTGTAATGCAACCCTCTGGATATGTTTGATTCACCACATAACGTTTATATGCCTTCATCTTCCTGATACAAGTTGGCTAAATCAGATACCAATGCTAATTTTTAAAAAATTAGTTAATTAGGAAAGAACTCAAATTAACAAAGATGTTATAATTACTACTCAAAAGGATACATCCATCGATATCTAACAGGTCCGCAAAACATCGCCTCCTCTGCCAAGTGCACGACTAGGTGTATCATTGAAACAAAAAAGGACGGAGGGAAGTATTTCTCAAACACACAAAGTGCTACCACGATACGTTCTTGCATCTTTAAGAGTTCTTCACAGTTGATAACCTTTGAGCATAGGACATTAAAGAATATTGATAAGTCTCGAATTGTAGAACGTAATGACTTATGTGACTCAAAAGCGTGCATAAGCAACACTGGTAATAATTGTTGCAAAAGGATGTGATAATCATGTGACTTCAGATATTTTAGCTCCTTCTCCTCCAAGCTAACATTGTGTCTCTAACATGCACTATATCCGATCGGAACCTTTAAATGATATACTGTTTTACATATCAAATCTTTCTCCATTCGAGATAGAGTGAAAGGAGCATCTGGAAATATCCTCTTGCCATCTTTTTCAATTGGCCACAACTTTTTTTTAATCCCCAACTCTTGCAAGTCTTCTCAGGCTTTAAGATTATCCTTAGACTTGCCCTTTGTGTTCATGATGGTTGCAAATAGGTTTTTTGCCACATTCTTTTCCACGTGCATTACATTCAAATTGTGTCGAATAAATAAATCCTGCAAAATAAAAAAAATTATGCTATTACTTTAGTTAACTAAATAAAATTGTATTAATTGAAAGAATTTGTTAGAGCGCACCTTCCAATAAGGCAAGTCAAACAAAATAGATCTCTTTGACCATGGAGCATTCTCATTCACCTCTGGACGTTTTCTCTTCCTCAAAGAACCTAGTTCTTTTCCGAATTTAGTATGTATAGTTTCCATTTTTCTTAACAATTCTGAACCATTCATACGCTTAGGATTCTTCTCATGTTCTTCACTCCCATCAAATTGGGAATTTTGGCACCTAAAAGGATGTCCCATATCTTGTAGCCACTTTCTATGCCCCATGTAACAAAACTTTTTCCCATTATTTAGCCACAAAGATTTTGTTCCTTCACTACACACAGGACATGCATACTTTCCTGCAGTCTTACAACCCGACAAATGACCATATGCTGGAAAATCATGTATAGCCCATAACAAAATTGCTTTCATTGAGAATCTATTTTTATTGGACGAGTCATATGTTATGGCTCCTGTGGACGACAAATCATTCAACTCATCCACTAATGATTGCAAGTAGACATCGATGTCATGTTCTGGGCCATATGGCCCAGGAATCAATAATGTTAACATAGTGAATTCCTTCCTCATGCATAAAGATGGGGGAAGATTGTATGGAACAACCATAACAGGCCAACAACTATAGGAGTTATTCTTTTTCCCAAATGGATTAAATCCATCCGTCGCAAGTCCAAGACGAGCATTACGTCCTTGCTTGCAAAGTCGGGCCATTTACGGTCAACTTGTTTCCAAGATGATGAATCCACTGGATGGCGCATGATCGATTCATCTGCTACTAAGCTGGCATTCGCATGCCATCTCATGCTCTCCGCAATCCAGGGTACACTATGAAAGTCCGGGGATCCGAACCCTAGAGGGGGGGTGAATAGGGTGAGCTTCAATTATGACCAATTTTAACCAATTTTAACTTATTTAACTTAAACTAGTCACAAGTGGTGATTACAAATAAAATGCGAAAGCTTAATAAAAACAATCGCCACAAAGCAAGCACCATCACACAAGGATTTATAGTGGTTCGGCCTTAATGCCTACATCCACTACCGGCTTGTGATCCAACACCCCACCGGATTTCTACTATTTATGCTTTTCAATAGGCTAAGCAATAACCTTTACAATGATGTTTTTCAAGGCTTAACATCAACCTATACATTATGCTTTTCTTAGGCTAAGCAATAACCTCTTCAACCAAAGGTTGGTTATCTCTCTAATGAGTGTCTAAAATACACTTGATGGAGATTCAATTAAGCTCATTACATTTGCCTCTAAAATAGGCGGATATGAAAATGAAAATCTAATACACACACACACACTATGAATGCAAAGATGAAAGCACATGATGTGTGTGTGTGTGATGTCCTCAATCATTTTGAAAATGAAAGCTCATAAATGTATGCCTAAGGCTTTTGAAAGTTTTAGCTTATAAAAACATTTATGATTGAGGAAAGAAAGCAAGTCACATGTTAAAAGTAACAATTTGTTAATGATATCAAAGATTCACAAGTTGTATGAAATTAATTAGCTCTAAACATGTGATGCATAGGGATGTCAATCAAATCAACAATGTAGCTCATAAAACTTAAAAATAGATTTGATTGAAATTAGGGGACAAATCATATGTAATTATAAATACAACTTGAAAATGATATACCTATCAAAGTAAGGCAAGTTGTGAAACTTTAAAACAAAGTCACATATGAATTGTAAAGATGTTGAATCCAAAACATAAGATATATTTGAAAGAGATTTTCTTATGATGGAGAACAACAACCATAGATTCAACCAAGTATAGGAATCATGTTACATATAATTTCAAAGATTCTTTCATTAACATGATCTACTTAGATTTACCAAATAAAGTAGTACTTGGATTGAATCAAATGGTGATGCATCCAAAACAATAGATCAATTCAAGACATAAATATGTTAAGGACGCAACAAATCATAGTTTAACATGCTACTAAAGATTTACCAAAGATAAAACAAAACATGAAAACATTTGATTTGTAAAGATGTTGAATCCAAAACATAAGACAGTTTTGAAAGTGATTTTCTTATGTTGAAAAACAACAACCATAGATTCAACCAAGTATAGGAATCATGTTACATATAATTTCAAAGATTCTTTCATTAACATGATCTACTTAGATTTACCAAATAAAGTACTACTTGGATTGAATCAATGGTGATGTATCCAAAACAATAAATCAATTCAAAACATAAAACATGTTAAGGACACAACACCTCATAGTTTATCATGCTACAAAAGATTTACCAAAAATAAAACAAAGCATGAAAACATATGATTAAGGAAAGTAGAGCCTACTTGGTGATTTAACTTCATTAATCCAAGTTTTAGCTTTCCTAATGATCCCCTTCATCCCTTAGTTCATTCCCCTTTGATTTGCCTCAAAACCCTTCAAGGAGGGCCTTAAAATTCCCAACTTTTGGCAAAGGAAAGAACTCATATTTATAGCCAAAACAGCCCAACGGCTAGTCCCCGGTCGACCTGGAAATAGGGCTCGGTCGACCTGGCCTTCACAACGGCTATATTTCTGACCGTTGGAGCTTCAGAACCCAGTCTACCTGTAGGGGACCCGGTCGACCGGCCACACTGCTGGTCGACCCCCTGGGACCAAAATTCCCATAATTGCATATTTTCAAAGTATTTCTTTGTGGGGATTTTTGGGCCACTGAACCAAGCTTGGAAACATGTTTTAAATCAACCTAGGATGTTTAAAAACATGAAACACAAAAAGCCTAAAATGATTTGAAAGATTTAAAACATAGGCTTGCTTGATTTCTAAAACTCTTTTAAAAAACAAATGCATCCAAGTTTTAAAAGCAAATCATGCATGAATTGATACTTTTACAAATCTTAAAAGCAATGCATGAATAAATCAAGATTTCAAGTTTTTATAAATCAATGCATATGTGTGTAAATCAAATGATGCTTGAATGATTATGCATCCATCAAATTGCAATCTACAAAATCCCTAACACACTATACAGTCTTTGCAATCTTGGTGTCAATGGAAAGTATCTTAGTTTTTTCTAAGGCAGAGGTTTTTTTCTTGGTTTATCCGAAGTCTCTGGTTACCATCTGCTTTCACCACATGTAGGACAACTGTCCTTATCTTCATGCTCTCTCCAGTAAAGTATGCAATCATTACGGCAAGCATGGATAATCTTATAATCCATGCGCAAAGACTTGATCATTTTCTTTGCATTGTAGGTGGTATCCGGCAAAGTGTTTTCGAGTGGCAAAATATTTTTTATCAGTTTCAGCAACGCCGTGAAACTCTGATTAGACCATTGAAATGTAGCCTTCAAGCTTAACAAATCCACTGTCGCAGACAACTTTGTATGTTGAATTTGACACGAAGGATACAATGGTTTTATCGCATCCTCCATCAAATTCTTGTACCGAATATCGTCCGTTGAATAATCTTGAGATTCTACAAATTCTTCATTAGGAGCTTCATGAGAGCATGGAGATGTATTACCTCCCATATGAGCTTGAGATTCAATCTCGTCATGAAAATGTTCAAATACATCATTGACCATATCAACCATTCTTGGAAACATATCACTCAATCTTTCCATCCTACCGCCCTCTACGTTCATGCAACTTTTTGGATGGATTTCTCCATGATGAATCCATGTTGTGTAACTTGTATCTATACCATGACAAATTAAATGATCATAAATATCTCCTAATGTTTTCTTCCCTCCTTTCAAATTACGACATTTGACACAAGGGCAACAATACCAATCATCACCCCTTAATTTCTCTTTATTAGCTTCTATGAATGCAAAAAACGACTTAACCCCTTCTAAGTATTCAATCGAATGCCTTGGTGCCATCATCCACGCCTTGCTTTGAGACATTTTCTGAAATATAAAATTTATAGAATATGACCCACATAATATGTTTCATCAATATTCAAAATGAAAAATGAAGAACTACAATCCAAGATAATAAATAAAAGAGGAGATCATTTGACAAATGTTTTGTTCAGACATGGTCATCAATATATGATGGAGCTCAACGGATCAATGTTCTGCACACCTTCTCATTGGCCCCAAATGTGCAAAATGATTCCTAAAAATCATTTGCATATATAAGAATTGAGAATTCATAAAGTATCATCTGACACTTTTTTCAAGTTTTTCTCAGTTTCAACATTTATCGATTCAGGACAATGAAAGAACTATACTATAGGAAATTAGAGATATTATTTGCTCCTTTTAATCTTTCCTGTAAAGCTTGGCTTAGTAGGGGAAAAGTCATTCAATTAGCTAGAAAACTTCTGTTGATCTCAGGTTAATTAAGAATGAAAAATACCAACTAAACAATAACCTAAAATCTAGATAACAATTCAATTTAGTTACAAAGAAATAGTAACATTATAGCGTCAGAAAAGAAATATGTTTATGAGGTATGGACTTGGACAAGATCACACGCTGTAATAAAAAAGAAGTGTCTAAAAGTCATATGAAATACTTAACTCTCATGTCAGACTACAAAAGAGAATAAAACAGTTCAATTGCTATATGTTGTGTGTATGTGGAGAGAGAGAGAGAGAGAGAGAGAGAGATTTCTTTTCTCTTCCTAGGAAGGAGAAAGGGAAAATGGAAAAATACTTATTTTATTCAAGTCAACATACACACACATGAGACCTAGGTCATATAAGCCACAAGACCCACTTGCAAGTTTTAATACAAGTCAAACTTCTGCCCCTAATTCTCTTTATAAAAATAACCACTGACAATCCTAATACATTAAAAAAAGACTTACTAAAGAAAGTTATAATCTAACATTGATTTCAGTATGTGCTGCATATATTTTATTTTCTGTATAAATTACTCATGTAAATGCATTACAATAACACAAACTACTTGTATTAGACCCTGCTTTCTGATGGTATTGAACATAAAACCACATGGCCCACCCTATGACCACTAATATCTTTCTAAAAAGATAAATGGTTAAGTGATCTTATAAAGCTCATGATTCATGAGCACATTTATTGCATGTACTATAAGGTCCTTGATGTTCCATGAAACCTGCAGAATTGATGGTAATAATAATAAGAAAGAGTGTATTTGTATCCTTTTTTCTTAATGATTTGTAGGCATATGTATGGGAGTAGTCATATTCTATTAGAAAATTGCTACTTCTAAACAAAATGTTGTAATAAATTAAATGCCTTAAACCTTGGTTAACCCACAATTGTTTTTAAATTTGAAACATCCACAAATGTTCACCATCCATTTGATGTCTGCCAATTGGACCATTATCATCATCCATTTAGAATCACTTTAGTTTTTTCTAATAAAGAGGGATCCATGACCTCAATGGTTTGGATTAACATTCAGGAATACAATATGTGCACAATGGCAGTTCGCATAACATATGAACTAAATCAAGAATAGTATTCAAAGCTTATGCATCCTTTTCAAGATTAGGTGACAGATTAAAATATATATATATATATATTTAAGGAGATTAATGTTAACAAAACGGCAACACAACAAACAAAAGTGGCCCTGCTCAAATTGTGGTGATTTGTTGTCTTCCTTGTTACTGTAAATCCATGGGGATCCGAACCCTAGAGGGGGGGGGGGGTGAATAGGGTGAGCTTCAATTATGACCAATTTTAATCAATTTTAACTTCTTTAAAACAAACTAGTCACAAGTGGTGATTACAAATAAAATGCGGAAGCTTAATAACAACAATCACCACAAAGCAAGCACCATCACACAAGGATTTATAGTGGTTCTGCCTCAATCCCTACATCCACTACCGGCTTGTGATCCAACACCCCACCGGATTTCCACTATTTATGCTTTTCAATAGGCTAAGCAATAACCTTTACAATATGCTTTCCAAGGCTAAGCAATAACCTTACAATGATGTTTTTCAAGGCTCAACATCAACCTATACACTATGCTTTTATAGGCTAAGCAATAACCTCTTCAACCATAGGTTGGTTATCTCACTAAATTAGTGTCTAACATACACTTGATGGAGATTCTATTTAGCTCATTACAATGCCTCTTAAATAGGCGGATATGGAAGTGAAAATCTAATACACACTCACACTATGAATGCAAAGATGAAAGTACATGAAGTGTGTGTGTGTGGTCCTCAATCATTTTGAAAATGAAAGCTCATAAATGTAAGCCTAAGGCTTTTGAAAGTTTTAGCTCAAAAACATTTATGATTGAGGATAGAATGCAATCACATGTTAAAAGTAACAACTTGTTAATGATATCAAAGTTACACAAGTTGTATGAAATTAATTAGCTCTAACATGTGATGCATAGGGATGTCAATCAAATCAACATGTAGCTCAAAAACATAAAAATAGATTTGATTGAAATTAGGGGACAAATCATATGTAATTATAAATACAACTTGAATATGATATGCCTATCAAAGTAAGGCAAGTTGTGAAACTTTAAAACAATAATACACATATGATTTGTAAAGATGTTGAATCCAAAACATAAGATACATTTGAAAGAGATTTTCTTATGATGGAAAAAAAACAACCAAAGATTCAACCAAGTATATGAATCATGTTACATATTTCATTAACATGATCTACTTAGATTTACCAAAGATAAAGTACTACTTGGATTGAATCAAATGGTGATGTATCCAAAACAATAGATCTATTCAAAATATAAGACATGCTAAGGATACAACACATCATAGGTTAACATGTTACTAAAGATTTACCAATGATAAAACAAAACATGAAAACATATGATTTGTAAAGAAGTTGAGTCTAAAACATAAGATAGTTTTGAAAGTGATTTTCTTATGATGGAAAACAACAACCAAAGATTCAACCAAGTATAGGAATCATGTTACATATAATTTCAAAGGTTCTTTCATTAACATGATCTACTTAGATTTACCAATTCAAGTACTACTTGGATTGAATCATATGGTGTTGTATCCAAAACAATAAATCAACTCAAAACATAAAACATGTTAAGGACACAACACAAACATAGTTTAACATGCTAGAAATGATTTACCAAAAATAAAACAAAGCATGAAAACATATGATTAAGGAAAGTAGAGCCTACTTGGAGATTTAACTTCATTAATCCAAGCTTTAGCTTTCCTAATGCTCCCCTTCATCCCTTGGTTCTTTTCCCTTCTATTTGCCTCAAAACCCCTCAAGGAGGGCCTTAAAATTCCCAACTTTTGGCAAAGGAAAGAACTCATATATATAGCAAAAAGTGCCCAACGGCTAGTCCTCGGTCGACCTGCAAACAGGCCTCGGTCGACTGGGAAGGCACAACGGTCAAATTTTTGACCGTCGGAGCACTTTTGGCCCTGACGGCCTGCAGTGTTCCCGGTCAACCGGGACCTCTGCACCGGTCGACCGGCGACACTGCAGGGATCCCAAATTCCACTTTTTCAATTTCAAACTTATTCTTTGTGGAACTTAATGGGCCATACAATCAAGCTTTAAAAACATGTTTTAAATCATTTTAAGGGTTTTAAAACATGGAACATAAAAAGCCTAAAACATTTTGAAAGATTTAAAACTCATGGGCTAGCTTGATTTTCTAAAACTCTTTTCTAAAACAAATGCATCCAAGATTTAAAAACAAATCATGCATAAATCAAAACTTTTACAACTCTTAAAAACAATGCATGAATAAAACAAGATTTCAAGTTTATCTAAAACAATGCAAGTGTGTAAATCAAATGATGCTTGAATGATTATGCATCCATCAAATTGCAATCTACAAAATTCCTAACAATCTCCCCCTTTGCAATTTGATGGCAACACACTCACCACTGAATATACACACTAAGTCTTCAGCTCCCCCTCAACTGGACAAGTCTTGAAATCTTCTTGGATGCTTCTCTTAGCTTGGGCTCTTTTCTTTTCTTTATTCTTCATGATGCTTGGAGCTTGATCATTCTTCAATCTTTCTTTCTTTAGCCAAGCATCTTCTTTAGCTTCCAAGCTTTCTTTCTTCTATTTGCTCTCCCCCTTTGACCATGCCTCTTTCTCCCTTTGGCAAGGTATGTATTCTCTCCCCTTGTAGAAGATCATACAAAACCTCCCCTTAGGAAGCTTTGAAATTCTCTTCACCCTTTTGAGAACTTGCATACTTTCTCCCCCTTTGCCATTAAATTGCAAAGGTACCTACACACATGAAACAAGGAAAATACCTTTAGTAGCACCTGTTAACAAAAGAAATCGAAAGTGAATTACATAACAGGCTATCATGTGTGGAATTAATCTCTAAGGGCTCAAAGGCAATCCTAGGGTCAATTTGATCAAAACTAATACTTCCTATGAAGGTTTACACTCCCCCTCAATCCATTCTCTCCTTTTGTCAACATATTGACAAAGATTTAACTATTAGATGCAAGAAGAAGATGGTTACACCAATTGAGGGTCAACTTCAAGGAAAGGATTAGATTCATTTAACTATAAAGCTCAATATGATCAAATTGCCAAAAGAGAGCAAGGTCTAAAGAGAAAAGCAATCATGGATACCAATTGGAAAAACCAAGAATACCAATTGAGATTTAAGGATAAGACTTTTAAACACAATCACTCTAAAATGGATTTAAAAATATAACTATTAGGAAAAATCCAAATTAGAGCTATCCATGATGAAATGGGGTTTATTAATCATAGCATCAAATAATCTAACTATGGAAAGCATATGCTATGAAGGTTTTGAAAATCATTTCATTCAATCAATAAATATGACTATTAATGTGCAAGATGAGTGAAATGAAATTCAAACATGAAGCCTACCTCAACAATTAACCAACCAATATTATGAACACATAAACATGGCGGTCATGAGATATACCTATATGAGCAAGAGAGGTGGAAACCATGAACATTATGATGCTAATGGTGTGTGACATGGAACAAATGTATAACTATCAAGTTCAATCCAATGTACACAAGGTCTATCACATTCATAAGAAATCAAATCAATTGTAAATTATACCAATTGAATTTGACAACATGATTAAGAGCAAGAGTGTGACAAACACCAAATTCCATCAAGCATCATAAAAGCATATTCATCACTATTAAAGATATAACTAGAGAGCATGGTGATGAACAAGGTAAATTGCAATGCAAAGGATATGACTTTGAAATGCATGCAATTTATAAAGTGACTAAATCATATGAATTCAACATCTAAGTTATCCATCAAACACATAGAAATATGAGGAATGGATTTCAAAGAGTTTCATATGATCAAGATCACTACTATGAAGTTGAAACATGTACAAGGATGACATCTTTTAGAGAAAACACATGAAACAACATCATAACCATCTAATAAAAATATGACTAGAAAGCATAGAGGATGGATTTTAGTTCTAGTATGGTTTCTACAAATATAATAAATAACACAACCATACATAGAACAATTTGACATTTGCATAGAGAGGATTAATCAACATTCAAGATCTAACTCATACCAATCATCAAAAAAGAATATAACTATTTAAGCACAAGAAGGTATGAAGTTAAAAGTAGCAATCTATCATGCAACATCTCCACTCTTAGCAAATGTACTAAGCTTACAATGCAATTGAAAAGGATATGAGGTTTCAACCAAATGAACTTAGCACATAAAATCACATATGTACTTATTAGGCTCAAATGATAATAAAACAAAAGATTTTACTATTAAGCACATAAACAATCATCAATTTGCATTAATGAAAAAATATACCAAGATAGGCACAAACATGCAAATCAATGAAACTATATCCAACCATGCAATGTAAGTCAACAAAATCAATTTGCATAAAAGAAATATAGCTAAATGAGCAAGGATGCAAATTGTTTTTTAAAAATTATTTCCTTCCAAATGATAAAATCATAATTAAGCACAAGGAAATAAATTCAAGGAAAATGCTTCTAGAAATACAACCAATAAAGCATAGAACATTTTCCAAAGTTTCTCAAATCACTTCAATATATGAAATTCCAATAAAGAATCATTTAGAATTAAGAGCAAGTGAATTTGAAAAACAAGAAGTGTACTATTGTAAATTTTCAAATTGTAAAACAATAGACACTCACAAAGTTTCCATACCAAGAGATATAACTTTGAAAAACAATGGAAAACTTAAATAGATTCAAATCATTTGATTTACAAAAAGGATCTAACTATGACAAACATCAAATGATTTTCCAACATCAATTGATCATGAAAAATCTAGCTATGAAAGCATTTGTAATCACAATCAATTGATCATGAATAGATAAGCACTACAATAGATATAACTATATGAACAAAATGCAAATCCACCATGAAAGTATTGTAATCAAGAGATTTTGAAAACCATGAGATACAACTTAAAAGTTCATGAAGACAAAATCAAATGATCACAAAGAAACATTGCATTTTAAAAGATATGACTTAAAAGAAAAAAAATGCAAATGTACTAAGACCAACAAATAGATATAACTAAAAAGAATAGGTTGGTCTAGGGGGATCAAGGCCTTAAGGTTAGTCTAAATGTGTACCAATGAAGATTCACCTAAGGTCTTGAAAAGGGTGTCCTTGAGAGATCACTTTGAGGACTCACCAACTCTTAAAGATATAACTTGAAAAAGACTAAGAGTGGTGCAATGAGGCTAGAGAAATTTCAATTTCAAACATAGTGGAAATCTTATAAAAAGATATGCAATAAATCACAACACTAGGGTTCTAATCTAGCAAGGATCAACTCCGGGTTGTTAAGCCCTAAAATGGAATAACCGGCTCTGATACCACTTGTAAATCCATGGGGATCCGAACCCCAGAGGGGGGGGGGTGAATAGGGTGAGCTTCAATTATGACCAATTTTAATCAATTTTAACTTCTTTAAAATAAACTAGTCACAAGTGGTGATTACAAATAAAATGCGGAAGCTTAATAACAACAATCACCACAAAGCAAGCACCATCACACAAGGATTTATAGTGGTTCCGCCTCAATCCCTACATCCACTACCGGCTTGTGATCCAACACCCCACCGGATTTCCACTATTTATGCTTTTCAATAGGCTAAGCAATAACCTTTACAATATGCTTTCCAAGGCTAAGCAATAACCTTACAATGATGTTTTTCAAGGCTCAACATCAACCTATACACTATACTTTTATAGGCTAAGCAATAACCTCTTCAACCATAGGTTGGTTATCTCACTAAATTAGTGTCTAACATACACTTGATGGAGATTCTATTTAGCTCATTACAATGCCTCTTAAATAGGCGGATATGGAAGTGAAAATCTAATAAACACTCACACTATGAATGCAAAGATGAAAGTACATGAAGTGTGTGTGTGTGTGGTCCTCAATCATTTTGAAAATGAAAGCTCATAAATGTAAGCCTAAGGCTTTTGAAAGTTTTAGCTCAAAAACATTTATGATTGAGGATAGAATGCAATCACATGTTAAAAGTAACAACTTGTTAATGATATCAAAGTTACACAAGTTGTATGAAATTAATTAGCTCTAAACATGTGATGCATAGGGATGTCAAACAAATCAACATGTAGCTCAAAAACATAAAAATAGATTTGATTGAAATTAGGGGACAAATCATATGTAATTATAAATACAACTTGAATATGATATGCCTATCAAAGTAAGGCAAGTTGTGAAACTTTAAAACAATAATACACATATGATTTGTAAAGATGTTGAATCCAAAACATAAGATACATTTGAAAGAGATTTTCTTATGATGGAAAAAAAACAACCAAAGATTCAACCAAGTATATGAATCATGTTACATATTTCATTAACATGATCTACTTAGATTTACCAAAGATAAAGTACTACTTGGATTGAATCAAATGGTGATGTATCCAAAACAATAGATCTATTCAAAATATAAGACATGCTAAGGATACAACACATCATAGGTTAACATGTTACTAAAGATTTACCAATGATAAAACAAATCATGAAAACACATGATTTGTAAAGAAGTTGAGTCCAAAACATAAGATAGTTTTGAAAGTGATTTTCTTATGATGGAAAACAACAACCAAAGATTCAACCAAGTATAGGAATCATGTTACATATAATTTCAAAGGTTCTTTCATTAACATGATCTACTTAGATTTACCAATTCAAGTACTACTTGGATTGAATCATATGGTGTTGTATCCAAAACAATAAATCAACTCAAAACATAAAACATGTTAAGGACACAACACAAACATAGTTTAACATGATAGAAATGATTTACCAAAAATAAAACAAAGCATGAAAACATATGATTAAGGAAAGTAGAGCCTACTTGGAGATTTAACTTCATTAATCCAAGCTTTAGCTTTCCTAATGCTCCCCTTCATCCCTTGGTTCTTTTCCCTTCTATTTGCCTCAAAACCCCTCAAGGAGGGCCTTAAAATTCCCAACTTTTGGCAAAGGAAAGAACTCATATATATAGCAAAAAGTGCCCAACGGCTAGTCCTCGGTCGACCTGCAAACAGGCCTCGGTCGACCGGGAAGGCACAACGGTCAAATTTCTGACCGTTGGAGCACTTTTGGCCCTGACGGCCTGCAGTGTTCCCAGTCGACCGGGACCTCTGCGCCGGTCGACCGGCGACAATGCAGGGATCCCAAATTCCACTTTTTCAATTTCAAACTTATTCTTTGTGGAACTTAATGGGCCATACAATCAAGCTTTAAAAACATGTTTTAAATCATTCTAAGGGTTTTAAAACATGGAACATAAAAAGCCTAAAACATTTTGAAAGATTTAAAACTCATAGGCTAGCTTGATTTTCTAAAACTCTTTTCTAAAACAAATGCATCCAAGATTTAAAAACAAATCATGCATAAATCAAAACTTTTACAACTCTTAAAAACAATGCATGAATAAAACAAGATTTCAAGTTTATCTAAAACAATGCAAGTGTGTAAATCAAATGATGCTTGAATGATTATGCATCCATCAAATTGCAATCTACAAAATTCCTGGATACCCGGTTATTACCGTGGTCTTGTCCCGATACCGCAGATTGCTACTGTGGTCCCCGATGCCCGGCTCGCTACCATGGTCATGTATAGTATATGTATATGTATTTATATGAGATCCCATGTTTCTTCTCACCTCGAGTGACTGAGATCAGGGCCTAGTTATTGCTCTATCGCCTTAGTGGTAGAGGACTTAGCTTCGTGTGGTCGCCATCTTGCTTGTTCCTGATTCCTTGGATACCCTATGAGTTTTATCTTGTTTACATGTTTTCTAGCAATTGATTTATATATTTTATGAGAGTTCTTGCTTAAACAGATTTCCTTGCTTTTCGAGATATCTCATCTATTTTATGTTGTTGTATCTTCCCACTCTCTTGCCAGACCGTCGTATCTGATCCTTTGCTTTGGTACTCAGGTCCCGTCGTCGGTTTCCTTGAGGAGGAGCTGGAGGAGGCGGTAGGTGAGCTGCAACCTCTAGTTGAGTGGCGTGCTGACGATGTCATGTAGACGTCGGGTTGCCAAGAGGCGTAACATTTTGGGGAGAACTTATTAACCATTCTTTTGGGTTATTATTTGGTAATATTGGCCTTTGTTGGCCTCTAATTTTGGGAATTGTAACTAAAATATCTTTTGTTAAACTTTAACTACTTTTGGGAAACTTGCTATAAATCATTGCTCATTCTGATACAGTTTTGATATTCGATATTAATGCTTGCATGATTAGAGATAGCCTACTATTTGATTTGCTACACGCTTCCGCACTCAAAAGAAATATTCATGCAAGGTTGTGATATCCTCACCGCGGACACCTGTGGGAAATTAAATAAATTGTATATTGTGGATGTAGATAATCATCATCAATCATCATTCACTACAATTAGTCCCGATCCCGGATTCGGATTTCCGGACCGGGGTCGCGACAGACACAATATCCTCCTTATATCTATACGCGAATTCTATTTCCTTGGGTATCGCGAATGCTATCTCTTTCGGTGACTGAGTAGGTTGTATGATGCTTCAGGATTAACATCATACTTAGGATGGACCGTTTATAGTTTCAATTTTTAATCGTACCATCTAGTACTATCTATAAGCTCATTTAAAGTTTTGAAAATCATAAAGTGTATAAGGAGCCCGGAATGTCTTCAAACTCAAGGAGTACCAAGTCATTATTATAATCAACATACGGGACCCCTATTCACCTTAAATAAATCTTGAAACCAATATTTTACCCGAAATTGTAATAGTTCATTGTATTTCCTCATTTTCGAGATTTACATTACATGACTTGTTTTCCCGAAAGCATTGAAGTTACACTAGTAACAGTTACTTGTCCTGAAATGTATTGTACCACATGAAATGGAAATTATTCCTTGAACATCCTTGCCCCGCATGTTCATTTACTTGCACTTGATTTACTTGTTCCTGTCTCGATTTGTTAATTGACCTATGAGTCGGCATCACTAAGCTTGGATAACCTTGTCGGTTTGATCCACTGACTTGGAGATCCCCCTCCCATCCCGCCAGCTGCAGTTTGGATCCCGATGCCTGGTTTATTACCGTGGTCCTATCTCGATAACCGGTTCGCTAACGTGGTCCCGTCCCGTATATTTATATTGTATATACGTTTTTCGTTGAATCTCCTCACCTTATGTGACTGAGACTAACATCCCGTTATACTCTTGTCACTTTGGTGATAGAGGACTTAGCTTTGTGTGATTGTCATCTTGTTAGTTCCCGATTCCTTGGATACCTTACATGTTTTATCTTGTTTATTTGTTTTCTAGTAAATGATTTATCTCCTTTATAAAGTTCTTACTTAAACAGATTTCTAGGTGTTCCAAGATATTTCTTTTATTATATGTTGTTGTATCTTTTCACTCTCTTGCCAGACCGTCGTGTCTGACCCATTTTCTTTGGTACTCAGGTCCCGTTGCCCGTTTCCTTGAGGAGGAGCCGGAGGAGGCGGTAGGTGAACCGCAACCCCTAGTTGAGTGGCATGCTGATGATATCATTTAGATATATGGTTGCTACGAGAGACGTAACATTTTGGGAAAACTATTTAACCATTCTTTTGGGTTATTGTTTTGTTTATATTGGCCTTTGTTGGCCTCTATTTTTGGGGGAATGTAACTAAATGATCTTTTGTTTAAACTTTAACTTACTTTTGGGAAACATGCTAATGACCATTGCTCATTCTGATACAGTATCTTATACTTGTGATATTGTCTTCATGACTAGGGATAGTTTGACTATTTGATCTGCTACATGCTTCCGCACTTAAAAGAAATATTCATTTATGGTTGTGATATCCTCACCGCGGACACCTATGGGAAATTAAATAAATGTATGGTATCATTAAACTGATGTGGCACATCATTAGTCCCGATCCCGGATTGGCTCGGTTGGGGCCCGGTCCGGGTCGCGACGGACTGGTATCAGAGCGAGACGTGTTTCAAGCAATTAAAAGAAACTAGAAATCCTAAGGACGTGGCGAGGATCCGTTAGATCTTTCGTTAGCTAGTATCGTGTGAGCAATGTGTGACCCTTTACTTGATTATTATGTGCTAACAATTTGTTTTGCAACATCATGCCACCTCGTAAGAGACCGGTAAATGGCAACCCTTCTGCAAGCAATAGTGATCACACATGGCCACTTGAAGAGGATAGGGTTGATAACAACACGCCAAACCAATTTCAACAAATGATGCAGGCAATGCTTGACCAATAGCGTCAGGCTAATGAGAATCAAGATAGATTGCAAGAACAAATGCTTAAGAGAGAGGAGGATCATGCAAGGGAATTGGCGGAGATGTAGAGACAATTGCTAGAAGTATTACAGAGAAGGCCCGAACCGGTTCAACCCCAACCCGCCATTGTCATCAATCAGAGACAACATGACCCTAATGCATTATTTGAGCGGTTTCGGAAGAGGGCTCCGAAAGAGTTTCTTGGAATAGAGGATCCAATAGCTGCAGATGATTGGCTAGAGCATACGGAGAACATATTTGAGATCTTCCAGTGCACCGGAGGAGAAAGAGTAAAACTAGCATCATCTTTTTTCAGTGGTACAGCGGACAGGTGGTGGAAGACAGTTAGGGAGGAATACAGGACTATGCCTAATGCAGAGATTTAGGTAAACTCCAAGAGGCAGTTCCATGATAAGTACGTACCCGCCCACATCAAGAGACAGAAGGCAATAGAATTTCAGCAGCTTGTACAAGGGAGTATGACAGTCCTAGAGCACCTCAGCAAGTTCGAGAGATTGTCCAGATATGCTCCAGAGTTGGTGGATACAGTTGAGAAGAAGTTTGCCAAGTTCTTTAAGGGACTTAACCCTTTCATTGAGAGAGATGCTACCGGAGTAGTGCCACCTGCTACTTTCGATGATGCGGTCAAGAGGGCTTATAAGTTTGAGAACTTGGATAACAAGATCCTTAGAGTTCAAGGCAAGAGTCCAGCTCATCAGCAGAACTACCAACACCAGAGAAATCATCAGAATAAGAAGCAAAGGACATGACCAAATGTTCATAATCTAGTGGTTTGCGTCCACTGTGGGAAGAACCATGTGAGTGCTAAATGTCGTACCATTACAGGAGCTTGCTTCAGATGTGGTTCCATGACCCATCAGATGAGAGACTGTCAAAGGCCGAATAGAGAGAATCAGCAGCAGCAGCAAGGACCACACCGTCCAGCACCACCACAAAATGCAATGGTTGTCCAAAACCAGGCAAGGCCACTCCAGCAACAAGCACCACAGCAACAACAACATAGACAATAGTAGCCACAGCAGCAGGCCCGTGAACTTGAGTTCATTTTGACTGTGGCAACCCCAGTAGGTAAACAAGTTATTTGTAGAACCTTTTATCCTAGCTGCACAGTCCAGATAGGAGACGTGGTTTTAACTGCAGATCTCATTTCATTGGAGATGTATGATTATGATGTCATCCTAGGAATGGATTGGCTGGCAGGGTACCATGCCACGATGGATTGTTTTCATAAGACCCTTACTTTCAAGTTAGTTGAGACACCAGCAGGAGTGTTGTTTCAGAGAGAGAGAGAGGATGAATCCTCGTGCAGGGTTTGTCTCAGTGTTGAAGGCTGACAGACTTTTGAGAAGTAGATGTGAAGCCTATTTAGTGTTTATCACGGAGGATAAACGGTCCCAAGGGGTGGAGGAGATCCCAATTGTTTGGGAATTCCCGGATGTTTTTCCAGAGGAGATCCCAGGTTTGCCACCCATCAGAGAGATTGATTTCACTATCGAGTTGTTACCAGGGACCGCTCCGATATCTATTGCACCATATAGAATGGCTCCGGCAGAGTTGGGGGAATTGAAGACCCAGTTGCAAGAATTGTTGGACAAAGGTTTTGTGAGACCGAGTATTTCACCATGGGGAGCTCCAGTCTTGTTTGTCAAGAAGAAGGATGGTTCGATGAGAATGTGTATAGATTACAGAAGACTGAATTAAGTGACCATCAAGAACAAATACCCATTGCCAATGATAGATGAATTGTTTGATCAATTGCAAGGTGCTTCATACTTTTTGAAGATTGACTTGAGATCCGGTTATCATCAGCTGAGAGTCAGAGAATCAGATGTGCTGAAAACAACTTTCCGGACAAGATATGGCCACTGTGAGTTCCTAGTGATGCCATTCGGGTTGACAAATGCACCAGCAGTGTTCATGGCATTGATGAACAAGATATTTGCAGAGTATCTAGATCAGTTTGTGGTAGTATTCATTGACTACATCTTAGTGTACTCCAAGACCAAGGAAGAGCATGAAGAGCACTTGAGAATAGCACTGCAACTTTTGAGAGAGAATCAGCTGTATGCGAAACTTAACAAGTGCGAATTGTGGCTAGACCAAGTAGCATTTTTGGGGCACATCATCTCCAAAGAAGGATTGTCAGTGGATCCGTCCAAGATTGAAGTAGTAGTGAATTGGGAAAGACCGAAGAATGTGACAGAAATTAGAAGTTTTCTGGGATTGGCAGGCTATTATCGGAGGTTTGTGCAAGGATTTTCGTCGATTGCCTCACCATTGACGAAGTTGACAAGGAAGAATGCACCATATGTATGGACAGATCAGTGTGAAGAGATTTTCCAAGAGCTAAAGAAGAGATTGACTACAACACCAGTCCTTACTTTGCCATCCGGAAGCGGCGGTTTCACCATTTTTACCGATGCTTCGAATGTGGGACTTGGTTGTGTATTGATGCAAGAAGGAAAAGTGATTGCTTATGGATCTCAACAGTTGAAAGATCATGAGAAGAACTATGCCACCCATGACCTTGAGTTAGCAGCGGTTGTTTTCGCGTTGAAAATGTGGAGACATTACCTCTATGGAGAGCAGTTCGAAGTCCACTCCGACCACCGCAGCTTACAGTACTTGTTTTCACAGAAAGAATTGAACATGAGGCAGAGAAGATGGATGAAATATATAAAGGATTATGATTTTCCAATCAAGTATCACCCGGGGAAAGCTAATGTAGTTGCCGATGCCTTGAGCAGAAAATCAGTAGGCTTGGCAAATCTAAGTGGCACTTGTATTTTTGAGCAATTTGAAGAGTTGAGTATAGACCTGCAGCCACTAAGGAAGGGTGTTTTGTTAGCTAACAAGTCAGTGTCAGAGCCTTCTTTCATTCAGAATATCAAGGATAGTCAGTTGCAAGATTCAGAGTTGGCCAAGATTTCAGAGCATATCGCAGAACGTCCTGACTTCCGTATTGTTGATGGAGTTTTGTACTACCGTGACCGTCTGTGTGTGCCTAACATCGAAGATTTGAGAAATGACATCATGACCGAGGCTCATAGCATGAAGTATTCAATGCATCCAAGCAGTACAAAGATGTATCAGAATTTGAAGGGCAGATTTTGGTGGAACAATATGAAGAGAGAGATTGCAGCGTTTGTCTCCCGTTGCATGACCTGTCAGTTGATTAAGGCAGAACATCAGAGGCCTCCAGGGTTGTTACAACCATTAGAGATCCCGGAATGGAAGTGGGAGCACATTACCATGGACTTTATTTCGGGACTACCGAGGACTAGCAGAGGCAACAATGCCATATGGGGTCATTGTGGACTGTCTCACTAAGTCAGCGTATTTCATTGCCATGAAGACAGGGAAGAAGATGTACATGCTACCTTTGGCAGAGTTGTTTGTCAACGAGATTGTCAGTCGTCATGGGCAGCCAGTTTCTATCACATCCGACAGAGACAGTAGATTTGTCTCGAGGTTCTGGAAGACGCTACATGAGTCTATGGGTTCGAGATTACAGTTCAGCACAGCTTATCACCCTAAGACAGATGGCTAGTCAGAGAGAATGATTCAAACTCTTTAGGATATGCTCCGTGCTTGTGTGTTAGACTTCAAGACTCAATGGGATGAGACTCTACCGTTGTGTGAGTTTGCTTACAACAACAGTTACCACTCGAGCATTGGGATGACGCCTTTTGAGGCTTTGTATGGCAGAAGGTGTAGGACACCTGTGTGTTGGGAAGAGGCCGGAATTCGCAGTTTCCATAGACCGACCATAGTAAGTGAAACTAGCGACAAAGTGAAGTTGATCCAAGAACGACTGAAAGTAGCCCGGAGTAGACAGAAAAGCTATACAGATTCTCATAGAAAGGATTTACAGTTCAAAGAAGGAGACAAGGTTTTCCTGAAAGTGTCACCTACAAGGGGAACATTGAGATTTGGGCAGAGGGGCAAGCTATCACGGAGATACATTGGACCTTACGACATTGTGAGTAAGATCGGTGACGTGGCTTATAGATTAGCCTTACCACCCGAGCTATCCAGCGTACACAACGTCTTCCATGTGTCTATGTTGAAGAAGTATGTTCACGATCCGTCCCATGTGCTCCGGCATGAGCCATTGGAGATTCGAGAGGAAGCTACCTACGTTGAGAAGCCCATTCAGATCATCGATACAAAGGAACAAGAGTTGAGGACACGGTCTATTCAGTGGGTAAAGGTACTATGGGAGAATCATGGACCGGAAGAGGCAACGTGGGAATTACGAGATCAAGTGCAGAAGAAGTACCCACATCTTCTACCAGAGGTGAGTCTTATATTTCATTTGAATGACCAAATGCCCTAAGGGGTGAAGGATGTAAGACCCCGACCCGAGTGAACCCGATTAGTGCTAGTTAAGTCTTGTGTTAGTTCTAAGCTTGATTAGTGATTTTGGCTAAGTTGGGTTTCGAATAGCTTTTGTTTTAGTTTTGGGCAACTTTGAGTGCTTTGATAACTAGTGGGGCCCTTTGGGGGTTCCCCTTATGACTTTGCATTTACTTAGGGGATTTTTCGGAATCATTTTGAATTGTGTTCTTATCCCGTTTCAATTATCTTATTGATCCCTACAACTTTCATGTTGATCCCGTTTCCATTCGAGGCCCTGAAACCCGATTTTCTAGCCTCGAGGGGCAAAACAGTCCTTTTACACTAAACCTGTACCCAAAAATTGATATTCCCGAAACCCGCGGAACTTATACTTTTTGGAAACTAGATATTTCGGCGATCATTTCTTCTTTCTTCGTCGAATTCATCCGAGATCCCGAAAGACATAATTTCAGTCAAAAAAGCTTCTTTAGTAGTGGGACCCAACCCCATTTGTTATCGAAAGGGAAACCCACTCTCCCTTTCATCTCATTCTCCATTTTCCAGCACAACACTTCGACCTAGGGTTTCTTGCAACTTTCTCTTCTTCTTCTTGCTCTCACCATTTCAATCTCCTACTAATCTTGCACCAACATCAAAATGGAGATCACAATTCTCTTCCTCATCTTGAAGGCTATCTTTTGATACCATTTATGGAGAAACCTATCAACTTTGAGACTTCCTTTGAGCTAGCTTTTGCCATTTGAAGGTCATCCAAGTAAGCAATCTTCTTCATCTTCTAGATTTGTGTTCTTCTAGCCCTTGAGAACCTCCATTTTCATTATTGAAAGTTTTATCCTTTTCATTGTTTGTTTGACCCATTTTAGGGTTTGTTTTGGAGGTTTTTGCTTGTAGCTTGGAATTGAGCTTAAGAGGTGATTAGAGGCTTGGCTTTTGCTAGCTTGGACCTAAGGCAAGTGGATGATTAGGTGTTTTGAGTTTTAAATGATTTGGTGAAACATTAATGAATTGCTCATGCTTTTATTAATTTGCATTGTTGAAATAAATGCTCATAATGCATCTTGGTAGTTCATTTAATGTCTTGGAAACATGAGTTTATAGCCTTCTTATCTCTAGTCTTGTGGTGGTTGTATAAGTGTTGAAAGGAGGGAAAAAAAATAGGGACCCAGCCCACTGCAGAACAGAACCTGGGTTCTGTTCTGCAGTGTGCGCGGTCGACCCCTCGGGGGCTCGGTCGACCGGCGACACATGATCAGGTTCCTTGGGAGCCTGACCAAAACACTGTACACCCATTTCAGTTACAACTCTCGGTCGATCGGCCATGGGCTCGGTCGACCGGGCACACAGGGACCAGGTCGACCTGATTTTCTCAGGTCGACCGGAGCTACTGTGTACGGGGTCGACCGGGCCTTGACTAGGTCGACCGGGCCAACTGAGAAATCCTTGCTGGGAGGGATTTTTACCCTGTTTTCGGATGAGCTTAGGTGGGACTTTGGCTACCCTTTTTGGACTCATTGGACTATATGTGAGGATGTCTTGAGCCGACGTTCTTCACGGTTAGTTCCGTTGCATCGGAATCCAATCCAATCTTGAACGGTATGGGACAACTCGATATCCTCCTTATATCTATACGCGGAGTCTATTTCCCTGGGTATCGAGAATCTTATCCCTTTCGGTGACTGAGTAGGTTGTACGATGCTTTAGGATTAACATCATACTTAGGATGTACCATTTATAGTTTCAATTTTTAATTGTACCATCTAGTACTATCTTTAAGCTCATTTAAAGTTTTGAAAATCGTAAAGTGTATAAGGAGCCCGGAATGTCTTCAAACTCAAGGAGTACCAAGTCATTATTATAATCGACATACGCGACCCCTATTCACCTTAAATAAATCTTGAAACCAATATTTTACCCGAAATTGTAATAGTTCATTGTATTTCCTCATTTCCGAAATTTACATTACATGACTTGTTTTCTCGAAAGCATTGAAGTTACACTAGTAACAGTTACTTGTCCTGAAATGTATTGTACCACATGAAATGGAAATTATTCCTTGAACATCCTTGCCCCGCATGTTCATTTACTTGCATTTGATTTACTTGTTCATGTCTCGATTTGTTAATTGACCTATGAGTCAGCATCACTACGCTTGGATAACCTTGTCGGTTTGATCCACCGACTTGGAGATCCCCCTCCCGTCCCGCCAGCTGCAGTTTAGATCCCAATGCCCGATTTATTACCGTGGTCCCGTCTCGATACCCGGTTCGCTACCGTGGTCCCGTCCCGTATATTTATATTATATATATGTTTTTCGTTGAATCTCCTCACCTTATGTGACTGAGACCAACATCCCGTTATACTCTTCTCACTTTGGTGATAGAGGACTTAGCTTTGTGTGATTGTCATCTTGTTAGTTCCCGATTCCTTAGATACCTTACATGATTTATCTTGTTTATTTGTTTTCTAGTAAATGATTTATCTCCTTTATAAAAGTTTTTACTTAAACAGATTTCTAGGCGTTCCAAGATATTTCTTTTATTATATGTTGTTGTATCTTTTCACTCTCTTGCCAGACCGTCGTGTCTGACCCATTTTCTTTGGTACTCAGGTCTCTTTGGTACTCAGGTCTCGTTGCCGGTTACCTTGAGGAGGAGCCGGAGGAGGCGGTAGGTGAACCGTTACCCCTAGTTGAGTGGCATGCTGATGATGTCATTTAGATATCTGGTTGCTACGAGAGACGTAACATTTTGGGAAAACTATTTAACCATTCTTTTGGGTTATTGTTTTGTTTATATTGGCCTTTGTTGGACTCTATTTTTGGGGACTGTAACTAAATGATCTTTTGTTTAAACTTTAACTTACTTTTGGGAAACATGCTAATGACCATTGCTCATTCTGATACAGTATCTTATACTTGTGATATTGTCTTCATGACTAGGGATAGTTTGATTATTTGATCTGCTAAATGCTTCCGCATTTAAAAGAAATATTCATTTATGGTTGTGATATCCTCACCGCGGACACCTGTAGAAAATTAAATAAATGTATGGTATCATTAAACTGATGTGGTACATCATTAGTCCCGATCCCTGATTGGCTCAGTAGGGGCCCGGTCCGGGGTTGCGACATTTATGGCAGTGATGAGCTGATTCCAGTTGGATACACAGATTCTGACTTCATGTCAGATAAGGATTCCAGAAAATCCACCTCTGGTTATGTATTTATGCTTGGTGGCGGAGCTATCAGTTGGAGGAGTATAAAACAGGAATGTTCCGCTGATTCCACCTCGGAGGTTGAATATGTAGCAGCTTGTGAAGCAGCTAAGGAAGCAGTATGGCTCAAGAGATTCCTTATGGAACTTGGGGTGGTACCTTTGGCACGACAACCACTCACAGTTTACTGTGACAGCAGCGGGGCAGTCGCTCAGTCTATGGAGCCCAGAAGCCATAAAAGCCAAAAGCATGTACAAAGGAAATATCATTTAGTCAGAGAGATTGTGCAGAGAGGTGATATTGCTATTACCAAGATAGCCTCTGCAGACAATCTAGCAGATCCCTTTACTAAGCTTTTGACTACCAAAGTCTTTGAGCAACATGTAGACAGGATGGGCATGAGATTCAACCCTGACTGGCATTGAACCCAAATGGGAGATTGTTAGATTGTGTGGTCTCAATCCATCAGTTGATGTAATAAATTGATTAATTTCTTTATTTATCAATAAAATCATGCTTTCCTTTCATGAGATGAATGGTGTTTATTACTTAATGCACATAACCAATACATATGACATAATGGTTCATGAGATGTATCGGGTCCCATTAGTATATTAGATGTGATATATGTATATGGATGAGATCCACATACGGGAGACATGTGTCACAAATCTTATACTTAAAATATCTTCACAACCAGTGACGAGACTGTGCATCTCATCTGATAAGGTTGCAGCACTTTGATCACTATGAGATAGTGTGATTTGTCTCGATCATCAGAATGTAAGATTCTGGATCATAGTGCTGGTACATTGGATGTATTGAAGGACCATGAGAAACACTTTATGAAATACTGTCTCGATTTAAGGATTGCTCTTATAATTCCCTAGCAATAGGCTCTCAATCTTCAGACATTGATGAACTCAAGTTTCTGTCTATTCATTTGCTTTGAATCACCAATGAGTGAGGCCAACTGTAGGTCAACACGTCGGTATCTTGGGTACGTGGTAGTAGGACTGTGAGAACATACAATGATTGAGATGGAATCTATCTACATTACCCCCTTGTGCCAACTAATGGATCTATCATTAGTAAGTGCGCACCTATCTTGATTAAGAGTTAATTGGATGATACTGATGATCATTGTGATTAATTGGGGCTCAAGGATAGTAAGATGTGGATCTAGGATTTGATGGGACAGATTTATTCCAATTGATCCATGGATATTGATAGAGGGGCCTACTTGTGGTAATTGGAAAGTTTAGGGTCTTCATTATAATTTATTCCTAAGACTGGAGTGCAATTGAATTTATATAGTGGTGTTATTTACAATTAATTGTGGGCCCGGATTGCACATGAGATGTGGGGTCGCGTGTCCCAGTTGTAGCCAGGTTTCTAAGGAATCCCTAGTGGTCCCCACGCTAGCCCAAGATATTAGAAAGTTACTAATCTTACTCGAACTCTAAAAGGAAGGAATTAGAAAGTTACTATTTCTATTTGAAGTAGGACTTCTAATAGTGGTAATAGTAAGCTACTAATTTGTATGGAAGTGTGACTTCTAATGCAATTAGTAAGAGAGTCTTAAGAGGAGATTTGAGGGCTATAAATAAGGGAAGAAAACCCCTTGGACGTCCCACTCTGTTATTCACGTCTAAAACTCCTCAAGTGCAAGAGTTGCACATCTCTTCTCTTCCTCTCTCTCTTCTAGTTTCCTCAGAGTTTCTAGGTGGGTTTTCTCTTGGAGATCCCACCCATCTTCTTGAGAAAAGAGATTTGATAGAGGGTCATAGCATGGAAGGCAACAAGGTCTTGGAGATCTCTAATTGCTTGAAGAAGAGTTCTTGATCAAATTAATTGTCTTCTCCTCCATTAGAGCACTACCGGGTTCCAAAGGTATAATCTGCTTCTCCTCTTGTGTTAGATTATTTTGTTGCATGTAATTGTTGATTTCTATCTTCTAGATAGGTTATATTGTTGTACATGATTGATGAGAATGAGTGATTGCATCCTGGATTGGGTTATAGCCTTCTGGATAGTTGATCCCCGAGTCAAGTGGGTCAAAAAGTTTTGAAAACCTATCTACGAGGCCCACCTACTTTCAACATCTCTGCCACAGTTATCTGGAACCTTTTTTCCAGCGGAAAAGATGTATTAGGAAGGAAGAGAACGACAACTATTTTCTTCCAAGTTATCTTCGTTCTTTGGTTGTCTGGAGCGACGCCAAGTACAATCCCAGGAAGCCATCTTTGGAGAGAGCTAAGTCTATCATCAGGGTCCTCTGCAAGGAAAGGCCTTCGCAGGGTTGAACTGATCTCTGCCCGGGTTCTGATTTCTTTTTCCCTCTCCATGCAGAGCTATTTTTAGGTTCTTTGCTCTCTTTGTTCAGCCTCTGTAGCCTGGTCCCTTTCTTCCACTTTGGTTCTCTCTATTTTATGTGTCAAGGCAGCTAGTTGCCCTGCCCATTACAGGTTTCCTCTAGACTCTTTGTTTTGTTTTCGTTTGGGAGCTTTCCATCTTGTAGCTCTTCTTTCTACTTAATTCAAAGTTTACATTTAAGCCAAAAAATATATATAATTGTGGTTTTAATTATGTGCGGCAAAAAAAATCAGTTAAAAGCATTATTAATAATAATAATAATAATAATAATAAACATGGATAAACCGCTGCTAATAACCATGTCCTCCAAAAGGAAACCCATTGAAAAAACCCATGTCCTCCAAAAGGAAACCCATTAAACCCTTTTCAGAGCGGAGCTGTCTTATCGTATGTTCGACTGTAGCTGCTGTCGGTTGTGACGGGTGTAAAAGACCCTCATCTCGTGACAATGTTTGTCACGGATTCGAATCTCTGAAATTCTTTCACTCTATTTTTTAAACACTACTTTGGCTCCTGGGCGATTGTGAGGATTTGGGATTGGGCACAATGTTTTTGTGTGCTAGTACAGTTTTATTTTTTATTTTTTTTAATCCTAATACACTGACTCTGTGTGTGATCATCACTTAATCCTTAGTAATCTTTTAAGACATTATCTCAAAACACATCGAGTAGCTTCATTTGTTATTATAAGTAGTGGGGCCCACTTATGTTCAACTCAATACCTTCAACCCCAAGCCTCGGCGATCAGTAATAGACTCAATTTAACACTGATTTTACCCATACTTGGCAATCGGATTTTGGGCATTCAGTATTTTGTTTCATACTTTGATAAAATTTATTTTAGTCATATTTCAAGGCACCTCAATGCTGCAGCCCATTAGACTGCTATATTCTGTTGCCTCTGTGTTAAGCCGGTGCTGTGGACTACCCCTCTCCCAGAATAGCTTTCCGGATCCGGGCCCGGTGTGTATTTGTTTTGCTGTCTTTTGTTTGCTTTGTTTGATTAATGAAAGCTTACTTAAAAAAAAAAAAACTGATTTTACTATTCTATGCGACTAGAATTTCAAGCCCTGAAAACTGAGTTACAATTATTTTATTAGACTGTTGGCATCCACGTTTAATATGTATCCAAATCTATTCACCTCCACAGCCATTGATTAGAAAACATCTAGGTGGGGCCCAAAAGTTCATATATACAATGAAAGTAGTAGCAATATACAATGGCATTAAACTTTTAAGGCCTTGAAATCAGTTTAAGAGATCAAGTTATTTAAAATAAAAAGAAAGAGATGGGATCATTTTATGGACTGATCGATAAGGGATCCACCCCTAAGGTGGATCAAGAATTTATTCATAATTGCCACACTGGCTTTGTAAGGTAATATGTGGTTGCATGCCTTCTGTAATATTCAACAGGAAAAGGCTGTTGTCTTTTGTCTTTATGAACTTTCGGCAGGTGGGTGAGGCTATTGGAAGACAGAAGTGTTTCACATGAGGAGATTAACCTTTCCAAAAGCTACCTATCAAATAAAAAATGAAGAATAAATTGTAATGATATTCATGAGAAATAAATGATGCAATTCTTTTCATTTAAAATTTTTCCAACATGAACACATTAGCATATTAATCAAAATATTTATTTTCATGTGAGTGAGTGAGGGAATCCAACAGTTATAAATGTTTTTGAAACTTTCTAATATTTTTTCACAAAAAATTATATAAACAATGAGGACTTGTGATATAAAACTAAATATTATGATGGTTACCATTAATATGAGACTTTTGAACTATCTTTATCATAATTTGAAGACCCACGGATATATAGACTTAGATAAAGTTGAAATTTTGTAATTATCCCACATGTGAACCATTACATATGAAATTGCTGCAAATGGTTTATTCCTAAGCTTATTTTTAGGATGTAGCTCATGCCTGTCACGCCCCCGAACCGAAACCTCGGGGGCGGGAGATGGGATTAAGCATAAATGTATTTTACTTCTCCCAGGATCCGCGTGTGTGAAGATAACACATTCTGAATATTTTGCGGAAGCATTTGTGGTGTTGCGACCCGAAGTCCGTGGCCATCGGATTCCGCGTCGCACTCAACCTTTAGCCCATAGCTATTATATCGAGAATCATATCAGACTGGAGTAACCCTCACAATAAATCACAGAGCTGACAGTAACAGGATATTACATTCCCGAATATGTTCAAGTTACAATTATCAATGTACATTAATTAAGAATCCCAAGAAAAAGGCTAATAAAAGCCATACAACAATAAGCTATAAACTACTATCCAAATGTGACGTAGCTCCGATGTCAGACTCAATGTCTACATGACATAGCCGACAAAACAACCTGCAAGGCATGTCTCCAAAGCCAACAAAACACTCAACTCGGGGCGAATAACTCTGAACCTGAGTACCAAAAGTAGTGGGTCAGACACGACGGTCTGGCAGGTGGATGAAAAGATAACAAATATACTGCAGAATAAAACATATGATAAATCATGCTATTCGATCAAATGCTGCATATAATTAAACGGGTGCAAAGTCGGGAATCTCGGGGAAAACTTGTATTCATTTCAAGCACGGGTAAAACATGAACATCTAATAAAACATGTGTTCGTTTGCAATCATCTATAATCATAGATATTTGACAATCGGGTGTTCGTCTAAAACATGTATAAATATAGTGGTTTGACAAAACAAACGTTCATTTGAAACTTAAGTAAAAACACAAGTATACAACAAATCGGGTATCCATGGCAGTCTGGCAAAACCAAAGTCCATTTGAAAGATATGTGAAAATACAGATATTTAATAAAACTGGGTGTTCATTTAAAACATATCTCAAAGCAGGGACATTTAACAAATCGGATATTCATTTGAAACATGTGTAATCACATAATTCTAGTAAAACCATCGATCGTTTGAAACATATGTAAAAGCATGGGTATTCGCCCAATCGGTATCCATTTAAAACATATACGTGTGCAAAGAACATAAAACAATATAATAGTGACTGAATTTACAATAGAGAGCATTAACACTTATCTAAATAACAACTTTCATAAAAGCAATGAATCATTTATCTGAAAACAAGTAAGCAATATAAACCATGTCGGGTGTCCAAGGAATCGGGAACTGGCAAGATGGCAATCACAAGAAGCTAAGTCCTCTATCACCGAAGTGACAAGAGCGGGACGTTGGTCTCAGTCACACAAGGTGAGGAGACTCAACGTAAATCATATATACAATAATAAATATACGGGAACGGGAACGGGACCACGGTAGCGAACCGGGTATCGGGACGGGACCACGGCAATAACCGGGTATCGGGATCCAAACTGCAGCTGGCGGGACGGGAGAGGGATTTCCAAGTCAGTGGATCAGACTGGCAAGGTATCCAAGCTTAGTGATGCCGACTCATAGGATAAAACCAATCGAGACATATCAAGTAATCAAGTACAGTAAATAAACGGGTAAACGGGGGTGCTCAAGGGCACGTAAATAAACGGGTAAACGGGGGTGCTCAAGGGCACACTGTCATATCATATCGGGCAATACATTTCGGGACAAGTAACTGTTACTAATGTAACTTCAATGCTTTCGGGAAAACAAGTCATGTAATGCAAATCTCGGGACAAGAGGTGAAACAATGACCTATGACAATTTCGGGAAAAGTATTAATTTCAAGATCTATTTAAGTGAATAGGGGTCCCGTATGTCGATTATAACAATTACTTGGTACTCCTTGAGTTAGAAGACATTCCGGGCTCCTTATGCACTTTTACGATTTCCCAAAATTTCGAATGACATATTTGTGATATGGTTTCTTTCTCGAATGGCCTCAAGCAATGCCTAATGAATCCCCTTCGGTCGACAAAGCTCAACGCTCGAACGAACCGGAGAGTTCGTTCGAGCGGGGAGCTTTTCGAAATCTGGGAGATTTCGGTTACCTGGCGGTTAGCCGCCGATGCATTCGGCGGTTAGCCGCTGGGTAACCGTGGAGCTGACCGAATTTCAGGTGAGAATTCTGATGCTCTCGGGAAAAGGAACCGTGATTGTGCGGTTGGCTGGCGGTTAGCCGCCGATGGGTTCGGCGGTTAGCCGCTGGCTAACCGTGAGACTGACCGCGTTTTCAGGTGGAAAATGATGCTCTCTGGAAAAGTCACCGCGGTGCGCGGTTAGCTGGCGGTTAGCCGCCGATGCATTCGGCGGTTAGCCGCTGGCTAACCGTGAGCTGACCGCCAGTTACGAAAATGCTCACTGAGTTCAGTTTTGAGTCATTTTCCTCCTCAAAACCATCTTCCTCACATCCACAAGGTCCTTACAATAACATTGGGCTAATAGTTCCTCCAATGCATCTCTTTATACTTCTCCAAATCCTCATTAAGAGTTCTCTCTATCACCTCTTCCATGCCAAATCCAATGCAAGAATAGGAAGGAAAACAAACCATTCCACAAACATTCATCTAAGCTATCACAAGGACAATAAATGCTTTACCAACATGCTTATAAAACAATGAATGAGGCTATTAAGATATCTTATGAGCATTTATTCCAAAACAAAACACATTAATGATAATATGGAAAATCCATAAATACTAAGCCAAACCATTTCAACTTAAAAACATTCAAGCATTCACTTGCATTTCTCTTCCAAAATCACTTCAAATCCTCATTAAACTCCAATGAACAATTAAATTCAAACACCTCTTTAAATGAGTATCAATTCAAGTCAATGTGGCTTATAACATAACCATGAATAGCGAATCCAACCTCATTCCTTATAAAACCATATGAACAAACTTGACTAAATAAAATGCATACATTCCCAAGAGTTCCAAGAGGTTTAACAAGAGAGAAAAACCAATTCATATGCATTTCGAAATCAATAGAAATGTGACAAGAAGCATATGTGCAAACATGTATCCAATGATCAAGAACAAGTAATAAAACTTAAGATTTTCTCATAAAACTTAATAACATTCAAACCATCCATTCATCCACTTGCCTTTGACTCTAATCAAGCAAATCCAAGCTCCTAATCCCTTCTTAAGCTCACTTCCAAGCTACAATCAAAAACCCCCAAAAACAACCCTAAAATGGGTTACACAAAGGAAGATAATGAATGGGCTCAAATCAAACTAAGAAATAGAGCCTAAGGGAAAGCCATAGCACATACAAGGAAAATGGGAAGGAGTCTTTACCTCTAAGGCCATGAATGAACAAGAAGGAGCTTGCAATAGGGGCTGCCCACCTTGGTTTTGCACAAGAATCACATCCATGGGAAGCTAAAGAGATGGGGAAGAAGATGGTATAGTTAGGTTTCCAAATGGCAAGAGTTTCTTCCAAGAATGAGAGGAGAAAGCAAGAAGAAATGGAAGAAATGAGGAAGAGGGACTGCTGGCACTGTAGCTGGGAGTTGCAGCCGGTGGGGAGTGGAAAATGAGGGAGAAAGAGAGTGGAGTCACTTATATAATGGGTGGGTGTGGGTCCCACTACACTCAAAGCTTGCAAAGGGTAAAACATCTATTTGTGGGCCTCGGATGCGATCGACGAAGGAGAGAAAGATGTTTCTCAAAAAATCTAGTTTCCAAAAAGTATAACTTTGGCATGGTTCTGGGATCTCGAAATTTGGGTCCAGATTTGGTGTGAAAAGACTGTTTTGCCCTTCGGGCCGGAAAAACTGATTTTCGGAACTTCGAATGGGCACGGAGTGAACACGAAAGTTGTAGAGAATAACAAAACAAGTCAAATGAGGCTAAAACAAGAATTATCGGGAATTCGAATAATCTCCCAATCTCGCGCAAAGTCACTAAAAGAACCCCCAAAGGGTCCCACTAATCACAAAGGCACTCAAAATTCCCCAAAACTAGAGAGAAACCATTCTAGCTCACAAACTCAACCCAACAAATACTAAACCCACTAAAAGAAACTAATCCACCACAAAACAACACTAATCCAAGAGATTAGGGGTCGGGTTCTCACAATGCCCGTCGTCTCTATTTTCAATCTCTATTTGTCATCTAAAGAGGATAGAGGTTTGGGAAATAAAAAAGCCTCTGGGACTCGATTCTACCCTCTACCCATGATAGAGAAGTAGAAGCAAATCCTCTTAAAATTAAAGATACCATTGGGCTTGTGAAAATAAACACTTTAGCTTTTTTTTTTAATGGCTCTAATTTAGATAGGTCATAATTTATTTTAAACAGGAACCAATCATTCTCATTGCTTAATCTACCTACAATCTATTATGTTCAAATTGATCCTGACTATTCAAGAGCTATTTGGAGGAAAGAAAGAGGAAACAAAGATACTGTAGAGAAAGCGAAACAACCTTCGGAAACGGCCACTTAAATTGTTATTATTAATTTTTTTGGTAAAACACGACAAATGCGGCCTTCAATGGTTTCAATCTCTATTTGTCATCTAAAGAGGATAGAGGTTTGGGAAATAAAAAAGCCTTTGGGACTCGATTCTACCCACTACCCACGATAGAGAAGTAGAAGCAAATCCTCTTAAAATTAAAGATACCATTGGCTTGTGAAAATAAACACTTTAGCCTTTTTTTTAATGGCTCTATTTTAGATGGGTCATAATTTATTTTAAACAGGAACCAATCATTCTCATTGCTTAATCTACCTACAATCTATTATGTTCAAATTGATCCTGACTATTCAAGAGCTATTTGGAGGAAAGAAAGAGGAAACAAAGATACTGTAGAGAAAGCGAAACAACCTTCGGAGACGGCCACTTGAATTGTTATTATTAATTTTTTGGGTAAAACACGACAAATGCGGCCTTCAATGGTGTAGAGGAGGGATTTTAGGTTAAAGGGGCCTTTACATATGGAATCAGGATCATCTGAGGATTTCCCTCAAGATCACCATGAGTGGATCAATCAAAATCTGCCATATCATCGTGGGCAGCCCCTACCCAGATGTATGGCAGGCTGTCCACTCACGGTTATCAAGAGAGAAATCCTCAGAGGATCTAGACTCTTAAATATGACTTGGAATTCTGGATATGTCATCATCACAAGATATGGTCTTCCAAGTTGGGGCATTGTGGTGGGGATGTCGAGTCGGGGTGGTTTTGGAATTTGAAATGTAGAGGCCTCTAAATATCTGATGTGTGCCGACTCAAAAATTATGTTGATTTGGTGACAATAAACCATTTCATGAAAGCTGTAATCATAAGAACACCGCGACAATTGGAAACGACATTCATTTTGGGTCGTCTTGCTTCAATGGGTCTCATCATTGGACTAAAATAAATTTTACACATTGCAAAGAGTCCAATCTTCCAGTTTTAGAAGTTCATGCATATCAAAACTAATACATCCTAGGTTTTCATTGGAACCACTTATATTCTTGTCAATAGTGGAGGTGAGTGGAAGAGATCACTCAAGAGTCTGACGAATACGAGTTGGTCAAATATCACTTTTGTCATGTTACATGACCCGCCGTTAGTATTAGATATCAAGATTTCACGTTATATTCATGCATTTTTTTATGGAGATTTAACCGAAAAAATCACTTAATGTGCACGTGTTACGTGATCAAATACTTTAACAAGTGGGGCACCAATTAGAACAATTGGGCCCAATTTCCATTTGTTTTTACCTATTTGGCACATCGTCGGCACCAATCTTATTTACACTGAATAAGATCGGCGATGACCCTGTCTGCGAACCATATTTAAGGCTCATATCCCTTTTTATTATCATTCTTCTCTTCTCTCGTCCACCATACCGTCGAGACTAACCTTGGACCGGTGCCGAAGAGCGGTTGCTTCCATTTCCAGAACCACCAACCTTCAAACTGAATTCCTCAACTGCTTCTCTTTGCTTCCATCATCTTTTCCATCGTCTGTGATTTCTATCGACACTCCAGAGGCATTTATCTCCTTCCGTTTTTGAATCATTGTCAATTTTTTTGTATTTTCCCTCCTTTTTTCTTTTTGCCGCCATCTCGCATATGATATCAAAGTGCATGGTAGGTTAGCTTCAACGTCGTTGTTCAATTTGTACATTGTTTGTTTGCATTGATTAAGGTTTGTAGATTCCAAATTTAGGGCATTTTCAGTTGAGATGGACGATAGAGAATTGGGGCTTATTTTAACACTTTCAGAAAAGTTTGAGTGAGAGTTATTTTTGTTCCAAAAGTTTCAAACTTGAGGATGTTGTATGCCATCAAATGCCACTAGTGGTGCATTTGTTCCTTTTTGTGTTTCTTCATTTTGACAATGTGAGTGGGTTCATATGCTAGGATTAGCCTCTCAAAATCTCTTTATAATAAGAGATAGATGGACCATTAGCAACCACAACCTGTAATTCATCAATTCATATGTGAAAAAAAAAATAGAATGATCCCTATTCAAAGAACCACATCCACATGAGTGATCGAACCATATCATCTCCTCCTCACATGCCTTGAATATTGCATACAATAGGTAGAATGCGAATTGATGACACATTTGAACTACAATACCCACCATCTCTAAAAGAATTACACCACAACATTTAATACTCAGAACTTCATCAACCAATCATCACCTCACTCCCCAAATAGATCATTAGAGTTTCAATAGCTCTACACCATTAGTTATCTTGAAACTGGTACAATGAACTTTCTTTAGCAAATAGGTAGATTTGGCATTTATATACTAACACAGTTTATATCCCCTATCATTTCAAGAAATCAATTTGAATAGCTATTTGCAAACTTGCAACCGATAATCTAGAATGTAAATAGAGAAATAAGAACAGATCTATGGTTTCAATCCATCAGTGCTGGTTTTGTTCATTTTAAGCTTTCCTTGCATCTTGAATGATTGATATAATGGGTGTTTTTTTTTAGGGAAATTGAATGAATAGTTGGTTATATGTTTTTGCTATTCTTTGGGTGGTGTGTAAATGTAGAAATGCAGTTTATGGGTTTCATTTGATGACTTGTGTTTTGTGCTTTATGGTGGAATAAGTTTTAATGCGGACATTATGTGGTTTGAATACCTGATACAATGGGTGTTTTGTGTTTTAGGGCAATTGAATGGATGGTTATATGTTTAGCTATTCCTTAGGTGATGTGGAAATGCAATTTTTTTTATTATTCAATGATTTGTGTTTTTGGTGGAATCAGTGTTGATCTGTGCACTGTTTGGATTGATGAACAATTTCTTGGCTGATTTTGTTCATTCCATATTTTCTTTGTGGCTTAAATGCTTGTTAGAATGAGTGTTTTGTCTTTAGGATAATTGAATAGATAAATAGTTATATGTTTAGCCATTATGGAGTTATATCTTCTTTGTGCTAAATGTGTTCTTCCAAATACGTTGTAATGTAACTTGTAATTGAAGTGATGTTGTTTGTGGATGTTGTGAATTTTCAACTATACACTTACAAGATGTGCAGAATTGTTTCTTAATTGTATAAGGGATGTTGATTAAATGTCAACTGAATGCATGGTTTGTTTGTGCTTGTATTTTAAATGCAGCATTTATATTTTTCTTGTGGTACACATAGTTGTATTTTGATATAAATGTCATAGTTCCAGCATTTCATTTTTTTTCCTTATTTATACAGCGTCATCACCAACGTTGCAGCACTAAAAATACTGAAAAAGTTACTGTCGCGACCCCGGACCGGGCCCCCACGTGACTGATCCGGGATCGGGACATTTATTAATGATGATAGGGATGGTGATACTACAACATTTAAAGATTTCATGTATTTATTTAATTTCCCACAGGTGTCCGCGGTGAGGATATCACAATCATATACGAACATTTCTATTAAGTGCGGAAGCGTGTAGCAAATCAAATATTCAATCCATCTCAATTGATAAAGATAATAGCATAAGTGTAAACCGTATCAGAATGAGCAATGATCATTAGCATGTTACCCAAAGTAAGTTAAGGTTTATACAATCATCATTTAATTACATTTCCCAAAAATAGAGGCCCACAAGGCCAATATAACCAAAATACCAATCCAAAGAATGGTTAAATAGTTTCCCAAAATACAAAGTCTCTCATAGCCCCCAAACGTCTACATGACGTCATCAGCACGCCACTCAACTAACTGTTGCGGTTCTACGATCGCCTCCTCGTGCTCCTCCTCGGGATAACCAACAACGGGACCTGAGTACCAAAGAGTGGATCAAACACGACGGTTGGCAAATGGTAAAACACAATGACAATATGAAAATACATGAATTTACCTCCAAAACATTTGAACTTGTTTAAATGACAATTTCTCTAAACAAGATAAAACATTTATTCAAATACAAGTATGCATCATAAAACATGTAAAGGTAACCAAGGGAACGGGAAACAATCAAGATGGCAACCACATGAAGCTAAGTCCTCTATCACTAAAGTGATAGAGCAATAACTAGGCACTGATCTCAGTCACTCGAGGTGAGGAGAAACAGTGGATCTTATAAATACATATACATATACTATACATGACCGCAGTAGCGAGCCGGGCATCGAGCACCACAGTAGCAATCTGCGGCATCGGGACAAGACCACGGTAATAACCGGGTAGCGGGATCCAAACTGCAGTTGGCGGGACAAGAGGGGGATCTCCAAGTCGGTGGATCAGACCAACAAGGTTATCCAACCTTAGTGGTGCCGACTCATAGGTCAAATAAAATCGAGACATATGCAAGTAAATAAAAAACAATAAATAAACGGGCAAGACGGGGGTGCTCAGGGGCACACTGTCATTTCATGTGGTGCAATGCTGATCAATCCTAGAATAGGGTTTGCAAATATAATTATTCTCCGCTATTATCTCTGCTTGAAAAAGTAGAGATGCTAACCGAGTATCGTATCCACTGGGACAAAAAGGCTAAGTTGCGTTGTTTCCTAAATTCCTAAACTAATTCTATTGGAAAACGAAGTAATGGGTTGATTGATTGTACTTCCTAAATTAACAAATTAAAAGACAAGGGTTGATTCAATTAGAGAAAAGTCTTAGGGTATGAATCCACCATAGCCTGTGCAATGGCGAATATAGGTCTAGGGTTTCACTGTCAATGCTTTCCAGACTCGTTCTGGTTACAAACCTTCACAGAGTCACCAAATAAGGGATGCGGATGTAAATCGGGGCATAACCTATCTCTATGGCATAGATTATCCTAGATCTAACAAACGCATTCATTCAAGCATCATACTCATATGACTTGGTATTCCAAACTACAAGAATAAAATACCAAAAGAAATATTGCATTAATAAAAGAATCCAATCAATGGATTAGATCAATGTCATACAAGTAAAGCATTTAACATAAAACCCTAGAACCTACACATTGCCATAAACACAAAGCTAAAGTTTCATCACAACCCTAAGATGGGGAGTTAGTTACTCATGGAAGACGATTGGCGATGAATCTCTGATGAAATCGCCATGGCTCCGCTTCCAAACGCTCCAAAACCTTGCTCCAGACCTTCTCCCAAAGTGTGAATGTCCCCAAAAACGAGTTAGGGCTCCTATATATAAGTTTTGGGGTGAAAAAGGATCTTTAATTCGGGTAGGAGATGGATTCCCGTCGGGTCTGGGCCCACTGGTCATCACAGCAAACTTCGCGAGGTCATATCTCCCTTGATATAGCTCCGATTTATATAATCTTGGACTCCACGGATATCTACTCGAAAAGTGCTTTCCAACGGTACGTAGATTTCACGAATCCGACACTGGAGTTGAAAGTTATGACCATTTCAAGTTGCTGCCTCTGAAAATTCCGGGAATCATGGTTCAATTAGAAGACCTTCCATGTTGGCATGCTATGGGATGAGTGGGACCCATGTTGGAGATCCAAGGCATGTTTGGACTCTTGCTTTGCTTTCTTATTTGAGTCTCCTCCCATATTTGGCAATCTTTCTTACTTGCAACTCCTTCTTTGTCATGCTTTGTGATTTCTTCCATTTTAGCTTTGAATTTTGCTCCTTGCATTGCAGTACCTACAAACAATAAAATAACATAATTAATTAAATTAATCTCTTTCTAAGGTATAACCAAGTCCTCATTAAGGGACCTAAAATGTATTTTTTAGGCTCTCATCACACCCCCCAACTTACACTTTGCTAGACCTCGAGCAAAGCTAAAACAAAAAGGAAAACTAACTAAGGCCACTTTCGTAGGGAGCACGGCTGCACTTAGCATGTGCAGCAAGCCTTTAAACCTCTAAGTTCCCCTTAGAGGACGAGTTATAGTCTCGTGAGGGTTTGCAGTGAATCTACCCACAAAATTCCTAAAACATAACAAAAAAAACAGGGAGCATTTTCCACCAAGGTATCCAAGAACACCGGATATTCCTGATTTTTGGGGTTTTCAATACACACTCAAATGTGGTTCACAAATCCTATCTTTTGGTCAGAAATCCTCAAAATCATGCTGGAAAGATTAATCGTGCGCGGTGAAAATTGAGTACATATAGAAGCATGAAAGCATAAAACGATCCACTAACAACTTCCGTAAAAACACATCTCTTTTTTTTCAAAATGTTGGGCCACCGAACCTCAGTAACAGTTAACATGATTCCCTCTCAAGGCATTTGTGGTGGCTTTCACACTATTGTTTTTCAAAGGACATGAAAACACTATTTTGATTTTTTTTTTTTTTTTTTTTTTTAAGTAATGACTGTGCAATGCCTAGGTCCCTTAAGCTTTCTAATTAACCCATGTAACGAGCATTCAGCCAATGACTCCCAAGACAGATGTCCTTAGGGCACTAGGTATGGCAATACCCCTATGGGCTTACTGGCTCGAGTTAAAAAGGCTACGAACCCAAACTAGTCACAACTTTTTTTTTTTTTTTTATTTTTTAATTTTTTTTATTTTTTTTTATGGTCCCTAACAATAGGTAGCCATTTCCATATGCCCGACTTCAGTATGACTGAGGGTCAGCTTTCCATCATAATTGCTCTAAAGTTTTCACTGGTATGGAAATCATAGCTTCACATTTCAAATTTTCTATATAATACGTGTTAAGTGAGAGATCAATAATTCAACACTTTCTCAAAAACCCTTTCCTAAAACAAGATCGTGAATCATTTCTCTCTTTTTCCTCACCAAAAAGTTCCAAAAACAGGGTATCTTCGTTTCACAAAAAACCCGGTTGGAAATCTCCCGAAATACTACCAAAAAAATATCAAAAGCTCCTTCTTTTTTTTTTTTTTTTTTAAAGGAAAAGACAAGGAAAAAGAAAATACAAATAAAAGACAACAAGCAAACAAAAATAAAACTGCTAAAACTACCCATAAACTACTCTCAAGGTCAATACCCCACCCCCCAACTGAATGTAACAGTGTCCACAATGTTAAACATAAAATAAAAGATAAAGGACAATAAAAGTAAAGGAGAAGGAGGGATATCACCTGGGTGGTGCTGACCAAAATGACGCACAGTAAAGAAAAGTCGGGTAGACCCCCCAACTTGCACGAAAGAACCTGCAAAATGTTAGCACCAAAGACCCACCCCACAGGAGGGTGTACAACTGAAAAAGGAAAAAAACAACTTAAACTACCTCAACACAAGTGCAAAAGAATAAAGAAAAAGAACAGTAAGGAAAACAAGTAAAAAAATATTTTTTTTTTTTTTTTTTGGATTTTCCGTCGAATTTTTCAATCTCGAATTTAGCAGCCATTTCGCAGATCTTTCACTACACTTGTGTAGATCTCCTCGAGACGAGTCCGTAGGTTCAAACGGATCTCAAATCGGACTCCGGATCGTCAAGATATCGCGAAAACAATTTTCAACCGTTGATTGGTCAAATCTGCCTTTGACCGTACCGCGCTGATGTCAGCACTGATGTCAGCGCTGATGTAAGAAAACACCCTCTTGGGTAAATTCAAAGTCTCCGGCATCCCACGTGCCCCAAAAGAAGCTATTCCCCTCATTGGATGCTTCGAAATCGACATCAATTGTATCTTGACTGTGTCAGCAGAATTGAAGTTGACAGGGAAGAAGGAAACGATCACAATCAGCAATGATGAATATGGTCTAAGCAAATCAGAAATTGAAAGAAAGCTGCTGGATGCAGAGAAATTTTTTTTTTTTTTTTTTTCCGGGCGTCCAGACGCCCCTAGGCCGAGAGCAAGGTGTTGTTTTCCATTTCGGGCGTCCAGACGCCCAGGTGGGGCGTCCGGACGCCCCATTCCAGAGAGCAGGCTAGTTTTTAAAGAATCCGGGCGTCCAGACGCCGGATTTTTTTTTTTTTTTTTTTTTTTTTTGGGCCATCCAATACTCTCTCTTCAAGGTAAGGACTAACCACCTAAGAGCACTACCCCCCTCCAAATGGACTCAAAATGGACTCAAATTTACCCACAAAAAGGACGGAAAGACACTAACACCTAAGCTACAACTCAATCTAAACTCGGGTTTCCTCCCGCAAGAGCTTGGTTTAACGTCGTCAGCCAGACGTCAAGCACTATCAGACTAAAGTACCTGCGGAAAGTTAGCGGCAAGCATAATAAACAAAAACAAAGAAAACCTAAGAAGCACAAACCAAACTTGCAAAAAGACATGACTCAGTACTTCTTTCATGTCTACCTCCTCCAGGTTAGGATCTAAAAATCTCTGCATATCTCGAGAAAGTGTAAAATCAGCAATGCAAGGAAGACAGGATATGCAAATAGAGGAATCAATATCTTTTAACTCGGCAACTGAATAACCGAGTGCACTCTTGTGCATTTCCAACACATCCAAAATTTGAACTTCCTGACCATCAGACAGATCAGGAGTAATGACAGCTGGTAAAGTATCCTCAGGGTCAAGAGCGTTTTCTACAATCTCATCAACAACATTGACTGCAAAGTAGTCATCTTGGTCTGGAGGTTGATGAGAGGCGCTAAAAGCATTCAGCCTTACTTTCATATTCCCGAAGGAAACATCCATAACTCCGGTTCGACAATTAATGTTCGCATTGGCCGTGGCCAAAAAGGGTCGTCCCAGAATGACAGTAGTGTGCTTCCGTGAATTTTGCACTGGTTCAGTGTCAAGGACGATGAAATCGACAGGGAAAAAGAACTTGTCGACCTTGACCAGAACATCCTCAATTATTCCCCGGGGCACCCTGACAGATCTATCAGCAAGTTGCAAGGTAACCGGAGTGGGCTTTAAGTCCCCTAGCCCAATCTGCTCATACACCGAGTAAGGCAAGAGATTGACACTCGCTCCTAGATCCAACAATGCATGATCAATAACGTGACTCCCAATTGTGCACGTAATGGTGGGAGTGCCAGGATCTTTCAGCTTGGGAGGAGTGTCATTATGGAGAATTGAGCTCACTTGCTCGGTAAGTAAAACCTTCTTTGGCACATGAGATTTAGATTTGCGCTTTTGAGTGCACAAATCTTTCAAAAATTTAGCATAAGAAGGGACCTGCTTGATAGCATCTAGCAAAGGCAGATTAATCTTTACTTGCTTAAACACCTCCAACATCTCATCCATGGTTGCTTTCTTTTTACTAAAGGGAGAGGGTGAGTCAAGACAAGTGGGAAAAGGGGCTTTAGGCACATATGGGGGTGCCTCATTTTCCTTAGAAATAATGTCAGCCCGAGAGCTCTTGGGATTGGCTGTGGTCTCTCTCACATCTTTCTTAGGCTCCTCGGGCCTAGTCTCAACTTCACGCCCATTCCGTAATGTGACAACCATTTTCGCTTGCTCATGATAGGTATCATTATGTTGCGAGCCACTACCCACATCAAAAGAATTCTTAGGATTAACCGTGGGTTGGCTAGGCAAGCGTCCCTCCTCTCTTTTGTTAAGAGCATTAGCTATTTGCCCGATCTGGACCTCTAGCTTAGCTATGGATTGAGAATGGGAATGGACCAGCTGAGTGGTTGCTTTGAGCTCTTTGAGTTCTTGCAGCACTGTCTCCTCAAATGATGGAGTTCTTTGAGGTGGTTGAGGGTTGGGTTGCTGGTAGGATTGTTGGGAACGATAGGCCGCAGGATTGTATTGAAAATTTGGCCCATTTCCCGGTTGAGAGAATGAAGTGCCTTGACCGGGCGACTTCCATGAAAAGTTGGGGTGATTGCGCCATCCCGGGTTAAAAGTATTCGAAAATGCATCATTACCCGGTTTGGAGAACCCCTGTGCAGCATTCACTTGCTCTTGCACAAACTCAGGAAATTGGGGTGCTGCCGGACAATTGCTCACAAAATGAGCGGGACTATTGCATAAAGCACAAGCATCTTGATGAGCAGGGGGCTGGGGAGATGAAGATTGGAGAGATTGTCCCCCAGAAATCAGCTGATCTAATTTTTGGGTCAAGGCAGCCACTTGGGTTGTGAGCTCATTAGAGGGCTGAATTTCAAACACACCTCTAGGTTTTTGCAAATTAGAGGCTGCCGGCCTCTCTAATCTAGCAGTGGAAGCATGGTGCTGAAAGGTCTCACTCATATTCTCAAAAAGCTCCCATGCCTCATCCTCATTTTTCAGCATAATTGATCCCCCACTAGCAGTGATTACCATGTTTCGCCATTCAGGAGACAACCCATCATAAAAGAACTGAACCAATTGCCACTTGGCAATTTGGTGATGAGGACATTTTCTAATGAGATCCTTGAATCTATCCCATGCCTCATGAAATTGTTCATTATCAGTTTGGACAAAAGGATGTGATAGATCTCCTGTACTGATTTGTTTTACCCACAGAGAAATATTTATCTAAGAATTTTTGTTGTAGTTGGGCCCAAGAAGTGATGGAGTTTGCAGGTAAGGTACTCAGCCAATACTTGGCTTTGTCCTTCAATGAAAACGGAAAGAGAAACATTTTTAAGGCCTCATTACTGAAATTGTTTATCCGCACTGTGGAACAAATAACCAAGAACTCATCAATATGATTGTACGGGTCCTCATTGTTCAAGCCATAGAAAGAAGGAATAACTACTTGAAGAAGCAAAGACGTTAACCGAGTATCGTATCCACTGGGACAAAAAGGCTAAGTTGCGTTGTTTCCTAAATTCCTAAACTAATTCTATTGGAAAACGAAGTAATGGGCTGATTGGTTTTGATTAACAAATTAAAGATTTCTAAATTAACAAATTAAAAGATAACTTTGATTCAGTCAGAGAAAAGATCTAAGGGTACGAATCTACTCTAACCTCGCACAATGGCAAGTATAGGCCTTAGGGTTTAACTGTCAACGCTATAAAGACTCGTCTTGGTTACAAACCTTCAGAGTCAACAAATAAAGGATGTGGAAGTAAATCAGGGCATAACCTATCTCTATGGCATAGATTATCCTAGATCTAACAAACACATTCAAGCAAGCACCATTATATGACTTAGTATTCGAATCTACAAGATTAAAATACCAAATAAAGACATATTGCATTCATAAAATCCAATCAATGGATTAGCATCTTGTCATATAATCAAAAGCGTTTAAGATAAACCCTAAACCTATACATCACCATAAACAAGAGGTTAGGGCTTCATCGCAACCCAAAGATAAGGAATTAGTTACGCATGGAAGATGATTGGCAAAGAATCTCTGATGAAATCGCCATGGCTCCGCTTCCAAACGCTCCAAAACCTTGCTCCAGACCTTCTCCCAAAGTGTGAATGTCCCCAAAAACGAGTTAGGGCTCCTATATATAAGTTTTGGGGTGAAAAAGGATCTTTAATTCGGGTAGGAGATGGATTCCCGTCGGGTCTGGGCCCACTGGTCATCACAGCAAACTTCGCGAGGTCATATCTCCCTTGATATAGCTCCGATTTATATAATCTTGGACTCCACGGATATCTACTCGAAAAGAGCTTTCCAACGGTACGTAGATTTCATGAATCCGACACTGGAGTTGAAAGTTATGACCATTTCAAGTTGCTGCCTCTGAAAATTCCGGGAATCATGGTTCAATTAGAAGACCTTCCATGTTGGCATGCTATGGGATGAGTGGTGAAAGTCCTTGAGGATCCTAACCCTAGAGGGGGGGGGGTGAATAGGGTGAGCTACAACTAATGACTAATTATGACCAATTTTAATTTCTTAAACTAAACTAGTCACAAGTGGTGATTATAAGAAAAAATGCGGAAGCTCAAATAAACAATCACCACAAAAGCATGCACCACAACACAATATTTATAGTGGTTCGGCCAACGTGCCTACATCCACTACCGGCTTGTGTCTCCAACACCCCACCGGATTCCACTAAGTATGCTTTTTACTAGGCTAAGCAATAACCCTTACAATGTGCTTTTCTAGGCTAAGCAATAACCTTACAAGATGCTTTTCAAAGGCTAAGCAATAACCTTACAAGATGCTTTTCAAAGGCTAAGCAATAACCTTACAAGTTGCTTTTCTTAGGCTTAGCAATAACCTTTACAAATATAGTTTTCTCAAAGAAAGTGTCTTAACAAAAGAACACTCTAAGAGATTACAATTTAAGCTCAATGGAATTGCCTCTTGAATAGGCTAATATGAAAGTGAAAACTAAACTCACACAAACACTCTATGAATGCAAAGATGTATGCTTATGAGGTGTGTGTGTGTGATGGCTTCAATCAAGTTCAAAAAGAAAGCTTAATCAAATATATTGCTTAAAGCAATTCAAAGTTTAAAGCTCATAAAAGATTGATTGAAGTCTTATGCAAATCACATGTATGAAATTCAACTTGTTTATGACATGAAAATCAAGGACTAACAAGTTGTATGAAAATGGCTAATTTAGAACATGTGATGCATGTGCATGTTGTTTTCAAAACCAAATTAATTTTACTAATGTTTAAATGAATGAAAACAACAAGCAATGTTTCAACCAAGTGATATAATCATGCAATACAAGAAATCCAAGATTTATGACTAAACATGATTAAGAAAGTTTAAAACAAAACTTGGTTTGAAAACAAAGTGATGAATCCAATTCTTGAATATCAAAGATGAAAGGAAGAATGGATTCAACACATCATTGTTATCATGCTTGAAATCAATTTCCAAAGTTTCAAACAAAGCACATAACAAATGATTAAATCAAAGTAAAACTTACTTGGAGATTTAACTTAGTTGATCCAAGCTTAAGCTTTACTTAATGACCCTTTAGCCTCTCTTAGTTCCTCCCCTTTGTCTTGTCTCAAAGCTCCTCAAAGAAGGCTTAAAAATCTCCAACCAAAGACAAAGGAAAGATCTCATTTAAATACCAAAAACTGCCCAACGGCTAGTTTGGCCGGTTGACCGGCCATGACAGGCCGGTAGACCGGCCAAGCACAACGGTCATAAAAATAGCCATTGTGTTTTGGGTCATCCTGCACTATGGCCGGTTAACCGGGCTAACATGGCCGGTTAACCGGCTACACTGCGGGTTGACCACCCCGGTTAACCCCATGGTTAACCCCGCAGCACCAAAATTCCCAAAAAATGCATTTTTCACAGTTTTGCTTGGGGGAACTTTTTGGCCACTAAATCAAGCTTGGAAAACATGTTTTAAAGATTCTAAAGGTTTTTAAAACATGACATAAAAAGCCTAAAAAGTTTCAAAACTTTTAAAACAAAGGCTTGCTTGATTTCTTGAAAACTCTTTTCAAATGAAATTGCATACACAAATGATTCTTTTTGAGATGAATGTATGCAAAACTCAAACCTAAATTCACAAGATGATTTTCCAAATATAATGCACAAGGAATTAGGTTTTCAAAAGAGTTTTGGGTTCTAAAACCAATGCATCCAAGTTTAGAACCAAAACATGCATATAACACAAACTTTTCCAAATCTAAAAACCAATGCATGTATAAAACTAGATTTCAAGTTTATTTAAAAACCAATGCAAGTGTGTAAATCACATGATGCTAGAATGATAATGCATCCATCAAATTGCAATCTATAAAAAACCTAACAATCTCCCCCTTTGCAATTTGATGGCAAACTCACTCACCACTGAGATTACACACTTAGTCTTCAGCTCCCCCTCAGCTGGACAAGGCTTGAAATCTTCTTGGATGCTCCTTCTCATTGCTTGGGCTCTTGGGCTTCAATCTTCATGATGCTTGGAGCTTGATCAACCTTCAAGCTTTCTTTCTTCTTTCTTTCTTTATCCAAGCATCTTCTTTTAGCTTCAAGCTTTCTTTCTTCTATTTGCTCTCCCCCTTTGACCATGCCTCTCTCTCTTGAGAACTTGAAAGCTTTCTCCCCCTTTGATGGATAGGAGATCTTCGAGTACTTGAACTCTCGAACTCTCTCCCCCTTTGTAGAGTAGGAGATCCTTGAGTCACACTTGAACTCTCTCTCCCCCTTTGACATTAAATTGCAAAGGTACCTACACACATGAGACAAGGAAAATACCTTTAGTAGCACCTGTTTAACAAATGAAATCGAAAATGAATTACATATCAGGCTATCATGTATGGAAGTTAGCTCTAAGGGTTCAAAGTCAATCCAAGGGTAAATTTGATCAAACTAATACTTCCTATGAAAGTTTACACTCCCCCTCAATCCATTCTCTTCTTTTGTGAAGCTTTTGACAAGATATAACTATTAGATTCAAGAAGTAGATGGTTTATCCAAGTGAGGGTCAACTTCACGGAAATGATTAGATTCATTTAACTATAAGGCTCATATGATCAAATTAACAAAAGAGAGCAAGGTCTAATGAGAGAAACTATCATGGATACCAATTGAAATAAACATATCAATTGAGATTAAAGGATTTAAAAGAATAACTATTATGAGAAATCCAAATTAGAGCTATCCATGATATGGGGTTTACACAAACATAGCATCAATCAATATTACTTATGAAAACCATATGCTATGTAAGATTTTGAAAATCATTTCATTCAATCAATAAATATGACTTATTAAAGTGCAAATTGAGTGAAATGAAATTCAAACATGAAGCCAACCTCTATTAATAACCAACCAATATTATGAACACATAAACATGGTGGTCATGAGATATACCTATAAGAGCAAATGAGGTGGCAATCATGAGCATTGTGATGCTAATGGTGTGTGACATGGAACAATTATATAACTATCAAGTTCAATCTAATGTACACATGGTCTATCACATACACAAGATAAGATATCAATTGGATATGAAATCAATGGAAAGTTATACCAAATGAGACCAATTGAATATGATAACATGAATAAAAGCAAGGATGTGACAAACTTCCATCAAGCATCATTAATGCATATTCATCACTTTTAAAGATTTAACTATTGAGCATAGTGATGAATAAGAGAAATTGCAATGCAAAAAGATATGACTAGGTAAAGCATGCAATTCTCAAAGTGTCCAAATCATATGAATTCAACTACTAAGATATCCATCAACCAACATAAATGTAAGGAATGGATTTCAAAGAGATTCATATGATTAAGAACACTACTATGAGGTTGAAACATGTATAAGGATGATATCAAGAAAATCTACATGAATCAACATCATAACCATCCAAATAGATATGACTATAAGGCATAGAGGATGGATTTGGGTTCTAGTATGGTTTCTACAAATAAAACTAAGATCACAACCATACATGGAACCAAATGTCATTTGCATATAAAAAGAATGTAAAACAACAAGCAAAGATGCAAACAACATACATTTCCATTTCTAAGATAATGAAACCAAAAGAAAAAGGAAATGAAAACATGGAATATGCTTAGAAGATTATAACTATTGATGTTAAAGAGCATTTCCATTCATACAATCTTCAAATCATTTTAATACACAAAATCCAACAATGAGCATAAAAAGAATGATTGAAGATCAATTATCAACAATGTATTTTAAAAGATATAACTTAATTGAAACACATACAAGTTGATTTTCCAAAACAATGTTCTCCATATAAAAGTATAACTTAGAAATCCATGAAAAACTTGAATTGATTCAAATCATTTGTTCAAATAATCTTACTATGACATATACACAAATGATTCAACAACAATTGATCATGAATAAATCTAGCTATGAAAGCTTTTAACAACACAATCAATTAATCATGTAAAGAAATGCAATGCAAGGCATATGAGTGCAAAAAGGCAAATCAAACATGATGAAATTATAATCAAGAGATTTTGAAAACCATGATGTGTAACTTAGAATGGTGTATGAAAACAAAATCAATTGATCATAAAGAAACAATGCATTTTATGAAATGTAACTAAGAAAGAACCAAAATGCAAAGCAACATGACCAACAAAAGGATTTGACTATAAAGAATAGGTTGGTCAATGAGGTTCAAGACCCTAAGGTTTGTCTAGGTAAATAACTTTAGGAATCCACCTAAGGTCTTGGGAGGGTTGAACTTTGAGGTCTATTTTGGACTTCTCACCAACTAAAGGAGATTTGACTTGATAAATTTTCAATTTAAACTTATCACCAAGATATTTAGATTTTACTAAATTTGGCTTAGAATGGTGATTAGTCTTTTGATGTTGGTGAGTTTGTTTCTTTGGGGATTGTTTCTCTTTTCTTTTCTTCTTATTTTCTCCCTTTACTTGACTTTTGAATTTTAGATTTAACTTAGCAACTTTCTTCAAAAGTTCTTTCATGGGTTGATATAAGGGAGATAGATTGAGAAGCTTTTTGTTCTTAGATTCTTTCAAGCTTGGTTTAACTTGTTTAAGCTTTTTAGAATCTATCTTAGGAGACTCCATTTTAAATGATTTAACTTGTTTAATCTTTTTGGAGTCTTCCTTGATTTTTAGTGTCTTACCCTTCATAGATTTTGAATCTACATTCTTGAGTTCAAAGATGGGTTTAGACACATGGCTTCTTCTTCTTAGTTTGCACTCAAACATGAAATGCCCTTCAATGCCACAAAAATTACATTTGGTTTTGGGCAAAGGAGAAGGAGTGCTAGAGAAGGAGGACTCACCTTTAACAAACGTGTTGGTGAATTTAGGGTCATGTGAAGTATATTTATCAAAACCAAGACCCGTCCTATCTCCATGAGGTTTACCCAATTTAAATAATTTTTCAAGTCTATCTTCACTTTGGGTAAACTTGCACTCATACTTTTGTTTATAAACTTCAAGTTGAGTGACTTTGGTTATAAGGATTGAATTTTCCTTTTTAACTTTTGAGAGTTCATTTTCAATTTCCTTATATTTGCTTAGCTCTTCATTGGCAAGTTTTAATTCAAGTTTTAGTTCATCAACAACATTAGATCCAAGTTCTTGGGTTTTTAACTTACTTTTAATCAACTTGGCTTCTAAATTGTTAAAGTCCTTGTCTTGCATTTTTATTTGATCTCTTAGATTTAAATTTTCCTTATTGACATTTTCATAATCCATCTTTAAATCTCTTAGTTCATCTTGAATGTTAGATAGATTATTTAAAGAGATCATGAACTTAGATTCTAAACAATTTATGACTTCTTCTTTCTCTCTAAGCTCATCTTTTGAAGAGACTAATTCTTTGTTTAGTCTTTTAGATTCTTCTCTTAACTTTTTGTTTCTCTTTTCAGTCTTTAAGGATAATTCATATAATTCCTCAAAGGCTTGTTGAAGATCTTCTTCATTTTCTTTAATTTCTTCTTCTTTTAATTCAATTTGAGATTCTTTTAATTGAATGTTTGAATCTCCAATAGAAGGAAGAATGAGGGGTCTAGAAGAATCTACAAGATCTAGCATAGTGGAGTCCATTCTAATGATTTTCATATAAAGGACAACTCTAGGGTTTTAACTCTAGGTTTTTACACCTAATCAAGAGTTCCAAACACTTGATCCTAAAAGATAGAGCACGAGGCTCTGATACCAATTGAAAGTCCTTGAGGATCCTAACCCTAGAGGGGGGGGGGGGTGAATAGGGTGAGCTACAACTAATGACTAATTATGACCAATTTTAATTTCTTAAACTAAACTAGTCACAAGTGGTGATTATAAGAAAAAATGCGGAAGCTCAAATAAACAATCACCACAAAAGCATGCACCACAACACAATATTTATAGTGGTTCGGCCAACGTGCCTACATCCACTACCGGCTTGTGTCTCCAACACCCCACCGGATTCCACTAAGTATGCTTTTTACTAGGCTAAGCAATAACCCTTACAATGTGCTTTTCTAGGCTAAGCAATAACCTTACAAGATGCTTTTCAAAGGCTAAGCAATAACCTTACAAGATGCTTTTCAAAGGCTAAGCAATAACCTTACAAGTTGCTTTTCTTAGGCTTAGCAATAACCTTTACAAATATAGTTTTCTCAAAGAAAGTGTCTTAACAAAAGAACACTCTAAGAGATTACAATTTAAGCTCAATGGAATTGCCTCTTGAATAGGCTAATATGAAAGTGAAAACTAAACTCACACAAACACTCTATGAATGCAAAGATGTATGCTTATGAGGTGTGTGTGTGTGATGGCTTCAATCAAGTTCAAAAAGAAAGCTTAATCAAATATATTGCTTAAAGCAATTCAAAGTTTAAAGCTCATAAAAGATTGATTGAAGTCTTATGCAAATCACATGTATGAAATTCAACTTGTTTATGACATGAAAATCAAGGACTAACAAGTTGTATGAAAATGGCTAATTTAGAACATGTGATGCATGTGCATGTTGTTTTCAAAACCAAATTAATTTTACTAATGTTTAAATGAATGAAAACAACAAGCAATGTTTCAACCAAGTGATATAATCATGCAATACAAGAAATCCAAGATTTATGACTAAACATGATTAAGAAAGTTTAAAACAAAACTTGGTTTGAAAACAAAGTGATGAATCCAATTCTTGAATATCAAAGATGAAAGGAAGAATGGATTCAACACATCATTGTTATCATGCTTGAAATCAATTTCCAAAGTTTCAAACAAAGCACATAACAAATGATTAAATCAAAGTAAAACTTACTTGGAGATTTAACTTAGTTGATCCAAGCTTAAGCTTTACTTAATGACCCTTTAGCCTCTCTTAGTTCCTCCCCTTTGTCTTGTCTCAAAGCTCCTCAAAGAAGGCTTAAAAATCTCCAACCAAAGACAAAGGAAAGATCTCATTTAAATACCAAAAACTGCCCAACGGCTAGTTTGGCCGGTTGACCGGCCATGACAGGCCGGTAGACCGGCCAAGCACAACGGTCATAAAAATAGCCGTTGTGTTTTGGGTCATCCTGCACTATGGCCGGTTAACCGGCTACACTGCGGGTTGACCACCCCGGTTAACCCCATGGTTAACCCCGCAGCACCAAAATTCCCAAAAAATGCATTTTTCACAGTTTTGCTTGGGGGAACTTTTTGGCCACTAAATCAAGCTTGGAAAACATGTTTTAAAGATTCTAAAGGTTTTTAAAACATGACATAAAAAGCCTAAAAAGTTTCAAAACTTTTAAAACAAAGGCTTGCTTGATTTCTTGAAAACTCTTTTCAAATGAAATTGCATACACAAATGATTCTTTTTGAGATGAATGTATGCAAAACTCAAACCTAAATTCACAAGATGATTTTCCAAATATAATGCACAAGGAATTAGGTTTTCAAAAGAGTTTTGGGTTCTAAAACCAATGCATCCAAGTTTAGAACCAAAACATGCATATAACACAAACTTTTCCAAATCTAAAAACCAATGCATGTATAAAACTAGATTTCAAGTTTATTTAAAAACCAATGCAAGTGTGTAAATCACATGATGCTAGAATGATAATGCATCCATCAAATTGCAATCTATAAAAAACCTAACAAGTGGGACCCATGTTGGAGATCCAAGGCATGTTTGGACTCTTGCTTTGCTTTCTTATTTGAGTCTCCTCCCATATTTGGCAATCTTTCTTACTTGCAACTCCTTCTTTGTCATGCTTTGTGATTTCTTCCATTTTAGCTTTGAATTTTGCTCCTTGCATTGCAGTACCTACAAACAATAAAATAACATAATTAATTAAATTAATCTCTTTCTAAGGTATAACCAAGTCCTCATTAAGGGACCTAAAATGTATTTTTTAGGCTCTCATCAAATGCACTTCGGGTCAAGTAACCATTTCAAGTGTACATCAATGCTTTCGGGAAAACAAGACATGTAGTATAAATCTCGAGATCAATAAGGTACAATCTACAATTGGGATTTCAGGTAAAGTATCGGGTTCAAGATTTATTTAAAGTGGATAGGGACCCCGTATGTCAATCTAATAACAATTTGGTATTCTTTGAGTTTGGGGACATTCCGGGCTCCTTATACGCTTTGAAGTTTGAAAACTTCGAATGACATCCGCGTGATATGGTTTCTTTCTCAAATGGCCTCATACAATGCTTAATAAATCTTCTCGACATAGAGGGGTTCTCAATGGATAGTCCCAAAACATTTAAACAACTCATCTTCATCCCAAACATAGCCTATGACAGACAAACTGTGAGAACCCGACCCCTAATCTCTTGGATTAGTGTTGTTTTATTTGTGGATTAGTTTCTTTTAGTGGGATTAGTATTTGTTGGGTTGAGTTTGTGAGGTAGAATGGGTTTTCTTCTAGTTTTGGGCTTTTGAGTGCTTTGGTAGCTTGTGGGGCCCTTTGGGGGTTCCCTTTTCGGCTTTGCATTTTCTTGTGAGATTTTCCCGATTTGTTTCGTATCGTGTTTTTGGCCCGTTGCATTCATCTTGAGGAATCCTACAACTTTCATGTTGATCTCGTATCCATTTGAGAACCCGAAAACCGATTTCTTGGCCTTGAGGGCAAAACAGTCTTTTCACACCAAATTTGTACCCAAAACTCGATATTCTCGAAACCCGCGAAACATATACTTTTTGGAAACTAGATATTTCGACGATCATTTCTTCCTTCTTCGTCGAATCCATCCGAGGTCCCGAATTAGATGATTTCAGCCACCCAAGTCCCTTAAGTTGTGGGACCCAAACCTCACTTGTTTATAAGGGGAACCCATCTCCTTCATTCATTTCATTCACCATTGTTCCAGCTGAACCTAGGGTTTTCCCTTGTGTAACTTCTTCTTCTTCTTGCTTCTTCATCTCCAAACCATACCAATAGTTCATCAATCAAGAAATGGAGACCACCTTCTTATTCCTCATCTTGCAAGCTTCCCATTGATACCATTTGTGAAGAGAACCCTCCATCACAAGACTTCCTTTGAGCTTACCTTGTCCATTAGAGGACCTTCCAAGTAAGTGTTCTTCTTAATCTTCTAGATTTGTAATCTTCTAGCCTTAGAGAAGCTCCACCTTGATTATTGAAAGGTTTCATTGTCATTTCATTGTTTAACCCATTTTAGGGTTGTTTTTGGGGGTTTTTTATTGTAGCTTGGAAGTGAGCTTAAGAAGGGATTAGGAGCTTGGTTTGTGAGATTGGAACCCAAGGCAAGTGGTTGATTGGATCGTTTTGATTATTAACATGTTTTGTGAGAAAATCTTGATTCATTAATGGTTTTGGTGATCTTAATAGTTGTCTTTAATATAATTAATATTGATTTCAAGATGTGCTTATTGATGAGTTATTTCTCCCTTGTAATCTCTTGGAAATGTATGTATCATAGTGTCAAGATTTCAAATGGTTTCGCATGAATGAGTTTTCTCCACTTTTGAGATTTATTGTGAATGGAAAGGATGGAAATGGAGGAACTTGAAATGAGGAGCTCTTTAGCTCATTTTAATGTCTTGGAAACATGTGTTTAAGTCTCCTTATGTACAATTCTATGTGATTGATTATATGTTGGAAGGAAAGGAAACAAAAAGGAGAAAAATCAGTGTCCCGGACATGCTGCGTGCCCAGGTCCGATCGATCGGACCTACAGGCCGATCGATCGGCCTGTCTTTTAACAGTAAGGCTTTTTGGGCCGATCGATCGGCCGATCGATCGGACCCTGTACATTTCTGGTACAGAAATTTCGACCGATCGATCGGTCCGAAGTGAAATTTGATATTGTGTTTTTTTTTTGGAAACCTTTGGGCTTTCTATGAGTCCTAGGGGTATATACCTTAGTGTTAAGACCAATTGTACCCTAATCTAAGGTCTCTAAGACTAGAGAACTAAAAGAAAAGAATGGTGTTGATTAGACACTAATTCTTGGTTTCAGGTGGGACCCTGGCTACCCTTTTTGGACTGTTTGGACCATGTGTGAGAATATCTTGAGCCGACGCGCCTCACGGTTGGTTCGGTGGCATCGAAGTCCAATTCATTTCAATCTTGAACGGGATGGAACGACGCGATATCTTCTTTATATCTAAACACAAGTCTTTCCCTTGGTTATCGCGAATTCCATTCCTTTCGGTGACTGAATAGGTTGCTCGATGTTTCCGGATTAATGTCATGCCTAGGATGGACCGTTGATAATCTTGATTCTTGCTATTGTAACATCTAGAACTACCCATAAGCTCAAGTTAAGATTTTAAAATAGTAAAAGTGCATAAGGAGCCCGGAATGTCTTTAAACTCAAGGAGTACCAAGTAATTGTTATAATCGACATACGGGACCCCTATTCACTTAAATAGATCTTGAAACCGATATTTTTACCCGAAATTGTTATAGTTCATTGTTTCACCTCTTTTCCCGAGATTTACATTACATGACTTGTTTTCCCGAAAGCATTGGAGTTACTCTAGTAACAGTCATTGTCCCGAAGTGTATTGCATCACATGATACGACAGTGTGCCCTTGAGCACCCCGTTTTACCCGTTTATTTATTGTACTTGATTTACTTGTTTCCTCGAAAGCATTGAAGTTACACTAGTAATAGTTATTTGTCCCGAAATGTATTGCCCGATATGAAGTGACAGTGTGCCCTTGAGCACCCCCGTTTTACCCGTTTATTTACTGTACTTGATTTACTTGCATATGTCTCGATTGGTTTTGACCTATGAGTCGGCATCACTAAGCTTGGATACCTTGTCGGTTTGATCCACCGACTTGGAAATCCCTCTCCCGTCCCGCCAGCTGCAGTTTGGATCCCGATACCCGGTTATTGCCGTGGTCCCGTCCCGATACCCGGTTCGCTACCGTGGTCCCGTTCCCGTTCCCGTATATTTATTATTGTATATATGATTTACGTTGAGTCTCCTCACCTTGTGTGACTGAGACCAACGTCCCGCTCTTGTCACTTCGGTGATAGAGGACTTAGCTTCTTGTGATTGCCATCTTGCCAGTTCCTGATTCCTTGGACACCCGACATGGTTTATATTGCTTACTTGTTTTCAGATAAATGATTCATTGCTTTTATGAAAGTTGTTATTTAGATAAGTGTTAATGCTCTCTATTGTAAATTCAGTCACTATTATATTGTTTCATGTCCTTTGCACACGTACATGTTTTACATGAATGCCGGTTGAGTGAATACCCGTGCTTTTACATATGGTTCTAACGATCGATGGTTTTGCTAGAGTTATATGATTACACATGTTTTAAAATGAATACCCGAGTTATTAAATGTCCATGCTTTGGAATGCGTTTTAAATGACACTCGTTTTGTTAGGTCCCGATGTTTATACATGTTTTAAGTGAATACCCGAATTGCTAAACATTCGTGCTTTGTTTTAAATGACACTTGTTCTGCCAGATCACTATGTTTATACCGGTTTCAAATGAATACCCGATTTGTTAAATATCCCTGTTTTGAAATATGTTTTAAATGACACGTGTTTTGTCAGGTTTCTATGTTTATACCTGTTTCAAATGATTACCCGAGCTATTTAACATCCATGCTTAAGAATATGTTTTAAATGACACGCGTTTTGCCAGATCCCTATGTTATACCTGTTTTAAAGGAATGCCCGATCTGTTGAAGATCCATGCTTTGAAATATGTTTAAATGAACGTGGTTTTGCCAAACTTCCAAATTCATACATGTTTTCCACGAACACCCGATTGTCAAATATCTATGCTTTTATAGATGATGTAAATGAACGTATGCTTTATTAGATCTTCCTGTTTTAATCATGTTTGAAAAGAATACATGTTTTGTCCGAGATTCCTGAGTTTTCACCCGTTTAATTATATGCAGCATTTTGAGCAAATAGCATGATTTATCATTTGTATTATTATTCGCTATATTGTGTTCTTTTCATCCACCTGCCAGACCGTCGTGTCTGACCCACTACTTTTGGTACTCAGGTTCAGATTTCTTCGTCCCGAGTTGAGTGTTTTGTTGGCCGTGGAGCCATGCCTTGCAGGTTGTTTTGTCGGCTATGTCATGTAGACATTGAGCTTGACATCGGAGCTACGTCACATTTGGGTAGTAGTTTATAGCTTATTGTTGTATGGCTTTTATTAGCCTTTTTCTTGGGATTCTTAATTAATGTACATTGATAATTGTAACTTGAACATATTTGGGAATGTAATATCCTGTTACCGTCAGCTCTGTAATTTATTGTGATGGTTACTCCAGTCTAATATGATTCTTTATATAATAGCTATGTGCTAAAGGTTGAGTGCGACGCGGAATCCGATGGCCACGGACTTCGGGTCGCAACGCCACAAATGCTTCCGAAAAATATTCAGAATGTGTTGTCTTCACACACGCGGATCTTGGGAGAAGTAAAATACATTTATGCTTAATCCCATCTCCCGCCCCGAGGTTTCGGTTCGGGGGCGTGACACAAACCTCATCGCTCGAGCGAACCGGAGAGTTCGCTCGAGCGAGGAGCTCTCTGGAATGGTTGTTTGGGTGGGTTCGCTCGGGCGAAGTTGAGGTCGCTCAAGTGAACTCATCGGGTCTAGCAAAGTTTTTAGTGCGTTCGAACGAACAACTCTCTGGAACAGGTTCTGGGATGTCCGCTCGAGCGACCAAGCTATTGGAATGCTCCGAACCCTTCTCTGGACAGGTCGTTCGAGCGAACTGTCCAGAAACTGATTCCGGACCAGTTCAGCTCCTCTCTATCTCTTCCTTCTACAACCCCTTTTTAGCCACTTTTATACATCAGATGAGGAGTCTAAAGCTCCATTCAAATAACATCAAATCTTTCACCACATCCATCCCATTCTCCTCCATCCATATCACAATCAATACAAGGAAAGAAAGAAGGAAACCATTTCACATAAGAGTGCATTTGTGACAAAATAAGAGGAAATTAAATACTATGAACCAACACATTTTTATGACTATGAATGCACCATTAATACCACCATCATGAACATTTATTTCAAAGCAAAGCAATAAATAGGCATAAGTGGAAAATACTAAAATCATTGAAAACTTATAAAAAATCAATCATCCACTTGCCTTGGTCTCTAGTAAGCAAATCAAGCTCTAACAAGTCCTTTAAATCAAAGGTCCAAGCTACAAGGAAAATCCCAAAATAGAACCCTAAAGAGTCAAAACATAGAATAGGAAGAAAGAAGCTTCAATAACAAAGATGGAGATTCCTGTTAGGAATTTTGTAGATTGCAATTTGATGGATGCATAATCATTCAAGCATCATTTGATTTACACACTTGCATTGTTTTAGATAAACTTGAATTCTTGTTTTATTCATGCATGGTTTTTAAGAGTTGTAAAAGTATCAATTTATGCATGATTTGTTTTCAATCTTGGATGCATTTGTTTTTAGAAAAGAGTTTTTAGAAATCAAGCAAGCCATTGGTTTTAAAGTTTCAAATCTTTTTTGGCTTTTTATGTTTCATGTTTTAAAACCCTTAGAATGATTTAAAACATGCTTTTAAGCTTGATTTATTGGCCCAAAATGTTCCACAAAGAAAATCATTGAATCATGAAAAAGTGGGAATTTTGGCCCCGGCAGTGTCGCCGGTCGACCGGCGCAGAGGTCTCGGTCGACCGGGAACACTGCAGGCAGAAAGTTGCCCCGGCGCCTCCAACGGTCAGAAATATGACCGTTGTGTGATCTCGGTCGATCGAGACCTGTTTACAGGTCGACCGAGGACTAGCCGTTGGGCATTTTTTGCTATAAATATGAGTTCTTTCCTTTGCCAAAAGTTGGGAATTTTAAGGCCCTCCTTGAGGGGTTTTGAGGCAAATAGAAGGGAAATGAACTAAGGGATGAAAGGGAGCATTAGGAAAGCTAAAGCTTGGATTAATGAAGTTAAATCTCCAAGTAGGCTTTACTTTCCTTAATCATATGTTTTCATGCTTTGTTTTATTTTTGGTAAATCATTTCTAGCATGTTAAACTATGTTTGTGTTGTGTCCTTAACATGTTTTATGTTTTGAGTTGATTTATTGTTTTGGATACAACACCATATGATTCAATCCAAGTAGTACTTAATCTTTGGTAAATCTAAGTAGATCATGTTAATGAAAAAACCTTTGAAATTATATGTAACATGATTCCTATACTTGGTTGAATCTTTGGTTGTTGTTTTCCATCATAAGAAAATCACTTTCAAAACTATCTTATGTTTTGGACTCAACTTCTTTACAAATCATATGTTTTCATGTTTTGTTTTATCATTGGTAAATCTTTAGTAACATGATAAACTATGATGTGTTGTATCCTTAGCATGTTTTATACTTTGAATAGATCTATTGTTTTGGATGCATCACCATTTGATTCAATCCAAGTAGTACTTTATCTTTGGTAAATCTAAGTAGATCATGTTAATGAAATATGTAACATGATTCATATGCTTGGTTGAATCTTTGGTTGTTGTTTTTCCATCATAAGAAAATCTCTTTCAAATGTATCTTATGTTTTGGATTCAACATCTTTACAAATCATATGTGTATTATTGTTTTAAAGTTTCACAACTTGCCTTACTTTGATAGGTATATCACTTTCAAGTCGTATTTATAATTACATATGATTTGTCCCCTCTTTTCAATCAAATCTATTTTTATGTTTTGAGCTTCATGTTGATTTGATTGACATCCCTATGCATCACATGTTTAGAGCTAATTCATTTCATACAACTTGTAAATCTTTGATCTCATTAACAAGTTGTTACTTTTAACATGTGATTAGCATTTCCTCAATCATAAATGTTTTTGAGCTAAAACTTTCAAAAGCCTTAGGCATACTTTATGAGCTTTCATTTTCAAAATGATTGAGGACCACACACACACACTTCATGTACTTTCATCTTTGCATTCATAGTGTGAGTGTGTATTAGTTTTTCACTTCCATATCCGCCTAATTAAGAGGCATTGTAATGAGCTTAATTGAATCTCCATCAAGTGTATGATAGACACTAATTAGCGAGATAACCAACCTTGTGGTTGAAGAGGTTATTGCTTAGCCTATGAAAAGCATAGTGTATGGGTTGATGTTAAGCCTTGAAAAACATCATTGTAAAGGTTATTGCTTCGCCTTGAAAAGCATATTGTAAAGGTTATTGCTTAGCCTATTGAAAAGCATAAATAGTGGAAATCCGGTGGGGTGTTGGATCACAAGCCGGTAGTGGATGTAGGCATTGAGGCCGAACCACTATAAATACTTGTGTGATGGTGATTGCTTTGTGGTGATTGTTTTCATTAAGCTTCCGCATTTTGGTTGATAATAATCACTTGTGACTAGTTTGTTTTAAAGAAGTTAAAATGGATTAAAATTGGTCATAATTGGAGCTCACCCTATTCACCCCCCCTCTAGGGTTCGGGTCCCCGGACTTTACAATTGGTATCAGAGCGGGTTACTCCATTTTAGGGCTTAACAACCCGGAGTTGATCCTTGCTAGATTTGAACCCTAGTGTTGTGATTTATTGCATATTTTTTTTAAAGATTTCCACTATGATTGAAAATGATATTTTCCCTAGCCTCCTTGCACCACTCTAAGACTTGTTCTAGTTATATCTCCAAGAGTTGGTGAGTCCTCTAGTGAACTCTCAAGGACATCCTTTTCAAGACCTTAGGTGAATCTTCATTGGTACACATTTAGACTAACCTTAAGGCCTTGATCCCCCTAGACCAACCTAATCTTTTTAGTTATATCTATTTGTTGGTCATAGTACATTTGCATTTTGTTTCTTTATAGTCACATCTTTTAAAATGCAATGTTTCTTTGTGATCATTTGATTTTGTCTTCATGAACTTCTAAGTTATATCTCATGGTTTTCAAAATCCTTTGATTGCAATATTTTCATGATGGATTTGCATTTTGTTCATATAGTTATATCTCTTGTAATGCTTATCTATTCATGATCAATTGATTGTGATTACAAATGCTTTCATAGGTAGATTCTTCATGATCAATTGATGTTGGAAAATCATTTGATGTATGTCATAGTTAGATCCTTTTTGTAAATCAAATGATTTGAATCTATTTAAGTTTTCCATTGATTTTCAAGTTATATCTCTTGGTATGGAAAATTTATGAGTGTCTATTGTCTTTCAAATTGAAAATTTACAATAGTACACTTCTTGTTTTTCAAAATCACTTACTCATATTCTATAAATGATTCTTTCATAAATTGTAGTGATTTGAAAAACTTTGGAAAATGTTCTAAGCTTTATTGGTTGTATTTATAGAAGCATTTTCTTTGAATCTATTTCCTTGTGCCTATTTATGATTATATCATTTGGAAGGAAATAATTTTTACAAACAATTTGCATCCTTGCTTATTTAGTTATATTTCTCTTATGCAAATTGATTTTGTTGTCTTACATTGCATGGTTGGATATGTTTCATTGATTTGCATGTTTGTGCCTAACTTGGTATATTCTCATTAATGCATTTTGATGATTGTTTATGTGCTTTATAGTAAAATCTTGTATTTGAGCTTTTTAAGTACATATGTGATTTTATGTGCTAAGTTCATTTGGTATAAACCTCATATCTTTTTCCATTGCATTGTAAGCTTAGTACATTTGCTAAGAGTGGAGATGTTACATGATAGATTGATCATTTTAACTTCATACCTTCTTGTGCTTAAATAATCTTTTTGATGATTGGTATGAGTTAGATCTTGAGTGTTGATTAATCCTCTCTATGCAAATGTCAAATCGTTCTATGTATGGTTGTGGTATTTATTATATTTGTAGAAACCATACTAGAACTCAAATCCATCCTCTATGCACTCTAGTCATATCTTTTTGGATGGTTATGATGTTGATTCATGTATATTCTCTAAGTGATATCATCTTTATACATGTTTCAACTTCATAGTAGTGTTCTTGATCATATGAAACTCTTTGAAATCTATTCCTCATATTTCTATATGTTTGATGGATATCTTAGATGTTGAATTCATATGATTTTGACACTTTGGAAATTGCATGCTTTACAAAGTTATATCCTTTTGCATTGTAATTTATCTTGTTCATCACTATGCTTATTAGTTATATCATTAAAAGTGATGAATATGCATTTATGATGCTTGATGGAATTTTGTGTTTGCCACATTCTTGTTCTTTATCATGTTATCAAATTCAATTGGTATAATTTTTGATTGATTTGATTTCTTGTGAATGTGATAAACCTTGTGTGCATTGGTTTGAACTTGATAGTTATACATTTGTTCCATGTCACACACCATTAGCATCATAATGTTCATGATTGCCACCTCTCTTGCTCTTATAGGTAAATCTCATGACCACCATGTTTATTTGTTCATAATATTGGTTGGCTTCATGCTTGAATTTCATTTCACTCAACTTGCACTTTAATAAGTCATATTTATTGATTGAATGAAATGATTTTCAAAATCTTCATAGCATATGCTTTCCATAGTTAAATTATTTGATGCTATGTTTAGTTAACCCCATTTCATCATGGATAGCTCTAATTTGGATTTTTCCTAATAGGTATATCTTTAAATCCATTTTAGAGTGATTGTGTTTAATAGACTTAACTTTAAATCTCAATTGGTATTCTTTGTTTTTCCAATTGGTATCCATGATTGCTTTTCTCATTGACCTTGCTTTCTTTTGGTAATTTGATCATATTGAGCTTTATAGTTAAATGAATCTAATCCTTTCCTTGAAGTTGACCCTCATTGGTAAAACCATCTTCTTCTTGCATCTAATAGTTAAATCTTTGTCAATATGTTGACAAAAAAAGAGTATGGATTGAGGGGGAGTGTAAACCTTCATACGAAGTATTAGTTTTGATCAAATTGACCCTTGGATTGACCCTTAGAGTCTAACTTCTATACATGATAGCCTGTTATGTATTTCATTTTCGATTTCATTTGTTAACAGGTGCTACTAAATGTATTTTCCTTATTTCATGTGTAGGTACCTTTGCAATTTAATGTCAAAGGGGGAGAGAGTTCAAGTACTCAAAGATCTCCTATTCTTCAAAGGGGGAGAGTGCCAAAGGGAGAGAGAGGCATGGTCAAAGGGGGAGAGCAAATAGAAGAAAGAAAGCTTGGAGCTAAAGAAGATGCTTGGCCAAAGAGAGGAAGATGAATAGAAAGCTTGAAGGTTGATCAAGCACCAAGCATCAAGAAGATTGAAGAAAAAAGCCCAAGAGCCCAAGCTAAGAGGAGCATCCAAGAAGAAGATTTCAAGACTTGTCCAGCTGAGGGGGAGCTGAAGACTAAGTGTGTTTATTCAATGGTGAGTGTGTTGCCATCAAATTGCAAAGGGGGAGATTGTTAGGAATTTTGTAGATTGCAATTTGATGGATGCATAATCATTCAAGCATCATTTGATTTACACACTTGCATTGTTTTAGATAAACTTGAAATCTTGTTTTATTCATGCATGGTTTTTAAGAGTTGTAAAAGTATCAATTTATGCATGATTTGTTTTCAATCTTGGATGCATTTGTTTTTAGAAAAGAGTTTTTAGAAATCAAGCAAGCCATTGGTTTTAAAGTTTCAAATCTTTTTTGGCTTTTTATGTTTCATGTTTTAAAACCCTTAGAATGATTTAAAACATGCTTTTAAGCTTGATTTATTGGCCCAAAATGTTCCACAAAGAAAATCATTGAATCATGAAAAAGTGGGAATTTTGGCCCCGGCAGTGTCGTCGGTCGACCGGGAACACTGCAGGCAGAAAGTTGCCCTGGCGCCTCCAACGGTCAGAAATATGACCGTTGTGTGATCCCGGTCGACCGAGACCTGTTTGCAGGTCGACCGAGGACTAGCCGTTGGGCACTTTTTGCTATAAATATGTGTTCTTTCCTTTGCCAAAAGTTGAGAATTTTAAGGCCCTCCTTGAGGGGTTTTGAGGCAAATAGAAGGGAAATGAACTAAGGGATGAAAGGGAGCATTAGGAAAGCTAAAGCTTGGATTAATGAAGTTAAATCTCCAAGTAGGCTTTACTTTCCTTAATCATATGTTTTCATGCTTTGTTTTATTTTTGGTAAATCATTTCTAGCATGTTAAACTATGTTTGTGTTGTGTCCTTAACATGTTTTATGTTTTGAGTTGATTTATTGTTTTGGATACAACACCATATGATTCAATCCAAGTAGTACTTAATCTTTGGTAAATCTAAGTAGATCATGTTAATGAAAAAACCTTTGAAATTATATGTAACATGATTCCTATACTTGGTTGAATCTTTGGTTGTTGTTTTCCATCATAAGAAAATCACTTTCAAAACTATCTTATGTTTTGGACTCAACTTCTTTACAAATCATATGTTTTCATGTTTTGTTTTATCATTGGTAAATCTTTAGTAACATGATAAACTATGATGTGTTGTATCCTTAGCATGTTTTATACTTTGAATAGATCTATTGTTTTGGATGCATCACCATTTGATTCAATCCAAGTAGTACTTTATCTTTGGTAAATCTAAGTAGATCATGTTAATGAAATATGTAACATGATTCATATACTTGGTTGAATCTTTGGTTGTTGTTTTTCCATCATAAGAAAATCTCTTTCAAATGTATCTTATGTTTTGGATTCAACATCTTTACAAATCATATGTGTATTATTGTTTTAGAGTTTCACAACTTGCCTTACTTTGATAGGTATATCACTTTCAAGTAGTATTTATAATTACATATGATTTGTCCCCTCTTTTCAATCAAATCTATTTTTATGTTTTGAGCTTCATGTTGATTTGATTGACATCCCTATGCATCACATGTTTAGAGCTAATTCATTTCATACAACTTGTAAATCTTTGATCTCATTAACAAGTTGTTACTTTTAACATGTGATTAGCATTTCCTCAATCATAAATGTTTTTGAGCTAAAACTTTCAAAAGCCTTAGGCATACTTTATGAGCTTTCATTTTCAAAATGATTGAGGACCACACACACACACTTCATGTACTTTCATCTTTGCATTCATAGTGTGAGTGTGTATTAGTTTTTCACTTCCATATCCGCCTAATTAAGAGGCATTGTAATGAGCTTAATTGAATCTCCATCAAGTGTATGATAGACACTAATTAGCGAGATAACCAACCTTGTGGTTGAAGAGGTTATTGCTTAGCCTATGAAAAGCATAGTGTATAGGTTGATGTTAAGCCTTGAAAAACATCATTGTAAAGGTTATTGCTTCGCCTTGAAAAGCATATTGTAAAGGTTATTGCTTAGCCTATTGAAAAGCATAAATAGTGGAAATCCGGTGGGGTGTTGGATCACAAGCCGGTAGTGGATGTAGGCATTGAGGCCGAACCACTATAAATACTTGTGTGATGGTGATTGCTTTGTGGTGATTGTTTTCATTAAGCTTCCGCATTTTGGTTGATAATCATCACTTGTGACTAGTTTGTTTTAAAGAAGTTAAAATGGATTAAAATTGGTCATAATTGGAGCTCACCCTATTCACCCCCCCTCTAGGGTTCGGGTCCCCGGACTTTACAATTCCTTTAAGCTAGGAGAACACAAATCTAGAAGCAGTGAATGATTACTTACTTGTAAGGTCCCCTAATGGACAAGGTGAGCTCAAAGGAAGTCTTGTAATGGAGAGTTTTCTCTAGCAATGGTACCAATAGAGAGCTATGGTGATGAGGACGAAGGTGATGATCTCCACCTCTCAATTTGTGCAAGGTTGGTGGTGGATTTGGGGATGGAAGGCAAGAGTAAGAAGGAAGGCAATGGAAACCCTAGGTTTTCTCTCTTGTGCTGGAAAAAGGAAATGGAAGGGAAAGGGGTCTCCTTATAAACAAGTGGGGAGTGCGCTCCACTACTAACAATCTAATTGGGCTGAAAACATGGCTTTCAGGGCTTCTAATGGATTCGACGAAGAAGAGAAAAGTGATCGTCGAAATATCTAGTTTCCAAAAAGTATATGTTTCGCGGGTTTCCGGAATATCAAGCTTTGGGTACAAATTTTTGTGCAAAATGATTGTTTTGCCCTCAAGGCTATGAAATCGGGTTTCGGGATCTCGAACGGGGACGGGATCAACATAAAAGTTGTAGGGATTAACAATATCAATAAGATGAGATTAAAACAATGAATGTAAAATCTCCGATAAATCTTCAAGTGCATGCAAGGTCATAAAAAGGAACCCCGAAAGGGTCCCACTAACACAAGAAAATCAAAATTCCCCAAAAACTATTTCAAAAGCTATTCCAAGCCCAACTTAGCAAAAATCACTAATCAAGCTTAGAACTAACACACGGCTTAATTAGTACTAATCGAGTTCTCTCGGGTCGGGGTCTTACAGTTACAACTTTTGGTTGAAAAATTAGGAAACATGCGTCGGTGATGACCTTATTTTACACTGCTAAGGTCATCACCAACCCTGTAATGGTACCATTGAAGATGTTGTTTAGAAAAGTTACAACTTTTGCTTTAAAAAAAAGGAAACCTGCATCGGTGGTGACCTTATTTTACACTGCTAAGGTTATCACCGACACTGTAGCACTAAAAATATCTGAGGATGCATAGAAAAGTAACAACTTTTTGTTGGAAAATTACGAAACCTGCGTCGGTGTTGACCTTATTTTACATTGCTAAGGTCATCGCCGACCTTATCATTGTAAATAAGGTCAGCGCCGATGATGTGCCAAATAGGTAAAAAAAAAGAAGAAATTGACCCCAATTGCTCTAATTGGTGCACCACCGGCTAAAGTGTTTGATTGCGTAACAAGTGCGTATTAAGTGTTTTTTCCGATTAAATCCCCTTTTCTTATGATACATTCCAATTGTGAAGCTCCACCCCTTGTGGACCCTCACTTTTAGATTGAATACTATTTAATAGCCAATAATAGCTAATCGTACTATTTATTAGGGGTTAGTAAGGGTAGATAAGTATTTTTCCTAATTATGCCTTTGTTGTAATTTATAGAGCTTATAAGGTGTCTTTTATAATTTTTGAGTTAGTTAATTGGTTAGAGGCCCTAGCTTCTAAAGGGTTAATCCACTTGAGAAGCTTCTAGATTCTCACCTAAAGACCAAACTACCCATGACTCTAACCCTAATCCCATGTTAACTAAAAGGGTATTCTTGTACCTAGCCCAAACCCCAACCTATATATATACTACACTCATCTCATCCCATACTCTAGCTACAATTCCCTCCAATTCTATCTCCCATTTTCCCTCCAATTCTCCTATCTCTTCACTCTCTTTCTAAAACCCTAGATCTAGAACCCAAACAAAAAGAAGGAGATTATCTACTACAAGCTACTGCCACCATCTATCTTAAGGAGCTCTTTCTTCTTGCTGATCTCTTATCTTCCTTCCAATCAAGGTATTCTTCTTCATCTAGTTCTATTTCCTTAGATTTCTTCTTTTCTCTCCTTCCTTGTAGCAATTCTCTTGTGGATGTCGGTGTAGGAGTTAGAGAACTCTCTAGATCTGAGTTTTGGGGCTGGTTTGTGTGTTGGAGACTATAGTAGCTTGGATTGCATTTTTATAGCTTTGATCTCTCTTTTCTCTCTCTACCTTCTCATAATTGGATCAAGGCAAGTGCAATATACTTATTTAGCATAGAATACATGTTTTCTCTTCCTTTGATTCTGTAATTTCAATTCAATTATTGTAGTTATGTTAGATCTACCATTTGAGCTTAGTTTTATGGATTTATGGTCATTGATGGATGAGATCTCTCATTTGGAAGATCAATAGTCTATTTGGTGATGGATGATTGTGTATTAAAGTGCTTTTTTTTGTTTTATGATGATCTTGTGATATTTGGACGAGATTGGATGAGTTTTGATGGAAAATTGGATTGAAGGAGAAGAAATCCAGAATCCTGGAAATTTTGCAGGTCGGTCGACCGAAGACACTACAATTGGGAAAATCAAGTCCCAGTTATTTTTCTACAGGCTTCTCAGTCCTGTGTATGCGGTTGATCGAACCCTGTACTCGGTCGACCGAGGACACAGGTTTTGCAGTAAATAACTGAGAATTGAATTTCTACCTCAGCCCCAGGATTCAGTGTATTCGGTCAACCAGACCCTGTCCCACGTCGACCGAGCACACAGAATATGTAATGAGAAATGACTGAGAGCCGGGACATCTTTTCCATGTTTTCCTATGTATGTAGTTGACCGCCTTGGCCAGGAGGTCGACCGGACACACACAGAATTCCTGAGATCAGGACTTTGTCTGCCGGGTGCTTGACCCTATTTTTCCAGAGTACTCGGTCGACCGACCAGGCCAAGAGGTCGACTGTAAGACCCCATCCCGAGTGACCTCGATTAGCATTAATTAAGTTGTATTTTAGTTTTAAGCTTGTTTAGTGGATTTTGGATAAGTTGGGAGTAGAATAGGATTTTGATATAGCTTTGGGGAATTTTGATTGCTTAGTAATTAGTGGGGCCCTTTGGGGGTTCTTTTTTATGACCTTGCATGTGCTTGGGGATTTATCGGAGATTTTGCATTCATTGTTTTAATCCCGTTTTAATTGTATTGCTAACCCCTACAACTTTTATGTTGATCCTGTGCCCGTCCGAGATCCCTAGACCCGATTTCATAGCCATGAGGGCAAAACAGTCATTGTGCACTAAATCTGTACCAAAAACTTGATATCCCCAAAACCCACAAAACATATACTTGTGGTGGAGCCCACTCCCCACTTGCTTTATAAGGAGACCCATCTTCCTCATTTCATTCCTATGAGGACAGGGAAGAAGATGCACATGCTACCTTTGGCAAAGTTGTTTGTCAGTCGACACGGACAACCAGTTTCTATCACTTCTGACAGAGACAGCAGATTCGTCTCGAGGTTCTGGAAGACTCTACATGAGTCTATGGGCACGAGATTACAGTTCAGCACGGCTTATCACCCACAGACAGATGGCCAGTCAGAGAGGACAATTCAAACTCTCGAGGATATGCTCCGTACTTGTGTGTCAGACTTCAAGACTCAATGGGATGAGGCTCTACCATTGTGTGAGTTTGCTTACAACAACAGTTACCACTCGAGCATTGGGATGGCACCTTTTGAGGCTTTGTATGGCAGAAGGTGTAGGACACCTGTGTGTTGGGAAGAAGTCAGAATTCACAGTTTCCATGGACCGACCATAGTGAGTGAAACCAGCGATAAAGTGAAGTTGATCCAAGAACGTCTGAAAGTAGCCTGGAGTAGACAGAAAAGATATGCAGATTCTTTACAGTTCAAAGAAGGATATAAGGTTTTCTTGAAAGTGTCACCTACAAGGAGAACATTGAGATTTGGACAGAAGGGCAAGTTATCATGGAGATACATTGGACCATATGACATTGTGAGCAAAATTGGTGATGTGGCTTATAGGTTAGCCTTACCACCTGAGCTATCCGGCGTACACAACGTCTTCCATGTGTCAATGTTGAAGAAGTATGTCCCCGATCCTTCACATGTACTCCGACATGAGCCATTGGAGATCAGAGAGGATGCTACCTATGTTTGGAAGCCCGTTCAGATCATTGATACGAAAGAACAAGAGTTGAGGAAACAGACTATTCAATGGGTGAAAGTACTTTGGGAGAATCATGGACCGGAAGAAGCAACGTGGGAATTACGAGATCAAGTGTAGAAGAAGTATCCACATCTACTACCTGAGGTGAGTTTTATGTTTCATTTGGTGGACCAAATGCCCTAAGGGGTGGAGGATGTAAGACCCCGTCCCTAGTGACCTCGATTAGCATTAATTAAGTTGTGCTTTAGTTTTAAGCGTGTTTAGTGGATTTTGGTTAAGTTGGGAGTAGAATAGGATTTTGATATAGTTTTGGGGAATTTTGATTGCTTAGTAATTAGTGGGGCCCTATGGGGGTTCCTATTTTTGACCTTGCATGTGCTTGGGGATTTAATCCTGTTTTAATTGTATTGCTAACCCCTATAACTTTTATGTTGATCCCGTGCCCGTCCGAGATCCCGAGACCCGATTTCATAGCCATAAGGGAAAAACAGTCATTGTGCACTAAATCTGTACCCAAAACTTGATATTCCTGAAACCCGCGAAACATATACTTTTTAGAAACTAGATATTTCGACGATCACTTTTCTCTTCTTCGTCAAATTCATTAGAAGCCCCGAAAGCCATGATTTCAGCCCAATTAGATTATTAGTGGTGGAGCCCACTCCCCACTTGCTTTATAAGGAGACCCATCTTCCTCATTTTCTTTTTCTAGCAAACTACAACTTCTCAAAGCTAAGGTTTCCCTTTCTTCTTCTTCTTGCTCTCTTCATACTGAACACACTCCCAAACTTGCACCAATAGAAGATTTGTGGCCATCATCTTCTTCATCTCTTTGAGAACTTTCTCTTAATAACATTTGTGGAGAAAACCACCTACTCCAAGACCTCCTTTGGTACTAACCTAGCATTTTGAAGAACCCTCATGTAAGTAATCTTTCCCATCTTCTAGATTTGTGTTCTCCTAGCCTAAGGGAATCTCCATCCCTATTATTGAAGCTTCTTCCTCGCCATTCTATGTTTTGACTCTTTTAGGGTTTTATTTTGGGGTCTTTGCTTGTAGCTTGGACCATTGACTTGGGAGGCTTGTTAGGGCTTGATTTGCTTGAATAGAGACCTAAGGCAAGTGGATGATTTGATTTTTTTATAAGCTTTCAATGATTTTGGTATTTTCCACTCATGCCTATTTATTGCATTGGTTTGAAATAAATGTCCATGATAGAGCTTTGGTAGTGCATTTATGTCTTATAAATGTTTTGGTGTATGACATTTAATTTCTTCTTGTTTGTACCAAATGTACTCTATTGTGAAATGGTTTCCTTCTTTCTTTCCTTGTATTGAATGTGATGTTGATGGAGAAGAATGGAAGGGATATTGTGAGAGATTTGATGTTGTTTGAATGAAGTTTTAGACTCCTCATTGGATGTATAAAAGTGGTTAGAAAGAGGTTGTAGAAGAAAGAAATAGAGAGGAGCTGAACTGCCCCAGAATCAGTTTCTGGACAGTTCGCTCAAGCGAATATGACACTTCGCTCAAGCGAATATGACACTTCGCTCAAGCGAATATGACACTTCGCTCAAGAAAAGTGTCTAGAAAAGGGTTCGGAGCATTCCAGTATGTAGTTCGCTCGAGCGGACCCCTTGGTCGCTCGAGCAAACACCCCAGAACTCGTTCCAGAGAGTGGTTAGTTCGAGCGAACTGATACTTCGCTCGAGCCAACCACCTACTGGATGAGTTCGCTCGAGCGACCTAAACTTCGCTCGAGCGAACTCACCCAGACAACCATTCCAGAGAGCTCCTCGCTCGAGCGAACTCTCCGGTTTGCTCTAGCAATGAGCTTTGTCGGTCAAAAGACTATGTTTGGGATAGTGATGTAAGACCCCAACCCGAGAGAACCCGATTAGTACGAATTAAGTGGGGCATTAGTTCTAAGCTTGATTAGTGATTCTGGCTAAGTTGGGTTTGGAATAGCTTTTGATATAGTTTTATGGAATTTTGATTGCTTTGGGTTAGTAGGGCCCTTTGGGGTTCCTTTTCATGACATTGCATATGTTTGAGGATTTATCGGAGATTTTTGCATTCATTGTTTTAATATCGTTTTATTCGTATTGATAAGCTCTACAACTTTCATGTTGATCCCATCCCCGTTTGAGATCCCGAAACCTGATTTCATAGCCTTGAGGGCAAAACAGTCATTGTGCACCAAATCTATACCCAAAACTTGATATTCCCGAAACCCGCGAAACATAGACTTTTTGGAAACAAGATATTTCGACGATCATTTCTTCCTTCTTCGTCGAATTCATCCGAGGTCCCGAAAGAGATGATTTCAGCCCTTGAATGTCTTTAGTAGTGGGACCCATTCCCATTTGCTATATAAGGAGAGCCCATCTTCCCATTCCCTTTTTCCAGCACAAAAAGAACCTAGGGTTTGCTTTTGACAACTTTTCTTCTTCCTCTTGCTTCTTCATCCTCAATCCACTCCCAAGCTTGCACCAATAGGAGAGTTGAGGTCATCTTCTTCTTCACCTTCTTGAGAGCTTCCTCTTGATAGTTTTGTGGAGAAAACCCTCCATTCCAAGACTTTCTTTGAGCTTGCCATTGCCATTAGAGGACCTTGCAACTTGGACTTTGGCTTGGAAGAGTATAGGAGTTTGATTTCTTGATTTGAAGACACAAGGCAAGTGGATGTCTTGATTTTTATAAGCTTTCAATTATTTTGGTATTTTCCACTCATGCCTATTTATTGCATTGGTTTGAAATAAATGTCCATGCTAGAGTTTGGTAGTGCATTTATGACTTATAAGTATATTGGTGAATGTCATTTAATTCTCTTCTTGTTTGTACTAAATGTACTCTATTGTGAAATGGTTTCCTTCTTTCTTTATATGGAATGGGATGTGGATGGAAGAAGTGATGGAGTAAATGTTAGGAATTTTGTAGGTTGCAATTTGATGGATGCATCTTCATTCTAGCATCATTTGAATTCACACACTAGCATTGTTTTTAGAAACCTTGAAATCTAGTTTTATTCATGCATAGCTTTTAAGATTTGGAAAAGCTTTTGTTTTATGCATGTTTTGGTTTTAAACTTGGATGCATTGGTTTTGAAACTCAAACTCTTTTGAAAACCTAATTCATTGTGCATTATATTTGGAAAATCATCTTGTCATTTTAGGTTTGAACTTTGCATACTTTCATCTCTTCAAAATCATATATGTATGCATTGTTTTTGAAAAAGGAGTTTTTAGAAATCAAGCTAGCCTATGGTTTAAAGTTTCAAATCATTTTAGGCTTTGGATGTTTCATGTTTTTATACATCTTTGAATGATTTAAAACATGTGAAAAAGCTTGATTTTATTGGCCCAAAAGATCCCCAAAGAAAATCTTCAAGAAACCCAATACATGGGAAATTCTGGGCAGGCCCGGTCAACCGGCCATGTGTGGCCGGTCAACCGGCCAAGAGGCCCGGTTAACCGGCCACACAGGGCAGGTCAACCGGGCTGGCACAACGGCTCTTTTTATGACCGTTGTGCTTGGCCGGTCAACCGGCCCGTCATGGCCGGTCAACCGGGAAAACTAGCCGTTGGGGCTGTTTTGGCTATAAAAAGGAGTTCTTTCCCTTTCCAAATGTTGGGATTTTTAAGCCCCTCCTTGAGAGGTATTGAGGCATATCAAAAGGGAAAAGAACCAAGGGATGAAGGGGAAGATTAGGAAAGCTAAAGCTTGGATTAATGAAGTTAAACCACCAAGTAGGCTCTTCCTTCCTTAATCATATGTTTTCATGCTTTGTTTTATTTTTTGGTAAATCATTTCTAGCATGTTAAACTATGTTTGTGTTGTGTCCTTAACATGTTTTATGTTTTGAGTTGATTTATTGTTTTGGGTACAACATCACATGATTCAATCCAAGTAGTACTTAACTTTGGTAAATCTAAGTAGATCATGTTAATGAAAGAACTTTGGTAAATCATATGTAACATGATCCATATACTTGGTTGAATCGTTGGTTGTTGTTTTCCATCATAAGAACATCTCTCTCAAAACTAACTTATGTTTTGGATTCAACTTCTTTACAAATCATATGTTTTCATGTTTTGTTTTATCATTGGTAAATCTTAGTAACATGTTAACCTATGATGTGTTGTATCCTTTGCATGTGTTATATTTTGAATAGATCTATTGTTTTGGATACATCACCATTGATTCATCAAAGTAGTACTTTATCTTTGGTAAATCTAAGTAGATCATGTTAATGAAATATGTAACATGATTCATATACTTTGTTGAATCATTGGTTGTTGTTTTCCATCATAAGAAAATCTCTCTCAAATGTATCTTATGTTTTGGATTCAACATAATTACAAATCATATGTGTATTATTGTTTTAATGTTTCACAACTTGCCTTACTTTGATTGGTAAATCATTTTCAAGTTGTCTTTATAATTACATATGATTTGTCCCCTCTTTTCAATCAAATCTATTTTTATGTTTTGAGCTACATTGATGATTTGATTGACATCCCTATGCATCACATGTTTAGAGCTAATCCATTTCATACAACTTGTGTAACTTTGATATCATTAACAAGTTGTTACTTTTAACATGTGATTGCATTACTTCCTCAATCATAAATGTTTTTGAGCTAAAACTTTCAAAAGCCTTAGGCATACATTTATGAACTTTCATTTTCAAAATGATTGAGGACCACACACACACACGTCATATACTTTCATCTTTGCATTCATAGTGTGAGTGTGTATTAGCTTTTCACTTCCATATCCGCCTATTTAAGAGGCAATGTAATGAGCTTAAATGAATCTCCATCAAGTGTATGTTAGACACTAATTTAGTGAGATAACCAACCTTGTGGTTGGAGAGGTTATTGCTTAGCCTTTAAAAGCATAGTGTATAGGTTGATGTTTAGCCTTGGAAAAGCATCATTGTAAAGGTTATTGCTTAGCCTATTGAAAAGCATAAATAGTGGAAATCCGGTGGGGTGTTGGTTCACAAGCCGGTAGTGGATGTAGGCATTGAGGCCGAACCACTATAAATACTTGTGTGATGGTGATTGCTTTGTGGTGATTATTTTGTTAGCTTCCGCATCTTGTATGATAAATCATCACATGTGACTAGTTTGTTTTTAAGAAGTTAAAATTGTTAAAATTGGTCATAAATTGAAGCTCACCCTATTCACCCCCCCTCTAGGGTTCGGATCCCCATGGACTTACAAGTGGTATCAGAGCGGGTTACTCCATTTTAGGGCTTAACAACCCGGAGTTGATCCTTGCTAGATTTGAACCCTAGTGTTGTGATTTATTGCATATCTTTTTAAAGATTTCCACTATGATTGAAAATGTTTTTCCCTAGCCTCTTTGCACCACTCTAAGACTTTTCTAAGTTATATCTTCTAGAGTTGGTGAGTCCTCAAAGTAATCTCTCAAGGACACTTTTTCAAGACCTTAGGTGTATTTTCAAAGGTAGACTATTTGAGTAACCTTAAGGCCTTGATACCCCTAGACCAACCTATGCTTTTTAGTTATATCTTTTTGTTGGTCATGTTACATTTGCATTTTGTTTCTTTATAGTCACATCTTTTAAAATGCAATGTTTCCTTGTGATCATTTGATTTTGTCTTCATGAACTTTTATAGTTATATCTCATGGTTTTCAAAATCCTTTGATTGCAACCTTTTCATGATAGATTTGCATTTTGATCATATAGTTATATCTCTTGTAGTGCATATCTATTCATGATCAATTGATTGTGTTACAAATGCTTTCATAGCTAGTTTTTCATGATCAATTGATGTTGGTAAATCATTTGATGATTGTCATAGTTATATCTTTTTTTTTTTGGAAATCAAATGATTTGAAGCAACTTTAAGTTTTCCATTGATTTTTCAAAGTTATATCTCTTGGTATGGAAAATTTGTAAGTGTCTATTGTTTTTGAAAACTTTACAATAGTACACTTCTTGTTTTTCAAAATCACTTGCTCTTAATTCTATAAATGATTCTTTGTTGGAATTTCATACATTGAAGTGTTTTGAAAAACTTTGGAAAATGTTCTAAGCTTTATTAGTTATATTTCTAGAAGCATTTTCCTTGAATTTATTTCCTTGTGCCTAACTATGATTATATCATTTGGAAGGAAATATTTTTTTTTTCAAACAATTTGCATCTTTGCTCATTTAGTGACATTCTTTATGCAAATTGATTTTGTTGTCTTACATTGCATGGTTGGATATGTTTCATTGATTTGCATGTTTGTGCCTATTTTGGTATATAGTTTCTTTAATGCAAATTAATGAGTGTTTATGTGCTTTATAGTAAAATCTTGTATTTGAGCTTTTTAAGTGCATTTGTGATTTAATGTACTAAGTTCATTTGGTATAGACCTCATATCCTTTTTCATTGCATTGTAAGCTTAGTGCATTTGCTAAGAGTGGAGATGTTACATGATAGCTTAATGAATCATTTTAGATGAATTGGAATTAAACCATTGTTCTTAATAGGTATATCCATTTATGTGGTCCATCTTCATCTTTATGTGATCCATGATGTCTCTCTAACTTCATACCTTCTTGTGTTTACATAGTTATATTCTTTATTGATGATTGGTATGAGTTAGATCTTGAATGTTGATTAATCCTCTCTATGCAAATGTCAAATCGTTCTATGTATGGTTGTGGTATTGATTACATTTGTAGAAACCATACTAGAACTAAAATCCATCCTCTATGCTTTCTAGTCATTTCTTTTTGGATGGTTATGATGTTGATTCATGTATTGTCTCTAAGTGATGTCATTCTTATACATGTTTCAACTTCATAGTAGTGTTCTTAATCATATGAAACTCTTTGAAACCCATTTATCATATTTCTATATGTTTGATGGATATCCTATATGTTGAATTCATATGATTTTGACACTTTGAAAATTGCATGCATTACCAAGTAATATCTTTTTGCATTGCAATTTATCTTGTTCATCACTATGCTCAATAGTTATATCTTTAAAAGTGATGAATATGCATTTATGATGCTTGATGGAATTTTGTCACATTCTTGCTCTTTATCATGTTATCAAATTCAATTGGTTTCAATTGGTATAATGTTTGATTGATTTGATCTCTTGTGAATGTGATAAATCTTGTGTGCATTGGATTGAACTTGTTAAGTAATATGATTGTTCCATGTCACACACCATTAGCATCATAATGCTCTTGTTGCCACCTCTTTTGCTCATATAGGTATACTTTATGACCATCATGTTTATGTGTTCATAATATTGGTTGGTTATTAATTGAGGTTGGCTTCATGTTTGAATTCCATTTCACTCATTCATGCACCATAATAGTCACATTTAATGTTTGAATGAAATGAGTTCAAAACCTTCATAGCATATGCTTTCCATAGTTAGATTATTTGATGCTATGATTATTAAACCCCATTGCTTCATGGATAGCTCTAATTTGGATATTTCCTAATAGGTATATTTCTAAATCCATTTTAGAGTGATTGATTTATTAAGTCATATCCTAAATCTCAATTGGTATTCCTTGTTTGTCCAATTGATATCCATGATTGCTTTTCCCATAGACCTAGCTTTCTTTTGGTAATTTGATCATATTGTGCTTTATAGTTAAATGAATCTAATCCTTTCTTTGAAGTTGACCCTCACTTGGTTAAACCATCTTCTTCTTGTACCTAATAGTTAAATCTTTGTCAAGAGTTTGACAAAAGGAGAGAATGGATTGAGGGGGAGTGTAAACCTTCATAAGAAGTATTAGTTTTGATCAAATTCACCCTTGGATTGCCTTTGAGCCCTTAGAGACTACTACCTCTCATGATAGCCTGTTATGCATTTCATTTTCGATTTCAATTGTTAACAGGTGCTACTAATGGTATTTTCCTTGTTTCATGTGTGTAGGTACCTTTGCAATTTAATGGCAAAGGGGGAGAAATTATGCAAGTTCTCAAAAGGGTAAAGAGAATGTCCAAGCTTCCTAAGGGGAGAGTTGTGTATGATCTTCTACAAGGGGAGAGAATACATACCTTGCCAAAGGGAGAAAGAGGCATGGTCAAAAGGGGAGAGCTAATAGAAGAAAGAAAGCTTGGAAGCTAAAGAAGATGCTTGGATAAAGAGAGAAAGAAGAAAGAAAGCTTGAAGGTTGATCAAGCTCCAAGCATCATGAAGATTGAAGTCCAAGAGCCCAAGCTTTGAGAAGAAGCATCCAAGAAGATTTCAAGCCATGTCCAGCTGAGGGGGAGCTGAAGACTTAGTGTGTAATTTCAGTGGTGAGTGTGTTTGCCATCAAATTGCAAAGGGGGAGATTGTTAGGAATTTTGTAGGTTGCAATTTGATGGATGCATCTTCATTCTAGCATCATTTGAATTCACACACTAGCATTGTTTTTAGAAACCTTGAAATCTAGTTTTATTCATGCATAGCTTTTAAGATTTGGAAAAGCTTTTGTTTTATGCATGTTTTGGTTTTAAACTTGGATGCATTGGTTTTGAAACTCAAACTCTTTTGAAAACCTAATTCATTGTGCATTATATTTGGAAAATCATCTTGTCATTTTAGGTTTGAACTTTGCATACTTTCATCTCTTCAAAATCATATATGTATGCATTGTTTTTGAAAAAGGAGTTTTTAGAAATCAAGCTAGCCTATGGTTTAAAGTTTCAAATCATTTTAGGCTTTGGATGTTTCATGTTTTTATACATCTTTGAATGATTTAAAACATGTGAAAAAGCTTGATTTTATTGGCCCAAAAGATCCCCAAAGAAAATCTTCAAGAAACCCAATACATGGGAAATTCTGGGCAGGCCCGGTCAACCGGCCATGTGTGGCCGGTCAACCGGCCAAGAGGCCCGGTTAACCGGCCACACAGGGCAGGTCAACCGGGCTGGCACAACGGCTCTTTTTATGACCGTTGTGCTTGGCCGGTCAACCGGCCCGTCATGGCCGGTCAACCGGGAAAACTAGCCGTTGGGGCTGTTTTGGCTATAAAAAGGAGTTCTTTCCCTTTCCAAATGTTGGGATTTTTAAGCCCCTCCTTGAGAGGTATTGAGGCATATCAAAAGGGAAAAGAACCAAGGGATGAAGGGGAAGATTAGGAAAGCTAAAGCTTGGATTAATGAAGTTAAACCACCAAGTAGGCTCTTCCTTCCTTAATCATATGTTTTCATGCTTTGTTTTATTTTTTGGTAAATCATTTCTAGCATGTTAAACTATGTTTGTGTTGTGTCCTTAACATGTTTTATGTTTTGAGTTGATTTATTGTATTGGATACAACATCACATGATTCAATCCAAGTAGTACTTAACTTTGGTAAATCTAAGTAGATCATGTTAATGAAAGAACTTTGGTAAATCATATGTAACATGATCCATATACTTGGTTGAATCGTTGGTTGTTGTTTTCCATCATAAGAACATCTCTCTCAAAACTAACTTATGTTTTGGATTCAACTTCTTTACAAATCATATGTTTTCATGTTTTGTTTTATCATTGGTAAATCTTAGTAACATGTTAACCTATGATGTGTTGTATCCTTTGCATGTGTTATATTTTGAATAGATCTATTGTTTTGGATACATCACCATTGATTCATCAAAGTTGTACTTTATCTTTGGTAAATCTAAGTAGATCATGTTAATGAAATATGTAACATGATTCATATACTTTGTTGAATCATTGGTTGTTGTTTTCCATCATAAGAAAATCTCTCTCAAATGTATCTTATGTTTTGGATTCAACATAATTACAAATCATATGTGTATTATTGTTTTAATGTTTCACAACTTGCCTTACTTTGATTGGTAAATCATTTTCAAGTTGTCTTTATAATTACATATGATTTGTCCCCTCTTTTCAATCAAATCTATTTTTATGTTTTGAGCTACATTGATGATTTGATTGACATCCCTATGCATCACATGTTTAGAGCTAATCCATTTCATACAACTTGTGTAACTTTGATATCATTAACAAGTTGTTACTTTTAACATGTGATTGCATTACTTCCTCAATCATAAATGTTTTTGAGCTAAAACTTTCAAAAGCCTTAGGCATACATTTATGAACTTTCATTTTCAAAATGATTGAGGACCACACACACACACGTCATATACTTTCATCTTTGCATTCATAGTGTGAGTGTGTATTAGCTTTTCACTTCCATATCCGCCTATTTAAGAGGCAATGTAATGAGCTTAAATGAATCTCCATCAAGTGTATGTTAGACACTAATTTAGTGAGATAACCAACCTTGTGGTTGGAGAGGTTATTGCTTAGCCTTTAAAAGCATAGTGTATAGGTTGATGTTTAGCCTTGGAAAAGCATCATTGTAAAGGTTATTGCTTAGCCTATTGAAAAGCATAAATAGTGGAAATCCGGTGGGGTGTTGGTTCACAAGCCGGTAGTGGATGTAGGCATTGAGGCCGAACCACTATAAATACTTGTGTGATGGTGATTGCTTTGTGGTGATTATTTTGTTAGCTTCCGCATCTTGTATGATAAATCATCACATGTGACTAGTTTGTTTTTAAGAAGTTAAAATTGTTAAAATTGGTCATAAATTGAAGCTCACCCTATTCACCCCCCCTCTAGGGTTCGGATCCCCATGGACTTACAGTAAATACATAATGGGGTTTTGGAGAAGTGTAAATAGATGCATTGGAGGAGTCCCTAGCTCAGTTATATTGCAGGGACTAAGTGGAAGTAGGGAGAATGGTTTTGAGGAGGAGAAAGGGCTTAAATCTGAACACAGTGGGTGATTCCCGTACCTGGCGGTCAGCCTGCGGCTAGCCGCCTGGTGACTGGCGGCTAACCGCCAGCTAGCCGAAATGTCACGGTTGCTTTTCCAGAGAACACACTTCTCCACCTGAAAACTCGGTCAGCTCCACGGTTAGCCAGCGGCTAACCGCCGAACCCATCGGTGGCTAACCGCCAGCTAACCGCACCTTGGCGGTTAGCTTTCCAGTAAGATGCATTTCTGCAGCCCAGCCGCGGTCAGCCGCGCGGTCAGCCAGCGCTAGCCGCCCATCCCAGCGGCGGCTAACCGCCAGCTGACCACCAGGTGACCGAAATTTCCCAGGTTTCGGAGAGCTCCTCGTTCGAGAGAACTCTCCGGTTCGCTTGAGCGCTGAGCTTTGTCGATCGAAGGAGATTCACTAGACATTGTATGAGGCCATTCGAGAAAGGAACCATATCACAAGGATGTCATTCGAAGTTTTGAAAATTCAAAGTGTATAAGGAGCCCAGAATGTCCCCAAACTCAAGAGTACCAAATTATTATTAAATTGACATACGGGATCCCTATTCACTTCAAATAAATCTTGAACCGATGCTTTACCCAAAATTTTGATTGTTTATGGTACTTTATCGATCCCGAGATTTATACTACATGCCTTGTTTTCCCGAAAGTATTGTATTACACTTGAAATAGTTACTTGTCTTGAAGTGCATTGCACCACATGAAATGACAGTGTGCCCTTGAGCACCCCCGTCTTGCCCGTTTACTTATTGTACTTGATTTACTTGCATATGTCTCGATTTGTATTTGACCTATTAGTCGGCACCACTAAGCTTGGATAACCCTGTTGGTCTGATCCACCGACTTGGAGATCCCCCTCTTGTCCCGCCAGCTGCAGTTTGGATCCCGCTACCCGGTTATTACCGTGGTCTTGTCCTGATGCCGCAAATTGCTACTGTAGTCCCCGATGCCCGGCTTGCTACCGTGGTCATGTATAGTATTGTATATGTATATGTATTTATATGAGATCCACTGTTTCTCCTCACCTCGAGTGACTGAGACCAGTGCCTAGTTATTGCTCTATCGCTTTAGTGATAGAGGACTTAGCTTCGTGTGGTTGCCATCTTGCTTGTTTCCCATTTCCTTGGTCACCTTACATGTTTTACATTGCATCCTTGTAATTGAATAAATGTGTTATCTTGTTTAGAGAAATTGTTAATTAAACAGGTTTACATGTTTTGAAGGTAAATTCATTTATTTTCATATTGTTATTGTATTTTCCTCCATTTGCCAAACCGTCGTGTTTGACCTACTCTTTGGTACTGTCACGCCCCCGAACCGAAACCTCGGGGGCGGGAATGGGATTAAAGCATAAATGTATTTTACTTCTCCCAGGATCCGCGTGTGTGAAGACAACACATTCCAACACATTCTGAATATTTTGCGGAAGCTTTTGTGGCGTTGCGACCCGAAGTCCGTGGCCATCGGATTCCGCGTCGCATTCAACCTTTAGCACATAGCTATTATATCAAGAATCATATCAGACTGGAGTAACCATCACAATAAAATACAGAGCTGACAGTAACAGGATATTACATTCCCAAATATGTTCAAGTTACAATTATCAATGTGCATTAATTAAGAATCCCAAGAAAAAGGTTAATAAAAGCCATACAACAAAAAGCTATTAACTACTACCCAAGTGTGACGTAGCTCCGATGTCGAGCTCAATGTCTACATGACATAGCCGACAAACCAACCTGCAAGGCATGGCTCCACAGCCAACAAAAACACTCAACTCGGGGCGAAGAAATCTGAACCTGAGTACCAAAAGTAGTGGGTCAGACGCGACGGTCTGGCAGGTGGATGAAAAGATAACAAATATACTGAAGGATAAAACATAAGATAAATCATGATACTCGATCAAATGCTGCATATAATTAAACGGATGCAAAGTCGGGAGTCTCGGGAAAAACCTGTATTCATTTCAAGCATGGGTAAAACATGAATATCTAATAAAACATCTGTTCGTTTACATCATCTATAATCATAGATATTTGACAATCGGGAGTTCGTCTAAAACCTGTATAAATATAGTGGTATGGCAAAACAACGTTCATTTGAAACTTAAGTAAAAACATGAGTATACAACAAACCAGGTATTCATAGCAGTCTAGCAAAACCAATGTCCATTTGAAACATATGTGAAAATACGGATGTTTAACAAACCGGGTGTTCTTTTAAAACCGGTGTAACCAAAGAAATCTGACAAAACTAGTGTTCATTTAAACGTATTTCAAAGCATGGATATTTAAACAAATCGGGTATCATTTAAAACAGGTATAAACGTAGGGATCGGGTAAACAAGTGTCATTTGAAACATATTTCAAAGCATGGATATTTAACAAATCGGGTAATCATTTAAAACATGTGTAATCACATAAATCTAGTAAAACCATCAATCGTGTGAAACTTATGTAAAAGCATGGGTATCAAATTAGGGTACCAGAAATGCACAGGGTCCGATCGATCGGCCCAAAAAGCCTTACAGTTAAAAGACAGGCCGATCGATCGGCCTGTAGGTCCGATCGATCGGACTTGGGCGTGCAGCAGGTCCGGGACACTGATTTTTCCTTCCGTTTTCCTTTCCTTTCCAACACTTAAACAATCACATAGAACTATAAACAAGATGATTTAAACACATGATTCCAAGACATTAAAATGAGCTAAAGAGCTCCTCATTTCAAGTTTCTCCCTTTCCATTCTTTCCATTCTTTCCATTCACAATAAATCTCAAGGTGGAGAAAACTCATTCATGTGAAACCATTTGAAACCTTGATAATATGATGCATACATTTTCCAAGCATGAACAAGAGGGAAATAACTCATCAATAAGCACATTTCGAAATCAATATTAATCATAGTGAAGACAACTACTAAAATCACCAAAACCCTTAATGAAACAAGATTTTTCTCACAAAACATGTTAATAATCAAAACAATCCATTCATCCACTTGCCTTTGACTCTAATCAAGCAAATCAAGCTCCTAATCACCTCTCAAGCTCAAGATCCACAATCTATACAAAAACCCCCAAAACAAACCCTAAAATGGGTTAAACAAGGAAATGACAAGGAAACCTTTCAATAATCAAAGTGGAGCTTCTCTAAGGCTAGAAGATTACAATTCTAGAAGATGAAGAAGAACACTTACTTGCAAGGTCCTCTAATGGACAAGGTAAGCTCAAAGGAAGTCTTGTGATGGAGGGTTCTCTTCACAAATGGTATCAATGGAAAGCTTGCAAGATGAGGAAGAAGAAGGTGGTCTCCATTTCTTGATTGATGAACTATTGGTGTGGCTTGGAGGTGGAGAAGCAAGAAGAAGAAGAGAAGCACAAGGGAAAACCCTAGGCTGCTGGTTTGTGCTGGAAAATGAGGAATGGAATGGAATGAAAGGGGATGGGTTCCTCTTATAAGCAAGTGAGGTTTGGGTCCCACAACTTAAAGAACTTGGGTGGCTGAAATCATCTAATTCGGGACCTCGGATGGATTCGTGTGGTTGTCATCTTGCTTGTTTCCCGTTTCATTGGTTACCTTTACATGTTTTACAATGCATACTTGTATTTGAATAAATGTTTTATCTCGTTTATAGAAATTGTTATTTGAACATGTTTAAATGCTTTTGAAGGTAAATTCATTTATCATTATATTGTCATTGTAGTTTACCCATTTGTCAAACCCTCGTGTTTGACCCACTCTTTGGTACTCAGGCCTCGTTGTTGGTTATCTCGAGGAGGAGCATGAGGAGGCGGTCAGAGAACCGCAACAGTTAGTCGAGTGGCATGCCGATGATGTCATTTAGACATTGGATTGCTAGAGAGAGATAACATTTTTGGGAAAACTTTTAACCATTCTTTTGGGGATTGGTATTTTGTTTATATTGGCCTTTGTTGGCCTCTATTTTTGGGAAATGTAATTAAATGATCTTTGTATAAACTTTAACTTACTTTTGGGTAACATGCTAATGTTCATTGCTCATTCTGATACAGTACTACACTCGTGTTATTATCTTTATGACTAGAGATGGATTGCATATTTGATTTGCTACACGCTTCCGCACTTAATCGAAATGTTCATATATGGTTGTGATATCCTCACCGCGGACACCCGTGGGAAATTAAATAAGTGCGTGCACCTTGTTGACACACTCTTTATGTTAACCATTCATCACAACACACTACCATCATTGTAAGACCCCGACCCGAGTGAACCCGATTAGTATTGATTAAGTCGTGTGTTAGCTCTAAGCTTGATTGGTGATTTTGGCTAAGTTGGGTTTGGAATAGCTTTTGTTCTAGTTTTGGGCAATTTTGAGTGCTTTGGAAACTAGTGGGGCCCTTTGGGGGTTCCCCTTACGACTTTGCATTTACTTGGGGGATTTTCCGAAATCGTTTTGAAGTGCGTTCTTATCCCATTTCATTTATCTTATTGATCCTTACAACTTTCATGTTGATCCCATTTCCATTCGAGACCCCGAAACCCGATTTACTAGCCTCGAGGGGCAAAACAGTCCTTTTACACTAAACCTGTGCCCAAAACTTGACATCCCCAAAACCCGTAAAACATATACTTTTTGGAAACTAGATATTTCGGCGATCATTTCTTCCTTCTTCGTCGAATTCATCTGAGATCCTGAAAGACATGATTTCCGTCAAACAAGCTTCTTTAGTAGTGGGACCCAACCCCATTTGTTAACAAAGGGAAACCCACTCCCCCTTTCATCTCATTCTTCATTTTCCAGCACAACACTTCAACCTAGGGTTCTTGCAACTTTCTCTTCTTTTTCTTCTTGCTCTCTCCATCTCAATCACCTACTAATCTTGCACCAACATCAAAATGGAGATCACCATTCTCTTCCTCATCTTGAAGGCTACATATTGATACCATTTGTGAAGGAAACCTCTCATTTCAAGATCTTCTTTGAGCTAACCCTTTCCATTTGAAGGTCATCTAAGTAAGCAATCTTCTCCATCTTCTAGATTTGTGTTCTTCTAGCCCTTGAGAAGCTCCATTTTCATTATTGGAAGTTCTATCCTTTTCATTCTTTGTTTGACCCATTTTTGGGTTTGTTTTGGGGTTTTTGCTTGTAGCTTGGAATTGAGCTTAAGAGGTGATTAGAGGCTTGGTTTTCCTAGCTTGGACCTAAGGCAAGTGGATGATTAGGTGTTTTGAGTTTTAAATGATTTGGTGAAACATTAATGAATTTCTCATGCTTTTATTGATTTGCATTATTGAAATAAATGCTCATAATGCATCTTGCTAGTTCATTTAATGTCTTGGAAACATGAGTTTATAGCTTTCTTATCTCTAGTCTTGTGATGGTTGTATAAGTGTTGAAAGGAGGGAAAAAGAGAAGGACCCAGCCCACTGCAGAACAGAACCTGGGTTCTGTTCCGCAGTGTACCCGGTCGACCCCACGGGAAGCTCGGTCGACCGGCGACATAGAGTCAGGCTCCCAAAACACTGTGCACCCATTTCAGTTACAACTCCTGGTCGACCAGCCATGGGCTCGGTCGATCGGGCACACAGGGACCAGGTCGACCTGACTTTCTCAGGTTGACCGGGGCTGCTGTGTATGGGGTCGACAGGGCCTTGACCAAGTCGACCGGGCCAACTGAGAAATCCTTGCTGGAAGGGATTTTTACCCTGTTTTCGGATGGGCTTAGGTGGGACTTTGGCTACCCTTTTTGGACTCATTGGACTATATGTGAGGATGTCTTGAGCCGACATTCTTCATGGTTGGTTCGGTTGCATCGGAATCCAGTCCAATTCAATCTTGAACGGTATGGGACAACGTGATATCCTCCTTATATCAATACGCGAAGTCTATTTCCTTGGGTATCACGAATCCTATCCCTTTCGGTGACTGAGTAGGTTGTACGATGCTTCAGGATTAACATCATACTTAGGATGGACTGTTTATAGTTTGATTTTTATCGTACCCTCTAGTACTATCTATAAGCTCATCTAAAGTTTTGGAAATCGTAAAGTGTATAAGGAGCCCGGAATGTCTTCAAACTCAAGGAGTACCAAGTCATTATTATAATCGACATAAGGACCCCTATTCACCTTAAATAAATCTTGAAACCAATATTTTACCCGAAATTGTAATAGTTCATTATACTCCCTCATTTCCGAGATTTACATTACCGACTTGTTTTTCCGAAAGCATTGTAGTTACACTAGTAATAGTTACTTGTCATGAAATGTATTGCACCACATGAAATGAAAATTATTCCTTGAACATCCTTACCCCGCCTGTTCATTTACTTGCACTTGATTTACTTGTTCATGTCTCGATTTGTTAATTGACATATGAGTCGGCATCACTAAGCTTGGATAACCTTGTCGGTTTGATCCACCGACTTGGAGATCCCCCTCCCGTTCCGCCAGCTGTAGTTTGGATCCCGATGCCCGGTTTATTACCGTGGTCCCGTCCCGATACCCGGTTCGCTACCGTGGTCCCGTCCCGTATATTTATATTGTATATATGCTTTTCGTTGAATCTCCTCACCTTGTGTGACTGAGACCAACGTCCCGTTATACTCTTGTCACTTTGGTGATAGAGGACTTTGCTTTTTGTGATTGCCATCTTGTTAGTTCCCGATTGCTTGGATACGTTACATGTTTTATCTTGTTTATTTGTTTTCTAGCAAATGATTTATCTCCTTTATGAAAGTTCTTGCTTAAACGGATTTCAATGCTTTCCAAGATATTTCTTTTATTATATGTTGTTGTACCTTTTCACTCTCTTGCCAGACCGTCATGTCTGATCCATTTTCTTTGGTACTTAGGTCCCGTTGACGGTTACCTTGAGGAGGAGCCGGTAGGTGAACCGCAACCCCTAGTTGAGTGGCGTGCTGACGATGTCATGTAGATATCGGGTTGCTACGAGAGACGTAACATTTTGGGAAAATTGTTTCACCATTCTTTTGGGTTATTGTTTTGTTTATATTGGCTTTTGTTGGCCTCTATTTTTGGGGAATGTAACTAAATGATCTTTTGCTTAAACTTTAACTTACTGTTGGGAAACATGCTAATGATCATTGCTCATTCTGATACAGTATTTGTCACGCCCCTGAACCGGGACCTCGGGGGCGCTAGTGGGATTAAGCATAAATATTTTTCTCCCAAGATCCGCGTGTGTGAAAACAACAGATGTCAATACACTCTGAATATTTTGCGGAAGCTTTCGGGGCGTTACGACCCGGAGTCCGTGGTCATCGGATTCCGCGTCGTACTCAACCTCTAGCACATAGCTAATATATCAAGAACCATATCAGACTGGAGTAAACCATCACCACAAAGTACAGAACTGACAGTAACAGGATATTACATTCCCATATATGTTCAAGTTACAAATTATCAATGTACATTAATTAAGTTTCCCAAGAAACGCTAATAAAAGCCATACAACAACAAGCTAATAACCACTACCCATATGTGACGCAACTCCGATGTCGAGCTCAATGTCTATTTGACATAGCCGACAAAACAACCTGCAAAGCATGGCTCCACAGCCAACAAAAGCACTCATCTCGGGACGAAGAAGTCTGGACCTGAGTACCAAAAGTAGTGGGTCAGACACGACGGTCTGGCAGGTGGGTGAAAAGATAATAAATAAACTGAAGAATAAAAAATATGATAAATCGTGCTATTTGATAAAATGATGCATATAATTAAACGGGTGCATAATCGTGGATCTCGGACAAAACATGTATTCGTTTCCAGCATGGATAAAACATGAAGATCTAATAAAACATATGTTCATTTACATCATCTACAAAAGAATAGATATTTGACCATCGGGTGTTCGTCTAAAACATGTATAAATATAGTGGTCTGGCAAAACAAACGTCATTTAAAACATATTTCAAAGCATGGATATTTAACCAATCGGGCATTCATTTAAAACATGCGCGTGTACAAGGAACGGAAAACAATATAACAATAACTTTCATAAAAGAAATGAATCATTTATCGGAAAATAAATAAGCAATATAAAACATGTCAGGTATCCAAGGAATCGGGAACTAACAAGATGGCAACCACAGAATGCTAAGTCCTTTGTCACCAAAGTGACAAGAGTATAACGGGACGTTGGTCTCAGTCACACAAGGTGAGGAGAATCAATGCAAAGCATATATACAATATAAATATACGGGACGAGACCACGGTCGCGAACCGGGTATCGGGACGGGACCACGGTAATAAACCGGGCATCGGGATCCAAACTGCAGCTGGCGGGACGGGAGGGGGATCTCCAAGTCAGTGGATCAGATTGACAAGGTTATCCAAGCTTAGTGGTGCCGACTCATTAGTCAAATAACAAATCGAGACATATGCAAGTAAATCAAGTACAATAAATAAACGAGCAAGACGAGGGTGCTCAAGGGCACACTGTCGTTTCATGTCGAGCAATACATTTCGGGACAAATAACTGTTACTAGTGTAACTTCAATGCTTTCGGGAAAACAAGTCATGTAATGTAAATCTCGGAAATGAGGGAATACAATGAACTATTACAATTTCAGGAAAAATATCGGTTTCAAGATCTATTTAAGTGAATAGGGGTCCTGTATGTCGATTATAATAACAACTTGGTACTCCTTGAGTTTGAAGACATTCCGGGCTCCTTATACACTTTACGATTTTCAAAACTTTAAATGAGCTTACAGATAGTACTAGACGGTACGATAAAAAGAATCAAAACTATAAACAGTCCATCCTAAGTATGATGTTAATCTTGAAACATCGTACAACCCACTCAGTCACCGAAAGGAATAGGATTCACGATATCCAAAGAAATAGATTTCACGTATAGATATAAGAAGGATATCACGTTGTCCCACACCGTTCAAGATTGAAATGGATTGGATTCCGATGCGACCGAACTAACCATGAAGAACATCGGCTCAAGACATCCTCACATACAGTCCAATGAGTCCAAATAGGGTAGCCAAAGTCCCACCTAAGCCCATTCTAAAACAGGTTGAAAATTCCTTCCAGCAGAGATTTCCCAGTTGGCCCGGTCGACCTAGCCTCTGTATGCCCGGTCGACCGGCCATGGGCCAGGTCGACCGGGTGTTGTAACTTTAAATGGGTCATAGATTTTTTGTCAGTGTGTCCCAGTTTGACCTGGCCCCCGCCAGGTCGACCGGGCACACTGCGGAACAGAGCCCAGGTTCTGTTCTGGAGTGGCCTGGTCCTCCTCTTTTTCCCTCCTTCCAACACATATACAACCACACAAATTTCTTCAACAATCACTTAAAACCCTCATCAAAACTCCAATGAACATTACATCTCAACACCTCCTTCTTCCCATTTAACACCAAACAAAGAGAAGAATCTCCAACATATACAAAGGTCCATTTGAGCCATAATCAAAAGATAAATAAAAACTATTGATCACATTTCCATAACAATAGATTGGTTAGCAAAACTCTTTAAATGAGCATTTATTTCAAATCAATGCAAGCTAGTAAACATAAATATGAATGGCAAAACCAACCCCATTCTTTATAAAACCATATGAACAAACTTTGACCAAATGAAATGCATACATTTCCAAGAGATTTAACAAGACAGAAACAACCATTAATATGCATTTTCGAAATCAATAGAAATGTGGCAAGAAGCATATGTGAAAACATGTATCAAATTACCAAGAGCAAGTAATAAAATTTAGGATTTTCTCATAAAACTTAATGACATTCAAACCATCCATTCATCCACTTGCCTTAGGTCCAAGCTAGCCAAACCAAGCCTCTAATCACACTCTCAAGCTCAAGATCAACAATCTCTACAAAACCCCCAAAACAAACCCTAAAATGGGTTAAACAATGAAAGACAAGGAATGAGCTCAAACCAAACTAGGAAATAGAACCTAAGGGAAAGTCATTGCATATCAAAGGAAAATGGGAAGGAGACTTTACCTCTAGAGTCATCAATCAACAAGAAGAAGCTTGAAATAGGGTTGCCCACCTTGGTTTTGCACAAGAATAACATCCATGGAAAGCTAAAGAGGTGGGGAAAAAGATGGCATAGTTGGGTTTCCAAATGGCAAGGGTTTCCTCCATGAAAGGAGAGGAGAAAACAAGAAGAAAGGGAAGGGGAAGCTCAGTTGCAGAGCCCCCCTTTTGGCTGCAACGAATGAGTGAGGGGAGAGGGGAGAGTCCTCTTTACAATAGGTGGGTGTGGGCCCCACCACACTCAAAACTTGCCAAGGGAAAAACATCTATTTGTTGGCCTCGGATGCGATCGACGAAGAAGAGAAAAATGCTTCTCATAAAATCTAGTTTTCAAAAAGTATAATTTTGGCATGGTTCTGAGATCTCAAAATTTGGGTCCAGATTCAATGTGAAAAGACCGATTTTGCCCTCAGGGCTGGAAAAACTGATTTTCGGAGCTTCGAATGGGTACGGAGTGAACACGAAAGTTGTAGAGGTTAACAAAATAAGTCAAACGAGGCTAAAACAAGAATTATCGGGAATTTCGAATAATCTCCCAATCTCGCGCAAAGTCACTAAAAGAACCCCCAAATGGTCCCACTAATCACAAAGGCACTCAAAATTCCCCAAAACTAGAGAAAAATCATTCTAGCTCACAAACTCAACCCAACAAATGCTAATCCCACTAAAAGAAACTAATCCACAATTAAAAAAACACTAATCCAGAAAATTAGGGGTCGGGTTCTCACAGTATTTCATACTTATGATATTGTCTTCATGACTAGGGATAGTCTGAATACTTGATTTGCTACATGCTTCCACACTTAAAAGAAATGTTCATTTATGGTTGTGATATCCTCACCGCGGATACCTGTGGGAAATTAAACAAATGTATGTCATTATAATAATGTGGTACATCATCATTAGTCCCGATCCTGGACTGGCTTGTTGGGGGCCTGGTCCGAGGTCGCGACAATCATTAGTTCCGATCCCGGATTAGGACCTCGGTAACCCGGTCAGGGGTCACGACAGACTGGTATAAGAGCGAGACGTGTTTCAAGCAATTAAAAGAAACTAGAAATCTTAAGGACGTGGCGATGATTCGTTAGATCTTTCGTTAGCTAGTATCGTGTGAGCAATGTGTGACCCTTATTTGATTATTATGTGCTAACAACTTATTTTGCAGCATCATGCCACGTCGTCAGATACCGGTAAATGGCAACCCCTCTGGAAGTAATAGTTATCATACAGGGCCAGTTGAAGAGGATAGGGTTGATAACAACACGCCAAATCAATTCCAACAAATGATGCAGGCAATGCTTGACCAACAGCGTCAGGCCAATGAGAATCAGGCTAGATTGCAAGAGCAAATGCTCAAGAGAGAGGAATATCATGCTAGGGAATTGGCAAAGATGCAGAGGCAATTGCTAGAGGTATTACAGAGAAGGCCCGAGCTGGTTCAACCTCAACCCACTATTGTCATCAATCAGAGGCAACATGACCTGAACGCTTTGTTTGAGCAGTTTCGGAAGAGAGCTTCGAAAGAGTTTCTTGGGATAGAAGATCCATTATCTGCAGATGATTGGCTAGAGCATACTGAGAACATCTTTGAAATCTTCCAATGCACCGGAGGAGATAGAGTGAAACTTGCATCATCTCTCTTTATTGGTGCAGCAGACATATGGTGGAAAACAGTCAGAGATGAATATAGGACTATGGCAGATGCAGTGGCTTGGGCAAACTTCAAGAGGCAATTTCATGATAAATATGTGCCCACGCACATCAAGAGACAGAAGGCAATAGAATTCCAGCAGCTTGTGCAAGGGAGTATGACAGTCCTCGAATACCTTACAAAGTTCGAGAGATTGTCTAGATATGCTCCGGAGTTAGTGGATACGGTGGAGAAGAAGATTGTCAAGTTCCTTGAGGGACTTAACCCTTTCATTGAAAGAGATGCCACGGGAGTAGTACCACCTATTACCTTCGAGGAAGCTGTCAAGAGAGCCTACAAGTTTGAGAACTTTCATAACAAGATCCTCAGAGTTCAAGGAAAGAGTCCAGCTAACCAACAGAACCACCAGCACCAGAAGAATCATCAGAACAAGAGACAGAGGACAGAACCGAATACTCAGAATCCATTGGTTTGTGCCCATTATGGAAGAATCATGCCAGTGCTGAATGTCGTACACTCACAGGAGCATGCTTTAGATGTGGTTTCATGACCCATCAGATGAGAGACTGTCCAAGGCAAAATACACAGAATCAACAGCAGCAAGGGGTACAACGTCCAGCACCACCACAAAACGCAATTGTTGTTCAGAATCAGGCAAGGCCACTTCAGCAACAAGCACCACCACAGTAGTAGTACAGACCACAACAGTAGGCTCGTCGTCAGCAAGGACAGAACCAAAATCAACGTGCACTGCAACAGAATAGGAATGCACCACAAGGCAGGCCACAACATCGAGGGCAAATCTATGCGGTCAATAGAGCTGATGCAGAGGCAGCGGGAAATGTAGTGGAAGGTACGCTTCTTATTTGTGGGATGAAAGCTAGGATTTTATTTGACCCTAGCTCTACACATTCATTCTTATCCCATGAATTTTCTAAGTTGATTGATATGTATGCTAGAGAACTGGAGTTCATTTTGACTGTGGCAACCTCAGTAGGCAAACAAGTTATCTGTAGAACCTATTACCCTAGTTGAACAGTTCAGATAGGAGAAGTGGTTTTAACCGCAGATCTCATTTTATTAGAGATGTTTGATTTTGATGTCATCCTAGGGATGGATTGGCTGGCAGGGTACCATGCCACAATGGATTGTTTCCATAAGACCCTTACCTTCAAGTTAGATGAGACGCCAACAGGGGTGTTGTTTCAGGGAGAGAGGAGAAATCCTTGTTCAGGGTTTGTCTCAGCGTTGAAGGCTGATAGACTTTTAAGAAGTGGATGTGAATCCTATTTAGCGTTTATCATGGAGGAGAGACGGTCCCAAGGGGTGGAGGAGATCCCAATTGTTTGGGAATTCCCGGATGTTTTTCTAGAGGAGATCACAGGTTTGCCACCCATCAGAGAGATTGATTTCACTATCGAGTTGTTACCAGGGACCGCTCCGATATCTATTGCACCATATAGAATGGCTCCGGCAGATTTGGGAGAATTGAAGATGCAGTTGCAAGAATTATTGGACAAAGGTTTTGTGAGACCGAGCATTTCACCATGGGGAGCTCCAGTCTTGTTTGTCAAGAAGAAAGATGGTTCCATGAGAATGTGTATAGATTACCAAAGATTGAATCAAGTGACCATTAAGAACAAGTATCCATTACCAAGAATAGATGAATTGTTTGATCAATTGCAAGGTGCTTCTTACTTTTCGAAGATTGATTTGAGATCCGATTGCCATCAGCTGAGAGTCAGAGAATCAGATGTGTTGAAAACAGCTTTCCAGACAAGATATGGCCACTAGGAGTTCCTAGTGATGCCATTTGGGTTCACTAATGCGCCAGCAGTATTCATGGCGTTAATGAATAAGATATTTGCAGAGTATCTAGATTAGTTTGTGGTAGTATTCATTGACGATATTTTGGTGTACTCCAAGACCAAAGAAGAGCATGAAGAGCACTTAAGGATAGCACTGCAACTTTTGAGAGAGAACCAGTTGTATGCGATGCTCCACAAGTGTGAATTTTGGTTGGAACAAGTAGCATTTTTGGGGTACATCATCTTCAAAGAAGGAGTGTCAGTAGATCCGTCCAAGATTGAAGCAGTTATGAGTTGGGAAAGACCGAAGAATGCGTCAGAAATCAGGAGTTTTCTGGGATTGGCAAGATATTACCGGAGGTTTGTGCAGGGATTTTTGTCGATTGCGTCACCTTTGACGAAGTTGACAAGGAAGTTTGTTAGTTTTATGGTCTCAATACCAAGAGTGTGATGTAATAAATTGATTAATTTCTTTATTTATCAATACAATCATGCTTTCCTTTCATGAGATGAATGGTGTTTAATACTTGCACATAACCAACACGGATGACATAATGGTTCATGAGATGAACCGGAGTCCACAAGTATACTAGATGTAATACATGTGTATGGATGAGATCCACATAAAGGAGACATGTATTGCAAATTTTATACTTAAATATCTTCACAACCAGTAATGAGATTGGGCATCTCATTTGACAAGGTTGCAGCACTTTGATCACTATAAGATAGTGTGATTTGTCTCGATCATCAGAATGTAAGATTCTGGATCATGGTGTTGGTACATTAGATGTATTGAAGGACCATGAGAAGCACCTTATATACACTGTCTTTACTTTAAGGTCTGCTCTCATAATTCCCTAGCAATAGGCTCATAATCCTGAGACATTAATGAACTCAAGTTTCTTTCTATTCATTTGCTTTGAGTCACCAATGAGTGAGGCCAGTTGTAGGTTAACACCTCGGTGATTTGGGTACGTGGTAGTAGAGCTGTGGGAACATTCAATGGTCAAGATGGAATCTATCTTTAATATCCCCTTGTGCCAATTAATGGATTTATCATTGGTAAGTGCGCACCCATTCCAATTAAGAGTTAATTGGATCGGTACCAAATGATCATTATAATTAATTGGGGCTCAAGGATAATAAGATATGGATCTATTTTGGTGGATAGGTCCAATTGATCCATGGATATAGATGGAGGGGCTTACTTGTGGTACTGAGGAAGTTTAGGGTCTTCATTGTAATTTATTCCTATGACTGGAGTGCAATTGCATTTATATAGTGGTGTTATTTGTAATTAATTGTGGGCCCGGATTGCACATGAAGTGTGGGGTCGCGTGTCCCAGTTGGAGCCAGCTATCTAACGAATCCCTCGTGGTCCGTACGCTAGCCCAAGTTATTAGAAAGATACTAATTCTACTTGAACTCTAAAAGGAAGGTTACTATTTCTATTTGAAGTGAGACTTCTAATAGTGGTAATGGTAAACTACTAATTATTAATGGAAGCTGGACTTCTATTTTAATTAGAAAGAAGAAAGCTACTAATTGTTGTGGAAGTAAGACTTCTATGGCAACTAGCAAGGGAGAAGTTTACTATTTTGTAATGGGAGTTAAACTTCTATTTCAAATAGGAAAAGAGGTGGATTGGAGGGCTATATAAAGAGGAACAAACCCCTCTTGGACGTCCATAATACATAGAGCAATTCCAGCCCCTTTATGCAGCTGTTGCACAAGTTCTCTTCCTCTCTAAGTTCTCTTCTCTTTCTCCTCTAGTTCCTTAGAGTTATTAGTTGGGTTTTCTCTTGGAGATTCCACCATCTTCTTGAGAAAAGAGATCTAATACGGGTCATAGCGTGGAAGATCAAAAGGTGTTGGAGATTCTGATAGTGAAGGTGTTCATCATCAAAGAAAGAACTCAAATTCTCTATTAGAGCACTACAAAGCTCCAAAGGTATAAGTCTACATCCTTGTATGTTGTGGATTTCGTGGATGCATGTTTAGGTGATGTTTTCTATCTTCTAGATAGTATATATTGTTGTACGTGATTTATGAGTTTGAGGGATTGCATCCTGGATTGGGTTTATTGTCTTCTAGATAGTTGATCTCTGCCTTAAGTGGGTCAAAAGTTTTTGAAACCTATGTGAAAGGCCCTCCTAGTTTCCAACAATTGGTATCAGAGTCATACCTCATCTCTAATCATGTTAGATCAGCAAGCTTGCTCTGATCTTTGTGCATGAGCTGCGAAGAAGATGAAGCAAGGGCTATGTAAGGATCATTTTTGATGAATTTACTTGGTTTGATAGTAGATTCATGTTTGGATAGTCACAAAAAGGGTTTAATAATGATGGAAGGATGGTAGGAACCCATTGGAACACTTTGGAAGTGATTTGGTGAAGAATGGACACGAAACAGAAAAACCCGCGTTGCAGGTTTTCATCAGTCCGGTCGACCTGGCCCGTGTTCGGTCGACCAGGTGACTTACAGGTTGGTCGACCGAGCCCCCTGGCCGGTCGACTGAGCATACTGCACAGCATGCTGTAGAAACTGGTTTTTCCAGTTTCGGGTCTTCTCTTACATCCTATTTTTCCAGCATTATTTGGCAGCCTATTTTTGTGATTTGTATGGTTGTATGAGATACTAACTTGCAGATGATCGTGTCCTCTCCATATGGCCCACAAGTCTTTTCCTTTCTAATTATGGTTATTGGTTTATTTGAGGCTAAGTGTAAAGGGCATCATGGTTTCCTTGGTTTCCCGTGAAAGGGCAAGGCATGGTGAATTTCCAAACAACCATTTTATTTCCATGTTTAGATTACCATGTAAGTCTCATAATTGAGGCATAGGAATTTATGTAATTTTTCTAAATTTGTAAATTCTGGCGATGTCCGAGATGAAAAAGGAAAGCGATGTTGGATTCCTAATCAAAGAGTTTGAAGAATACCAAAAGTGTTTTGGAGTTGCCCAAAGAGTTTGAGGAATTCCAAAGTTTTGGAAAGTCTAGAAGTCCAAGAAGTCTATTCCGCTAGGGCCATGTGGAGGAGAGGACTAGTTTCTAATTTTAGCACTTTCTATTTATAGATGAATGCTTAATTTAGAATATTTTCAGATATGATCCAAACATAGCAAGTTACTAAAGTTGGTCAAATCAAATTAATCTTTGGAAAGAGTTCTAATTAGTGTTGATGACCCATGAGATGGACACATTGGTAACACTAAGTTAAGAAATTGGACTTTCCTTAAAATAACTTGACTTGGAACCAATCTTTGATCATATCATGAGATGATTTGATGTTCATATGTATACATGTGGGCCCTAATACCTAAAAGAAAATCCACAATTCTAAAATATTAAGTGGGAGCAGGGTATTTAAATTTATAAATCCCCATGGTTTTCCACCATAGGTCCATTGTAAGGAAAGTATTAGCCTCGTGCCATCTTGAGAATGGCCGTTCCTCACGGAGGGCTTTTACTTGTCTGGTTACTAGATATGGATCTCCTATGGATAGTGTTGGTGAGACGGGGCGGGGTCCCACTCCCCAAGGAGGAGCTGCTTGCAACGGTTTTCATGCAATGCTAGTTGGTGGGTCACACTTAACTAAAATAATGATGTAGTATCCCTAAGGACTTGCCTCATTTATTTTAGAAACCGAAGCTAATCGGGAGTCATTCATTCTTTGGTATGAGATACCTAGATAATAATGAATGAAGGGGATCATTGTCGCGACCCCGAACCGGGCCCGAAGGACTAATCCGGGATCGGGACTAATGATGTTGTACCACATCGGTTTAATAATACCATACATTTATTTAATTTCCCACAGGTGTCCGCGGTGAGGATATCACAACCATAATGAATATTTCTTTTAAGTGCGGAAACATGTAGCAAATCAAATAGTCAAACTATCCCTAGTCATAAAGATAACATCAGGTATAAAATATTGTATCAGAATGAGCAATGATCAATAGCATGTTTCCCAAAAGTAAGTTAAAGTTTAACAGAAGATCATTTAGTTACATTCCCCAAAAATAGTGGCCAACAAAGGCCAATATAACAAAACAATAACCCAAAAGAATGGTTAAATAGTTTTCCCAAAATGTCCCGTCTCTCGTAGCAATCCGATATCTACATGACATCGTCAGCACGCCACTCAACTAGGGGTTACGGTTTACCTACCGCCTCCTCCGGCTCCTCCTCAAGGTAACCGGCAACTGGACCTGAGTACCAAAGAAAATGGATCAGACACGACGGTCTGACAAGAGAGTGACAATGTACAACAACATATAATAAAGGAAATATGTTGAAAAGCATAGAAATCTGTTTAAGCAAGAACTCTAAAAAAGGAGATAAATCATTTACTAGAAAATAAATAAACAAGATAAAACATGTAAGTATCCAACGAATCGGGAAACTAATAAAATGACAATCACATAAAGCTAAGTCCTCTATCACCAAAGTGACAAAAGTATAACGGGACATTGATCTCAGTCACACAAGGTGAGGAGATTCAACGCAAAGCATATATACAATATAAATATACGGGATGGGACCACGGTAGCGAACCGGGTATCTGGACGGGACCACGGTAATAAACCGGGCATCGAGATCCAAACTGCAGCTGACGGGACGGGAGGGGGATCTCCAAGTCGGTGGATCAAACCAACAAGGTTATCCAAGCTTAGTGATGCCGACTAATAGGTCAATTAACAAATTGAGACATGAAGAAGTAAATCAAGTGCAAGTAAATGAACATGTGGGGCGAGTATGTTCAAGGAATAATTTCCATTTCATGTGGTGCAATGCATTTCAGGACAAGTAACTGTTACAAGTGTAACTTCAATGCTTTCGGGAAAACAAGTTGTGTAATGCAAATCTTGGAAATGAGGTGAAACAATGAACTATTACAATTTTGGTAAAATATTGGTTTCAAGATTTATTTAAGGTGAATAGGGGTCCCGTATGTTGATTGTAATAAAGACTTGGTACTCCTTGAGTTTGAAGACATTCCGGGCTCCTTATACACTTCACGATTTTCAAAACTTTAAATGAGCTTACAGATAGTTCTAGGTGCTACGATAGAAAAATCAAAACTATAAACAGTCCATCCTAAGTATGATGTTTGTCCTGAAACATCGTACAACCTACTCAGTCACCGAAAGGGATAGGATTCACGATACCCAAGGAAATAGACTTCGCATATAGATATAAGAAGGATATCGCATTGTCCCATACCGTTCAAGATTGAAATGGATTGGATTCCGATGCAACCGAACCAACCATGAAGAAAGTCGGCTCAAGACATCCTCACATATAGTCCAATGAGTCCGAAAGGGGTAGCCAAAGTCCCACCTAAGCCCATCCAAAAACAGGGTAAAAATCCCTTCCAGCAGGAATTTCTCAGTTGGCCCGGTCGACCTGGTATACAGCAATCCCGGTCGACCTGGTCCCTGTGTGCCCGGTCGACCGAGCCCATGGCCAGTCGACCGGAAGTTGTAACTTAATTGGGTGCACAGTGTTTTGGTCAGGCTCCCAGGGAGCCTGACCCTGTGTCCCCAGTCGACCGAGCCACCGTGGGGTCGACCGGGTACACTACGGAACATAACCCAGGTTCTGTTCTGCAGTGTGTTGGTTCCTCCTCTTTTTCCCTCCTTTCAACACTTATACAACCACACAAGACTAGAGATAAGAAGACTTTAAACTCATGTTTCCAAGACATTAAATGAAGCTAGCAAGATGCATTATGAGCATTTATTTCAACAATGAAAATCAATAAAAGCATGAGAAATTCATAAATGTTTCACCAAATCATTTAAAACTCAAAACACCTAATCATCCACTTGCCTTAGGTCCAAGATAGCCAAAACCAAGCCTCTAATGACCTCTTAAGCTCAAATCCAAGCTACAAGAAAAATCCCCAAAAACAAACCCTAAAATGGGTCAAACAAGGAATGAAAAGGATAAAACTTTCAATAATGAAAATAAAGCTTCACAAGGGCTAGAAGAGCACAAATCTAGAAGATGGAGAAGATTGCTTACTTGGATGACCTTCAAATGGCAAGGGCTAGCTCAAAGGAAGTCTCAAGGTTGAAAGGTTTCTCCACAAATGGTATCAAGATGTAGTCTTCAAGATGAGGAAGAGAATGGTGAGCTCTATTTCTTGATTGATGCAAGTTTGGTGTGGATTGGAGATGGAGAAAGCAAGAAGAAGAAGAGAAAAGCAAGAGAAACCCTAGGTTGCTAGTTTGTGCTGGAAAAATGAAGGATGAAATGAAAGGGAGAGTGGGTTTCCCTTTGTTAACAAATGGGGTTGGGTCCCACTATTAAAGAAGCTTGTTTGACTGAAATCATGTCTTTCGGGATCTCAGATGAATTCGACGAAGAAGGAAGAAATGATCTTCGAAATATCTAGTTTCTAAAAAGTATATGTTTCACGGGTTTCGGGGATATCAAGTTTTGGGTACAGGTTTAGTGTAAAATGACTGTTTTGCCCCTCAAGGCTTGTAAATCGGGTTTCGGGGGCCTCGAATGGAAACGGGATCAACATGAAAGTTGTAGGGATCACTAAGATAAATGAAACGGGATAAGAATGCAATTCAAACCGATTTCAGAAAATCCCCTAAGTAAAAGCAAAGTCATAAGGGGAGCCCCCAAAGGGCCCCACTAGTTACTAAAGCACTCGAAATTACCCAAAACTAGAACAAAAGCTATTCCAAACCCGACTTAGCCAAAATCACTAATCAAGCTTAGAGCTAACACACGACTTAATCAATACTAATCAGGTTCACTCAGGTCGGGGTCTTACAATCATGGATAGTTAGTCTTAATCCTAATTTTGACCAACTTTGATCTGCACCAATCTAGCTGGTATTCGCACTCCCCAATGAGGCATACCCCGGGGATTGGGATTTCGATGTATTTTGAATTTAGTGGTTATGAGGATTCCATATAAATTTGGTAGAACACTAAACCCTAATGTCATTTAAATTCATTAATTGAATGTATGGTTATGTGCTACAGTATTTCAAGCATGAATTCAAATACTTTCAATCCACTTGCGAGCATCCTCAACCAGAATAAGTTGGTGGAATCCAATTATGTAGACTGGAAACGGAACCAGGATATAGTCCTGACAGCTTCGGGATATAAATATGTCCTTACCAAACCCCCCCTTGATGAGCCATTGCCGGAAGCATCACAGGAAGAAAAGGAACTTTACACCAAGTGGGCCATTGACGATGAGATGGCCAGATGTTATATACAGGCATCCATGTCTAGTGTTTTGCAATACCAACGTTAATCCTTTAAGACTGCATATGATATTATATCAAACTTAAAGGAGATGTTTGCGGAACAGGGCAGGCTTGCTAGACAGGCTGCTATGAGGGTGCTTATTAGCACCAAATGGCTGAAGGCACACCAATACAGGACCACATGTTGAAAATGATGGACTCATTGAATGAGTTAGATGTACTGGGGGCTGCAATTGATGCAGAATCGCAGATTGACTAATCCTTGAGTCACTACCAGAGTCATTCAACAATTTCAAGGTCAATTATAATATGAATAAGATGAATTTGACTCTAGCTGAGCTTTCTTGCCAGCTGGTGGTGACTGAAGAGATTATGAAGAAAAAGCCAACTGCCCTGATGACAGAAAAGTCATTTGCCAAGTCCAAACCGAAAGGCAAAGGGCGGAAAGGCAAGAAGAAATCAGTTCCGAAGGGTCCTAAGGTGGAGAATGGTCCTAATGGTGGTGTTGGCAAAGCTAAGGGGTCGGGGACAAAAGGAAAGTGTTTCCATTGTGGTATGACAAGACATTGGAAGAGGAATTGTCCAGATTATCTGTCTAAGAAGAAGACCTCAGGTATGATTGAGTCACTTGTTTCTGAAGTTAGTTTTGCAACTGGTGAAAGTCCTTGGGATCCTAACCCTAGAGGGGGGGGTGAATAGGGTGTGCTACAAGTATGACCAATTTAGACCAAATTTAAATTCTTTAAAACAAACTAGTCAAATGTGATGATTTAGTCAAACAATATGCGGAAGCTAAACAAAAACAATCACCACATAGCAATCACCACAACACAATATTTATAGTGGTTCGGCCAACGTGCCTACATCCACTACCGGCTTGTGCATCCAACACCCCACCGGATTTCCACTATGTATGCTTTTTACTAGGCTAAGCAATAACCCTTACAATGTGCTTTTATAGGCTAAGCAATAACCTTTACAAGATGCTTTTCAAGGCTAAGCAATAACCTTTACACAATGCTTTTCTTAGGCTAAGCAATAACCTTACAAGATAAAGATTTCTCTAAGAAAGTGTCTTCTCAAAAGATCACTCTAAGAGATTACAATTTAAGCTCAAATTAATTTGCCTCTAAAAAGGCGGATATGAAAATGAAAACTAACTCACACAAACACTCAAAGAAATGCAAAGATGTATGCTTATGAAGTGTGTATGTGAAAACTTCAATCAAGTTTAAAAGTAAGCTCAATCAATTTATGCTTAATGCAATTCGAAAGTTTAAGGCACAAAAAGATATGATTGAAGTTCTATGCAAATCACTTGAACAATTACACACTTGTGAATGATATGAAAATCTAAAGATCACAAGTTGTATGAAAGTGTTTAAGCCTAAACAAGTGATGCATGTGCAATGTTGTTTTCTAAACTAATTTGACTAAAGATTAAATGAAAGAAAACAACAAGGGAAGTTTCAACCAAGTGAAATAATCATGCAATAAAAGAAATCAAAGATTTAGGCTAAGCATGATTAAGAAAGTTTAAAACAAAACTTGGGTTGAAATCAAAGTGATGAATCCAATCTTGAATATCAAAGTTGAAGGGAAGAATGGATTCAACACATCAATGTTATCATGCTTGAAATCATTTTCCAAAGTTTCAAATAAAGCACATAACAAATGATTAATTAAAAGTAAAACTTACTTGGAGATTTAACTTAGTTGATCCAAGCTTAAGCTTCACTTAATGACCCCTTTGGTCTCTCTTAGTTCATCCCCTTTGTCTTGTCTCAAAGCTCCTCAAAGAAGGCTTAAAAATCTCCAACATTGGACAAAGGAAAGAACTCATTTTTATAGCCAAAAATGCCCAACGGCTAGTCCTCGGTCAACCTAGACACAGGTCTCGGTCGACCGAGAAAGCACAACGGTCATATTTCTGACCGTTGGCAAGATACAGTTCAGAAACTGTCCACTCGACCGACAGTGGTCCCGGTCGACCTGGAAGCAGGTCGACCGGCGACCGGCGACACTACACAGGCCAAAATTTCCACTTTTGCAAGTTTCAAAGTATTTCTTTGTGGAACTATTTGGGCCAATAAATCAAGCTTAAAAACATGTTTTAAATCATTCTAAGGGTTTTAAAACATGGATCATAAAAAGCCTAAAACATTTTGAAAGATTTAAAACTCATAGGTTAGCTTGATTTGATAAAACTCTTTTCTAAAACAAATGCATCCAAGATTTAAAAACAAATCATGCATAAATCAATACTTTTACAACTCTTAAAAGCAATGCATGAATAAATCAAGATTTCAAGTTTATTTAAAACAATGCAAGTGTGTGAATTCAAATGATATGAATATGTTAATGCATCCATCAAATTGCGAATACAAAATTCCTAACAATCTCCCCCTTTGCAATTTGATGGCAACTTACTCATCATAGAAATAACACACTTAGTCTTCAGCTCCCCCTAAGCTGGACAAGTCTTGAAATCTTCTTGGATGCTCCTCCTCTTAGCTTGGGCTCTCTTCTTCAATCTTCTTGATGCTTGGTGCTTGATCAATCTTCAAGCTTTCTATTCATCTTCCTCTCTTTGGCCAAGCATCTTCTTTAACTCCAAGCTTTCTTTCTTCTATTTGCTCTCCCCCTTTGACCATGCCTCTTTCTCCCTTTGGTACTCTCCCCCTTTGAAGAATAGGAGATCTTTGAGTACTCGAACTCTCTCCCCCTTTGACATTAAATTGCAAAGGTACCTACACACATGAAATGAGGAAAATACCTTTAGTAGCACCTGTTAACAAATGAAATCGAAAATGAAATACATAACAGGCTATCATGTATGGAAGTTATCTCTAAGGGCTCAATGGCAATCCAAGGGTCAATTTGATCAAAACTAATACTTCCTATGAAGGTTTACACTCCCCCTCAATCCATTCTCTTCTTTTGTCAGACATTTGACAAGATATAACTATTTGGTTCAAGAAGTAGATGGTTCAACCAAATGAGGGTCAACTTCAAGGAAAGGATTAGATTCATTTAACTAGAGAGCACATTATGATCAAATTACCAAAAGAAAGCAAGGTCTAATGGGAAAAGCAATCATGGATATCAATTGGAAAAACAAAGAATACCAATTGAGATTTAAGGATAAGACTATTAAACACAATCACTCTAAAATGGATTTAAAGATATACCTATTAGGAAAAATCCAAATTAGAGCTATCCATGATGCAATGGGGTTTACTAAACATAGCATTAAATAATTTAACTATGAAAATCATATGCTATGTAAGTATTGAAATCATTTCATTCAAACAATAAATATGACTATTAATGTGCAAGAATGAGTGAAATGAAATTCAATCATGAAGCCAACCTCAACTAGTAACCAACCAATATTATGAACACATAAACATGGTGGTCATGAGATATACCTATATAGCAAAAGAGGTGGCAACATGAACATTATGATGCTAATGGTGTGTGACATGGAACAATCATATTACTATCAAGTTCAATCCAAAGCACACAAGGTCTATCACATACACAAGATAAGTCATCAATTGGATATGAAATCAATGGAAAATTATACCAAATGAAACCAATTGAATATGATAACATGATTAAAAGCAAGGATGTGACAAACTCAAAATTCCATCAAGCATCATAAATGCATATTCATCACTTTTAAAGATATAACTAATAAGCATAGTGATGAACAAGGTAAATTGCAATGCAAAAAGATATAACTTGGTAAAACATGCAATTTCCAAAGTGTCAAAATCATATGAATTCAACATCTAAGATATCCATCAACCAACATCAATGCAAGGAATGGACTTCAAAGAGTTTCATATGATTAAGATCACTACTTATGAAGTTGAAACATGTATAAGGATGATACCAAGAGAATCTACATGAATCAACATCATAACCATCCAAAAAGAATATGACTAGAAAGCATAGAGGATGGATTTGGGTTCTAGTATGGTTTCTACAAATATTACTAAGATCACAACCATACATGGAACCAATTGACATTTGCATATAAATAGAATGACTAAATAAGCAAAGATGCAAATGACTTGAAACAACAATTGATCATGACTAAATTAGCTATGAAAGCTTTTAAAGTCACAAACAATTTAATCATGTAGAAATGCAATGCAAAACATAAAACTAAATGAGTGCAAAAAGTAAATCAAACATGATGAAATTATAATCAAAAGATTTTGAAAACCATGAAGTGTAACTTGGAATGGTGCATGAAAACAAAATCAAATGATCATAAAGAAACAATGCATTTTAATAAATGTAACTAAGCAAGAACAAAATGCAAAGCAACATGACCAACAAAATGATTTAACTTAAAAAGAATAGGTTGGTCAAGTAGGTTCAAGGCCCTAAGGTTTGGCTAGGTAAATAACTTTAGGAATCCACCTAAGGTCTTGAGAGGGTTGAACTTTGAGGTCTATTTTGTAAGTCTCACCAACTAAAGGAGATTTTACTTGATAAATTTTCAACTTAAACTTATCACCAAGATATTTAGATTTGACTAAATTTAGCTTAGATTGGTGATTAGTCTTTTGAGGTTGGTGAGTTTTCTTCTTAGGGGATTGATTCATTTTTCTTTTCTTCTTATTTTCTCCCTTTCTTTGACTTTTGAAATTTAGATTTAACTTTGTAATTTTCTTCAAAAGTTCTTTCATGTTTTGACTTAAGGGAGGTAGGTTGAGAAGCTTTTTGTTAATAGATTCTTTGATTTTTGGTTTAACTTGTTTAAGCTTTTTAGAATCTATCTTGGGAGACTCCTTGTTAATTGGTTTAACTTGTTTAAGCTTTATGGAGTCTTCCTTGGTTTTTAGTGTCTTACCCTTCAAGTTTGATTTTACTTTCTTTGGTTCAAAGATGGGATTAGACACATTGCTTCTTCTTCGTTTGCACTCAAACCTAAAGTGTCCTTCAATGCCACAATAATTACATTTAGACATGGGCAAAGAAGTGTGAGTGCTAGAGAATGAGGACTCACCTTTCACAAAAGTGTTGGTGAAATTAGGGTCATGTGAAATATTCCTATCAAAACCAAGACCCGTCCTATCTCTTTGAGATTTACCCAATTTAAATAATTTTACAAATTTCTCATTACTTTGGGTAAATTTGCACTCATACTTTTGTTTGTACTCTTCAAGTTGAGTGACTTGGGTTTTAAGGGTTGAATTTTCATTTTTAACTTTTGTTAGTTCATTTTCAATTCCCTTAAAATTGTTTAGCTCTTCATAGGCAAGTTTAAACTTAGATTTAAGCTCATTAACAACATTAGATCCAAGTTCTAAAGTTTTTAAATTACTTTGAGCATTAGACAAATTTTCATTGGAAATTGTCAACTTGGATTTTAAATAGTTAATGTTTTCATCTTGTCTTTTAATTGTATCTCTTAGGTTTAAATTTTCATTTTTAAGCTCATCACAATTTATCTTAATCTCATTTAATTCATCTTGAGCATTAGATAAATTTTCCTTAGAGATAGTCAATTTAGATTCAAGTTTTTTAAAGTCTTTATCTTGCCTTTGTAATTGATCTCTTAGTTTTAGATTTTCCTTATTAAGATGATCATAACCAATCTTTAATTCTTTAAGTTCATCTTGAGTATTGTATAGGTTATTCAAAGAGATCATGAACTTAGATTCTACAGAATTTATGAATTCATCTTTTTCTCTAAGTTCATTTTTAGAAGAGACTAATTCTTGGTTTAGCCTTTTAGATTCTTCTTTTAATCTTTTATTTTTCTTGGAAACCTCTAAGGACCATGTGTACAATTCCTCATAGGCTTCATATTCATCAAATTCTTCTTCTTTTAATTCAAGTTGAGATTCTTTAATTTTAATGTTTGAATCTCCATAAGATGAAGAATGAGGGGTCTAGAAGAATCTACAAGGTCTAGCATAGTGGAGTCCATTCTAATAAAAACACAACTCTAGGGTTTTAACTCTAGGTTTTTACACCTAATCAAGAGTTCCAAACACTTGATCCTAAAAGATAGAGCACGAGTCTCTGATACCAATTGAAAGTCCTTGGGATCCTAACCCTAGAGGGGGGGGTGAATAGGGTGTGCTACAAGTATGACCAATTTAGACCAAGTTTAAATTCTTTAAAACAAACTAGTCAAATGTGATGATTTAGTCAAACAATATGCGGAAGCTAAACAAAAACAATCACCACATAGCAATCACCACAACACAATATTTATAGTGGTTCGGCCAACGTGCCTACATCCACTACCGGCTTGTGCATCCAACACCCCACCGGATTTCCACTATGTATGCTTTTTACTAGGCTAAGCAATAACCCTTACAATGTGCTTTTATAGGCTAAGCAATAACCTTTACAAGATGCTTTTCAATGCTAAGCAATAACCTTTACACAATGCTTTTCTTAGGCTAAGCAATAACCTTACAAGATAAAGATTTCTCTAAGAAAGTGTCTTCTCAAAAGATCACTCTAAGAGATTACAATTTAAGCTCAAATTAATTTGCCTCTAAAAAGGCGGATATGAAAATGAAAACTAACTCACACAAACACTCAAAGAAATGCAAAGATGTATGCTTATGAAGTGTGTATGTGAAAACTTCAATCAAGTTTAAAAGTAAGCTCAATCAATTTATGCTTAATGCAATTCGAAAGTTTAAGGCACAAAAAGATATGATTGAAGTTCTATGCAAATCACTTGAACAATTACACACTTGTGAATGATATGAAAATCTAAAGATCACAAGTTGTATGAAAGTGTTTAAGCCTAAACAAGTGATGCATGTGCAATGTTGTTTTCTAAACTAATTTGACTAAAGATTAAATGAAAGAAAACAACAAGGGAAGTTTCAACCAAGTGAAATAATCATGCAATAAAAGAAATCAAAGATTTAGGCTAAGCATGATTAAGAAAGTTTAAAACAAAACTTGGGTTGAAATCAAAGTGATGAATCCAATCTTGAATATCAAAGATGAAGGGAAGAATGGATTCAACACATCATTGTTATCATGCTTGAAATCATTTTCCAAAGTTTCAAATAAAGCACATAACAAATGATTAATTAAAAGTAAAACTTACTTGGAGATTTAACTTAGTTGATCCAAGCTTAAGCTTCACTTAATGACCCCTTTGGTCTCTCTTAGTTCATCCCCTTTGTCTTGTCTCAAAGCTCCTCAAAGAAGGCTTAAAAATCTCCAACATTGGACAAAGGAAAGAACTCATTTTTATAGCCAAAAATGCCCAACGACTAGTCCTCGGTCGACCTAGACACAGGTCTCGGTCGATCGAGAAAGCACAACGGTCATATTTCTGACCGTTGGCAAGATACAGTTCAGAAACTGTCCACTCGACCGACAGTGGTCCCGGTCGACCGGCGACACTGCACAGGCCAAAATTTCCACTTTTGCAAGTTTCAAAGTATTTCTTTGTGGAACTATTTGGGCCAATAAATCAAGCTTAAAAACATGTTTTAAATCATTCTAAGGGTTTTAAAACATGGATCATAAAAAGCCTAAAACATTTTGAAAGATTTAAAACTCATAGGCTAGCTTGATTTGATAAAACTCTTTTCTAAAACAAATGCATCCAAGATTTAAAAACAAATCATGCATAAATCAATATTTTTACAACTCTTAAAAGCAATGCATGAATAAATCAAGATTTCAAGTTTATTTAAAACAATGCAAGTGTGTGAATTCAAATGATATGAATATGTTAATGCATCCATCAAATTGCAAATACAAAATTCCTAACAACTGGTACTTCAGAATCTTGGTGTGTGGACTCCGGGGCAACTAATCACATATGTAATTCGTTGCAGGGGTTCAGGGAAACTAAGAAACTCAGTGACGGCGAAATTATTGTCAACCTAGGATCTGATGCTAAGGCAGATGCGGTCTCAGTAGGAGTTATTACTTTATGTTTTCAAGATAATAAGTTGGTTTTGTCAGACACTCTATATGTACCGTCTTTAAGATGGAATTTAATTTTAGTTTCTAGCTTGGTGAATAAAAATTATTCTATTATTTTTTGTACTGAAGTTGTCATAAAGAGGAACGGTACTTTTATTTGTTCTGGCAAGGTAACCAATGGGCTTTATCTGTTAACTCCTACAATGTATGAGATAAATGATACCGAAATAATAAATAGGCCATCATTAAAGAGAAGGTCACCTTCATCTAATCCAACAAAACTTTGGCACTTGAGGCTAGGTCATATAAACCTAAATAGGATTGACAGGCTAGTGAAAGATGGTATCTTGCCTTCATTGGTTGTGGAACCAATGCCTGTCTGTGAGTCCTGTCTGGAAGGCAAAATGACCAAAAGACCCTTTTCATCCAAGGGCAATAGGGCCAAAGATTTATTGGAATTAGTGCATACTGATGTGTGTAGGCCCATTAATGTCAGGGCCAGAGGAGGATATGAATACTTCATCACTTTCACAAATGTTTATTCAAGATATGGATACATATACCTTATGCACCGCAAGTCCGAGGCTTTTGAAAAGTTCAAAGAGTTTTGAGCGGAAGCGGAAAAGCAATTAGGTAAAAGTATCAAGACTCTTTGATCAGATCGAGGAGGGGAATATCTCTCTGGTGATTTTATGGCACACTTATCAGAAAATGGGATTCTATCCTAGTTGTCTGCTCCTAGTATGCCTCAACAAAATGGAGTAGCGGAAAGAAGGAACCGGACTCTTTTAGATATGATCGGGTCTATGTTGAGTTTCTTAGGATTACCTATATCCTTTTGGGGATATGCCGTGGATACTGCGATGTACATACTAAACCTCGTACCATCTAAGTTTGTACCTAAGACTCCCCGGGAGTTGTGGTCTGGGCGAAAGCCTAGTCTACAACATTTACACATTTGGGGTTTTCCAGCACATGTGCTAAAGGTAAAGACGGATAAGTTGGAAACGAAGTCGGAAGTATGCACGTTTGTAGGATATCCTAAAGGAACTAAAGCTTGGTTATTCTATAATCCCAGAGAGCAGAAAGTGCTGGTAAGCACCAATGCGGTTTTTCTGGAGGAAGATTATATGATGGACCGGAAATCTTTAGAAAAGGTGATCTTGGAAGAGATTCAAGAACAATCAATTCCAAATCCAAGTATGACCGAACTTGAGGAAGAACCGCCCTTACCAGACCCAGTAGTTACACTAGTGCCTCATCGTAGTGGGAGAATAATCAGGCCCCCTGATAGGTTCTCGTTCTTGGGAGAGTCTTACGAGGCAATCCCGGAAGAACTGGAACAGGATCCCTATAACTATGATGAAGCAATTAATGACATAGATTCGAGACATTGGCAAGATGCTATGAAAGCTGAGATGGAGTCTATGTACTCTAATCAGGTCTGGACACTTGTGGACTTGCCTGCCAATATCAAACCTATTGGGTGCAAGTTGGTCTACCAGAGAAAAAGAGGACTAGATGGAAGAGTTGAGACCTTTAAGGCCGGGCTTGTTGCGAAAGGGTATACTCAGAAAGAGGGTATCGATTATGAGGAAACCTTCTCGCTAGTAGCCATGCTCAAGTCCATCCGGATACTCTTATCCATTGCGGCTCATCTCGATTACAAGATTTGGCAAATGGATGTCAAGACGGCGTTTCTCAACGGCCATGTTGAGGAAGACATCTATATGATGCAGCCAGACGGTTTTATAGCAAGTAACCAAAAGCAAAGAGTTTGCAAACTGCAGAAGTCCATTTATGGACTGAAGCAGGCATCCCGAAGCTGGAACATCGGTTTTGACAAGGCAATCAAATCATTTGTTTTTAGTCAAAATCTGGATGAGTCATGTGTGTACATGAAAAATGAAGGTGATAGGGTAGTTTTTCTGATTTTATACATCGATGACATCCTTCTCCTTGGGAAAGATATATGAATGTTGTCAACAATAAAAGTTTGGTTGGCAAAGACTTTTGATATGAAGGACTTGGGAGAAGCTTGTTACATCCTAGGGATCAAACTCCATCGAGACAGGAAAAATAGGATGATTGGCTTATCTCAAGCTACTTACATGTATAAGGTACTGGTATGGTTTGCTATGCAGAACTCCAAGAAGGGTATCACACCTTTCAGGCATGGAGTGCACCTTTCCAAGGATCAGGGTCCCAAGACCCCGGAGGAAAAGGAGCAAATGAGAGCAATTCCATACGCTTCGGCTGTTGGTAGCCTCATGTATGCTATGCTATGTACTAGACGGGATATCTGTCATGCAGTGGGCTTAGTCAGCAGATATCAGTCTAACCCAGGTCCTGATCATTGGACTGCTGTAAAATGTATCCTCAAGTACTTGAGAAGAACTAGAGATTACATGTTGATTTACGGCAGTGATGAGCTGATTCCAGTCGGGTACATAGATTCTGACTTTCTGTCAGATAAGGATTCCAGGAAATCCAACTCTGATTATGTGTTTATGCTTGGCGGAGGAGCCATCATCTGGAAGAGTATTAAACAGGAATGTACCGCTGATTCCACTTCTGAGGCTAAATATGTGGCGGCTTGTGAAGCAGCTAAGGAAGCAGTATGGCTCAAAAGATTCCTTTTGGAACTTGGAGTCGTACCTTTGGCACGACAGCCGCTCACAGTTTACTGTGATAGCAGCGGGGCAATCGTTCAGTCCAAGGAACCCAGGAGCCATAAAAGCCAAAAGCACGTACAGAGGAAGTATCACTTGGTCAGAGAGATTGTGCAGAGAGGTGATATTGCTATCACCAATATAGCTTCTGCGGACAATCTGGCAGATCGTTTTACTAAACCTTTGACCATCAAAGTCTTTGAGCAGCATGTAGACGAGATGGGCATGAGATGCAATCCTGACTGACATTGAGCTCAAGTCGGAGATTGTTAGTTTTATGGTATCAATACCAAGAGTGTGATGTAATAAATTGATTAATTTCTTTATTTATCAATACAATCATGCTTTCCTTTCATGAGATGAATGGTGTTTAATACTTGCATATAACCAACTCGGATGACATAATGGTTCATGAGATGAACCAGAGTCCACAAGTATACTAGATGTAATACATGTGTTTGGATGAGATCCATATACAGGAGACATGTATTGCAAATCTTATACTTAAATATCTTCACAACCAGTAATGAGATTGGGCATCTCATTTGACAAGGTCGCACACTTTGATCACTATAAGATAATGTGATTTGTCTCGATCATCAGAATGTAAGATTCTGAATCATGGTGCTAGTACATTAGATGTATTGAAGGACCATGAGAAGCACCTTATATACACTGTCTTTACTTTAAGGTCTGTTCTCATAATTCCCTAGCAATAGGCTCATAATCCTGAGACATTAATGAACTCAAGTTTCTTTCTATTCATTTGCTTTGAGTCACCAATGAGTGAGGCCATTTGTAGGTCAACACCTCGGTGATTTGGGTACGTGGTAGTAGAGCTGTGGGAACATTCAATGGTCAAGATGGAATCTATTTTTAATATCCCCTTGTGCCAATTAATGGATTTATCATTGGTAAGTGCGCACCCATTCCAATTAAGAGTTAATTGGATCGGTACCAAATGATCATTATAATTAATTGGGGCTCAAGGATAATAAGATATGGATCTATTTTGGTGGACAGGTCCAATTGATCCATGGATATAGATGGAGGGGCTTACTTGTGGTACTGAGGAAGTTTAGGGTCTTCATTGTAATTTATTCCTAAGACTGGAGTACAATTGCATTTATATAGTGGTGTTATTTGTAATTAATTGTGGGCCCGGATTGCACATGAAGTGTGGGGTCGCGTGTCCCAGTTGGAGCCAGCTATCTAACGAATCCCTCGTGGTCCGTACGCTAGCCCAAGTTATTAGAAAGATACTAATTCTACTTGAACTCTAAAAGGAAGGTTACTATTTCTATTTGAAGTGAGACTTCTAATAGTGGTAATGGTAAACTACTAATTATTAATGGAAGCTGGACTTCTATTTTAATTAGAAAGAAGAAAGCTACTAATTGTTGTGGAAGTAAGACTTCTATGGCAACTAGCAAGGGAGAAGTTTACTATTTTGTAATGGGAGTTAAACTTCTATTTCAAATAGGAAAAGAGGTGGATTGGAGGGCTATATAAAGAGGAACAAACCCCTCTTGGACGTCCATAATACATAGAGCAATTCCAGCCCCTTTATGCAGCTGTTGCACAAGTTCTCTTCCTCTCTAAGTTCTCTTCTCTTTCTCCTCTAGTTCCTTAGAGTTATTAGTTGGGTTTTCTCTTGGAGATTCCACCATCTTCTTGAGAAAAGAGATCTAATACGGGTCATAGCGTGGAAGATCAAAAGGTGTTGGAGATTCTGATAGTGAAGGTGTTCATCATCAAAGAAAGAACTCAAATTCTCCATTAGAGCACTACAAAGCTCCAAAGGTATAAGTCTACATCCTTGTATGTTGTGGATTTCGTGGATGCATGTTTAGGTGATGTTTTCTATCTTCTAGATAGTATATATTGCTGTACGTGATTTATGAGTTTGAGGGATTGCATCCTGGATTGGGTTTATTGCCTTCTAGATAGTTGATCCCTGCATCATGTGGGTCAAAAGTTTTTGAAACCTATCTGAAAGGCCCACCTAGTTTCCAACAGGAATGTCCCCAAACTCAAAGAGTACCAAATTATAATTAGATCGATATACGGGATCTCTATCCACTTCAAATAAATTGTGAACCCGATACTTTACCCGAAATTTCAATTGTTTATTGTACCTTATCGATCTCGAGATTTATACTGCATGCCTTGTTTTCCCGAAAGCATTGAATTACACTTGGAATAGTTACTTGTCTTGAAGTGCATTGCACCACATGAAATGATAGTGTGCCCTTGAGCACCCCCCGTCCTGCCCGTTTATTTACTTGTACTTGATTTACTTGCATATGTCTCGATTTATTATTTGACCTATGAATCGACACCACTAAGCTTGGATAACCTCGTTGGTCTAATCCACCGACTTGGAGATCCCCCTCTTGTCCCGCCAGCTGCAGTTTATATCCCGCTACCCAGTCATTACCGTGGTCTTGTCCCGATGCCGCAGATTGCTACTATGGTTCCCGATGCCCGGCTCGCTACCGTGGTCATGTATAGTATATGTATATGTATATGTATTTATAAGATCTACTGTTTCTCCTCACCTCGAGTGACTGAGATCAGTGCCTAGTTATTGCTCTGTCACTTTAGTGATAGAGGAATTATCTTTGTGTGGTTGCCATCTTGCTTGTTTCCCGTTTCATTGGTTACCTTTACATGTTTTACAATGCATACTTGTATTTGAATAAATGTTTTATCTCGTTTATAGAAATTGTTATTTGAACAGGTTTAAATTCTTTTGAAGGTAAATTCATTTATCATTATATTGTCATTGTATTTTACACATTTGCCAAACCCTCATGTTTGACCCACTCTTTGGTACTCAGGCCCTGTTGTTGGTTATCCCGAGGAGGAGCATGAGGAGGCGGTCGGAGAACCGCAACAGTTAGTCGAGTGGCATGCTGATGATGTCATTTAGACATTGGATTGCTAGAGAGAGATAACATTTTGGGAAAACTTTTAACCATTCTTTTGGGGATTGGTATTTTGTTTATATTGGCCTTTGTTGGCCTCTATTTTTGGGAAATGTAATTAAATGATCTTTGTATAAACTTTAGCTTACTTTTGGGTAACATGCTAATGTTCATTGCTCATTCTAATACAGTACTACACTCGTGTTGTTATCTTTATGACTAGAGATGGTTTGAATATTTAATTTGCTATACGTTTCCGCACTTAATCGAGATGTTCATATATGGTTGTGATATCCTCACCGCGGACACCTATGGGAAATTAAATAAGTGTGTGCACCTTGTTGACACACTCTTCATGTTAACCATTCATCACAACACACCACCATCATTAGTCTCAATCCCGGATTAGGACCTCGGTAACCCGGTCCGGGGTCACAACATCGACTGAGCACACTGTGCAGAGGTCGACTTGGGAGTCTACATCTTGACAGACTAGTGTACTCGGTCGACCGAGCCTTGTGTCGGGTCGACCGAGGACACTGCATTCAGTAATTTTTTAGTTTTCACATTTTGAGGTTGTGATCATTTGTGGGGCCCATTGACCATCCAAATGGACTTCTATTGATGTGTCAAGCCCGAATCAATGGTGTGGCTCAACCTTGACTCATGGGTACCACCGAGTAGGGTTTAGGGATTGGAATTGTCGCGACCCCGGAACGGATTCCCGGGCCCTCGACGTGTGATGGTGTGTTTTCCCACAGGTTCCCGCGGTGAGGATTCCCGAAACACGCGGAATCTGTCTCACACGATCAAGTTTAGGAAAGCGTGTAGCAAAATCACATCACGATCAGCACTAATAGATTGTTAAGTGCTATGACGAACAATAACATGGCATAGTATCAAAAGAAAGGAGTTAACATGACGTTTGTCACGTCCCCCGAACCCGATTAGAGAATAAACCGGATCCGGGGAGTGAAATTTAGGGCTAATTAAAAATTTTGCCCTTTAGGCCCAAGGATCGTAAGTCCGCTGTGAGGATATAATATTTCAAACCTCAAGTAATATAAAACTGCGGAATTCATACGATTGAGGCATATTAAATTTCGAAGCAATGAATAATAAATCTCATTAATAGTTAAAGTTGCACAAGAAATAAAATAAAACTTAAACTATGAAGTAAATTTATTACAATGGCCTTCCCACTAATCAAGGCCATTTAAAATAAATAAGAAGTCAATGATATGAAAGTTTCAACGAGAGATAAATAAAGAATAAAGAATCTAGTGAAGTTCCCATGAATCTCTCTCGTGCCAGGTATGATGACGCTACTCTACGTCATCTGCACGTCACTCTCGTTCCTCCTCAACCGGTTGGAGATCCTCTGGGATCTCCTCACCTGATTGCTCCTCGTTATAGTACTCACCTGAGGAGTCTGCACACCAAGGAACAGAGTCAACGACATGTTGAGCAATAGATAAGCAAGTATAATTAATCATGACATGCATCAAGTATAAGAGTAATGACAGGCACGATAATCAAGAGAATACAAGGAATCGAATCTAGGCATAAAGCATGAGTAAATAACCATCAGGATCATAAATAGAAATCCTAGCAATACTAATAATCACCACTACCAATATAATGCAATGCACAAGAGGGAGACTCCGTGGATGTCCTAGCCACCTCACGGGGTACCAGTAACAATCCTATCCGGACTACTGATACCAAAGTCCGGCTCCAGGGGGATCCCAGCTCCCAGTCCCGGGAATAGTAGCACGGTCCTAGCCCGCTCTCAACTATTCAACGCCATGGACGCCGTCCAAAGCCGACTGCCCACCCCGATGTCCGAGTAACCGGCCCATCAATAAACCCCCAAACTGCAGCTGGCCATGATATGCAAATAATAATAATAATAATAATGTGGTGTTGACACGAGAATAGACCAAGACAAGCAGGTCTGGCTAGCTCAATATACAAGACACGGTCATAGGGATTATCTTATTCAAGTCAATACAAGACAAATCCACTCCCATGATAATCCCTTCAGTCCAGCCAGTCATGTTCATCAATTACATAACACGGGGTCTTAAGGTACACTCTAAGTCAGGTCCAAGTCCTAAATCTACAAGGGATTAGGTTTCTTAATTAATTAGGTGTTTTATGCCAAGAGAGTGAGTGTACAAGGAATTACAACAACGGATACGATTAACAAATCAAGGAGAGATTACAATCCAATCCTAGGTAAGTGTTGTCATCCATGTACCATATGTGTTTTAACGGAGTGCGTGGGGAACTCGAATAATCAATGCTTATAAATAATTCCATTGGTGTACAATCATGTTGAGCATCGATTGATTCAATTCCATACGCATTCGGTTAACCATACACAATACACGAATACCTAGACAACCCATCGAAGCACACCAAGCCACGTGCTACGATTTCAAAACTCCATTAATGGTCACGTGAGAGTGGTTTCATGGTTTCCAATGTCTAAGGCCCAAACCTAGGTTAACAATCTCGTTACTAACAAGAAAGTGGTCTAGTAATTAATCTCCTTAACTACCTCCCTACCTGATCTCCAATCATCGCGAGACATATATCATTGGATTCTACGCTCAAAGAGCTTTCCAACGGTATATGGCTTTCGAAATTCCGATGTATGGTTCAGAAGTTATGGCCTATAGAAGTTTAACCCGTTTATATATATATATATATATATATATATATATATATAAAAGCGCGACGGACGAACCGTGTGTCCGACTCGTCGGATTGATAACCAACATCACTCATATGCATGTCAGTACATTCAACGGTTCTGTGTTTCTTTTTAGTTTATTTTTTTGACTCATCTCATGTGATGATGTCATGGTCATTAATGTTTTCCATTCTTTTATTTATTTTATTCTTTCTCATCCTATGTGCAGGTGTGGCAACTGACATTCATCAGTCAACGTGTCACAACTTACAAAAAAATATTTGCCCTCCGATCGATCGGACAACAGGTCCGATCGATCGGTCTGAGATTCGTCTCAGTTAACTGAGAGCAGCTTCAGTCCGATCGATCGGACTGAAGGCCCGATCGATCGGCACTGTAGCAGAGCCCGAAAATGGGTTTTTCTTCTTCCTTTTTCCTGCATAAAACGAGCCTCCATGCTCCCCAATTATTTTAATCATTCTTTCCATACATTCTATCAAATTAAAAACCTCCAAATCTACCATTTAACAATTAATCAAATCCAAACCACAAATCTAACCTAACATGTCAATCCCAACGAAATACCCACAATAAGCTTGGAATTTGGGTAATCTAACAATAGTATCATTGCAATCAAAAGAAGACAATACAGACATGATTAAAGATAATTGCATATCTACTTGCCTCAACCAAGAAGGTGATTAGAAATTGGAAAAGCTTGAGAAGAAGCTCTCTACCACGAAAACCACAATCTACCCCGCTCAAAAGTGATCTAAAACACCGAGAAGAAGAAAGAAAGGAAAAAGATCATGATCCAACCTATTCTAAACAAAAGAGAAAACGAATGGAAAAGTTGGTGATGGGGAAATGCTTACCAACTAGTATCAATGGAGAGAGGAGAGCAAAAGGAAGGAGATGTGCGGTCCGGATCGCGGAGATGATCTCTTCCGGAGGGAGATCTGGGCTTGAGAAGATGAAGAGGGAGAATGAGGGCTGCTGTAACTCTCGTTGCAGAAGTGATAATACGATTAGGGCTAATCCCTGTTTAAGAAGAAGAGAGGGAGGAAAAGACCAATTTGCCCTTAAGTGGGTCCGGTAAAAGAATGGACTATTTGAAGGGTTTCTAATCGTCGGATCGAGACGACCCAGAAGACAAAAATGATCAGTGCGATGAGATCTTTCCAACGAACCCAAAATCACGGTGATAGGAATTTTTCGGAAAAATACTCAATTTTCCCTGATTTGCAAACTACCCCCTGCTAGGATCAAACGAACTCGAAATCGAACGAAACTTCGCAGACACTATCCGAACACTAAAAGAAACTCGCTCAAAGACTAAACCCACTTAAATATCTAAAATACCAATAATTATAATAATAATAATAAAAATAAATGGGTCAACGGGCCTGCTATTGGGCCCAACTGACCCAGTAAGGTCGCGGACCTTACAACGTTCCCATTAGAATTCAAGTTACGAGACTACACAAAGTAAGTTAAGTTTAGTTACATCCCATAAGAGGCCAACACAGGCCAATACAATTCTCAAAAGGATAAAAGAACCCCAAGACAAAATGAAGAACTCAAGAACCCACCCAAAGTCTAGTTGACATCGTCGGGCTGCCACTCTCTAACTGGGGTTGGCTCAAAAGCCTCTTCTGGACGCTCCTCCTCAAAGGCAACGTCACCTGCACCTGGTCACCAGCAACAAGAGTCAAACACAACGGTTTGGCAGGTAACCAATTTAGGTGCAAGCATGAAACAATAAACGTTTTAAGAAAACATATAAGCAAATCTCTGATTTGAAAGAGTACAACGACTGAGATACATTTTCGAGAATACATAACAAAGCTGAGATACTAACACAAACTAGCATGGATACATATAATATCATGAATAGTTACAATCCACAAGGAGCCCATCCTTTCTCTATCATTTATAATGAAAAGAGCAAGCACGCACGACAAGCACGATATACATAATATAATCACGACACAATTCCCACATATACGGAGATTTCCGGCCGCGGAACCGGACACCCACGATGTGTAATAAAATACACGACTAGTCTGCAGACAGTCCACATGTTTAAGGACCCCCAGACAGTGGATCAAACTGAAAGGGCAGTCCAAGCTCAGTGGTGTTCACTTAATTCATGAATGCACAAAACACGTGAAACACTATCAAAACATGTCGAGATAAAAAGGGGGAAGTCACCTATCAAAACACGACGAACACGACTAGCAAAAGGCAAATTTAATATGCATAACACGCTTAAGAAGTGATCCCCTTTTTCTTGAAACAATTCTTTAAAACGAGCTTATACTTGAAATCCAAAATGAGTACATGATGGTACTTATCGTACCAAGACGGAGATTCAAATACAAAGTCTGTCAAGCATGTGTTAAGGCTATTAGTTGACCTTTGTGTAATTGAGACCCCAAATGTCAGAAATATGCATAGGTTGGTGTCCCCGAAGTTGGGTTGCATTTCAAAGTTCCGTTTACACAATGTCAAGCCAAAACCCCTAACATAGTCTAGTTTTCCAACCTTCAAGAAAATACATAACTAGAACAATTCTTTTTCCCTGAATCTGGCAGGTTCGCTCGAGCGGAATTGACACTTCGCTCGAGCGAGACAGTTCGCTCGAGCGGACCATAAGGTCGCTCGGGCGGACAGCTCTCTGCCTTGCCCCAGATCAGACAGTGGGCAGTTCGTTCGAGCGGACCATAAGGTCGCTCAAGCGGACAGCTCTCTGTCTGCGTCCGGACCAAGCAGTGGCCTGGTCGCTCGAGCGGACAGGCTTCTGCCTGTGCTCGCTGAGTGCAGAAAACCCATTTCTCTTGTATAACTTCCAATACATTTCTCCCCTTCTTCTCATCATCAAGCCACAATCAATCCCTTGAACCTTCATGGTCATCAAGGGTTCATTTCTTCACAATTTCGACATTCAATCCAATGAAAACATGATCATGAAGCTTATAAACAAGTTTAGAGGCACAATTTCTAAAATAACAATGTAATCAAAATACACATGCAACATTGAACCTATAGAGATTACTTGCCTTTGCCCAAATGCTAAACAATCCTCTTCAAAACCTCTACTCAAGAGCTAAGCCAACACTACAAGAATCCCAAAGAAATCCATTCAAAACTCAACAAAAATGAAAACAAAGAACCCATTTTCACAAAGGGGTTTGCAAACATGAAAAACAAGATCTTTAAGAACCAAAAAGACTTCATGAAAAGTATGGGTTGAAGCTCTTACCTAGAAATGCTCAAACAAGAAGGAATGAAGAAAATGGAGAGTCTTCCCAACTTTAGCTTTCAAGAAGAAGACATCAATAGGAAGCTTGAGATGAGAGGAAGAAGATGATGGTCTTAGAATTCCATTTGGAGGCCTCTAACTAGATCATGCAAGGTGAGGAAGATGGGAGAAAAGAGGGTTTTCTCTCCTTTGGCTGCTCTAGGGTTTGGTTTTAGAATGAAAAGAGTAAAGAGGGAAAGAGATGGGTTGGCTTAAGTGCTTGCAATTGGGCTCAAATGGTCTACTCTTGTACCAATGAAAACATGGTCTTGCGGGCCTCGAATGAATTCGACGAAGAAGGATAAAACGATCCTCGAAATATCTAGTTTCCAAAAAGTATATTTTTGACATGTTTTTGAGATCTCGAAAATTGTGTCCAGATTTGTGTAAAAAGACCACTTTACCCTTTTTGGGCCAGAACTTGGGTTTTTGAGCTTCAAACATGAATGGGCTGAAACCGAAAGTCGTAACACACATTAAAAATCATTCAAATGAATTCAAAATCACGATTACACGGAAACCGATACGATCCTCCCAATCTTACACGTGCACTCAGGCCTTCCTGAGTGTGTCTGACTAACACTAAAGGTCCTCAAAATTCCCAAAGCTATGTCCAAGACTAAAACTAATCATTTCTAACCCAACGACAACTAAACCCACTTAGGACTAAACACACACTAATCGAATTGGTCTGGGTCGGGGTCTAACAAGAATTGTTAGTGATTCGACCCTTAGACATACTCAAAGATGCCTGTAACTTCATGAGCACCAAATATAACATTTTTGGCATCTGAGACTGCAGTTAGGGATCCAATTATTTGATGAGGCCCTAAACCTGAGAGTGGACCATTACCTAGGTTGGACCATTGCTTTATTCCATTTGATTCTTTTGCTTGGAGGTTATTATACATTGTACTTCTCTCATATCCTTGTTCTTGTTATAAACCTTTTAATTAAATGAAAAATGAAGGACCTGAACCTAGGATTTCCTAGAGGTGACCTAGTGGCATGATTGGGTGAGCACTGACCCGTGTCTGTAGATAGGCGGGCCCCTTTTATGGCCTATGTATGGATGTATGATACCCTTAGATTGGAGAGGTGGATTATATCAGACTTATAACTCATTTTGGATGAGAATGAATTGTTTATCATTGGGAATGAACTTGTTACCTCGTTTGGACTGGTTTAGACCAGGCCATGTACCTGTTGAGCCTTGGTATGGATCCAACGAGTGGACTTGAACTTGGATTGTGATCCATGGACTGAATTGACACTTGGACCTCTTAGAGACCTTGTTCACGCAAGGCAAAGTGTAGACAAACACAAATGTTTAATGTTTCATCGAGTCGGCATAGACATTTACTCAGTTGTTCTAAGCTCAACCTTTGAACTGATCATCACTGGTAGGAGGTATTTTTTAGTGTTGAGTGAGCTATCATGATGAGTTATGTTTTAGACGGACGGTGTGATGCCGAATCCAGTCTCCCCGAGTGATGAGTGTGGTGAGATTGTTGAGTATGATTTGTGGGGCTAGTCATCCCCCAGCACTGGTGAGATTCCCCGCCGCGACTGTGTCCAGTATGGGAGGGCTACGGCATAATATCCCGCGGTATCCAGCTCTTATGAATGTGCCATATCGCATTAGACTAGATATTATGTTTATTCTGATTCTAAATGCTTATCTTGCTCAACTACCTAGATCATGTACCTTGACATTCTCTTTACCTGTGTAACTGCTTTTACTCTTTTGATATATATATCATATGTTACTTGTATACTGTGACTTGCCAGATCATTAGATCTGATCCATTCTTGGTGATTAGGTTTTAACTCCGATCCTGAGGACAGCTAGTTGAGGCACCCGTAGTAGGGGACTACAGATGGGGACCAACAGACTATGAGGTCGAGCTAAAAGCTGGAGAGCCGGCACCTGGGGTGTGAGAGCTCTTCATTTTGGGACTTTGAGTGATTTTTGTAGTGAGCAGAGTAATTGTTGGAAATTGTGATAATTTTTTTTATAGCTTTGACACTTTAGGCTGGATTTCAGCCCTGCTATATTTGTTACAGACTTATGATACCTTATCATTGCTTCCGCCATATTCACATGTTTCCGCATTATTAACTGTTGATCTTATATCGTTTAAATTTTTTTAAATTGGACCTCACTGCAGACCTATGATCTTGGAAGTTCTCGGATTTTTTGGAAAGTAGCATGCCAACTTCGGATATTTTGACGACTTTCTCGGTATCCGGAATTGGGGCGTTACACCAATTATTCATAATAATTGAATCAATTTAAAATTTGGATGAGTGTCATTTATATTTACCTGCTTGAGAGGAAGTCAAACGTGCGTCATCCAAAATTAGTGGTGACTTGAAAGTAGAGTTGACTTTTTAATTAAATAAAAAAAGTGTTTAGATGATTGTGGAAATTAAATTTCACTTTATAACATATTTCGATTTTTAAAGAAAAATTGGAAAAATATAATTTTATTGTGGAACCCACATTGAGATAATCATACTCTTTAAGATGAATCCCATCTCCTTCAACTAAATATATTTAGACTTTACTTCAATGAGAGTAGGTCACACCATGAGATTAATTGCATGATTTGAAACTTTTACCAAAAAAAAATAAAATTTGCATTATTGAAACGTGGCTCGATACTAATGTGCCATCACCGCTTGCAGGGAGTCAATTACATTTCCTTACTGTGGGCGTGTTTGGATGTAAGGTGAATTGAAGTAAAGTGAGGTAAAGCCTCCATTATCTAGACGACATAAGACAATTAGGTAATATCAAAAGTATAAAAATTCAAAATTTTCTCCTCCTTTTTTGATAAAAAAGGTAAAAAAAAAAAAAAAAAAAAAAAAAAAAAAAAAACAACTTCCTTTATCAGCTAAAGGAAAAAAAAAAAAAAAAACTAATCTTCATACACAAAAAAGTCAAAAAAAATCCCTATAAAAAAACTATTAAAAAGAAACGACCATCATAACTCCTAATATTTTTTTTTTCTCTATGTTTCACCTCACTTGAATTCACTGTACATGGAAACAAAATACCTATTTAGATTAAACTGGAGTTTTATGATTTATCATTGAAGGGAGTGATCTTGTTGATTTTGAATGGCTGGAGTAATCATAATGTGGGCCCATGATAGAGTTGCAGACACCTGTAATAGCTGCACAAAACAAAATGTCTGATGGACTGTGCCCAAATGGTATGATGGCCCATTGTAACTTGAAGCGAAAGATGCGAAAAGATTTCAAACTTGGCTGCGTCAAGCATTTGTCTAACCCTCTATTTGGGAGGGGGGGGGGGGGAGGAAAAAAATGGGGGGAAAGTGGATGGAAAATGATTTTGGAGAGTGTTTGGGAAGGGGAGAGGGAAAATGGGGAAGGGGAAATGGAGGGAAAAAAACGAGTTGCTTTCCCCCAAAACAGGGGGGAAAATTAGGGGAAAGTACTGGAAATGACTAAACTGCCCTTTTACTCTAATTGAATTTTTTTCAAAAGCAAGGATAAAATGGTCTTTATCTCTGTACCTCACAAATAAATAAAATTATACCTTTTCACTTTTCTTCCCCCTAATTTTTTACCTCCCCTTCATTTTCCTTCCCGCTTAAATTTTCCCTCCCCTCCTCCCTTCCCAAACGGAGGGTAAAAGTCATCATGACGAAAATACTTTTCTACGCTACATGCACCAGAAACATGATGTGGTAAAAAAAAAAAAAAAAAAAAACCAATTGATTATTCAGCCTACTTAACTCTTACAACCCAGTGATTTTACCAAAAACCCAAGGGTTTTAGTTTTTCGGGAAAACTGATTTTTTGAGTTTCCCCATCATAGATATCTCTTTTAACGGTATAAAAAATAGGGGCATTCGACAATGGGTCCCTAAACATGTCATTTTATTGCCTTATATCTACAATAATTTTTCATAGTGTGATAGGTAATTTTTTCAAATTTGAAGACGTAAAATGCCTAATTTACCATTTTTTCGAAATCATATCCCACGATTAGTGGGATATGCCACTAATAATGGTCAACTACCATTTAATTGACAACAATTAATGGAATCCCATGAGATTTTTAAATAAATTTTAAAAAACATAAATAAATTTTAAAAGAACACAAATAACTTAAAAAAGCGCAATAATTTAAAAAAACGCAATAAATTTCAAAAGAACGCAAATAAATTTAAAAAGATGCAAATAAATCTCAAAAGATCCAAATAAATTTAAAAAAATGTAAATAAATCTCAAAAGATCCAAGTAAAATTCAAAAAATATAAATAAATTTGAAAAGATGCAAATAAATTTCAAAATACGTAAATAAAATTTCAAAAAAATACAATAATTTCAAAAAACACAATAAATTTCAAAAGAACAAAGGTAAATTTAAAAAGACGCAAAAAAATCTCAAAAGATCCAAATAAATTTCAAAAAATGGAAATAAATTTCAAAAGATCCAAATAAATTTTAAAAAATATAAATAAATTTTAAAAAAATTAAATAAATTTCAAAAGACGCAAATAAATTTCAAAAGACGTTAATAAAATTAAAAAAACGTAAATAAATTTAAAAAAGCGTAAATAAAATTGCCAAAACTAAGATAAACCAATTTTCCAAATTTCAGAAAAAATTACCAAAAACTCAAGTATTTTGGCCAAAACTCAGTTAAATTTATTTCAAAGAATGCAAATAAATTAAAAAAAAAACAACATGAGTTTAGTTGGAAAACTCAGTTAAAATTTGCCGAATGAAGATAAATTTGTCAGAAACTCAGCTATATTTTTCGAAAACTCAAATAAATATGCCAAAAGCTCTGAAAGATTTGTCCAGAACTAAAATAAATTTGTCACAGAACTCAGATAAATTAGCCAAAAACTCGGATAGATTTGTTCCAAACTCAGATAAATTTGTTTCAGAACTCAGATAAATTTGCGTAAAACTCAAATAAATTTGACAAAAAAATGAAAAACTCAGATAAATTTTACCGAAACTCATATAAATTTGTTAAAACTTAGATAAACTTGACAAAAACTTAGAAAAAATTCACAAAAACTCAGATAAATTTCATAAAAACTTATAAAGATTTGGCAAAAACGATATAACAGCCCTGCTGCCTTCCTTTTCTGGCAATGGCGTAGCACCGTCGACTACGTTCGGCAACGATCGGAAAACTACATATATAAGAGGTTCTTTGTTTTGTTTGGTGTAGATCTAACGTCGCCGCACAGGTTCTACATTGAAAAAGAAATCAGACGATTCTGAATTGATTGAGCTGGGCCACACATCATGTCTTCTTCCTTTTCTAGCCTCCATCAGCAATTGCGCACTGTGCACGGCACCTTTTCATTTCCCTTCCTTTCATCAAACCCCCACTCCACTTGCCTCTACCAAAACAAAGGCATGAAGACAAAACCATTCAGTTCCGGACAAAAAACCAAGAAAACCCCATCACCGGGAACTTTGTTTTCTGCCATTTTCCCTTTGCAAAGAAAATTTCATCCAATTAACATTATTTAAACCCCCGCTTGCTTTTCCTAACAGAACCCATTTCAACTCTCATGGCTTCTTTCCTCCTCAGATGCTTACTACTACTCTATGCAATCTCCTTCACAGCAACATCATCTTCATCTTCTCCTTCTTCTTCTCTCAATACGCATCTCTCTTCTATAAGATCTATATGCAAATCCACACCATACCCAGATGCCTGTTTCAATTCCTTGAAGCTCTCCATATCAATAAATATCAATCCAAGCATCCTAAACTACCTTCTACAAACACTCCAAACTGCATTATTCGAAGCAGGCAAGCTCTCCAATCTCTTGTCCGACACTAGAACATCCTCCATACTCCAAAAACAGAAGGGGTCTATCCAAGACTGCAAAGAACTTCACCAAATCACAGTCACTTACCTGAGAAAATCCATGTCTGGGGCCCGAGCCAACAAGAAATCGGACGTCAATGCGTATCTCAGCGCGGCTCTCACCAACAAGAACACCTGCTTGGAAGGGCTGGAATCAGCTTCTGGTGAATTCAAACCGACGTTGGTTAATTCCATGATCAGTGCATATCAGCACGTAAGCAATTCTCTGTCGATTCTGGCCACATCTAGATCAGGTGGGCCCCAAAACCGACGGCGGATCTTGGGTTTTCCCAGTTGGGTATCGAGGAGGGACCGTCAGATCTTGCAGGGTTCGGATGATGAGTATGATCCGGGGTCGATTATCACTGTAGCTGGTGATGGAAGTGGGAATTTTACAACCATTAGTGAGGCAATTGGATTTGCTCCTAATAACAGTTTGGATAGGGTGATTATCTTTGTTAGAGAGGGGTTTTATGAAGAGAATGTGGAGATTCCAAGCTACAAGACAAATGTAGTTTTGTTGGGAGATGGAAGGGATGTGACGGTGATTAGAGGGAACCGAAGCGTCGGAGATGGTTGGACTACTTTCGGGTCTGCAACTGTTGGTGAGTTATTATATATATTCTTCTCTCTTTTTACTTTTTCTTTTTGGTAAAAATATATATTCTTCTTTTTAAGCTAAATAGGCCTCTCTTTTAGAATCTGTGATGGGCCCTAATCATGGACTTCAATTTGGCAGTAAGTGGATCCGTATCCTCAGGCCTCATCGATTTCCGTGAGCGGGTCGATATATGAAATTCAAACCGTGCACAACCACTTTTCAACTTTGAATTAGCTCAAGGATTTCGGTCTAAATGTCTAATGGAATTGAGGCCTACAATTAGACTGGATCGCAGCTGACAAAAATGGAAATGAAGAAAAGTTAAATCTTGCTAGTTTACTATGGAACGAATATTCTGACAATGACCCAGTTCCTTACGACTGGAACTTCAATTTCCAAAGGAGATAAATAGGATACTGTGAGTGTCTAAAAATTACGGACTTCTTTTAGATGAGTGTGAGACTCATAATTTGTTGTTTAAACTTCTTTGGAGAAGATGGATCGCCTTAGAACTTGAAAGGAAAGGAGAAATAGAGATCAAAGACCCTTACTGTTGTCCAATGCCTGAGTTAGTGCTATCACTGAACAAATGATGGAGAAGAAATGCAAGTATGTTAGTAATGCATTATCTTGCATGGCGTTCTGTAACGCATATTGTAATGTGCGATAAAGCGTTCTCTTCCGTCCCTGAGAAGGGATTTGTGTCCCTGTATATGTAGAGGTTTCACCTAGCGCACCCTTAGTAGGGGTAGGTGGAGATACTGTCTAGTCGAATCATGACATGACTTCTCGCATCAATGTGGATGTGATTGATAAATACGACACTTGATCATTATTCGACGCCCATTTTTTCTGTCAGCACTTTCTGAGACGCAGCTGTAACTTTGTGGAAGTACAATTATGGTTTAGTACTCATCCCTTGTGGACGTACCGAGCTGGAGATGATACTGAGACCAGATTCGGACGCATCCTGGCACTATTGCCGATGTGCCTTATACCGAGACCGAGATGATCCTAATCGGTACTCTTACTGAGGCTAGCTCTAGCTTGGCGCTAGCAGGCACTGTTTGCCGAGCTGAGATGAGATGCCTAGCCGGTACCGTTACCGAGCTAGATGAATCTTAGCACTATTGTCGAACCTGGTCACCGAGATCGGGATGAGCTGAGCTGGTACTGCTACCGAGACCAGTGTACTCATACTCTTAGGAAAACACTCCACACAAATATGAATAATTATTTTTAGTCGTTTGAATTTCAAATGTATACCTACTTTGTTTGTAAGCCTAGGCTCTAAATTAGGTATACATGGATCTGCACGGATCAGTGGAATGAACTTATCGTTGTCCTAGGACTAGTGCAAACCATGTCTCCCGTGGGCCCATTTTCAACCATGCACTGTTCAGATGGCGATGAAATTGATGAATTGGAATGTTTTAGTAATTCGGAGTGTGAATGAACTGTGAGTCGAGCTTGAGCAGTAAAGCTCGGGCTAGGCCTGTCCGCACTTTTAAGTTAAATAAGCTCAGCTCTAGCTCGGGCTTGGGATCACCTTGTCTTCATCTAACATATTCTTTTATGAATATTGACGAGCTAATTTTGAGCTTGCACTCAATCGAGTCAAGATCAAGCTAAGTTGAGCTGAACATGCCCTAGCTTGTGCTTGGATCTGGCACCGTATGATTGGCTTTATCATCTTTGGTGAGAAGTTGTTTTAACTCTGTACAGTCATAAAATTAGGCCTTCCATTCCCTTCATGCTTTGAAAAATGGATTTCAGGGTGTTTATTTTAGATGAAATAATTAGTTTACTCATGGGGTACACATTTTAGGAAACAAATTTTAGTGTATTCCAAAGAGAAAGCCAGTAAAACTATTTCTTTTATTTCATTTTCATGCCATTTACTACTACTACTAGGATTTTTGCTAAACCAAACAGATGTATTTCAGTGGACCCAACCGATATGCATCAGCCATATCGGGATGGGGAGAGCCAATAGGGGCTAAGCTAAGCTGACCACAACCATCTTGGAGTGTCTTGCTTATTACTCTCTACTCTTTTTTTAATAATGGGAGTACGGAGTAAAATAGTAAAATTTAGGTAAAGCACACCAAAGGGGAGTGTACTTATCTAGAGTGGTTACGATATACAGTACATGGGCCCTATTGTGGAGTATGAAACCCTTTATGGGAATAGTGAGTGAGGCACTTAAGAGCATGTTTGTGTAACACTATTCTACGTAATCGTGAACGGTTTTTTCACGGAAAGTTTATTTTTCAGGTATTTGGTGCGGAACAATTCCACGGAAAGACTTTCTTGTTTCGTCAGCATTTCCTTACTAATGTTAGAAATGAGTTTCCAATGGGAGTATGATAAATAAATTTCTTCGGAAAACTTCTCCTTCTTTTCCTCTAGTACATTTCAACCCAAAATCCTACAACTAGTTTATTTTTTATTTATTTAAATAAATTATTATTTGATGTTGAATAAATAATATACTTGTTATGTTATTTTTCTTCAAAAAGTTGTTTTACCAAACAAGAAACTTTGATTTTCTATAAGGAATCTACAGCCGCATCAAACAACATGAACACGAATTCAATGAGGAAAAAAAATTCGTACCAAATATGAATTTCTAAATTGTACGAAAATCCTTTTTCGAGGTTTTCATTTCTATGAAATTTGTTGACGTGAAAATTTTCCCTTTCTGCGAAAAGGGTGTCTACAAAAACATGCTCTGCGCATGTTTGTGTAATATTTTTCTGCGGAAAAGTAGACGATTTTCCACATAAAACCCATTTTTCATGTGTTTGGTACGAAACAATTCCACGGAAACGCTTTATTGCCTTATCAGCATTTTCCATGTTAATGCTGGAAATGGATTTGTTATGGAGGTATGGAAGTCCCATTTCTGCAGAAAACTTCTCCATCCTATATAATCTCATTTCCTCACTCTTTTCCAGCTCAACCCAAAACATCATCACTGCATTATGATTTTGTTTTCTTTGAATAATTAGGTATATGTATGATGATTATTTCGATGATGGATATTATTTCTGTGATGGCTCATTTGATTTTCAATAAGGAATCCACAGTTGTACCAAACAACATTAGTACCAATTCAGCGGGAAAAAAATTCGCACCCAAGATAAATTTATAAATCCCACTGAAATCCCTTTCCAAGATTCCATTTCTATGGAATTTGCCGATGTGGCAGTTTCCTCTTTTTGTGAAAAGGGTGTATAGGTTCCGGGTTTGCTTCACTGCTACTAATGAATTGGTGAATGACTTTCAACATTCTGACTAAACCTTCAATAGAAGTTTATACTAAATGCATCCTTTAATCATCTTCACCTTATACTATTATCTCACGTAGTCAAGTGTGGAGCTTTTGAGTTTTCACTCTCTCATTCAACCTTATTATTTATTAGGATTTTGACATATTAGTCATCTTTAAATTTGGTTCTTTTAATTTCATGAACGAAATTCAGATCATGTCACTAAAGTCGTTTGACTTTAGTCAATATTTTTTTAAAACTTTTTTGCGTATATCCCATGATATAATAAGATAGTCTCATGATATCATGGGATTTATCAATTTCCATATCATATACTCTTTGCCACCAGCAAGTGAATTCATTTTTTTTTTTTTTTTGTACAAAACACGATAAATTAATGACATTTTGTGAAAGTAAATACACATCTGACTACCATTTCTTATTTGTCAGGTTCTAACATTAAAAAGAAAAATTCCCTTAGATGCTACATGAAAGCTTTGACATCATGGGATAGTCCTATGATATTATGAGATTCATCAATTTATGTGATATGCACTTTTCCCATGATATCATGGGATCGATGAGAGGCAAAAAAGTTAAAAGGGTTTGTTGACTAGAGTCAAGCGACTCTAGTGACATTATCTAAATCTCAATCATGAAATTAGAAAAATCGGTTTAAAGATAACTAATATGTCAAAACCCCTTATTTATTTTGCTCTAGTAGATCCTCACATATTCATACACATGCACTGCCCAAGTCCCTAAACCATCAGCAAAACATTGAGCGTTCTTGTTGCTTCCTGAAGAGGGAGGTGCCAAATCCTTGATCTACCATTGGATTGGCATCATTCAGTCTTATTTGAACTATATTTTCACAATTCCACGGACTTTTATGTCTTTTCTCATTATTTCATTTGAGATCTTCACTTTATTCTTTCTCATTTGAAGGTATATATAACCCTTTTATACGCACCTATATTTTAATTACATTTCGTTTTTGCTAAATTTTTAAATTGATCCATTGCAGCGGTATCAGGTGAAGGTTTTCTAGCCCGTGATATTACAATTGAGAACACAGCAGGGCCTGAAAAACACCAAGCTGTGGCTCTTCGTGTTAATGCCGATCTGGTAGCCATATATCAGTGCACAATCGATGGGTTTCAAGACACTCTCTACACCCACTCCTTTCGCCAGTTCTTCAGAGAATGCAACATCTTTGGCACAGTTGATTTCATCTTTGGAAACGCAGCGGTCGTTTTCCAAGGGTGTAACATTGTAGCGAAGCGGCCTATGCCAGGCCAATTCAACGCAATCACCGCGCAATCTAGAGATGATGAGTATGAGAACACTGGCATCTCAATACAGAATTGCTCGATCCTTGCCACTGAAGACCTATGGTCGAATGTTGGGAGTGTCAAGAGCTATCTGGGGAGGCCATGGCAAGTTTACTCCCAAACGGTGTACATGGAGTCCTACATTGATGGGTTCATTGACCCGGCGGGGTGGACCCAGTGGTCCCGGGATTTGGGATTGGACACTCTTTATTATGGGGAATATTTCAACAGCGGGCCTGGTTCCGGGACAGATGATCGTGTTACTTGGTCAGGATATCATGTGATGGATTACTATGATGCCTTAAACTTCACAGTTTCTAATTTCATTACCAGTGATGAATGGCTAGAGTCAACATCTTTCCCTTATGATGATGGGATTTAGATTTTGAAAGCTTCTTCTCATTATCGTTATATTGGCAATATCCTATCCACCTTGGCCCGGATTTAGACAGGCAGAATTAATGGACATGTCTGTTCAATTTTTCCATTCTGTTCTCTTTTTTCCTGTCATGTTAAGTGTAAATAGTGTTGTGTTGACACAATGGCTTGAGTCTCCTATCATTACTATAGTTATCGTGTGGAACGTTTCCCTAAGAACAGGGTTACGCTGGTCTCAGTAACAGTACCGGCTTGACTTATTTCGATTTCGATATCCAAGCTCGGCAATAGTGTGAAGATACATTCAGCTCGGTAATAGTGCCAGCTAGCACCGACCTTGATCTAACTTCGGTAAGAGTACCAGCCAGGTTCACTTCGGTCTTGGTATAAGGCGCCTTGGCAACAGTGTCAAGATGCGTCCATATCTAGTCTCAGTATCATCTTTAGCTCGGCACCACCAATTGAGATGAAATACTGAGTCGTGATTGCACTCCCAAAAAGCTATGACTACGTTGCAGAACGTACTGACAAACAATATGGGCGCCGAATAGTGATAAGGGGTTGTCCTCATCAAATGATCGCATCCGCATTAATATAAGAAGTCAGCGCATGATCCAATGGGACAGTGCCTCCACCTACCTCTACTGAGGGAACATGGTGTGGGCTAATGGGACAGTAATTCACTACAACAAAAATAATTTTTCGCGGCAAATATTTCACGACGTTTTGAGAATTTGTCGCTAAATATTGGTTTTCGCGACGAAAAATTAATTTCGTCGCCTAAAATGAAAATACAAATGATTTAACGACGATAATTTTTAATCGACGCTAAATGTTGTCGCGAAAAATTTGGCGCCAAAAAATGGGGCTGGCGCCATGAAGAGGTATAAATTTGGCGACGAAATTATTTATTTTGCGACGAGTTTATTTCATCGCTAAATCATCTACATTGTATTTTATTAAAGAGATTTTGTGACAAAAATATTTCGCCGCAAAATCCCTTTATAATATTCCGCAACGAATTTATTTCGTCGCGGAATGCGTAAAATTTGGGACGCGCGGACTCTCTTCGCGGTTTATTTTTGGAGAGGTATTGGCGACGAAATGAAACTATAGTGAAAAGAAGGAACAGAGCACGCAGAACTCTTCCATTTCTCTCACAACCGAACGAACACGCAGAACACGCAGCACCATCACCTCCTCTCCCTCTCGATCTTGGCCCCCCCCTCTCTCTCTCTATGCATCTCGTAACCCCCTGCGCAGACCCATCTCAGAGGCAGCCCCCCTCTCCAGTCTCTCTGCTCTTCATCTCTCTCACGCCCACGGACCAGCGCTTTTTCCCTCATTTCGTTCTCTCTCCTCTCGAAATTCCTATTTCCCTCTTTTCCTTCTTTCTCCTCTCTCATTTATTTCTCTCTTGCCTCCATCCTCCCTCTGCTCACTCATTTCGTTCTCTCTCCTCACTCATTTTTTCCTCTCCTGCCTCCATCGCCCTCTCCAGAGCCCATCTCCTCTATCTCTCCCTCCCTCTCCACTGCATGACGACTACAGCAGCACTTCCAAGAGCGCACAGCAGCCCCCGGACGCCTTCATCTTCCTCCTCGCGCCGCGGACCCCTCCCCTGCACCAGGTACACCCCTCCCTCTTCCTGCACTCACGCACCATTCCCCCTCTCCTCTCTCTTTCTTTTCTGTTCTCTCTCTCCCTCGTTCCCCATCACTCTGTTTCCTCTCTGTCTGCTCTTCTCCCTCCCTTCCTCTCATCTTCTTCCTCCCCTGTCTCCCCTCGCCTGCTCTTGCTGCAGCGCCCACCTGCACATCACTCCCTCTCTCCCTCGGTTCTCTCTCTCTCTTCCTCTCTTCTCTTCTTCCTCCCCTGTTCCTCTCCTCTCCTCTACCCTGCGCAGCCGCCCTTTCCTCCTCCTCCTCTTCTTTCTTTCTTCCTTATCCTTCTCCCTTATCTCCCTTTCCCCTTTCTCATTCCACGCTCTCAGCAACCCCCGCTCTCATTTCCCTCTCCTTTCTCCACTCATTCATGTCATCTCCCATTTGATTTTCTATTCTCTCTTTCTTCCTTTCTTTATTTCCTCCTCATTCATTCTTCCCAGCAACGTCACTGAGCACCCACCCATTTCACTTTCTTTCTCTCATTCTTTCTGATTTCTTTCCTCCCCCCCTTTGCCCAGTGTACCACCGAACACCATCACCACCACTATTCCAGTGGGCCATCAATCAAGTGGGCCCCACGATCTTCATCATCCCTAATTTCAAGCTTCATTGTTTTGTAAGCTTCTTCCATTTGATTAGGTTTTGTTAATTGGGGGTTTTCCATTAATTAGTGTTAGATGAGTTTTTTAGTATCTTCGATTGTGATCTGTAGAGTTATTTATGTGGGTTTGTTTCTAATTCATAGGTTTTGGGCATTTTGAGCTAAGTTGTGGATTTGAGCATTTTGGATTTCCTCACCCAAAGCCAAGTGACTATGTATTTATTCTTATGGATATGCATGTGTTTTTTTATGGAACTGTAGCTTTGAAATGATTTCATTATTGTTTTATATTTAATTGTCAAATGGTTTTGATTTATGAAAAATAAATGGGATGAATTGATGATGGAGATGATGAATGAAGGGGAGATTGTTTGATTGTCAAATGGTTTTGATGAGGCTGTTTGATAAAATATTTTAATTTATGAAGTATAGGTTTGGTAGTGTGGTTTCATTCCTCTTCTCTTATTCTGTAATACTCTTATATTTTTATTTTGAGTTAGCTTATACATAATACATGGATGATCTAGAGTATGAAGTGAGCTGAATGAGTGAATGGCTTCTATTAGTTAATAATGGTGCAGCATTTGATAGAAGGTTTAAAAAAAAGCCTGTTGTTCTAGTTCTTTTAAAGGGGTGGCTAATAAAATTAGGTTTTTGCCTTAGGCTTCAGTAGGCCTGACTATAGCTTGCACTTCCCTTGTGCTGACTACAATGGAACTCAAGCCTATGATAAGAAAACAGGGCAGGACTTGAACAATTTGGATGTTTGGAATGTTGAGGCCATATGCATCTGTATTTCAAGGTAGCCAAACAAACCAAGGCATAAAAAAGATGCTAAAGAAAACACTGCATTTGATGTGTTGGTTTTGTTTTTCTTTTTTGCTTTTTTGCATTTAATGGGTTTATTGACTTGACTTTGTAAAGGCAAGTTATAAATATTTGGATGAGCATAATAAGGATATCAATTAGAAAAAGAAAACCCCACAATGAAGGATAAGGTAATGATAATAGTTCCTGAACACCACCCATAAGGTGATTAGGGATAGTGTGGACTGTTTCTTCCACCCTTTTCTTCTCATCTAAGTAATATTGATATGATCTATTCCATTTATGTTTCCACAGTAGGTGGGGAATCCTCAACTGATGATCAATATGCTCTTCCACTCAAAGTTCTGTAAAAGAACTTAAGCCTTATGTTTCTAAACAGGGGGCCCAATCTCCACTAATAAAGGCCATCATTTGCCTTATTTGCATGTGCCTTTCTTCAGAGTTTTGATCTTTTTGTTAGGATCAATCACTTATATTAAAACTGCAATATTTTAATTGAGACTATGAAATGTCATATATCTTATGTCTCTATCATATCTTACTAGTCATATCTTATCAATATGTAGTACACATATTGATAAGAATGCTGGCTGGATGAAGATAAGCTGAAGCAGAACCACTGATTGTGCTGGGAATGGGTTTTTGGAAGGGGGAGAGAGAGAGAGAGAGAGAGGTGCTGCTGCAAAACAGAAATTTATCAATGATATAGGGCCTGCTGAGTATTGTAACAAATGTGGTCGATATTTCAAATTTATTGAGATAGTATCAACATGATGTTTTACTAAAAATCCCGCCCACCATAATAATAATGCAATAAGTTCAGTTTATTGCCACAAAAAGAATTCCTCAATATTATCATGATAATTAAGGATACTATTTGATTTCATATTGAACTAACAAGATACATATTTTAGCTGTGTAAGAACTTTTTCAAATTGTTTCCCTTGTCAATTGTACACTATTCTGCAATTGATTTTATCAAAAGGGTCCCAAGGAAGATAAGGGTACTTATTTCATACGAGTGTGGCCCATGATTTGGTGGTGTACATCATCCATGATTTTTATTCTTATTTTTTACTTCATGATGTTTGTGTCAGATGAAAATACACATAATATGGGTGAGGATCATGGTTATGGTATAGTAAATTAAACCATCACTCCATCAGCTATAGCAAGGATTTCCACTTCTACATTGTAAGTCTATATTTGTCAATCCTCATAGTGATATGACACACGTGGTATCAGCAGGATATGCGGTGATATCTTTCTCAAGAAGGGGAGAAAATTTCCTTTGGCCTTACTGGACTGTATAAGATCATGTAAGTTTATTCACAAGCTGTGAATGTTTGTGATGGCTGGGTTTTAGGCAGAATGTGTAACCTTGTAGGACAACACATACAAGACATTGGTGACATTTTTAGCTTTATAACCCTGGCAGTTGGTGTTCAAAACCATATGATGTCCATCACTTTGGATGGATGGGGCGTTGGCATTCACAAGCATTACTGATTTTTAGTTTGGTGTCAATAAAAAGGGTCCTTCGATTCGGTAAGGTGGTAGGAAATGCTTGCTTCATATATTTAAGAAGGCATTTTAATTTCGTAAAAAAAAAAGACGACACTTTGATTGATGGGTTTATACAGAAAGTAGAACTAAACTCATTGACGAGTCCCTGAGACATTAATACAGGGTATGTCTGGAGGATGAAAGAAAAGATGAGGAAGAGAGAAGTTTGTTGCCAACAAGCCCTGTCATCTTGGCTTTGCAGCTGCTACACAACGAGTGTGCTTCTATATCATGTGTTCTGTTTATTAGCAGCTTGTCCCACATGTCAGAAAAGAAAATATATTGCTGCCTTTTTGCAATTTTGGCTAGGATCCTGCTGCCACACGATGGGTGTATCTGATGTGACAGCAGTGGGTTCGCAGCACGTTTGGTATGTCAACACGAAGTTTTTATATCTTTTTCTTCCCACATCTCCCGAGGTTTCTTGACTCTTGATTCTGAGTTTTCATTTAGGTTATGGATTCAATGTACATATTTCTCCATTCGTTCTTTCTTTGTAAACTACTCAGATGTTGTTGATAATTCTTCTCATTTACAATAGAGATACAAATCGAAGTCTATAATGGTTTAAAGTAGGTTAAGGTTTTTATTTTTAATGCAGGTGAAACAGTCACTATCGTTGGTGATCATGATCCTGCATCGATGAAATATTTTGATTGCACACGCTCATCTCAGCGATCACCATTTGAAAGCAACGTTGTTTATCAGTTTCAACTAATGGAATATGTAAGTTCAATTTTAACCCCATTTTGTCAGTTATTGTTATTTTACCATTTTAACTCATCTGTGCCTTGATATTCGTCTCCACATAATTTCTTCTTGTATGGATGTTGGCTCCAAGAACCTCTCAACCATGCCAACATCCCTATTGATGTACTTGCAGTAATGTCAAAGGATTAGTGTACCCAAGATCCTAATTGCTTCGATAATAATGCTTAGTGTAAAAGAAGTTTGAATGCTTACTCTCAGGACCATCCCGTATCATTAAATTAGCAGAAACTTAACAGAGATTTGCAAGAAACCATGCCTATCATCAAATGCATACTGTAGATAGATGCCTTCATTTTGGAGCTCTCTAATATGAAAACAAGTATTTACTTGATTGTGAATATAGTATAGAAAATTACAGAACTTCTAATTCGGTTTTTCCTAACTCGTTAAAGGGAAATTTTAAGAGTTTTTGTGTAATACTGGTGCAAGAACTGTTGCATTCGGCTATTTCTAACAATTATTGATGATTATGGTAGAACTTTCCTCGCTTTTCTATCTGATATTTTCATGCCCCCCCCATTTATTTATTTATATTTTGTAGATCCTTGACTTTGGTTTTGAGCGGATGGGTGCAAATGGCTCACAGGTATAACGATGCAGTTTCTGTTTTATATTTGTTATAAGTGATGCATTTCTGTTGTATTTGAATATTGTTGTAGTATAAAAAATGATCTAGGTCTTGTACGATATAAAGTATTACCTAATTCACATCTTACATACCTTGTTAAATGTGTATTTTATGTCATGATTGCACTGACACTTTTATTTAGGAGATACTATTAAAATGATCATCAATTGAATTAGAATGAAAGGGCAACACCATGGAATTGAATTTGGTGATGTTACAACCAATATGGAGTCATTCTCCAAACCATGCTTTCTTTATTGTCAGTCACAAAGGTAAATGAAGAAAAGGAAACAAAGGCAACTCTAACAGACCAAACTTCTCAAATGAGTTTTGGCAAAAGCATCAGATAAGAAGCCTTTGTTTCTTGAAGTTGCAACAGATGCCAGGACGAGGCTTGGATATGGCACTGACATGATTGGCATACTAGTTGGAGAGCTTGGTATAATCAAAGGGGGACCTGAGGATACATGGATTGTGGTGTATCTGCATTGGCTTAACAGCACAAGCACTGGTCTTGCAGTGCAGGCATTCAAATTTGGGTGGGCTACTGGGCTCCCCCTAGCCATGTGCTTCTTTGGCATTCCAAATCCTGTCAATGATTGATCATCAGAATCAAATCAAGGGCTACAAATTTAATATTGACCCACCCTAGTCTATGTAAATTTAATATTGACCCACCCTAGTCTATGTTTTCCAAGGCTGAGATAAACATTTGATGGAAGGTTAGAGAAACAGAAGAATAAACTGCAGAAGATATTGAATTCATCTAAAGCCAACAAAATCATCCTTAAACCAATACATCATCAAGATAATTGTAAGCAAATGGGGCAGGGAAGGAACCCTTCAAACCCCTGAATCCCTTTATCCTAGCCTCTTTTGAATTATGAGATAGCTCCTAAAATACTTCAGAAACAGAGAAACTTATTGCTCAGGTTGAGTTGCCAGGTTTTGCAGTTCCAAGGATCCAAATTGGTGTAATTGTCTCCTGAAATAAAACAGGAATATAGAATTTCCCTGCGCTTTTTCTCTTTTATTTTAAAGTTTTCCAACTATGGTTGGGTAATACAATGCCCTTTATGTAGAAATTTTTTATATAACACAGATCCATGGAGAAAATTGTTTTGATTATGTTTAGTGTGGATGTTCCATCAAGCTGTTCATTTTTTTAAACAGGTTGTTCAAGCCATATTTACTATGGACCATGTTGGCATGTATGATGTTCAATTTCACATTTTTTTAAATGGTCAATTTCATTTCTTTAAGATGAGCAGTCACTTCTGATGTTTGGCAGAGGTTACAACTATGCCACAGCATTAGAGGGTGCTTTGAAGGTGAAAGAAGTGGCACTTATGCACAGTGAGGGAATACTTGCAGGCGAAATGAAACATGGCCCATTGGCATTAGTTGATGAAACCCTCCCCATCATTGTTATTGCCACACAAGATACTTGCTTCAGGTAACTTTGTTCTTGGCTTTAATAATGTGGAATTATACATTTAATTGCCTTTAGGGAATGTATGGCAGGCCACTACTCGTTGTAACTAAAACCAAGGACATTTTCATTGCCAATGTTAGTTGTCATAACACTGATTTTAGTTCACACAATCATGACACTGATTTTAGTTTACAGAGAGAAATTCTAGTTGATCATCACCGTTTGATCAGGTGATATCAATATGGAAAGTTAAAAAGTAATGGCCAATGTTTTAGACACGATGCAAGGATTTAGTTGCTTAGGATCATTTAAATAATTGGTTCTGACTTGTGACTGCTCTGTGTAAATTTGGTGACTTGACAATGGTAAGCTAATGTAGCTTTGGTAGTGAATTTTGTCCCTCTGATCCCTAATGATGTCGTTTTTTTATTGTTTACAGGTTGGGCTTTTGTTGATTCTGTTCTTCATAGGTCGGCACCACTCTGGGTAGGTGCCAGAGGATTATAATTTACATGGGAATGCATCCTGCAAGGCATTGAAGCAAATGCTAATTAATTATTATGGTGTAGTGTATTCCAGTGATCTGGGTCCGCTCGCTGAGTTGTACTCATTGGCCAAGCAAACAATAGCCAAAACCTTACTAAAAGGTCTCTCTCTCTCTCTCTCTGTTTGTCTTCTCTGTTAGCTTGGTCAAAGGCTCTATATATGGAGAAATGTTCTGTACTGGGGATTACAATGGAAGAGCTTAAGGCCCCTAATCAAGGATTTATCAAGATAATTGAAAGAAAATCTCTACAGCTAAAGCAATATATATGCTACAATTTGCTCCTCAGGTCTGCAAATAGACCAGTATGCCTCATGTCATTTTTTCTACATGAAATTTCTCCAGAAAATGCAGATCCAAAACCTGATAATAGAAGGAAATGAACAATCATCCTTCAGAACCTAATCTGCACCAGAGAGACCAGGATGAATGGATGGTGCCATACTTGAAATACTCATTGGATCCACACAGCTCATTTGCATTTTGAATCTAGTCACCTTGAGAACTCAGTTAGTTTTGTCATGGTCTATATAATTGTGCTTGTCTTTTTTCCTTTTCTTTTTGGATTTCTTACTATTACATATTATCTAATGAATATTTTATAATGCTTAAGAAAGTAAATATTCAAGCACATCGTGCCGTCTGTGTAAACTTTAGCATTTGAATCAACAATGGGTACATAATTGATTTGCTGACAAGAAAGAAACACAAACCTGCAATATCCACAAATTCTTCAGGTTGGTCTTTATACATCCTCTTCCGTAGAAGAAATACCACACCTCCAACAAGGAGAAATCCTATTCCTCCTCCTACGCAGCCCAATACCACCGGTTTTCTTGATTTGTGGGCAATAACTGAACAGAAAATGGAACTGTTGGGAGTTAAAAACGGGGGCTTTGTTTTTTCCTTTTTCATCTTTACGATTGATCTCATCCAAAAGAAAGACTTTGTATTGTTCTCATTCATGTGCAAATGTGCTGAGTCCCGCCATAAATGACTTGTGCCCCAAAGATCAGACCAGCACTTTGATATATTTGAATGGACAATTAGAAAGGCAATCAAACTTAAAGCTGGGACTTGATGGGAGAATGTCATCCAATCACCCATTAGGGTCACCTAAATAATGTGATTTGTGAGGGCTAGGCTTCAGGGGTTAGAATGATTTGAAGGAGTTGATAGTTTGCACACCACTAGGTTTAAATATTGCTCTCTTTCCATCTTCTCACTCCACACCCCTTAAAGGGTTAAACCCACCTTTTTGGTTCACATGGCTCCAAGTGCACACCACAGACACGGCCACACTATCCCTATGTGTGGACAGTTCTTACATGGATAAAGTATTGTATTCAATTGTCCAAAATTTCAATGTTGATATGAATAAAAAAAACTTGAAGTTTCCACTTGAAAAGCAAACAGAAAAGACAAAAACACATGAAACTACTCTAAGAAATCCATTTAAAATTTCTTGTTCAAGTAAAAAATGGAAGGAAAGAAAAGCAAACTTTTTTGACTTATCCTCACAACAATACTAAAAGGAAAGCAAAGTGAACTTAATTACATGTCCTCACAACGGTTTCATATCTGAACCATTCAGATAATGGTTTCCAGATTAGAAGTAAAGACATCATTAGTTAAGATGGAGAAAAATAGAACAGACTTATATTGTATTTTGTGATCTTAAGGGCATTGTATTATTAGAATAGATGTTCCTGCAAACAGTTATTCATGCTGTGCATACTCCATATAAATGCTTTTATGTTCCACTTATTCTGAGGAGTGGTTATTTTTATTTCTTTAACACCAATAATGTGTGATTTTTAATATTAGAATAGAATAAAACTACATTTAACTGTGATGTTGTAGGTCACCAAATATGGACAAGACTTGGATGAATTGCAGGAATAAACTTCGACCGGAGTATAGAAATGGGGTGAGGTCATTTATTAAATTTGCCAGTGAACATATGGGTGAGCATAGTAAGATTTGGTGTCCGTGTTTGAGATGCATGAATGTAGAATTGCATACTTATTGTTAGGTATTTTGTTTTTGCAATTTGGTGGATGCATTTGCATATTGGCATCATTTGAATTCACACACATGCATTGATTTAAAATATCTTGAAATCTAGCTTTATACATGCATTGGTTTTTAGATTTGGAAAAGTTTGTGTTTTATGCATGGTTTGGTTCTAAACTTGGATGCATTGGTTTTAGAACCCAAAACTCTTTTGAAAACCAAATTCCTTGTGCATTAGATTTGGAAAATCTTCTTGTGAATTTAGGTTTGAGCTTTGCATACATTCAGCACCTTTAGAATCAGTTTTGTATGCAATTTGATTTGAAAAGAGTTTTTACTAATCAAGCTTGCCTTTGGTTTTAAACCTTTGAATCATTTTAGGCTTTGTGTGTTTCATGTTTTTAAATGTTTTAAAACATGTTTTTAAGCTTGGTTTAGTGACCCACAAAATTCCACAAAGAAAATCTTCAAAATGCAAAAGTTGGAATTTTTGGGGGTGTCCCGGCAGTGTCGCCGGTCGACCGAGACCTGGGTCTCGGTCGACCGAGAACACTGCAGGGCAAATGGACAGTTTTGACCTGTTTCAGGCCAACGGTCAGAAATATGACCGTTGTGCTTTCTCGGTCGACCGAGACCTGTGTCTAGGTCGACCGAGAACTAGCCGTTGGCAACTTTTTGGCTATAAAGTCCATTCATTTCCAACCTTTTTCAAGGCTTGAAACTTGAACTTTTGAGAGCATTTTGGAGCCAAAGAAAGGGGAAGAAGTTGGAAAGGCTAGAGGGCTATTTGGAAATCAATCTCATGAGTTTTTAAAAGGTACATCTTCTAAGTTATTTTGATTTCCATTCAAATGAAATTCATGCATGTTCAAATCCTTTGTATTTTCATTTATGCATGATTTCAAGCCCTTAAAGAGTTGTTTTGCAAACTCAATATCTTTCTTGGTAAATTAGATTAGTTTGCACACACTCTTATCCTAATCACATATGTTCTTAGACTTTAACTTTCACTCAACTTGTTTATCTTAATTCTTCAAAGTTGTTTGAATCTTTTATGTGATTAGTTTTCTCTTCAATCATCATTTTATAAACCTTGATTTTAAAATGCATCATGCATTCATTTAAAAGCTTCATTGTTAAATTTGATTGAAGAAACTCTTACATACACTTTGTGCACACACTTTAGTTTATTTTAGTGTATGTTTGTAATTGGAATTTCATTTTCCTATTAGCCTATTTAAGAGGCAAATTCCATTGTGCTTAAATTGTAATCTCTTAGAGTGATCTTTTGTAAAGACACCTTCTTAGAGAAATCCTCATTTGTAAAGGTTATTGCTTAGCCTAAGAAAAGCATATTGTAAGGTTATTGCTAAGCCTATAAAAGCACATTGAGAGGTTGTTGTTTAGCCTAGAAAAACAACTTTGTAAGGGTTATTGCTTAGCCTAGTAAAAAGCATAATTAGTGGAATCCGGTGGGGTGTTGGGGACACAAGCCGGTAGTGGATGTAGGCACGTTGGCCGAACCACTATAAATATTGGTGTTGTGGTGCATGCTATGTGGTGATTGATTTTGTATTAGCTTCCGCATCTTGTTTGTTTAATCATCACATGTGACTAGTTTAGTTTAAGAAGTTAAAATTGGTCATAATTAGTCATAGTTGTAGCTCACCCTATTCCCCCCCCCCCCCTCTAGGGTTAGGATCCTCGTGGACTTTCAATTGGTATCAGAGCCAGGTTCTCTATCCCTTAGGATCAAGTGTTTGGAACTCTTGATTAGGTGTAAAAACCTAGAGTTAAAACCCTAGAGTTGTGCTTACTTGAAAATCATTTAAATGGACTTCACTAGGCTAGACTTTGTAGATTCTTCTAGACCCCTCACTCTTCCTTCTTTTGGAGTTTCAAACTCTCAAACTAATGAAAATCAATTTGATCCAAAAGAAGAAGAAAATGAATATAATGAAGAAGACCTTCAACAAGCTTTTGAAGAATTATATGAAATATCCTTAAAGCTTGAAAAGAAAAACAAAAGTTTAAGGGAAGAATCTAAAAACCTAAACAAAGAGCTAGCATCTTCAAAAGATGAACTTAGAGAGAAAGAAGAAGTAATAAAATGTCTAGACTCTAAGTTCATGATCTCTTTGAATAATCTATCTAACATTCAAGATGAATTAAAAGAATTAAAGATGGATTATGACAATGTCAATAAGGAAAATCTAAAACTAAGAGATCAAATAAAAAGGCAAGATAAAGACTTTAACAATCTTGAATCTAAATTGACTATCTCTAAAGAAAATTTATCTAATGCTCAAAACGAATTAAATGAGATTAAGATAAATTGTGATGAGCTTACAAATGAAAATTTGAACCTAAGAGATACAATTAAAAAACAAGATAAAGACTTTAACAACTTAGAAGCCAAGTTGATTAAAAGTAAGTTAAAATCACAAGAACTTGGATCTAATATTGTTAATGATCTTAAACATGAATTAAAACTTGCCAATGAAGAGCTAAGCAAATATAAGGAAATTGAATATGAACTTTCAAAAGTTAAAAATGAAAATTCAATCCTTATAACCAAAGTCACTCAACTTGAAAACAATAAACAAAAGTATGAGTGCAAGTTTACCCAAAGTGAAGAGAAACTTGAAAAATTATTCAAATTGGGTAAATCTCATGGAGATAGGACGGGTCTTGGTTTTAATAAGTATACTTCACATGACCCTAAATTCACCAACACTTTTGTGAAAGGTGAGTCCTCATTCTCTAGCACTCTCTTTCAAATGTCCAAAATTAAATGTCATTATTGTGGTAAAGAAGGACATCTAAAATTTGAGTGCAAACTAAGAAAAAGAAGCTATGTGTCTAAGCCCATCTTTGAACTAAAGAATGGAGAATCAAAACCTATGAAGGGTAAGACACTAAAAATCAAGAAAGACTCCAAAAAGACTAAACAAGTTAAATCTATTAAAATGGAGTCTCCTAAGATAGATTCTAAGAAGTTTATTAAACCAAAAATCAAAGAATCTATTAACAAAAAGCTTCTCTCTTTTCCTCCTTTAACCTTAGAAATGAAAGAGTTCATGAAAAAGATTGAAAAGTTAAAATTAAAGTTCAAAAGGCAAAAAGATGGAGGAAAAGTTAAAAGAAATGAGAAGGTTAACAAGAAAACAAATCAATCCCCAAAGAAACAAACTCACCAACATCAAAAGACTAATCACCATTCTAAGCTAAATTTAGTGAAATCTAAATATCTTGGTGATAAGTTCAAATTGAAAATTTATCAAGTCAAATCTCCTTTAGTTGGTGAGAACCCCAAAATAGACCTCAAAGTTCAACCCTCCCAAGACCTTAGGTGGATTCCTAAAGCTAAATACTTAGACAAACCTTAGGGTCTTGACCACCTTGACCAACCTATTCCTTAATAGTTAAATCCTTTTGTTGGTCATGTTGCATTTGCTTTTTGGTTCTTTCTTAGTTACATTTCATAAAATGCATTGCTTCTTTATGATCAATTGATTTTGTCTTCATGCACCATTCTAGTTACATTTCATGGTTTTCAAAATCTTTTGATTATAATCTCATCATGTTTGATTTGCTTGTTGCACTCATATGTTTTGCATTGCATTTCTACATGATTAATTGATTGTGATGTTAAAAGCTTTCATAGCTAATTTGTCATGATCAATTGGTGTTGAATCATTTGTGTAGATGTCATAGTAAGATTATTTGAACAAATGATTTGAATCATCTCAAGTTTTTCCATGGATTTCTAAAAGTTATACCTTTATATGGAAAATCATTGTTTTGAAAAATCAACTTGTATGTGTTTTAATGAAGTTATATCTTTTCAAATACAATGTTGATAATTGATCTTCAAAATCATTCCTTTATGCTCATTGTTGGATTTTGTTTTTCAAAATGATTTGAAGATTGTTTTGAATGGAAATGCCTTTTAATCTCATTAGTTATATTCATCTAAGCATGTTCCATTATTCTCATTTCCTTTTTCTTTTGGTTTCATTATCTTTAGAAATGGAAATGTATGTTGTTTGCATCTCTAGCTTATGTGTTTACATTCTTTTCATATGCAAATGACTATTGGTTCCATGTATGGTTGTGAACTTGTAACATTTGTAGAAACCATACTAGAACCTAAATCCATCCTCTATGCTCACTAGTCATATCTTTATGGATGGTTATGATGTTGATTCATGTAGATTCTCTTGGAGTCATCCTTATACATGTTTCAACTTCATAGTAGTGTTCTTGATCATATGTACCTATTTGAAATCCATTTCTTGTATTTCATAGTTATATCTCTTGTTTGATGGATTTCTTAGTGTTGAATTCATATGATCTAGACACTTTGGAAATTGCATGCATTACAAAGCTTTATCCTTTTGCATTGCAATTTGCCTTGTTCATCACTATGCTCTTTAGGAATATCATTAAAAGTGATGAATATGCATTTATGATGCTTGATGGTAGTTTGTCACATCCTTGCTTTGATTAATGTTATCATAGTCAATTGGTTTCATTTGGTATAACTTTCCATTGATTTCTTATCCAATTGATATCTTATCTTGTGTATGTGATAGACCTTGTGTGCATTGGACTAAACTTGATAAGTAATATGATCATTCCATGTCACACACCATTAGCATCATAATGCTCATGATTGCCTCCTCACTTGCTCTTATAGGTATATCTCATGACCACCATGTTTATGTGTTAATAATATTGGTTGGTTATTATTTGAGGTTGGCTTCATGATTGAATTTCATTTCACTCATTCATGCACTTTAATAAGTCATATTTATTGATTGAATGAAATGATTTTCAAAATCTTACATAGCATATGATTTTCATAAGTAATATTGATTGATGCTATGTTTGAGTAAGCCCCACATCATGGATAGCTCTAATTTGGATTTCTCATAATAGTTATACTTTTAAATCCATTTTAGAGTGATTGATTTTATAGTCACATCCTTTAATCTCAATTGATATGTTTGTTTCAATTGATATCCATGATTGCTTCTCCCATTAGACCTAGCTCTCTTTTGGTAATTTGATCATATTGAGCCTTATAGTTAAATGAATCTAATCCTTTCCTTGAAGTTGACCCTCATTTGGTTGAACCATCTACTTCTTGAATCTAATAGTTATATCTTGTCAAAAGCTTGACAAAAGAAGAGAATGGATTGAGGGGGAGTGTAAACCTTCATAGGAAGTATTAGTTTTGATCAAATTGACCCTTGGATTGCCCATGAGCCCTTAGAGTTAACTTCCATACATGATAGCCTGTTATGTATTTCATTTTCGATTTCATTTGTTAACAGGTGCTACTAAAGGTATTTTCCTTGTTTCATGTGTGTAGGTACCTTTGCAATTTAATGTCAAAGGGGGAGAGAGTTTAAGTACTCAAAGATCTCCTACTCATCAAAGGGGGAGAGAGTTCGAGAGTTCAAGTACTCGAAGATCTCCTATCCATCAAAGGGGGAGAAAGCTTTCAAGTTCTCAAGAGGAGAAAGAAGCATGGTCAAAGGGGGAGAGCAATTAGAAGAAAGAAAGCTTGGAGCTAAAGAAGATGCTTGGCCATAGAGAGGAAGATGATAAGAAAGCTTGAAGAATGATCAAGCACCAAGCATCAAGAAGATTGAAGAAAAGAGCCCAAGAGCCCAAGCTAAGAGAAGGAGCATCCAAGAAGAAGATTTCAAGACTTGTCCAGCTGAGGGGGAGCTGAAGACAGAGTGTGTAATTTCAATGATGAGTAAGTTGCCATCAAATTGCAAAGGGGGAGATTGTTAGGTATTTTGTTTTTGCAATTTGGTGGATGCATTTGCATATTGGCATCATTTGAATTCACACACATGCATTGATTTAAAATATCTTGAAATCTAGCTTTATACATGCATTGGTTTTTAGATTTGGAAAAGTTTGTGTTTTATGCATGGTTTGGTTCTAAACTTGGATGCATTGGTTTTAGAACCCAAAACTCTTTTGAAAACCAAATTCCTTGTGCATTAGATTTGGAAAATCTTCTTGTGAATTTAGGTTTGAGCTTTGCATACATTCAGCACCTTTAGAATCAGTTTTGTATGCAATTTGATTTGAAAAGAGTTTTTACTAATCAAGCTTGCCTTTGGTTTTAAACCTTTGAATCATTTTAGGCTTTGTGTGTTTCATGTTTTTAAATGTTTTAAAACATGTTTTTAAGCTTGGTTTAGTGACCCACAAAATTCCACAAAGAAAATCTTCAAAATGCAAAAGTTGGAATTTTTGGGGGTGTCCCGGCAGTGTCGCCGGTCGACCGAGACCTGGGTCTCGGTCGACCGATAACACTGCAGGGCAAATGGACAGTTTTTGAACTGTTTCAGGCCAACGGTCAGAAATATGACCGTTGTGCTTTCTCGGTCGACCGAGACCTGTGTCTAGGTCGACCGAGAACTAGCCGTTGGCAACTTTTTGGCTATAAAGTCCATTCATTTCCAACCTTTTTCAAGGCTTGAAACTTGAACTTTTGAGAGCATTTTGGAGCCAAAGAAAGGGGAAGAAGTTGGAAAGGCTAGAGGGCTATTTGGAAATCAATCTCATGAGTTTTTAAAAGGTACATCTTCTAAGTTATTTTGATTTCCATTCAAATGAAATTCATGCATGTTCAAATCCTTTGTATTTTCATTTATGCATGATTTCAAGCCCTTAAAGAGTTGTTTTGCAAACTCAATATCTTTCTTGGTAAATTAGATTAGTTTGCACACACTCTTATCCTAATCACATATGTTCTTAGACTTTAACTTTCACTCAACTTGTTTATCTTAATTCTTCAAAGTTGTTTGAATCTTTTATGTGATTAGTTTTCTCTTCAATCATCATTTTATAAACCTTGATTTTAAAATGCATCATGCATTCATTTAAAAGCTTCATTGTTAAATTTGATTGAAGAAACTCTTACATACACTTTGTGCACACACTTTAGTTTATTTTAGTGTATGTTTGTAATTGGAATTTCATTTTCCTATTAGCCTATTTAAGAGGCAAATTCCATTGTGCTTAAATTGTAATCTCTTAGAGTGATCTTTTGTAAAGACACCTTCTTAGAGAAATCCTCATTTGTAAAGGTTATTGCTTAGCCTAAGAAAAGCATATTGTAAGGTTATTGCTAAGCCTATAAAAGCACATTGAGAGGTTGTTGTTTAGCCTAGAAAAACAACTTTGTAAGGGTTATTGCTTAGCCTAGTAAAAAGCATAATTAGTGGAATCCGGTGGGGTGTTGGAGACACAAGCCGGTAGTGGATGTAGGCACGTTGGCCGAACCACTATAAATATTGGTGTTGTGGTGCATGCTATGTGGTGATTGATTTTGTATTAGCTTCCGCATCTTGTTTGTTTAATCATCACATGTGACTAGTTTAGTTTAAGAAGTTAAAATTGGTCATAATTAGTCATAGTTGTAGCTCACCCTATTCCCCCCCCTCTAGGGTTAGGATCCTCGTGGACTTTCACTTATCCCACCGTCCAAGAACATTTGTTGTTTAACGGAATCATGACTTCTTACACGGCATGGATACTCCACGGGGAGCCAATGCCTATGAATGTAGAGGGTGTACATGATGATGATTCCGACAATGAGGGGGGAAGTGTCCATGGTGGACTCTTTGACGCAGAAGACAACCCTCATGATGAGTTGCACGAACTTCTGGTAGACATATACAGGGGGGGTTTTATGGACGATGATTTTGGGAATCTTGGATCTGGCCACGATTTTGATAGTGTTGGGCGAGAGAATGTCCAGAACTTTGAAAAATTGTTGAAAGATGCCCAGCGTGCCTTATATCCAGGTTGCACAAAGTTTACATTGTTGTCATTTGTCATTAAGATGCTGCATGTAAAGGTGTTGAATAACTTGAGCAATAAGGCATTCAACATGGTGATGATGATAATAAAGGATGTTATACCAGAGAGTGAGATGGTTCCAGGTTCCCTTTATGAAGCAAAAAAATTCTTACGTGAACTGGGGTTGGGATACAAATCCATTCACGCTTGTAAGAATGATTGCGTGCTTTTCAGGAAAGAAAATGAGAATCTTGAAAATTGTCCAGAATGTGGGGAGTCTCGATATAAGCGCAATGATGGCAAGGGTTAAAAAATTCCAGTGAAGGTACTGCGACACCTCCCACTAATCCCAAGGTTACAAAGATTATTTATGTCAAGGAAGACAGCTACAGATATGCGGTGGCACAAGGAGAAGCTTGTGGATGATGGGGAATTCTCGACGCACCCCGCCGACCGTATTGAGTGGAAGGATTTTGATCGGCACTATCCTGCATTTGCCCAGGAGTCCCGCAATGTTAGGTTAGGGCTGGCTACTGATGGGTTCAACCCCTTTGGTAATATGAGCAACTCCTATAGTATGTGGCCTGTGATACTCATGCCTTATAACCTGCCACCCTGGAAGTGTATGAAAGAACCATTTTGTATGATGTCTTTGCTTATTCCTGGACCGCAGGCACCGGGAAAAGAAATTGACGTGTACATGCAGCCATTAATAGATGAGTTAAAAGAGCTTTGGAATGACGGTGTATTAACTTATGATGCATCCAAAGGAGAGAGTTTCCGAATGCATGCGGCTCTTATGTGGACCATAAACGACTTTCCAGCATATGGTAACTTGTCGGGATGGACTACTAAAGGTTATATGGCGTGCCCCACTTGTAACAAGGATCCATCATCACAAAGGTTGAAATATAAAATAGGGTACACGGGCGCCCGCCATTACTTACCTGAGAACCACACATGGCGAAGGAGTAAGCTCTTTAACGGTAAGTCAGAGAACCGAACGATTCCGGTGGAATTGCCGGGGCAACAGATATTAGAGCAATTGGATTGCTTGACGAATGTCAAGTTTGGGAAGCATCCACTGAACAAGAAAAGAAAGCGCTTGTCGGAGGAATTGAACTGGACAAAGAAAAGCATTTTATTTGAGCTACCTTACTGGAAGAAACTAAAACTCCGGCACAACCTTGATGTCATGCATGTGGAGAAGAATATATGTGAGAACACTCTTGGAACAGTGATGGGCATTGATGGGAAAAATAAGGACACGGAAAAGGCTCGTATGGATTTGGAGGGTATGAAAATTAGGAAAGAATTGCACCTACGCAAGCGTGCTGATGGGTCCTTTGAAAAGCCCCCCGCGATCTACACATTGTCCCTGAAGGAAAGACAGGAATTCTGTGATTTCTTGAAATCGGTCAGGTTTCCTGATGGTTATGCAGCAAACATTTCGAGGTGCATAAACACCAAGGATGGTAAGGTATCGGGATTAAAAAGTCATGACTGCCATGTAATTTTACAAAGACTTCTGCCGATAGGAGTACGTGGGCATCTTCCTAAGGATATTTGTACCACATTGTTTGAGCTAGGAAATTTCTTCGAGCAGTTGTGCTCGAAGAGATTAAGATTGAAGGACTTGGAGGCATTACAGGACCGAGTAGTTTTAATACTATGCAAGATGGAAAAGATTTTTCCACCAGCATTCTTCGATATTATGGTCCATCTAGCCATTCACTTGCCTCGTGAGGCCATGCTTGCCGGGCCAGTGCAATATCGATGGATGTACCCTATTGAAAGGCATTAATGCCTAACTTTCATTTAAATTAAAAATTTATCTCTCCTGCATTTTCATGCTAACAAAAAATGAAATTCTCTTTTTTTTTTAAGGCAACTAGGAACTTTAAAACGGTTTGTTCGCAATCGAGCTCGACCTGAAGGTTCGATTGTTGAGGCTTACATTGTCAAGGAATGCCTTACTTTCTGTTCAATGTATCTACAAGGGGTAGAAACTGTATTCAATCGGGATGAACGAAATAATGATGGTGGTGAAGGTGGGCTAGGGCTGGGGGTATTCTCACAAGATGTTCGTCCTTTCGGTCAAATGAGAAATGCACCTGAGGTGTCGTAGAAGGAACGTGATATGGCTCAGTGGTTTATACTGCATAATAGCCCGGAGGTGGCACCTTATCTAGAGTATGTGATCATATATTATGCATGAGCATTACTTGTAATAGTGTGTGTTAATGCTTATAATTTATTAATTACCAATGACATGTATTCTAATTAGGGAGCACAAGAACCTATTAATGATGCAAAGCAGTTATGATATCAACCAGCGACAACAACGAGAGTTTCCGAAGTGGTTTAAAAAACGGGTAAGATATATATATATATAGTCACCTCATGTATAATCAACCTAAATTGTAGTCATTCATTATGTTATGATTCACTCTATATATTTTGGTCATGCAGATGAATGAATTGCGAAGTCAACAATTAGCAGAAGCTACAGATGAACTTTGGTCATTGGCAAATGGTCCAAATCTGTTGATGAAGTTTTACTCGGGTTGTATGTGTAATGGGGTCCGATTTCACAGTAAAGATCGTGACAACCGACGTAAAAGTCAGAACAGTGGGCTGGTGGTAAACGGGGATCATGACGGGAAAGATATTGACTTCTACGACTACTTGTGTAACGTCTGGGAAATGACTTACATTTTTGGGTATCGAGTTGTCTTGTTCCGCTGCGAGTGGTTTAACCTTGGTAGTGGGCGAACTGTACAAACCGATGCACATTTTACATCAATTGATGTAAGAGGTCGATGGTATCAGAACGACCCCTTTGTCCTACCTAGTCAAGTGCAGCAAGTCTTTTATGTGAATGACCCCAAATTGGGCCCACATTGGCAAATCGTCCAGCGGATTCAACATCGAGGAATATGGGATATACAAGAGTTGGATGATGTAGAATCCAATGATGATGGACCATCTATTCAAGATGATGCGTTCCAGCAGGAAAGAACAACTGATGTGGTCCCCATCGTCGTTGAAGATCCAGACAGGATGGATCAACCACGGTATGATAGGTCTGATATTGATCCAGAGATTGTTACAAGTGGAATACTCTCAGAGGAAAATAGTCGAGAAGATATGTTGGTTGATGATGACTTTATCTGCGATGACGAAGATGAGACATTGGAGGAGTATTGTGATGAAGTGGAAAATGATTTAAATAATATAGATGACTCTGATGCAGAATCTGATTTGTAGTTAATGTTTATTTGTATAAGAACCACTACTCTATAATCATAGCTAAGATCATTAATTTTTTTGTTCGACCTTATTATCTATTTACATGGATATCGGTAAAATTACATAACAATTCACTGTATAATGAATTGTTCTTATATAATGGTAAGGTAAGTAAATTATGTTTTTAGATACTTTTTCTTAAGCATATGTATCAGCTCATACACCAATATGAATCGAACAGGGCTTTGAAAGAGTAAAAATATAATTGCCATGGTTCAAATGCATGAACAATTACTTTATCTCGTTATCACTCTAACCACAGGGCCACAAAACAGTCACTTTCTTTGTAGTAATTATTTTCATGTAACAAATATTTGTCAAATTCTCCATAATACCCATTGATTGGATTGATACTGAGGTAAACCCTGATCCACATCCTAGTCTAACCCTCTGTTTCCTTTTATTATCATGCATCTAGGTAGCCCTCAGAAGAAGGTATAAAGGCTTGGAGTTGTACCGGTGAGATCAATCTTCTTTGATTCCTCACATTAACTACTGTCAGTTTTATGAATGACATAGTTGATGGAATTATTTCTAGAAAGAATCTACATTCATTTGACAATTCTAACAGTCTAATCTGCAATCTCAAAAGCATGGAAATAAAATAAAATGATAATACAAGGTCTTGAGATGACACTTACATTGAAAACACTCAATGTACAACATAACACCAATTATAAATACACAAACTAAGCCCCGTTGAAGACCTTTTGGAGCTTCAGTTGATTGATATATTACAATTCCCTGGGATGTGTCTTCCATGTATAGTTTATGATGCTGCTCCTCTCTGGTGCGCGTTTGTCATTTGACTCAATGCTTTGTTTTCAGGGCTCTGGTGGTGTTACTATAAAGAAAACTGGCCAGGCCTTGGTCATTGGAATCTATGAAGAACCAGTGACTCCAGGCCAGTGCAACATGGTCGTTGAAAGGCTTGGTGATTATCTTGTTGATCAAGGACTTTAGCTTGGGTATGCAACTTTTGGTTCTAATTCTTTGGTGATGAATTATACAACACTAGCGTTTTGAATTTGATATTCAAGGCTCATGGTTGGATAATCCCCATGAAAGAATCCATGGGCCTGTTTGATTAGCACATGTATATCCTTCCCATTCAACATGCCTTTTCAACCATGGTTCCCTCTTGTATATAAACAAAGCATTTAATTTTGGTGGATTCTTACATATTCATCTTGGATATATTTTCTGCAGGTGGGGAATTGAAATGCCTACTATAATTGCCAAATCCATATCCTTACTCTCCGATGCAGGTCTTGGAATGGCCATGTTCAGTTTAGGTGCATACCAAATCTCATGCTCAAAAAGTTTCTGTTTTAACTATTGGCCTTTATTATATAATTTATAGAGGGCTACATGAGAAATTTGAACAAATTGACATCTTTTGGGTAATTTGTAGGTTTGTTTATGGCATTACAGCCGAGGATAATTGCATGTGGGAATTCAATTGTGGGAATTCAATCGCTGCCTTTGCCATGGCTGTTAGGTTCATAACTGGACCAGCTGTCATGGCTGCCGCTTCGATTGCTGTCATTTTCTAATAGACATCACATGCCAACAATAGACAATTCCCAAGTTCATTGCACAAGTAGCTTATAATTTTGACAATGGTCTTCTTCTTTCCAGTTTTAGAGGGTCCAAGAGAAGTGACAACGACAGTTTTGCAGTCTTCAACTGGCTTGGAAGGTTAATACCTTTCTCCCAAATGTTGAAATGTTAATGGAATTTGATTGCATGCTTACTTTCCTATTTTTCCTTTCCTTATCTGAGCCTGGCAAGAAAATTATACACATTTTGATTGAATATGCTTATTTTAATAGCAAAATTTTCCTGTTCATGTATTTCTTCTTTGTATGCGCTGGATGATTCTAATGTAATATTTTTGCTGCTAGTAAGCTTTCACCTAAAAAGTGGGGTCTTTTAAAGGCTCTAGTGCCGTCTTAGTTGCTTTTCATGGAGGCGTTTCTTTTCTACTCTTTCAGGGAATAGATATAAGACCTAATCTAGCTGCCATATTGGGGCTCGCATGGCTAGACTCAATTTTACTTGGTGGTAGCTGTCTGACTCAGATCTCATGTCTTTGGCCTCCTCAGAGGCGTCGGATTCTTGTTCATGAAGCAGGGCATCTGCTGACTAGTAATTCTTTTTATATTAAAAAGAATGTGAATTTTTTTATTTTATACTAGAAATGGTGTCTGGGCAATTGCAATTTAATTTTAAGAAGGCATTTTATTTTAATTTTTCTCACTGCCCCGACCCTCATGTCTTGATTCTGTAAACATGGGTCCCATGCTTCAGTGATACAAACTGTTGATCCCATTAATCAAGCTGTGGACACAGTGTAAGACCTGTCACATGAATAATCCAGAATTGAAGATATTAAAAGTCCAATATCTGGCTGTCCTATGTTGAACTTGGGCTTGGATTTCCAAATGAGATTGTTGTTTGAATCCAGACTGCCATCAGGAAGCCCATCATATCATAGGTGCTGATGATTGGAACATGGTTCTCACTTTTACTTTCCTAAGGCCTGAGGATTCCCCCATCGGCTCATGAATATACTCTGTACTTCATCAAGGATTCAAGGTTGAATTATTTCTAACAAAGCCTTTGTTCGAATCCAACTATAAGCTATTAATTATCCCTTAGGTGGAAAAGGTTTGTGTTTCCTTTCGAACTTCCTTTCAACATCCATGGTTTTGTGATGTGTTGCTTGACATTACATCATTAGTGACACAGGACACTCTGTTTGGCCAATTACAATTCACAAATGCATGAACTGTTTGATCATTTCATTTGGAATCTGCTCAGTTTGTCCAAATTATATTTAAGTGGGCCCGATTTGGTTTTCATGATGTTGGGCATTTGGAACAGTGCAAGAGTCCTAACACAATTCTTGTAGTACATCCATTTGAAATTCCTTGTTGTGCTGCTTTCTGTGTTCTCTTGTTGATCAGAGTGGTGTTATTCATCCCTGCGCTGTGCTGCTCTGTAGTGCTTCTTTATGTTGTGTATAGCTTCTTGATGGGTTTGTCTCTCCTGTTCTCTGTTTTCCTTCCTCTCTTTCTGGGTATTCTTGCTTTTCTGGGTTGGCATTTTTTGTGAGCCATCTCTCTCTGTTTTGTCTTGTTTTTAGGGGCTCTTGCTCAGTTCCTCTTTTCTCCTAATATTAATTTACCTTTCAGCAAAAAAATAAAAAATAAAAATGATCCTGTTTGGTTGCAGTTTTGATGGGGGAAGAACTCAGACCAATTGGAGTTTTCTTTGGTATGGATAAGCTGATTAAATAGCCAAGTGGTTGGGATAGGGCAAAAATGACTCTACATTTGCTGAGGCTGAGGACTCCACAATTTCTCACTTTAGCAATTTGAGTGGAGTGCCAGTCTCTGAAAGAGCTGGATATCATAAATCTAGCATGCAACCACTTGGAAATGTAGGGAAAAGAGGCGGGGAGAGGCAGAGAAAATGGCAGAGGGAGGTTATGAGGATACTACTGCAAATGCCCAACAGCACATATTGCATGATTGTGCTACTATAGACTGTAGAAGGGGAGGATGAGGAAATGAGAAAAAAGTAGGAAAAGGTGCAAACAGAGAGATTGGTATTTTCAAGTGAAGTTGGTCAATGCTTCAAACACTGCCAATTCAAACTTCTCCACTGAGAAAAACTACAAACCATCACGTGATGGCTTTGCAGGTCACCATCACTCTCTCTCTCTCTAAAGCTCTTGTTTCCTCTGCAGGAAAAAAAATGTGGATACTCTCTCCAAAGCTCTTGTACCCTATGGCTCTTTTCACCTGCACTTTCCCATTTTCAAACTAATATGACAGAATGCATGGACTTGATACTAATAATTCCTCTCCTCTTATGTCTTGACAGAATATATGGGTTGTTATCTTGTAGACACTCAGCTGTAAAGATCTATCAAATCAAGTTTTGAGTTTTTTTTTTAATGAAAGTAACATCCACCTACCATGTGAATAGTCCATTATAGTTGAAATGATATGGTACATGTAATTTTGTAAATGTTACTAGTGTATATGAGTGAATTTATTGGCAATCAGAGGATGGAGTATATGAGTAGATTGTGGACTATATGGCTGAGGTTGATCTGCTCATTGGCTTCATACATTGTGGTACACCTGATGACTTAGATGAGCATTTTGTTCTGCATTGATTGTGTTTTGGCTATGAGCAATGGCAACAGTCCAATGGATGCTCTTTGCCCTAAAACTATGGATCCTTTTAAGCACTTTCAGATGACTAGTGCTGGAGTATATCCGGACTCCCTCATCTGTCCATCTTCATTTATTGCATTGGAGAAACCATTCCACTTCTATCTAATGTCACTTGTTTTCTTGTTTCATGACAGACAAAATACAGAGAACGTGTTCTTGGGTTGATACTTGTCTCCCCTCTTTGCAGAGCACCTTATCTTCAAGCTATTAACCAGTAAGTCCTTGCAACCTCTATTTTTAGTTTGTTGTAGCTTTCCATTGTCAGTTGCATCTAGTTTTACTGTCCTTTTATTAGTTGCATTTTGATTTTTCTGTTCTTTGATTACCTCGAGGAAGTTCTGGTTTTAGTAATCTATGTAACGGCAACAATTTACGGATATTTTCTGTTATGTGTTCTCATTCTCATGCGGTCATGCCTTTTTGTATCCTTATGCAGAATCAATTTGGGGAAGCACAAATACTGCTACTATTCTTTTTGGAATAGTGTGTTCTCCCTTAACCATGGATATTTTCATTACATGCTCTCATTCTTATGCCTTTTTGTACCCTTGTGTAGAATCAATTCGGGGAAGCACAAGCAAAAGAGTTAAAGACGAAGCAGGCACAACTTGCTAAGGCAAAGGCGGAGCTTGACATCAACCCAAATTTGATAGAGGTCTCTGAAAGGGTTGTCATCAAAGAAAAACAGAAGGACCTAATCCCTGATATCGAGTGGTGGTATGTAACATGTTTTTACCTAATTTGTGCATTGCCACTGATCTCTTTCGTCGTATTTTCTCATATTTGGATAGTAATTGGAGATTTCAATTTTTGAGTTTTTCTCCTGACATCATTCGGAAAATTAGGGATGCACCACTTCTCCTCTCTGGTACCTACAATGGTTTGGTTGAAGACAATGTCACTGACAATAAACTGAAGATGGATAAGATTACCATGTATGTAGAGCATCCACAACCTATTGAACCCCCAGCAGAGCCTGCCCCACCCCCTCCACAACCTATTAAATCCAGAGAATTTTATATTTTCACATCTGAATATTTCTCATCTGAATATTTCTGTAGATATTTTATATTTTCACATGCAGGTGCAGAGTTGGGACGAGACTTTAATTATGATGATGTAAGTTCAGTGTGTAGCATAATTTGTAATATCAAAATCAATGTTGCATGAAATGAAGCCAGAATACCAGATCAGCCAACAGGGACTGAGACGATGGCATTTAGTAAATTCAGAATGTGATTCCCTTGTCCATTCACTGCTAACTGCATATGTTACTACACCTTGTTAACCCAATACTCTCACTTTTATTTGGAAGTTAATATATATTTCTGTTTGAAATCTGATTCAAACCATTTGTGAAACTTTTATAATCAATGCAGAATTTCATGTATTCATCTATAAGAACTTTATCCTTACTATGAGACATTTGTTTGTGCTGCTTTGCAGTTAATTGATAAAGCCAGAGAATATCTAGGATTATCTGAGCTAGAGAAATGTAACCAAGAGGGTGGTGTTCTCTGTGTTAATGTGGGTGATGCGCTTTCTCCTTCAGTCATGGTTCAAGGGGGATATGCTGGTGAGTTTTAGGATGTTTAGATACATGAATTCTTTGCTGTGTATTTTATTAATTTACTTTGAATTTAGAGGGTTTGTCTCATTAGATGCCTGTATTAGAGCAACATAGATACCATAACTGAATTTTTTTTTGGACACATATATAGCTCATAAATGGATTCAATGCATTTGTTTCTATTGCACTGTTTTCAAGTTGTGACTTGTGTCAATCATCCAGGCATCGTTGTGGACTTGTTTTATGATGGAAAAGTCTTACCACAGTTGCAGGCGGTGCGCATTACTGAATTTTGATTAACCATACAGATCATATGCTTGTGTCAGGTCTCCTTTAGTTTAAATATGGTATTTCCTATGAAATAGTATCATTACAAACTAACTGCATGATCAAATCCCAAAAGGTTTTGATTATCAATTTATATAGAAGAAATCTTCTTTATCAACCAGTTCTCCATTGAAGTGGACAGTCTAACATGATTAGGTCAAATTCCTTTGACTACTGTTGATGTTTTATCTTTTGGGTCCTATTTAATACTCTTATCCTTTTTATTGACTAAATTTTTTATTGTTACCAATACCCAAAAAAAAAAAATCAACAAAACCTACTATGTATTTGATCAGTTTTAGTTTCAGTTTCATTAACAATTCATGATTCTGGGTTACATGAGCATGGCTATTAGTATCGATAAATAAATGGTATTCTAGGATCTATTTATTCTTGTCCTCTTTTTATTATCATGCTGGTTCTTTTAAAGTAACATTTTGTTTAATCCTCATGTGTTTTTTGTTTATTTATGCATCTCTGCTCTGTTTATTCAGCTACCTTTTATATTTTAATGCTGTTTACCTTGCTTAACTATGTTTAAAAGATCGATAGTTTCTCTAAAGTTTGTGGCTGCATATTCTTGTATGTGTTTTCTGATTGCACATCTAAGGCTGCAACATGGTTGGGACTTAATGAAAAGTTGATGACCCATGGGCGTATAATGGTGAATTGTGGCAGGACCCATACCGAAGCAGCCAAAGTTGGGGGAGTAGCCTCTTCAAATGTTAGCTCCTGGATACAGAATTCTACCATTAAGGCATTGTGCAAAGCATTTCCAAAAAATGTAAGTTACTCCTTACAGTCAATTAAATCTTAACTCCTTTGATACATGACCCTAGTTTGTGATCTTGAATCAACGGTTTGTGATCTTGAATCAACTGTTTAGGCTCAAGTGCACTTTTATTTTTTAATTTTCTCAGGATTTTATTTTGTTTCACTTACTTTGCTTTTGATTCCAATGTTTAATTCCTAACAAATTTTTTTTTTTTTTACCACAGGTTGGGACTGAAGATCAATGTAATAGAGGCCAATTGCTTGAACATCTTTTTGTTTTTCATAAGAATATTGTACTTACACTATTTTGGATGCTACATTTTTACATGAATTAGTAACGACAATGTGGCTAAGCTTGTGGGTCGTATTTAATAGTTATATGTTTCCTAATATGTTGAAGGAGCATGTTTTGTACATTTTTCATTAGTTAAATGAAGATACTTTACTGTACATTTTGTTTGAGTTGAATGGCCATGTTTTATTGTACATTTTATTTTTGTTGAATGTGAAGGTTTTATTATACATTTTATTTTAGTTGAATGAGCAGGTTTTATTACATTCAGCGTAAAAGATGTTTTTGAGGTAGCATGTGGTAATTTAAAAAAATATATATTATTTTTAGCGACGAATTTTATTGGTCTCCTAAAAGGAATAAATATATCCCCGACGTATATAATTTGTCGCCTAAGAGAAATTGTGGCAAGGTTAAATATTGGGCGAAATGTCTACAAACTATGCGCGGCAAAACTAATTCGTCACCTATTATAATTTATGGCAATTCATGCACTATTTGGCGACAATAAAGTTTTGTCGGTAAAAAACTATAATTCAGCGACGACTCCATTTTGTCGCCAAATTCCTTTTTCACCATTTTTTATCCATTTTCTCGTAATGAATTATGGACATTTGGCGACAAAAAATATCATTTTTGCCGACATAATGCGTTGTTGTAGAAAATTGATATTTGGCGACGATAATGTGTTGTCGCAGAAAATCATTTTAGCGATGATAATGTGTTGTCGTAGAAAATTGATATTTAGCGACGATAATAGGTTGTCGTGGAAAATTGATATTTAGCGACGATAATGTGTTGTTGCGGAAAATTGATATTTAGCGACGATACGGAGTTGTCGCAAAAAATGTATATTTAGCGACGATTAATTCTGATCGTCGGCAAAAACAATCACCGACACGTAATGGGCGACGAACGGGCGACGAAAATGGTTTCGTCGCAGAATATATTCTGGGACGATTTTGTGATTTTCTGCGACAAATATTTACGTCGCGAAAAATGATTTTTGTTGTAGTGATTCCACCTACCCCCACTGAGGGAGCACTAGATGGAACTTCCCCCTATATATATACGAGGGTAGGATCCCAGAAAGGTACGCAACGCAATACAACCCAGACTTTGCCTATCTTTTCCATCCTTTGTTCAGTGATTGCACTAACTCAGGCATCGGAGAGCCTTCGGCTAACTGCAGCCAGGGTCTTTGACCTTTGCTTCTCCTTCTCCTTTCAGGTTCCAAGCATTCAATCTTCCCCAAAGAACTTAATAAAGAAATCCTAATCCATCCTTGTAAGTCCGTATCATTTTAGGCACTCACAATTGGCGTCATCTGTGGGAAAGTGAAGATCAAACCAGATTTGTAAAAACCATGCCTCCAAAGACCAGCAACGAAGAAGGCTCGTTAGGGTCCCAAAAGGCCCCGTCGTTACCACCAGTGGCGTTGCCACTGTTGGAAGTAGGTGGGCCTCGTGGATAGGTTTTCAAAAACTTTTGACCCACTTGACTCAGGGATCAAGTGCCCATAAGGCCATGAACCATATTCAGGATGCTATCCCTCTATCTCATGAATCAAGTATAACAATAAAACCTATCTAAAAAATAGAAATCAACAACTACATGCATCCAAAACAATCCACAATAAATAGAGAAGTAGATTATACATTTGGAGTCCGGTAGTGCTCTAATGGAGAAGAAGACAATGAACTAGATCAAGAACTCTTCTTGAAGCAATTTGATATCTCCAAGACTTTGTTGTCTTCCACGCTATGACCCTCTATCAGATCTCTTTTCTCAAAAAGATTGGTGGAAACTTCAAGAGAAAACTCTACCAGAAACTCCAAGGAACTAGAAGAGAACTAGAAGAGAGAGAAAAGGAGAAAATTGAGGGCTGGCCGTGGATCTCTATGGTGGACATCCAAGATGGGATTTGTCCCCTATTTATAGTCCTCAAGCCTCCTATACTTTCTCTCTTACCTATTGTATTAGAAGTCTCACTTCCACACTAATTAGTAACTTACTATTACCATTATTAGAGGCCCCACTTCAAATAGAAATAGTAGCTTTCTAATTCCTTCCTTTTAGAGTTCAAGTAGAATTAGTATCTTTCTAATATTTTGGGCTAGCATGGGGACCACTAGGGTTTCCATAGAAAGCTGGCTCCAACTGGGACACCACGACCCCACATCTCATGTGCAATCTGGACCCTCAGTTAATTGCAAATAACACCAGTATATAAATGCAATTGCACTCCAGTCTTAGGAATAAATTACAATGAAGACCCTAAACTTCCCAATTACCACAAATAAGACCCTCTATCAATATCCATGGATCAAATGGAATAAATCTGTCCTATCCAATCTTAGACCCACATCTTATTATCCTTGAGCCCTAATTAATCACAGTGATCATCAGTACCATCCAATTAACTCTTAATCGAGATGAGTGCGCACTTACTAATGACAAATCCATTAATTGGCAGAAGGGGATAATATAGATAGATTCCATCTTGATCATTGGATGTTCCCACAGTCCTACTACCACGTACCCAAGATGTCACGTCCCCCGAACCTGATTAGAGAATAAACCGGATCCAGGGAGTGAAATTTAGGACTAATTAAAATTTTTGTCCTTTAGGCCCAAGGATCGTAAGTCCACTGTGAGGATATAATATTTCAAACCTTAAGTATAATAAGAATTTGCGGAACTCATACAATTCTAGGCATATTTGGATATCAACAAGGAATAATGAATCTCAATATATATTAAAGTTGAACAAGGAATAAAATAAAACTTAAACAAAGAAGTTAATTCATTACAATGGCCTTCCCAATAACCAAGGCCATTTAAAACAACAATGATGTCAATAATGAAAGTTTCAACGAGAGATATTAAAGAATGGAAGAATCTAAGGAAGTCCCAATGAGTCTCTCTCGTGCCAGGATCAATGACGCTACTCTACGTCATCGGCACGCCACTCTCGTTCCTCCTCAGCCAGAGGATCTCCTCACCTACCTGCTCCTCGTAGTAGTAGTCACCCGAGGTGTCTGCACACCAAGGAATAGAGTCAACGACATGTTGAGCAATAGATAAGCAAGATATAAATAATCATGATATGCATCAATTATAAGAGTAATGATAGGCATGATAATCAAGAGAATACAAGGAATAGAAGCTAGGCATAAAGCATGAATAAATAACCAGAAACAATAACAGGAAATCCTAACATACTAGCAATAACCGCTGTCCAAACAATGCTATGCAAGAATCAAGAGGGAGACTCTAAGGATGTCCAAGCCACCTCCCGGGGTACCAGTAACAATCCTACTCGGACTACTGATACCAAAGTCCGGATCCAAGGGGATCCAAGCTCTCGGTCCTGGGAATAGTAGCACGGTCCAAGCCCGCTCCCAACTATTCAACGCCATGGACACCGTCCAAAGCCGACTTTGGACGCCATGGACGCCGATATACAAGACATGTACATAGGGATTTTCTCATTCAAGTCAATACAAGACAAATCCAATCACATGATAATCCCTTCCATCTAGCCATTCATGTTTATCAATTACATAACACGGGGTCCTAAGGTACACTCTAAGTCAGGTCCAAGTCCTAATTCTACAAGGGATTATGTTTCATGATTAATTAGGTGTATTATGCCGAGAGAGTGTACAAGGTGCAATTACAACGTATATAATTAAACAAGTCAAGGAGGAATTACGAGCCAACCCAAGGCAAGTGGTGTCACCCATGTATCCTACATGTTCTAACGGAGTATGTGTGGAATTGAATCAATGATGCTTCCAAGGAAATCCCTTGTGTTAGTTTATGGTCTCAATACCAAGGGTATATGATGTAATAAATTGATTAATTTCATTATTTATCAATACAATTCATGTTTTTCCTTTCATGAGATGAATGGTGTTTTATATACTTGCACATAACTAATACAAATGACATAATGGTTCATGAGATGAACCGGAGTCCACAAGTATACTAGATGTAATACATGTATATGGTTGAGATCCACATACAGGAGATATGTATTACAAATCTTATACTTAAATAACTTCACAACCAGTGATGAGATTGGACACCTCATCTGACAAGGTTGCTGCATTTTGATCACTATGAGATAGTGTGATTTATCTCGATCATCAGAATGTAAGATTCTGGATCATGATGCTGGTACATTGGATGTATTGAATGACCATGAGAAGCACCTTATATACACTGTCTTTATTTTAAGGTCTGCTCTCATAATTCCCTAGCAATAGGCTCATAATCTTGAGACATTAATGAACTCAAGTTTCTATCTATTCATTTGCTTTGAGTCACCAATGAGTGAGGCCAATTGTAGGTCAACACCTCGGTGATTTGGGTACGTGGTAGTAGAGCTGTGAGAACATTCAATGGTCAAGATGGAATCCATCTTTAATGTCCCCTTGTGCCAATTAATGGATTAATCATTGGTAAGTGCGCACCCATTCCAGTTAAGAGTTAATTGGATCGGTACCAAATGATCATTATAATTAATTGGGGCTCAAGGATAATAAGATATGAATCTAATTTGGTGGACAGGTCCATTTGATCCATGGATATGATGGAGGGGCCTACTTGTGGTACTGTGGAAGTTTAGGGTCTTCATTGAAATATATTCCTAAGACTGGAGTGCAATTGCATTTATATAGTGGAGTTATTTGCAATTAACTGTGGACCCGGATTGCACATGAGATGTGGGGTCGCGTGTCCCAATTGGAGCCAGCTTTCTAAGGAATCCCTAGTGGTCCCCACGCTAGCCCAATATATTAGAAAGATACTAATTCTACTTGAACTCTAAAAGGAAGGTTACTATTTCTATTTGAAGTGAGACTTCTAATAGTGGTAATGGTAAGCTACTAATTATTAATGGAAGTATGACTTCTATTTTAATTAGAAAAGAGAAAGTCACTAATAGTTGTGAAAGTGAGACTTCTATGGCAATTAGTAAGGGAGATGTTTACTAATTTGTAATGGGAGTTAAACTTCTATTTCAAATAGGAAAAGAGGATTTATGGAAGGCTATAAATAGAGGAATACTCCTCTCAAATTCGTGCATAATCAGAAGAGCACTTTCAGCCCCATTGTGCAAGAGTTGTACAAGTCATCTTCCTCTCAAAGTTCCCCTCTCTTTGACCTTTGGTTCCTTTGAGTTACTAGTAGGGTTTTCTCTTGAGGATTCCACCATCTTCTTGAGAAAAGAGATCTAATACGGGACAAAAGTAAAGAAATTGAAGATTCTGAATCGGATTGTGAAGTTGTTTATCATCAAAGTAAAGAAATTGAATCCTCCATTAGAGCACAACAAAGCTCCAAAGGTATATCTACATCCTTGTATGTTGTGGATTTCGTGGTAGCATATTTATGTGCTGTTTTCTATCTTATAGATAGTATATGTTGCTGTACATGGCTATGAGATTGAGGGAATTGCATCCTGGATTGGGTTTGTTGCATTCTAGACAATTGATCCCTGCATCAAGTAGGTCAAAAGTTTTGAAACCTGTCTGGAAGGCACACCTATATTCCAACAATTGGTATCAGAGTCATACATCATCTCTAATCATGTTAGAACAGCAAGCTTGCTCTGATCTTTGCATGAGATGCGAAGAAGATGAAGCAAGGGCTATGTAAGGATCAGTTTTGATGTTTTTACTTGGTTTGATAGTAGATTCATGTTTGGATAGTCACAAAAGGGTTTAATAATGATGGAAGGATCATAGGAAGCCATTGGGACACTTTGGAAGTGATTTGGGGAAGAATGGACACGAAACAGAAAATCCAAGTTGCAGAAATTCGTCAGTCCGGTCGACCTGGCCCCTTGCTCGGTCGACCGGCTGACTTGCAGGCAGGTCGACCGGGCCTTCTGTGCAGAATGCTGCAGAAATTGTTTTTTCAAATTTCGGGTCTACTTTTACTTCCTATTTTTCCAGTATTATTTGGCAGCCTATTTTTGTGATTTGTATGGTTGTATGAGATACTAACTTACAGATGATAATGTCCTCTCCATATGGCCCACAAGTCTTTTGCTTTCTTTTATGGTGATTGGTTTATTTAAGGCAAAATGTATAGGGCGTCATGGTTTCCTTGATTTCCCGTGAAAGGGCAAGGCATGATGAATTTCCCTATAGCCATTTTAATTCCAGTTTTAGATTACCATGTAAGTCTCATATTTGAGGCATAGGAATTTATGTAATTTTTCTAAATTTGTAAATTCTGGCGATGTCCGAGACGAAGAAGGAAAGCGATGTTGGACTCCTAATCAAAGAGTTTGAAGATTACCAAAAGAGTTCTGGAGTTTCCCAAAGAGTTTGAGGAATTCCAATTTTTTGGAAAGTCTAGAAGTCCAAGAAGTCTATTCTGCTTGGGCCATGTGGAGGAGAGGACTAGTTTCTATTTTTGCTATTTCTATTTATGGATGCATGCTTAAATTAGAAAAATTCCAGATCTGATCCAAACATAGCAAGTTACTAAAATTGGTCAAATCAAATTAATTTTTAGAAAGAGTTCTAATTAGTGTTGATGGCCCATGAGATGGACACATTGGTAACACTAATTTAGAAACTGAACTTTCTTTAAAATAACTTGACTTGGAACCAATCTTAGATCATATCATAAGATGATTTGATGTATACATGTGGGCCCAAATACCTTACAAAGAAATCCTCAATTCTAAAATATTAAGTGGGAGGGGGGCATTTATATTTAGAAATCCCCATGGTTTTCCACCATAGGTCCATTGTAAGGAAAGTATTAGCCTCGCGCCATCTCGAGTATGGCCGTTCCCCACGGAGGGCTTTTACTTGTCTGGTTACTAGATATGGATCTCCTATGGATAGTGTTGGTGAGACGGGGCGGGGGCCCACTCCCTAAGGAGGAGCTGCTCGCAACGGTTGTCATGCAATGCTAGTTGGTGGGTCACACTTAACTAAAATAATGATGTAGTATCCCCAAGGATTTGCGTCATTTATTTTAGAAACCGAAGCTAATCGGGAGTCATTGATCATTTGGTATGAGATACCTAGATAATAATTAATGAAGGGGATCATGGAAAGTTAGTCTTAATCCTAATTTTGACCAACTTTGATCCGCACCAATCTAGGTGGTATTCGCACTCCCCAAGGAGGCATACCCCGGGGATTGGGATTCCGATGTATTCTGAATTTAATGGTTATGAGGATTCCATATAAATTTGGTAGAATACTAAACCCTAATGTCATTTAAATTCATTAATTGAATGTATGGTTATGTGCTACAGTATTTTCAGCATGAATTCAAACACTTTCAATTCACTTGTGACCATCCTCAACCAAAATAAATTAGTGGGATCAAACTATGTAGACTGGAAACGGAACCTGGATATTGTCCTGACAGCTTCAGGATACAAATATGTCCTTACCAAACCCCCCCTTGATGAGCCATTGCCAGAAGCATCACAGGAAGAAAAGGAACTTTACACCAAGTGGGCCAAAGACGATGAGATGGCCAGATGTTACATACAGGCATCTATGTCTAGTGTTTTACAACACCAACATCAATCCTTTAAGACTGCATATGATATTATATCAAACTTAAAGGAGATGTTTGCGGAACAGAGCAGGCCTGCTAGACAGGCTGCCATGAGGGTGCTTATAAGCACCAAGATGGCTGAAGGCACACCAGTACATGACCATATGTTGAAAATGATGGACTCATTGAATGAGTTAGATGTACTGGGGGCTGCGATTGATGCAGAATCGCAGATTGATATAATCCTTGAGTCACTACCAGAGTAATTTAACAATTTCAAGGTAAATTACAACATGAATAAAATGAATCTGACTCTGGCTGAGCTATCTAGCCAGCTGGTGGTGACTGAAGGGGTTATGAAGAAAAAGCCAACTGCCCTGATGACAGAAAAGTTATTTGCCAAGTCCAAACCGAAAGGCAAAGGGCGGAAAGGCAAGAAGAAATCAGTTCCGAAGGGTCCTAAGGCGAAGAATGGTCTTAATGGTGGTGTTGGCAAGGCTAAGGGAGCAGGGACAAAAGAAAAGTGTTTCCATTGTGGTATGACAGGACATTGGAAGAGGAATTGTCCAGAATATCTGTCCAAGAAGAAGACCTCAAGTATGATTGAGTCACTTGTTACTGAAGTTAGTTTAGCAACTGGTACTTCCGAATCTTGGTGTGTGGACTCCGGGGCAACTAATCACATATGTAATTCGTTGCAAGGGTTCAGGGAAACCAGGAAACTCAGTGACGGCGAAATCATTGTTAACCTAGGATCTGATGCTAAGGCGGATGCGGTCTCAGTAGGAGTTATTACTTTATATTTTCAAGATAATAAGTTGGTTTTGTCAGACACTCTATATGTACCGTCTTTAAGATGGAATTTAATTTCAGTTTCTAGTTTGGTGAATAAAAGTTATTCTATTACTTTTAGTACTGAAGTTGTTATAAAGAGAAACGGTACTTTTATATGTTCTGGCAAGGTTACCAATGGGCTTTATCTATTAACTCCTACAATGTGTGAGATACATGATACCGAAATAATTAATAGACCATCATTAAAGAGAAAGTCACCTTCATCTAATCCAACAAAACTTTGGCACTTGAGGCTAGGTCATATAAACCTAAATAGGATTGACAGGCTAGTGAAAGATGGTATCTTGCCTTCATTGGTTGTAGAACCAATGCCTGTCTGTGAGTCCTGTCTGGAAGGCAAAATGACCAAAAGACCCTTTTCATCCAAGGGCAATAGGACCAAAGATTTATTGGAATTAGTACATACTGATGTGTGTGGGCCCATTAATGTAAGAGCCAGAGGAGGATATGAGTACTTCATCACTTTCACAGATGATTACTCAAGATATGGATACATATACCTTATGCACCGCAAGTCCGAGGTTTTTGAAAAGTTCAAAGAGTTTCGAGCGGAAGCGGAAAAGCAATTAGGTAAAAGTATCAAGACTCTTCGATCAGATCGAGGAGGGGAATATCTCTCTGGTGACTTTATGACACACTTATTAGAAAATGGGATTCTATCCCAGTTGTCTGCTCCTGGTATGCCTCAACAGAATGGAGTAGCGGAAAGAAGGAACCGAACTCTTTTAGATATGATTAGATCTATGTTGAGTTTCTCAGGATTACCTATATCCTTTTGGGGACATGCCTTGGAAACTGCGATGTACATACTAAACCTCGTACCATCTAAGTCTGTACCTAAGACTCCCTGGGAGTTATGGTCTGGGCGAAAGCCTAGTCTACAACATTTACACATTTGGGGTTGTCTAGCACATGTGCTGAAGGTAAAGACGGATAAGTTGGAAACGAAGTCGGAAGTATGCACATTTATAGGATATCCCAAAGGAACTAAAGGTTGGTCATTCTATTATCCCAGAGAGCAGAAAGTGCTGGTAAGCACCAATGCGGTTTTTCTGGAGGAAGATTATATGATGGACCGGAAATCTGTAGAAAAGGTGATCTTGGAAGAGATTCAAGAACAATCAATTCCAAATCCAAATATGACCGAACTTGAGGAAGAACTGCCCTTACCAGACCCAGTAGTTACACCAGTGCCTCGTCGTAGTGGGAGAATAATCAGGCCTCCTGATAGGTTCTCGTTCTTGGGAGAGTCTTACGAGGCAATCCCAGAAGAACCGGAACAAGATCCCTGTAACTATGATGAAGCAATTAATGACATAGATTCAGGACATGGGCAAGATGCTATGAGAGCTGAGATGGAGTCTATGTACTCTAATCAGGTCTGGACACTTGTGGACTTGCCTGCCAATATCAAACCTATTGGGTGCAAGTGGGTCTACAAGAGAAAAAGAGGACCAGATGGAAGAGTTGAGACCTTTAAGGCCAGGCTTGTTGCGAAAGGGTATACTCAGAAAGAGGGTATCGATTATGAGGAAACCTTCTCGCCGGTAGCCATGCTCAAGTCCATCCGGATACTCTTATCCATTGTTGCTCATCTCGATTACGAGATTTGGCAAATGGATGTCAAGACGGCGTTTCTAAACGGCCATGTTGAGGAAGACATCTATATGATGCAGCCAGACGGTTTTATAGAAAATAACCAAAAGCAAAGAGTTTGTAAGCTGCAGAAATCCATTTATGGACTAAAGCAGGCATCCCGAAGCTGGAACATCCGTTTTGACCGGGCAATCAAATCATTTGGTTTTAGTCAAAATCCGGATGAGTCATGTGTGTACATGAAAAATGAAGGTGACAGGGTAGTTTTTCTGATTTTATATGTCGATGACATCCTACTCCTTGGGAAAGATATATGAATGTTGTCAACGGTGAAAGTTTGGTTAGTAAAGACTTTTGATATGAAGGACTTGGGAGAAGCTAGTTACATCCTAGGGATCAAACTCCATCGAGATCGGAAAAATAGGATGATTGGCTTATCTCAAGCTGCAAACATAGATAAGGTACTGGTACGGTTTGCTATGCAGGACTCCAAGAAGGGTATCACACCTTTCAGGCATGGAGTGCACCTTTCCAAGGATCAGGGTCCCAAGACCCCAGAGGAAAAGGAACAAATGAGAGCAATTCCATACGCTTCGGTTGTTGGTAGCCTCATGTATGCTATGCTATGTACTAGACCAGATATCTGTCATGTAGTGGGCTTAGTCAGCAGATATCAGTCTAACCCAGGTCCTGACCATTGGACTGCTGTAAAATGTATCCTTAAGTACTTGAGAAGGACTAGAGATTAGATGTTGATTTACGGCAGTGATGAGCTGATTCCAGTCGGATACACAGATTCGACTTCATGTCAGATAAGGATTCCAAGAAATGTACCTCTGGTTATGTGTTTATGCTTGGCGGAGGAGCTATCAACTGGAGGAGTATTAAACATGAATGTACCGCTGATTCCACTTCTGAGGCTGAATATGTAGCGGCTTGTGAAGCAGCTAAGGAAGCAGTATGGCTCAAAAGATTCCTTTTGGAACTTGGAGTGGTACCTTTGGCACAACAGCCGCTCACAGTTTACTGTGACAGCAGAGGGGCAGTCGCTCAGTCTAAGGAGCCATAAAAGCCAAAAGCACGTACAGAGGAAGTATCATCTGGTCAGAGAGATTGTGCAGAGAGGAGATATTGCAATTACCAAGATAGCCTCTGCGGACAATCTGGCAGATCCATTTACTAAGCCTTTGACCACCAAGGTTTTTGAGCAGCATGTAGACGGGATGGGCATGAGATGCAATCCTGATTGGCATTGAGCCCAAGTGGGAGATTGTTAGTTTATGGTCTCAATACCAAGGGTATATGATGTAATAAATTGATTAATTTCTTTATTTATCAATACAATGCATGTTTTTCCTTTCATGAGATGAATGGTGTTTTATATACTTGCACATAACTAATACAAATGACATAATGGTTCATGAGATGAACCGGAGTCCACAAGTATACTAGATGTAATACATGTGTATGGATGAGATCCACATACAGGAGATATGTATTACAAATCTTATACTTAAATAACTTCACAACCGGGCCCGCGACGCAGTAGATGATACTTTCCCACAGGTTCCCGCGGTGAGGATTCCCAAAGACACGCGGAATCTGACTCACACGTACAAGCTTTGCGGAAGCGTGTAGCAAAACACATCAAGATGAGCACCAACACAATATTTAGGTGCCATAACAAATAATCACAAGGCATAGTATCAAAGAAAGAAACTAACATGGCATTCCCATTAATATTCAAGTTATAAGACTAATCAAAAGTAAGTTAAGTTACAATTCCATAAGAGGCCAATAGGGGCCAATACACTTCTCCAAGACATAACCAAAAGAAACCCCAACAAAAAGGTGACGAAACTCGAGAACCCGCCCGACGTCTAGATGACATCGTCGGGCTGCCACTCTCTCACAGGGGTTGGCTCACAAGCCTCCTCCTGACGCTCCTCCTCAAAGGTAACGTCTCCCGCACCTGGGCACCAACAAACAAGGGTCAAACACGACGGTTTGACAGGTAATCAATTTAGGCATGAACATGAACAATAACATTTAGGGAAAACCTGTAAGCAAATCTTTGATATGAAATACTATCAAAACTAAGGTACATTTTCAAGAATGCGAACAAAGCTGAGATACCGAAACGAACTAGCATGAATACATAATATATCATGAATAGTTACCATCCACAAAGAGCCCATCCTTTCTCTATCATTTATATAATGAAAAGAGCAAGCACGCACGACAAGCACGATATACATAATATAAGCACGACACGATTTCCCACAAAGACGGGAATCCCGGCCGCGGAACCGGACACGCACGATGTGTAATAATTACACGACCAGTCTGCAGACAGTCCACATGTTTAAAGACCCCCAGAAAGTGGATCAGACTGAAAGGGCAGCCTAAGCTCAGTGGTGTTTACTTAATTCATGAATGCACAAAACACGCGAAACACGGTCTAAACACGTCGAGATAAAAAGGGGGAAATCACTTATCAAAACACGATGAACACGACTAGAAAGGGCATATATAATATGCATAACACGCTTAGGAAGTGATCCCCTTTTTCTTGAAACACATCTTCCAAACTAGCTTGTACTTGACTTCAAAACGAGTACACGATGATATTCATCATATAAAAACCAAAGTATGAAAACAAAGCCTATCAAGTTCATGCAAGGACCTTTGGTTGATTGTTGTGTAGCCGAAGCCCAGATGTTGGAATTAAAACAGAATTGGTGCCCTCGAAGTTCAAGGACATCTCGAGTTTCGAGTGCATAATATCAGACTAAAGGCCCCTCAACATGTTCTAGTTTTCATTCTTGCAAAAACTCTTCAAAACCAGCAAATGTGTCAATTTCGGCCAGCTCACGGTCAGCTGTCGGCTAGCCGAAATGGGAACTGGCAGCTAGCCGCAAGCTGACCGACAGGGTGACCGCTGGAAACCAAGGTCTGAAACAGCTCTCTGGAAAAGGAACCGAAATTCCCGAGGTTGGCTCACGGTTGCCGCAAGGGAAGCTGGCGGTTAACCGCGAGTTGATCGCAGGGCTAACCGCCGAACCCTGATGCAAAAGCCAGCTACTGGAAAAGCAACCGCCGAGTTCGGTTAGCCTGCGGTTAGCCGAAGTGGAGACTGGCGGCTAGCCGCGGGCTGACCGCCAATGCACGGGACGCGCGGTTCAATGTAGGTTTCTCACATCTTCTTCTACCCTTCTTCTTATTCTCATTCCACCTGCATTCCCTTGAGCCTACATGCTCTCCAAGGGTAAAACACACATATTTTTTCCAATCTTAAACATTCAATCCAAAGAAAACATAATCATGAAGCTTGTAAACATATTTGTATGCAAAAATTCCAAAACAACAATGTAGCTTCAAATACACATGCTCAATGGTCCTATAGAGATTACTTGCCTTGGTCAATGCTAACAATCCTCTCCAAGCACTTCACCCAAGAGCTAAGCCAACACTACAAGAAAACCCAATAACAACACACAAACTCACTCAAAATGGAAACAAAGAACCCATTTTCATAAAGAGGGATTTTCAATTGAAAAACAAGATCTTAAGGGACCAAAATAACTCCATGAAAATTATGAGTGGAAGCTCTTACCTAGAGAAGGTCAAACAAGAAAAGATGAAGAAGATGAAGGCTTGTCTCACAAGAAGTTCCAAGAAGTTTATACCAATAGAGAGCTTGCAAGGAGATGAAGAAGATGACAAGCTTGGAATTCTATTTGGAGCTCTCTAGCCAAAGCATGCGAGATGAAAAAGATTGCAGAGAAGAAGAGCTTTCCTTACCCTAGGTCACGAAAGTTGCAAGAATTGGTAAAGTGAATGAAAAGAGAGGGAGATGGGGCTTTAGTGAATACAATGGGCCCCAAATGACTTGAACTTTGAAATGGCCAAAACACAAACTTGTGGGCCTCGGATGACTTCGACGAAGAAGGATAAAACGATCTTCGAAAAATCTAGTTTCCAAAAAAGTATATTTTTGACATGGTTTTGAGATCTCGAAAATTGTGTCCAGATTTGTGCAAGAAAGACGATTTTACCCTCTTTGGGCCAAAATATGGGTTTTTGGGCTTCAAACAAGAATGGGCTTAAAACGAAAGTTGCAACACGTCGAAACATCATTCAAATGAAATCAAAATCACACTCACACGGAAATCAATACGATCTTCCCAAAGCTTACACGTGCACTCAGGCCTTTCTGAGTGTGTCTGACTAATACTAAACGTTCTCAAAATTCCCAAAGCTATGTCCAAGACTAAAACTAATCATTTCTAACCCAACAACGACTAAACTCACTTAGGACTAAACACATACTAATCGCACACTAATCGAAATGGTCTGGGTCGGGGTCTAACACTAATTCTACTTGAACTCTAAAAGGAAGGTTACTATTTCTATTTGAAGTGAGACTTCTAATGGTGGTAATGGTAAGCTACTAATTATTAATGGAAGTAGGACTTCTATTTTAATTAGAAAAGAGAAAGTCACTAATAGTTGTGGAAGTGAGACTTCTATGGTAATTAGTAAGGGAGATGTTTACTAATTTGTAATGGGAGTTAAACTTCTATTTCAAATAGAAAAAGAGGATTTATGGAGGGCTATAAATAGAGGAAAACTCCTCTCAAATTTGTGCATAATCAGGAGAGCACTTTCAGCCCCATTGTGCAAGCATTGTACAAGTCATCTTCCTCTCAAAGTTCCCCTCTCTTTGACCTTTGGTTCCTTAGAGTTACTAGTAGGGTTTTCTCGTGAGGATTCCACCATCTTCTTGAGAAAAGAGATCTAATACGGGACATAGCGTGGAAGATCAAAAGGAGTTGAAGATTCTGAATTGGATTGTGAAGTTGTTTATCATCAAAGTAAAGAAATCAAATCCTCAATTAGAGCACAACAAAGCTCCAAAGGTATATCTACATCCTTGTATGTTTTGGATTTCGTGCTAGCATATTTATGTGCTGTTTTCTATCTTATAGATAGTATATGTTGCTGTACATGGCTATGAGATTGAGGGAATTGCATCCTGGATTGGGTTTGTTGCATTCTAGACAATTGATCCCTGCATCAAGTGGATCAAAAGTTTTGAAACCTGTCTGGAAGGCCCACCTATATTCCAACACCTTGGTGTATAATCATGTTAAGCATCCATTAATTCAGTCTCATACGCATTTGGTTACCTCATGTTAAATACACGAATACCTAGACACCTAACGGAAACATACCAAGCCATGTGCTTCGATTTCAACCCCCATAATGGTCATGTAAGAGTAAGTTCATGGTTCCCAACATCTAAGGACCAAACCTAGGTTACCTGTCTCAGTTTCAATAAAAATATAAGCTTGACCAATAATTTGAGTTCTTACATTACTTCCCAACCTCCAATCGTGATGAAACTAGAACCATTGGATTCTACGTCTCAAGGGCTTTCCAACGGTATATAATATGTAGAAATCCAATGGGCGGATTAAAAGTTAAACGTTTTGGAAGTTGTCATATGCTGTCAGAAAATTACCCTCCGATCGATCGGACTGTAATCCGTCTCAGTTAAAAAAGTCACCCGATCGATTGGCATTGAACCACTCTCAGTTAGTGGCCTGTCCGATCGATCGATCTGTAATCCGATCGATCGGACTGAGATCCGTCTTAGTTTACTGAGGCTAAATTCTATTCGATCGATCGGTCTGCGGGCCTGATTGATCGGCACTATGCGACCTTAACCCGTAAAATGGGTTTTCTACTCCTTTTTCCTCCGGCCGATCATGGCTAATCTGCAGAAAACGAGCCTCCATGCTCCCCATTCATCACATTTATCATTCCACACCTATTCCAATAATTTAAAACATCAAAAAGGGTACCAATTTAACAATTAATCCAATCCATATCACAAATCTAACCTAACATGTAATCCAAAATCAATATCATAACCAAGCGTGGTATTAGGGAAATCTAACAAGGAAATCATTACAATCAATGGAGAAACATACACACATGCTTAATTTATTAATTGCAAAATCTACTTGCCTCAACCAAGAAGAAGATTGGAAATTGGGGAAATTCGAGGAGAAACCTTCTACCGCAGAAACTACGAATCTAACCCAACCAAACGCAATCTAGAACACCGATAAGAAGAAAGAAAGGAAAAAGGTCAAGATCCAACCTAATCTAAACAAAAGTGAAGATGTTTGAAGAGATGAGGGTGGGGGAAAGCTTACCAAACCGGAATCAATGGAAAGAGGAGATCGAGAGAATGAAGATAAGCGGTCCGGATCGCGGAGGTGATCAACCCCGGGTAGAGTTCTGGGCTTGAGAAGAGAAGAGGAAGAAGATGGGCTGCTGTAGCTTTCGTTGCAGAGAATGAGTTAAAAGATTAGGGTTAATCCCTGCTTTAAGAAGAAGAGAGGGAGGAAAAGATTGAATTGCCCTTAAGTGGGTCTGAAGAAAAAATGGGCCACTTGAAGGGTTTTTGATCGTCGGATCGTGACGAGTCAGGAGACAAAAATGATCAGCGCGACGAGTCAGGAGACAAAAATGATTAGCGCGACGAGACCTTTCCAATGGACCCAAAAATCACGGCGTTTGGAATTTTTGGAAAAACACTCAATTTTCCCTAAATTGCAAACTACCCCCTTACTAGGGTCAAACGCACTTGGAGTCGCACGAAACTTCGCAGACACTATTCTAACACTAAAAGAAACTCAATCAAGGCCTAAACCCACTTAAGTATCTAACAACATAATTAATTATAATAATAATAAAATAAACGGGTCAACGGGCCTGCTATTGGGCCCAATTGACCTAGTAAGGTCACGGACCTTACACAAGACACCGAGGTGTTGACCTATAGTTGGCATCACTCATGTGTGACTCAAAGCAAATGAATATATAAAAACTTGAGTTCATCAATGTCTCGGGATTGAGAGCCTATTGCTAGGGAATAATGAGAGCAGACCTTAAAATCGAGACAGTATTCATAAGGTGCTTCTCATGGTCCTTCAATACATTCAATGTACCAGCACTATGATCCACAATCATACACTCTGATGATCGAGACAAGTCACTCTATTTCATAGTGATCAAAGTGCTGCAACCTTATCAATGAGATGCCTAGTCTCATCACTGGTTGTGAATATATTTTTAAGTATAAGATTTGTGACACATGTCTCTCGTATGTGGATTTCATCCATATACATATATCACATCTAATATACTAATGGGACCCGGTTCATCTCACGAACCATTATGTCATATGTATTGGTCATGTGCACTAAGTAATAAAACACCATTCATCTCATGAAAGGAAAGCATGTTTTTATTGATAAATAAAGAAATTAATCAATTTATTACATCAACTGATGGATTAAGACCATACAATCTAACATCCACCCCTGGTGCCGCCACCATCGGTGTTTCCACTGCCGGAGGCACCGCCGCCGCCACCCGAAGTTTTGCTAAATATCCCTCGCAAAGGACGATCCGGCAAAAAATCTGGAGCAGTGAGCATAGAGGGGACCGTGTCTGAATCAGTGGCCAAATCTCATCAGTCCCGTCACCAGATTAACGATGAAGATGATGATAATGACCCACTGCTCATGGATATCAGGGCTCAAAACCTTGTCATCCAAGAACAAGACGAGTTGATTCGTTAACTCAAAAGGTAGCTCAAAGAGAAGGAGAAAACACGGGTTCCATCCCCCAAACGCAACCGAGCTCCTTCGGTCGAGCGGGACTTGAGGCAAGTCCTGACCAACAAGAGGCGAAATTGAGATTGCGATAAAGGTTCGAGCAACAATCACCTGCACGAAGACTCAAGAAGATCGCGTCAAAGACCGGAGGATAATGAAGACCTCAGAGAATGGCTTGTCTGACAGGTCAAGCAAACGGTTCAACACAATATGGAGATAGTCGGCTTCACTCGGGACCGACTAAACGCTATGATACCGAGGACCAAGGCGCGTCTCCTTTCTCTCACGAGATAAAAGACTTCTCCCTCCCTGATAAATTCAGTGTCCCGAGGTTCGTCGTTTATGACGGAAACTCAGATCCTACAGCACATCTCCGGCATTTCACCCAGGGGACGTCAGTATGGGGCGACGTCGGTCACCTAAACTGTAGAGTTTTCTCTTCCAGTTTGGGCGACCTCCCCCTAAGGTTGTTCTGCGCACTCCTAGAGGGATAGATTTTGAGCTGGCGGCAGCTCCGAAACTCCTTCGTGGAAAAGTTCCAGGAACACAGAGTCATCCCAAAAGCAGACGACGACCTCATGGCGATCAGAATGAGGTGGACTGAAAACATTACTCAGTTCGCCAAGAGGTTGGATCGTCTACAGCCAAGTGGAAGACGCCACTGACAAGGCGGCCCTCATGTCTTTCAAATAAGCTTTGCTACCGGACAACGAGCTCCGAAAAGACCTGGTTCGATTCCCCGTGGTCACAGTGAAAGCATTGATGGCCTGGGTGAACCAATTTATTGAACAATAAGAAGACGAGGTTCGAGCTAGGGAGAGCTTCGGCCTCTGGCAGGAAGACAGATCCTCCAAAAAAGACAATATGGCATCTCGAAAAAAGGACGAGGACCGAACGAGGCCCCATTGAGCTTGGCAATGTCCTCAGGGGGCGGCAAGAAGTCCAAGTCAATTGCTACCTCTTACAAGGCTCTTGGCACGGTTTTCTAGGAGCCAATCGACAAGCTCCTCGGCAAGATCAAGTCACAGCTGTTCTTCAAGTGGCCGCAGCCAATGAGGGGTGACCCTTCTACCCGAGATCAAAGCAAGTTTTGTGCCTATCACAAGCAGAATGGACACAGGACCGAAAACTGCAAGGCTTTCAAGTCTCACCTCGAAGAACTCGTCAGGGACGGGCACTTGAAGGACTGTATCAAAGAGGACCAAGCTCATTGGTGTCGGATGTGAATTTGGATCCCCCAGGGGAGGGGAATCTCCATTAAACTATATGAGATATTTAAAAATTACATCGAAAATGAGGATTCCAACTACCCTCAAGATCGACGGATCACGATCACTGTCCTTCGACGAAAGTCGAAAGAGAGAGGGAGGAAATGGGATGGGTTCTTCTCTCGTCTAATGTACCGTTGGCGACACATGCACAACGGTTGTCTTGTCACTTAATTTGGGTCTTTCAATTTGGGTCGAATCACGGGTCTCAAAATAGGTACATAGTGAACAGACAAGGGAAAAATCAACATTCAGGGCCATGCAGACTAATTAAAATTAAATCCAAGTATTCTAAAGGGGTAAATGGAATAAAATGGAAATAAACTGAGAAAATAGGGGGAATGTGTCAAATATTTAGATGAGGATCGGCCCCATTCTCGAGTACCCCTTTCAATGTCCTTTGACGACCTAGGGTTTGAAGGCTGATTCTTTAAATCGAAATAACGATGCAAACGAGATTTTGAGTTATGATTTTAGTGGGTTTGCGTACGATACGCAAGTGATAAAAGTGCATGGCCAATGACGGGCCGGAAATAAGTAAAAATGGTCAATGATGGGCCGAGGTTAATTGAGGGTGGCCAATGATGGGCCGAAAGTAAATAAACTGATATTGGGGTGAACGATGATGGGCTGAAAGCAAATAAAATGATATTGGGGTGTGTGAAATCACTCGTCTCGTCTCGTCATTCTCATTAATTCGGATTCTCGGAATTAGCCTATATTCCCTTTAATTTTGAGTTCAAATGAATATTTGGCACCGTAGGTGGAGGAAAAGAGAAAAAGATCTTTTTGGGATTAATTTTGTTGATTTTATAGTTTTTTTTTGTGTTTTAATAATGTTAGGGTTTTTATAGATTGCAATTTGATGGATGCATTTTCATTCAAGCATCATTTGATTTACACACTTGCATTGGTTTTAAATAAACTTGAAATCTTGTTTTATTCATGCATTGCTTTTAAGAGTTGTAAAAGTTTTGATTTATGCATGATTTGTTTTTAAAACTTGGATGCATTTGTTTTAGAAAAGAGTTTTCAAGAAATCAAGCAAGCCTTTGTTTTAAAAGTTTTGAATCTTTTTAGGCTTTTTTTGTCATGTTTTAAAACCCATTAGAATCTTTAAAACATGTTTTCCAAGCTTGATTTAGTGGCCAAAAGGTCCCCCAAAGAAATACCTTTAAAATGTGAAAAGTTGGATTTTTGCAAAAAGGGGGGGTGGCCCGCAGTGTCGCCGGTCGACCGGAGCAGAGGTCCCGGTCGACCGGGAACACTACAGCAGAAATTTGCCTGGCGCCCCAACGGTCAGAAATCTGACCGTTGTGTGTTCCCGGTCGACCGAGGCCTGCTTCCTGGTCGACCGAGGACTAGCCGTTGGCAACTTTTTGCTATAAATATGAGTTCTTTCCCTTGCCAAAAGTTGGGATTTTTAGCCCCTCCTTGAGAGGATTTGAGGCATATCAAAAGGGAAAAGAACCAAGGGATGAAGGGGATGATTAGGAAAGCTAAAGCTTGGATTAATGAAGTTAAACCACCAAGTAGGCTCTTCCTTCCTTAATCATATGTTTTCATGCTTTTGTTTTATTTTTGGTAAATCATTCCTAGCATGTTAAACTATGTTTGTGTTGTGTCCTTAACATGTGTTATGTTTTGAGTTGATTTATTGTTTTGGATACAACACCATATGATTCAATCCAAGTAGTACTTAACTTTGGTAAATCTAAGTAGATCATGTTAATGGAAAAATCTTTGAAATCATATGTAACATGATCCATATACTTGGTTGAATCTTTGGTTGTTGTTTTCCATCATAAGAACATCTCTCTCAAAACTAACTTATGTTTTGGATTCAACTTCTTTACAAATCATATGTTTTCATGTTTTGTTTTATCATTGGTAAATCTTAGTAACATGTTAACCTATGATGTGTTGTATCCTTAGCATGTGTTATATTTTGAATAGATCTATTGTTTTGGATACATCACCATTGATTCATCAAAGTAGTACTTTATCTTTGGTAAATCTAAGTAGATCATGTTAATGAAATATGTAACATGATTCATATACTTTGTTGAATCATTGGTTGTTGTTTTTCCATCATAAGAAAATCTCTCTCAAATGTATCTTATGTTTTGGATCCAACATCATTACAAATCATATGTGTATTATTGTTTTAAAGTTTCACAACTTGCCTTACTTTGATTGGTAAATCATTTTCAAGTTGTCCTTATAATTACATATGATTTGTCCCCTCTTTTCAATCAAATCTATTTTTATGTTTTGAGCTTCATGTTGATTTGATTGACATCCCTATGCATCACATGTTTAGAGCTAATCCATTTCATACAACTTGTGTATCTTTGACATCATTAACAAGTTGTTACTTTTAACATGTGATTGCATTCTTCCTCAATCATAAATGTTTTTGAGCTAAAACTTTCAAAAGCCTTAGGCATACATTTATGAGCTTTCATTTTCTAAATGATTGAGGACCACACACACACACTTCATATACTTTCATCTTTGCATTCATAGTGTGAGTGTGTATTAGTTTTTCACTTCCATATCCGCCTAATTAAGAGGCATTGTAATGAGCTTAATAGAATCTCAATCAAGTGTTTATAGACACTATCTTAGTGAGATAACCAACCTTGTGGTTGAAGAGGTTATTGCTTAGCCTATAAAAGCATAATGTATAGGTTGATGTTAAGCCTTGAAAAACATCAATGTAAAGGTTATTGCTTAGCCTTGGAAAGCATATTGTAAAGGTTATTGCTTAGCCTATTGAAAAGCATAAATAGTGGAAATCCGGTGGGGTGTTGGATCACAAGCCGGTAGTGGATGTAGGCATTGAGGCCGAACCACTATAAATCCTTGTGTGATGGTGCTTGCTTTGTGGTGATTGCTTATATTAGCTTCCGCATATTGTTTGATAATCATCACTTGTGACTAGTTTGTTTTAAAGAAGTTAAATTTGTTAAAATTGGTCATAATTGGAGCTCACCCTATTCACCCCCCCTCTAGGGTTCGGATCCCCATGGACTTACAAATAATTGGACCTAGAAGGGCCTAACTAAGGGATTTCTTACTTGGATTTAATCTAACTAATCCATTTCCCTAAATGGATCTCTACCCTATCCTAGAGTCCGGACCGCCCTCATCCGCTCTCCCGGTCCCTTAGCGGGCCCTGGAGAGAGAGTGGGACCTAACTTATTGAATGAAATAAACTAAAAGTAGTCTAACCTGACTAGGGGAGACCTAGATTTGGGTCCGGGGTCTGACCCAGTCAGCCTAAACCACTATTTAATTTCTAACTCCAGTTTATTAATATTTTTCGGTTTTTAATATCTTTTACTTTATTTTTGGCCTTTTGGGTTTTTATTTTGCTTTTGTTATTTATAAAGTCTAAAATCTCTTAAACTAATTTGTCTAATCCTATAGAAAGGGGAAAGGAGAATGAGTAAATTTCTAATTTTTATTTATTCATTAATTTCCCTAAATACTCTAGAATTTCCTAAATATGGTTCTCTAACCCTAGTGAGAGGGGAGGAGAGAAAAGAATTCAATTATCAGATTTGACCTAATTACTTCTAACTAATAAGATAACTAAAGTTCTAATTTTAATTTTTACTTTTTAATTATTATTGCTTCGGTTTTTTTTTATGTATCTTTTTTTTTGTTCTTTTATTTAAAAATTAAACTAACTCTTCTTTGTTTGTTTTTTATATTTTTTTGTTGAATTATGCAATTCTATGTTCTATCAACTAAATTTTACCTAGAAAAGAAGACGCAACTTAATTATACGATGCATGGGCATGTTTGGCAAATAAATTGAAATAAACATATAAAATATTTCCCTAAATGCATGGCATGTTAGGTGCATGGATAGATTTGATGCTAGCTAGGAATAATTTAAAATAAATAATAAATTTCAAAATTTACTAAGTGCATAGGCTTGATAGGCATATTGATCTGGGCCTGATGGGTTATGGGCCTTTTCCCTGTTTTTGGGCTTGGGTCAAGTGAATGGGCTAGTTTAGGTGGGTGTGGGGACGGGGTGCATGTCTGTGAGTGACTGTACGAGTGAAGGAGGAAGAAGAGAGAAGAGGAGGGAAGAAACAGAGAGAGAACGGGCAGAGAGAGAGTGGCAGGGAGAGTGAGTACGGGTTGAGAGAGAAAGAGAGTGGCAGGGAGAGAGAGTGCGGACTGATAGAGAGAGAGCAGGGAGAGAAAGAGTGTGTGGGCTGAGAGAGAGGAGAGGCAGAGAGAAAGGGAGAGGTAGCTTGGCGTAGGGGAAAATAGAGAGAGAGAGTGAAGGGGAGACCAGAGGAAGAGAGGAGGGGGCGTGAGGGAGAGAGAAGAAGGAGACAGAGAGAGAGAGAAGATAGAGAGATAGAGAGTGAGATAACGGTGCGCAGGTGGAGAAAGAGGAAGGAAAGAAAGGCAAGAGAGTGCTATGTGTGCAGAGTGCGGGAGGAAGGAGAGAGTCTACCTGGTCAAGGAGGCGTTCGACGGTGAGGAGGAGAAGGCGGTGCTGGTGCTGCGTCCAAGGAGGGCGGCGATAGCGACAGTGCTGAGGAGGGCGGCATGTGGAGGTGATGTGTACAGGGGTTGGAAGTCTGGAGAGATGGAGCAGAGGGTGGTGAGGAAGAAGGAGCTGTTAGTCCGAGTAAAAGTGCTTCAGTATTTTAGGAGAGCAGTTTACAGTAAAATGAAACAGAACAGTATTCTGTTTTAATGTAAAATGAACTTACTGTTTGAAGGCAGGAAAACAGTACTATGTTGTGTAGTTAGTAGATCAGAGATTCGCTGTTGATCAAGGCTAGTGTGAACACTATGTCCTTACGACAAAATTCGCCCCCGCAATGGTGCTTACGAGCTTCAATGGCGTCTGTCTCCCAGGATACAATGATCTGTTCCACAACAGTTGCAGCACTACAAACTGTGTGACTGTCGAACCAATTAGTGTATAGTACCTCTTTCTCTTGACTCTGAATGTGACTCAATGCAAGTGCAGCAACAGCAGCGAAATGGAATGATGAAAACAGCATGAAACGAGATGCATAAATAGCCTGCAATCAGGTCTCTTCATAGGGGCTGCATCTGTTTAGAACAATGACTATTCACTTGAACAGATGCTTCTTCTTTGGACACACCCTTTCAGATGCGAATGGGTACACACCTCTTGGCGCACACCTCTTGGTTTTTTGAAAAGAAATTTTAAATAAAATTTCTCCAAAAAATAATAAATGGGTAGTGGATCGAGCCAGGCCCAACCCGCGCGTGAAGTCCAAGCCCAGGCCCGACCCGGTTCGGGGCGGGGCGGGGCGGCGCGCGCGTGTGATGGTGACCCTACCTTGATCCAGGTCCTCCCTCCCCCACAAAAGTGGGGTGCCCCTTGGGGCTCATCTTATACTACCAAGGTAAGTATATTTATACCCAAGGGTTGTTTTGCTCCCAAGCAATGTGGGATGCAAGCTTACCACTTCCTTTTGTTTCCATGTTTAACATGTTCAAGTAGTGGTGTTAAGGAGGCAATTTCTCATTCATATCTTAATGGATTAGAGCAACCTAATACATGTCATTAAACTACTCATAGAGTATATTACATTCCCATGTATTCCCACCTAAAAGGATAAGTGGGTCCCACGTTTATTTTGGCCCAAAGATGACCAAAATAATGGGTCATTCTAACCATTTTTCCAACAGGAGTAGATCTGGGAGAGATGGGTTGCAGTTAGAGGGAGTGGTGAGATGGAGGGGATTCTGCGCTGGGAGGGAGGAAAAGACAATAAGGGAGATGGGAGAAAGATGGGTTGTAGGGATCGTGCAGGTGGGGAAGGGAGAGAGAAAGAGGGACGTTGAGATGAGGGAGAGTTCTAGGGGATGAAGGAAAGGGACGACAGAGGGAGACGTGATCTGAAAGGGAGAGGAAATCTGATGAGATCCGAGATGGCCTACATGAGAGAGGAGAGTTGTGCGTGGGATGGGTTTCTCTAGTGGGCGAGAGTTCTGTGCTGGGAGGAGAGTGAAGGAGGGAGTTCTGGTGAGATGGACGTCTGAGATGGACTCTAGGGGGAGAAGAGATAGTGATCAGGGAGAGTCCTAGCGGAAGAGGGAGTGTGAGAGAGAGATATTAGGGGGGAGGGGAGAGTCCAGATCTCGTGGACTCCCCTCTCCCATGCACGTAATGGGCCGGACGAGTCTGAGTTTGGGCCAGTTAGAGTATAGATTCAAGTTTGGTTCGGGTCAGGCTAGGTTGGGGTCAAGTCTTGTGGGTTTGGAGCTTAAGTTCAGGTGGGTCGGGTCAATTTTAGGTTGGGTTGAGTTGGGTCAGGTCCGATCTTGAGGGGTTTGATTCAAGTGGGTTGGGTTCAGGTGAGATGGGTATGGGCCTAGTTTGATAGATTGGGTCGGGTTATCATCGCCGGGGCCCAGGCTTCGTGGATTTTGATCCGTTCGCTGGATTTTGACATTCTACACATCGTCGGAAAGCTCTCGGCGAATAGGTCACGATGAACCAATTTTCAGGGCGATTGGAGTTGTAGAAATGGTAGGTGATTTTTCGCGCGAGAGCCTTTGGAGTGTGGGACCCGCTGTTATGATTTTTTATCCACCCGTCGGATCTCGGTGTTCTATATATGGACGAAAAGCCATTGACGAGTATATTGCAACGAACTAAGTCTCGGGGTGATCAGAAGTCTAGACATGACCATTGATGGGTATATTGCAACGAACTAAGTCCCGGGGTGATCAGAAGTCTAGAGATGATAGGTGACTTTTTAGGGGGTGCCCCGGAGAGTATTGGACCCTTTGTTGCTATTTTTGATTCGCCTGTTAGATCTTGGAGTTCTATATATGGACGGAAACCTCTCGACGAAAAGATCGCAATGAGAAAATTACCAAGGCGATCAGAAGTCCATAAATGATATCATTAAATAGGGTGGACTGGATCATCCTTCATAGGGTGCCAAAATGAGGTGTCTATAATTGGCGACGAACTGATGATAGTCAGGACAACGATGAGCCAGAAGGCATTATCAACTAGCTACCCCATAGTACCCGGTGAAACAACACCACCGCAGGCACACATGGCTGAGCTCGTCAAGGAAACATGGTGGTTGTTATGGAACATCCACTTAAAGGCCCTTGTTACTATACAAAGCCGGCCCTTACCGGACTGGGTGGGGGGGGGGGGCAAACGGGTTGAAAACGAAGTCACCAAGACAGAAAAACAACAATCTTGTTAACAGTTCCTTGACTTGCTATGCAAGGACTTCTCCCACGGTCTCAACTCGTCATCTGCTTCAGCTCGGTTGCAGCACCAGCTATACAAAGCACCTTGTTACAGAACTCGGTGGCTTCAGCTCGGTTACAGAACCAACTATACAAAGCACCTTGTTATAGAACTAGGTGGCTTCAGCTCGGTTACAGAACTAGTTATACAAGGCACCTTGTTATAGAACTCGGTGGCTTCAGCTGTGTTATAGAACCATCTATACAAAGCACCTTGTTACAGAACTCGGTGGCTTAAGCTCGGTTACAGAACCAGCTATAGAAAACGCCAAGTTACGGAACTCGGCGGAAATCTCAGCTCGGTTGTGGAACCAGCCAGCACCAGGTCACAGTACCAACTGTACAAAATGCCAAATAGTGGAACTCGGCGGCTATCCTAGTTCGGTTGGAGAACCAACTATGCAGTTCGGTTGCAGAACCGACTATGCAGTTAAAGAACTTGATGGCTACTTCTGAAAATTAAGTTTGGTCACAAAACCAACTAAAGTTTTCTATCATCAAGGATGCAAGTACTTCTTGAGTTACAAAACTTAAGAAAATGGGATTCTGGTTGTTGAACTGAACTCAGCTACTTAGTCAGAATCAAACATTTATGCTAAGGGCCTAGTTATAGAATCGAGGTCAAACGCATGAATGTACTTTTCAATGTCAAACGCATAGATGTACTTTTCAAAAGAATGATTTAAAGGCAAGTATGAGAGACAAATTGTATTCATTGATTGAAAAAGAAATTACAAATTTCTTCATTACATATCCCCCATCATTACAAAAAGAAAAAAGAAAATACATTGGAGAAATTTCTATTCGTCTTCATCCTCGGCGTCGCCAGCCTCGGCCTTGACACCTTGGGAGGAACTTCGGAGGAAGAAATAGGATCCGGTCCCGGCTTCGAGCCCGGGAACTTAGCTGGATTCTTGTGAGCTGGATGGTCCTCGGGGACCCCAGCCTCTTTCAGCGCCGCCAACAAGCCAAGCTCCCAGGATTGGTCTCTGATCTTGACGACCTGAGCCTCGTAGAGGACCGTCGCCTCCGCCACTCCTTCTTCAAAGGCAACGTCGGCCTCCGACTGGGCTTTTGCTTCGGCGTCCACTTTTTCTTTCTCGAGCTCGGCTGACTTTTTCTTCAGCATTTCAATTTCGGCCTTCACTGACTCGAGCTCTGCACCGAGGCCTCAGACCATCTCCTCCTGCTCCTTGGTTTTCTTCTTGCTCCCCTCCAAGGCAGTCTTAAGGTCTTCATTCTCGGTCTCTAACCCCAATACCTTGGCGTTATTCTGCTGCACCCTTTCCAGCGAGATCTGGCTCCTTTGCAGTACCTGTAGAAGAAACAGACGTCAGAAAAGCAGTGGCCGAAATCAAACACTTAGTGAAAAATCTCTAAAGCAGAAAACTCACCATGATGGCCGCCTGCATTGTCCCAGCCAACAAGCCCACATCATCAATTTCTCGATACCTCGCCATGTCTCTTGGGAGGGCGCAAGCATGGGCAAGCGCTGCGATAACAAGCGTGTTCCCGGACACCCGGTCCTCCACATTCAATGGCCTCCTAGGCCCGAGTGAGAGGCTCGGCCTCCAGGGAGCCGAGATGGTGGGCTGAGGAGCCTGGACGTCTTCAGGGCCAGGTTGACCGGGCCCTCTATTCTGGCCCTTTTTTTTACCTGTACCCCATCCTGCTCGGTTTCGACAAGGTGATGCCGAACTTCAATACTAGGAGAAGGAATGGAGACAGGGGTAGGGACCTCTACTGAGGTCGAGGTAGCCGAGGGAGCCCGTGGAGCGTGGCCTCCAAATGCTAAAGATTCCAAATCCTTGAGAGCCAAGGAACGACGATGCCTCTCCTTGTCCGAAGTGGAGGAGGAGGTGGAGGTGCTGGGAGAAGAACTAGAAGCCTCGATATTGATGGACTCAGACCTCGAAGAGCTCACAGGAGCAGAAGTGCTCTCTGGAGCAACTCGGGCTTCGACTTCGGGCTGTTCCTTTTCAGCCTGGTCCTCCTCTTGATGAAAGACAGGTACCTCGGCTCGTAGTTAAATAGGAGATACGCGGCGCCGCCCAAATGACCTCGGTATCGGTACAATGCCCGAAACCAATCATCATTTCTTGACCGGCCGGACTGCTTAGCCTCCGACCTTCTTTGGCGAATGTCTGCACAACAGAAAACTTCAATTCGGTAGAGAAAGAAAGATGCAAGAGAAAAGATAGAAGGAGATAAGTATTTACTCGGAGGAACCCCAAGGAGGCGGGGAACTCTGTATGCCTTCTCCACTTCGGTGTTGGATGCTCCGAACTCCCAATTACCCGAGACGAAAAGGCGATCGTCCCCGACATATTTATTGGAGTCCTCCAAAGTGTTGATAAGGCACTCCCGCTTCGCCTTCACTCGGAGGTAATAGGTATTTTCACCTCCGAACTTACACAGGTCATACACATCCTCAATGTCATGGACACCGAGGTTGATACCTAGAATTCTATTGAGTTGTGCAACCCCATGATAATTTTGAAGCCGTTCGACATCAATTGGCAAGGACAAAGGTGCCACTTGCTCAGACAAATCCTAAGAAGAGGGTGCAAGGGAAACCGGACCCCACCCTCTATTATGGTTACTAATGGAAACGGCATCCAGCCGTTGCGGAAGGTGCAGCCTGAAAGTCCGGGATCCTAACCCTAGAGGGGGGGTGAATAGGGTGAGCTACAAATTAGTGACCAATTATGACAAATTCTAACTTCTTTAAAATTAACTAGTCACAAGTGATGATTATAAAATTAAATGCGGAAGCTAAAAAAAAACAATCACCACAAGGCATACACCATCACACAATGATTTATAGTGGTTCGGCCTTAATGCCTACATCCACTACCGGCTTGTGATCCAACACCCCACCGGATTTTCACTATCTATGTTTTTCAAAAAGGCTAAGCAATAACATTTACAATAATGTTTTTCTAAGCTAAACAATAACCTATCAATGTGTTTTTCTAGGCTAAGCAATAACCTCTACACTATGCTTTTCTTAGGCTAAGCAATAACCTTTACACTATGGTTTTCTTATGTTAAGCAATAACCTTTACACGAAGAGTATTTTCTCTCAAAGTAGTGTCTACACAAACACTAAAAGAGATACAATTTAAGATCAATTACAATGCCTCTAAAATAGGCGAATATGAAATTGAAAATCTAACTCACACAAACACTATATGAATGCAAAGGTGTATGCTCATGATGTGTGTGTGTGTGTGTGTGATAACTGCAATCAAGTTAAAAAAATAAGCTCAATTAATATATGCTCAAAGCATTTAAAAGTTTAAGGCACATAAAAAGATTTGATTGAAGTGAAATGAAAATCACATGTATAAATACTAACTTGTTGACGAAGTGAAAATCAAAGGCTCACAAGTTGTATGAAACTAATTAACTCAAAACATGTGATGCATGTTCAATGTTGTTTTCAAAACCAAATTAATTTCACTAAGGTTTAAATGAGTGAAAACAACAAATAAAGATTCAGCCAAGTAAATGAATCATGCTATAAAAGAAATCAAAGATTTTGGCTAAGCATGATTAAAGAAGATTTTAAAACAAACTTGGTTTGAAATCAAGGTGAAGAATCCAACCCAACTTAGATCAAAGATTAAATGAAGAATGGATTCAACACATCATAGTTATCATGCTAAAATTCATTTACCAATAATTTAATCAAAGCATATAACATATGATTAATAAAAGTAAAGCTTACTTAGAGATTTAACTTCATTGATCCAAGCTTTAGATTTACTAATGACCCCTTGGTCTCTCTTAGTTCATTCCCCTTTTTCTTGTCTCCAAACTCCTCAAGAGCGGCTCTTGGTTTCTCTTTTTTTTCAACTACTTTTACAAAGGAATGAACCTCATTTTATACTCAAAAATTGAGTTCTGGAGTGTCCCCAGTCGACTTGTACCTTTCCCCGGTCGACCTGGGCTCAACGGTCATAAAACTGACCGTTTCAAAAAGAGCTCCAACAGCTCTTTTCCGGTCGACCTGCAGTGTGCTCAGTCAACCGGGTCCATGGGCTCGGTCGACCGAGCACATTGCAGGTTGACCCAGGTCCATGGACCAATTTTCCTTAAAATGCATATTTCAAAGTATTTCTTTGAGGGGACTTTTGGGCCATTAAATTAGGCTTCGAATCATGATTTAAATCAAACTAAGATGATTGAAAACATGAAACATAAAAAGCCTAAAATAATTTGAAAGATTTAAAACTCATAGGCTTTAAAACTTCTTTTCAAAACTAATTGCATCCAAGTTTAAAATGAAAACATGCATGAACCAAGATTTCTACAAGTCTTAAAAACAATGCATGTGTAAATCAAGATTTCAAGATTTTCTAAATCAATGCATGTGTGAAAATTCAAATGATGCTAAAATGATAATGCATCCATCAAATTGCAATAACACAAAATCCCTGACACGGCCCTCGAAGGGGTCCTCAGGGTTATCTAGTCTAACCTGAACATCGTCAGGCACCCTATATCTAGCCTTAAGCTCCACCACAGCCGCTAGTGTCTCTAACCAGTACCTATAGACGCCCATTCTTATGGTCTGAAGAGGCTAGAAAGGCGAAAAAAGAAAGAGGAAAGAAACCCTAGGCGGAGCACAGAAAACTTACAAAGGACGGAGGCTAAAATCGCAGGGTATTTTTCGACCTCGGCAAGGAACTCTTCTGCAGCAGGACTCCTTTTCTTCTCCAAAACGCAATAGTAGAGAATGAGGGAGGGGTACTTCTATTTATAGAGGAAACATGCGCCGTTTCAAATTTCAAGGACGCGCGCCGCTTTGAGTACTGGACACGCCTCTTTGAAACAGTTGGACAACCAATCAGACGTTGACACGTGTTGCCACCAGAACACCTCTTGTATCAATCGAGGCTTGCTTAATTATCTCGGGCAGACAAAGCGTCACTGATGCGCTATTAATCGCCTCAGGCAAACGAAGCGACACCGACGTGCTATTAATTATCTCGGGCAGATGAATAAACATCATGATAGAGATCAGACGTCATTTGCCGACACCGAGACGAAGTTCAAATTAATACCCAAGACTCTCTAGACATAATATTTAGACTCAAAGAGTTGGAGAACTCTCCAAGGTCAAGAGCTAGGGCGCAATTGTGTGGAACGTTTCCCTAAGAACAAGGTTATGCTGGTCTCGGTAATAGTACCGACTTGGCTTATCTCGATCTCGATATCCAAGCTCTGCAATAGTGCTACGATACATCCAGCTCGGTAATAGTGTCAGCTAGCACCGAGCTTGATCTAGCTTCGATAAGGATACCAGCTAGGTACACTTTGGTCTTGGTATAAGGCGCCTCGGCAACAGTGCCAGAATGCGTCCATATCTGGTCTCAGTATCATCTTCAGCTCGACACCACCAATTGAGATGAAATACTAAAGCCATGATTGCACTCCCAAAAGGCTACGGCTACATTGCAGAACGTACTGACAGACAAGATGGGCGCCGGATAGTGATAAGGGGTTGTCGTTATCAGACGATCGCATCCGCATTAATACAAGAAGTCAGTGCATGATCTGATGGGACAGGGCCTCCACCTACTTCCACTGAAGGAACATGGTGTGGGCTGATGGGACAGTATTTCCACCTATCCCCACTGAGGGAACTCCAGATGGAACTTCCCCTTATATATATACGAGGGTAAGAACCCAGAAAGGTATGCAACGCAGGACAACCCAGACTTTGCTTTTCTTCTCCTTCCTTTGTACAGTGACTGCACTAACTCAGGCATCGGAGAGCCTTCGACTGACTGCAGCCAGGGTCTCTGACTTTTGCTTTTCCTTTTCCTTTCAGGTTCTAGGCATTCAATCTTCCCCAAAGAACTTCATAAAGAAATCCTAGTCCATCCTTTTAAGTTTGTATCATTTTAGGCACTCACAGTTATAAGTTTCAGTTATCCCCAGACATTCTATATTTCTAGTAAACAACCTAACATGAGGATAATTATTCTGATGTGTTGAATGTATCCATATGTTCAGAGGAGAAAGTGACAAGTCAGAACTGTGGATTTCCTGGAAAATTTTCCCCATGGTAGCGGTAATGTTAGAAAAAAAAATGAGTTTGCCATTTATAAAGAGTCAAAATGAATTAGTAAGAAATTTATGGGCCATCCCTGCCCGACCCCTCAGTTCTGCCCTTAGGGGAATCTAGGTGGGTATATGAGAAAAAATTTGGAGATGGAAAATTTTCTTATGGAGACTCACAACTTCTCATTGGTCGGTGATTCTCCAGTATATATATTTAGGGGTAAGACTGTGGAGGAAGCCTTCTTAAAATCTATAGTTCGGGCAAAAAAAAAAAATTTCAAAAGGCTAAATGACACTACTTGTAAGACTCCGACCCGAGTGACCTCGATTAGCGTTAACTAAGTCGTGTTTTAGTTCTAAGTGTGATAGTGGATTTTGGTTAAGTTGGGATTAGAATAGCTTTTGTTGTAGCTTTGGAGAATTTTGAGTGCCTTTGTGATTAGTGGGACCCTTTGGGGGTTCTTTTAGTAACTTTACGTGTGATTGGGAGATTATTCGAGATTTTCGATAATTCTTGTTTTAGCCTCGTTTTACTTATCTCGTTAATCTCTACAACTTTTGTATTTACTCCGTCCCCGTTCGAGACCCCAAAACCCTACTTTCCTAATGTTAGGGGCAAAATAGTCTTTTTACATGAAAATCTGGATACTATTTTCAATGTCTCAAAAACCCGTGAAACATATACTTTTTGGAAACTAGAAATTCCGACGATCATTTCTTCCTTCTTCATCGAACGCATCCGAGATCCCGAGAAACATGTTTCTAGCCCAACAAGTCATGTTAGTTGTGGGACCCACCTTCACTTTCTATAAAAGGTGAACCCGTTTCCACTTTACCCTTTCTACCTAATCTCCATTGAAGGGCTGCCTAGGGTTTCTTCTTGCAATTTCTTTTTCTCCTTCCTGCTTCCATCTCCAAATCCACATCAACCTTGCATCAATCAAGAAATGGGTTTAATTTTCTTCTTCTCCACCTTGTAAGCTCTCCATTGATACTCTTGGAGGAGAAATCCATCACCATTGAAACTCTCTTTGAGATAACTCTTTCCATTAGAGGACCTTCCAAGTAAGTGATCATCTCCATCTTCTAGATATGTATTCTTGTGACCCTAGAGAAGCTCCATCTCCATTATTGAAAGTTCTAACCTTCTACTTCATTGTCTTAACTATTTAGGGCTTGTAATGGGTTGCATTTGGGGTTTTTTGTGTAGATTGGTGATTTTGGGCTTAAGAGTGTGATTAGAAACTTGATTTACTAGCTTGGATCCAAAGCAAGTGGATGAATGGATTGTTTTGAATATTTACATGTTTTATAGAGAAATCTTGATTTTACACCAATGATTCTTAATGTGCTTTATCTATTTTTTTTACAATGGTTTCTATTGTTAGTGTCACAGTTCTGTGATCACTGTTTTTGTATTGTCAATTTTGTGCCAATGTGTTCCGGAAGCCTTTTCTCTCGAAGTGTGTCAAGGAAGATCTATTTCAAGAGATTCTTCTAGCTTTTGGATGGCCTCGGATTCGTCAAGATAATCTCATTGTGTGTGCCAACCATCTCAGGTATTTCGGACCCAAATCCATTTCCTCTTTGGACCCTAGGACCCTTGGAAGCCTTGGTTTAAATCTTGTTCTTGAACTCTGTTATTCTCATTCAGTTCTGTCCAGAAATAGGAAGTTCGGTGGCCCTTCGGTCACCTGGCGGCTAGCCTCTTTGCAAGAAGCGGCTAACCGCCAGGTAACCGAAATCCCTTGGTTTCAATTCCAGTATGCAGCTTTTTGATAAATTTGATTCAGTCACCCAGTGGTTACCATTCGGTTAACCGCCATGTGTGCTGGCGGCTAACCGCCAGGTAACCGAGTTATCGCGGTTACATTTCCAGAATGCAAACCCTCTGCTGGTAAGGGAGTTCAGCCACCCCACGGTTACCTTGCGGCTAACTGCCATATGGGCTGGCGGCTAACCGCCAGGCAACCGAATTTCACGGTTGCTTTTCCAATATGCATCATGTTTCTGGGTTGTGAATTCGGTCACCCAGCGGTAACCTCATGGCTAGCCGCCAAGGCCTTCGACGGCTAACCGCGAGCTGACCGAATTAGAAAATTTAGCCGTTACTTCAGAACAATTGAAATAAGGCTAGCCGAACTGCCAAGAGGCTAGCCTCCATAACTAGCCGTTGGGAACTTTACTATATATATTTCTGGAGTTCGTTTTGCACTGCGATGAGTACAGTTTTGAGAGCTTTCATGTCTTATTTCTCCCTATCATTTCTAAGCTCTTAAACCCTCTTCCAAACACACTTGTACCTTATCTAGAAAATGTATGAGCTATCTTTAGCCTCAATATAAGTGTGAATGGAAGAAAGACTTCTAGGCTGATTCTCAAATAGAATAGATTCATGCTACCCTAGAACCCAAACCTCTTAAACCATGGTTGTGCAACACAATGGAGGATCAACATCAACACCAAGCTTGCTTCAAGAGGTTAAAGCTACAACTACAGGTGAAGCTTCATTGAACACTTCCAATCATCATCAAAGGCAAGTGTTCTTCTTCTCATCAACATCTACAACTTGTGTATTTTATGATAGTGGTGTGAATATGTGAATCATCCACTCTAAAATGTATGTGGGGGATTAGATTTGTGTGATCGAACCTCGTTACCAAAATTACCTTGTGTATGTGATTGATGTCATTACTTGTGTAGTTTTGATTCATCATAGTGGAACCAAGGGACTTTGTGACCCTTGTGAGTGGACGTAGGACATATGGTCCGAACCACTATAAATTTGTGTGCATCTCCTTATGTTGCTTGTCTCAATGTCTTGATATAGTTTTGAGCATTATTTTATGCACACACCTTGTCTTCACATCACTTAGTTTCTTTGTCATCTTGTTTAATAAATGAAAAAGTGAGTATGAAATTTCGTAGTCCTATTCTCCCCCACCCCTCTAGGACTTGTACATTGGCCCTAGGTGCTCTTTCATCTATTACTCTTAAAAATGCATATTGATGAGTTTATTTCTCTCTTGTTCATATTTTGGAAATGTATGTATTGTGTTGTCAAAGTTGCAAATGGCTTTCATATAAATGGGTTTTCTCTACCTTGAATTGATTGTGAATGGAAAGGATGGAGAGGGAGAAATTTGAAATGAAGAGAATAGAAGTGTTGAATGATGAATTGGAGGAGCTTTGAGCTCATTTTATTGCAGGGAATGAAGAGGGTTATGGGAGAAATGTATTGGTTGAAAAAGGGTCTAAAAATTGTTAAAAATCTGCGCTGCCCGCTGACTGGGCGGTCAGCAGGCAGTCACCAGTCGGCTAGCCGAGTAGTCACCGACCTAGTGACCGCTCAGGGTCGGTCGGCATATCAGTAAGGTGAAATTCTATCACTGCAGGGGGCGGTCCCCAAGGGGTGACCAGTCGGCTAGCCGCCTGCTGACTGCCAAGATGACCGACCTCCCAGTAATTTTTGGAGATTGAGAAAAAAGAAAAATTGTTTCGAACCCTATGTTCATGGGATGGTTAGGAAGGACTGTTTGAGAATTTAAGAAAGGAAAATCTCTTCCCAGAAATACATTGAGGACTCTTGAATTATCAATGTGTATAGGATGCTTGGAATCTCCTAAATCTTTTGAGTACCAAGCCAGTGACAAAACTGACATACGGGACCTTATACACCTTGATTTAATTCTTAAATCCTCAGTGCATAGTTCGGTATCTTGTGGAAATCTTTCTTGTGTTTTCATGTACTTGGATTTCATATATACTCGCCTGTTTTCACGTGATTTTACTAGCTTGATCCAAAAAGCCTAAACTATATACTTTAAATGTCCTGCTTGCCTGTATATGCACGATCTGACATGAATGCGATTTATGTGCCTATGTGCACCATGTCCCGCCTGTTTAGGTGTTACACACCTACCTGTATATATATATGAATATGTCGTGATTTCTTGTTTGTAACCTATAAGTCGGCACCACTAAGATTGGACAACCTTGTCGGTTTGATCCATCGACTTGGCATCCCTGTAAGACCCCGACCCGAGTGACCTCGATTAGCATTAATTAAGTTGTGTTTTAGTTCTAAGTGTGATTAGTGGATTTTGGTTAAGCTGGGATTAGAATAACTTTTATTATAACTTTGGGAAATTTTGAGTGCCTTTGTGATTAGTGGGACCCTTTGGGGTTCTTTTAGTGACTTTGCACGTGATTGGGAGATTATTCAAAAATTTTGATATTTCTTGTTTAGCCTCGTTTTACTTATCTCGTTAATCTCTACAACTTTCGTATTGATCACGTACCCGTTCGAGACCCCGTAACATTACAATTCTAATGTTAGGGGCAAAACAGTCTTTTACACGAAAACCTAGACACTATTTTCAATGTCTCTGAAACACGCGAAATATATACTTGTTGGAAACTAGAAATTTCGACGATCATTTCTTCCTTCTTCGTCGAATTCATCCGAGGCCCGGAAACTCATGTTTTAAACCCAATTAGTCATGTTAAGTTGTGGGACCTACCTTCACCTTCTATAAAAAGGAGACCCCTTTTCACTTTACCCTTTCTATCTAATCTCCATTGAAGGGCTGCCTAGGGTTTTCTTCTTGCAATTCCTTCTTCTTCTTCTTGCTTCCATCTCCAAATCTACATCAACCTTGCATCAATCGAGAAATGAGTTTTATTTTTTTCTTCTCCGCCTTGCAAGCTCTCCATTGATACTCATGGAGGAGAAATCCATCACCATTGAAGCTCTCTTTGAGATAACTCTTACCATTAGAGGACCTTCGAAGTAAGTGATCATCTCCATCTTCTAGATATGTATTCTTGTGACCCTAGAGAAGCTCCATCTCCATTATTGAGAGTTCTCTCCTTGTATTTCATTATTTTGATCTTTTAGGGTTTGTAATGGGTTGTATTTGGGGTTTTTTTTGTAGATTGGTGATTGTGAGCTTAAGAGTGTGATTAGAGGCTTGATTTGCTAGCTTGGACCCAAGGCAAGTGGATGATTGGATTGTTTTGAATATTTACATGTTTTATGGAGAAATCTTGATATTTCACTAATGATTCTTAATGTGATTTATCTATTCTCTTTGCAATGTTTTTTATTACTCTTAATAGTGCATATTGATAAGCTTATTTCTCTCTTGTTCATGGTTTGAAAATGTATGTATTGTGTTGTTGAAGTTACAAATGGTTTTTCATATAAATGGGTTTTCTTTACCTTGAGATTGATTGTGAATGGAAATGAAGTGTTTGGGAGAAATTTGAATGAAGAGAAGGAAGTGTTGAATGATGAATTGGAAGAGCTTTGAACTCAATTTTATTGTAGTAAATGAAGAGGGTTATTGGAGGAAAAACAGGTTGAAATGTGTTAAAAATCTGCACTGCTCGCTGACTGGGTGGTCAGCAGGCGGTCAGCCGACTGGTCACCGACCTGGTGACCGCTCAGGGTCGGTCAGCCTATCAGTAAGCAAAAATTTGGTTTCTGCAGAGGCGGTCACCAGGCGGTCACCAGTCGGCTAATAGTTTCGTTAGACAAAGGATTTGTGAGACCAAGCATTTCACCATGGGGAGCTCCAGTTTTGTTTGTCAAGGATAAAAATGGTTCCATGAGAACGTACATTGACTACCGAAGACTGAATCAAGTGATCATCAAGAACAAATACCCATTGCCAAGGATAGATGAATTGTTTGATCAATTGCAAGGAGCTTCATACTTTTCAAAGATTCATTTCAGATCTGGTTACCATCAGCTGAGAGTCAGAGAATCAGATGTGTTGAAGACAGCTTTCCGGACGAGATATGGCCACTATGAGTTCCTAGTGATGCCATTTGGGTTGACTATTGCACCAGCAATGTTCGTGACATTGATGAACAAGATATTTGCACAGTGTTTGGATCAGTTTGTAGTAGTGTTCATTGATGATATTTTGGTGTACTCAAAGACCAAAGAAGGGCATGAAGAGCACTTGAGGATAGCACTGCAACTTCTAAGAGACAACCAGTTGTATGCAAAGTGTCACGCCCCAGAACCGAAACCTCGGGGGCGGGAGATGGGATTAAGCATAATTGTATTTTACTTCTCCCAAGATCCGCGTGTGTGAAGACAACACATTCTGAATATTTTGCGGAAGCATTTGTGGCGTTGCGACCCGAAGTCCGTGGCCATCGGATTCCGCGTCGCACTCAACCTTTAGCACTAAGCTATTATATCAAGAATCATATCAGACTGGAGTAACCATCACAATAAATTACAGAGCTGACAGTAACAGGATATTACATTCCCAAATATGTTCAAGTTACAATTATCAATGTACATTAATTAAGAATCCCAAGAAAAAGGCTAATAAAAGCCATACAACAAGAAGCTATAAACTACTACCCAAATGTGACGTAGCTCCGATGTCAAGCTCAATGTCTACATGACATAGCCGACAAAACAACCTGCAAGGCATGGCTCCACAGCCAACAAAACACTCAACTCGGGACGAAGAAATCTGAACCTGAGTACCAAAAGTAGTGGGTCAGACACGACGGTCTGGCAGGTGGATGAAAAGAACACAATATAGCGAATAATAATACAAATGATAAATCATGCTATTTGCTCAAAATGCTGCATATAATTATACGGGTGCAAAGTCGGGAATCTCGGGGAAAACTTGTATTCATTTCAATCACGGGTAAAACATGAACATCTAATAAAACATGTATTCATTTACATCATCTATAATCATAGATATTTGACAATCGGGTATTCGTCTAAAACATGTATAAATATAGTGGTTTGACAAAACAAACGTTCATTTGAAACTTAAGTAAAACACAAGTATACAACAAATCAGGTATCCATAACAGTCTAGCAAAACCAATGTCCATTTGAAACATATGTGAAAATACGGATATTTAACAAACCGGGTGTTCATTTAAAACAAGTGTAACCCAAGAAATCTGACAAGACTAATGTTCGTTTAAACCTATTCCAAGGTATGGATATTTAAACAAATCGGATATCATGTAAAATAGGTATAAACATAGGAATCTGGCAAAACAAGTGTCATCTAAAACATATTTCAAACCATGGATATTTGACAAATCGGGTAATCATTTAAAACGGTATAAACATAGGAATCTCACCAGCCAAATGTCATTTAAAATAAGGCACGGATATTTAACAATTCGGGTATTCATTTAAAACATGTGTAATCACATAAATCTAGTAAAACCATCGATCGTTTGAAACATATGTAAAAGCATGGGTATTCGCCCAACCGGCATCCATTTAAAACATGTGCGGGTACAAAGAACAGAAAACAATATAATAATAACTGAATTTACATTGGAGAATATTAGCACTTGTTTAAATAACAACTTTCATAAAGGAAACGAATCATTCATCGGAAAGCAAGTAAACAATATAAAACATGTCGGGTATCCAAGGAATCGGGAACTGGCAAGATGGCAACCACACGAAGCTAAGTCCTCTATCACTAAAGCGATAGAGCAATAACTAGGCCCTGATCTCAGTCACTCGAGGTGAGGAGAAACAGGGGATCTCATATCAATACATATACATATACTAGGCCCTGATCTCAGTCACTCGAGGTGAGGAGAAACAGGGGATCTCATGAATGCATATACATATACTATACGGGACCACGGTAGCGAGCCGGGCATCGGGGACCACAGTAGCAATCTGCGGTATCGGGACGGGACCACGGTAATAACCGGGTAGCGGGATCCAAGCTGCAGCTGGCGGGACAAGAGGGGGATCTCCAAGTCGGTGGATCAGACCAACAAGGTTATCCAAGCTTAGTGGTGCCGACTCATAGGTCAAATACAATCGAGACAATGCAAGTAAATCAAGTACAAATACATAATCAAACGGGCAAGACGGGGGTGCTCAAGGGCACACTAACATATCATGTGGTGCAATGCACTTCGGGACAATAATTGTTACCAGAGTAACTTCAATGCTTTCGGGAAAACAAGTCATGTAATGCAAATCTCGGGAAAAGAGGTGAAACAATGAACTATAACAATTTCGGGTAAAAATATCGGTTCCAAGATCTATTTAAGTGAATAGGGGTCCCGTATGTCGATTATAATAATTACTTGGTACTCCTTGAGTTTGAAGACATTCCGGGCTCCTTATGCACTTTTACTACTTTCAAAACTTAAAATGAGCTTATGGGTAATACTAGATGTTACAATAGCAAGAATCAAGATTATAAACGGTCCATCCTAGGCATGACATAAATCCGGAAACATCGAGCAACCGATTCATTCATCGAAAGGAATAGAATTAGCGATAACCAAGGAAATAGACTTGTGTTTATATATAAAGAAGATATCGCGTCGTTCCATCCCGTTCAAGATTGAAATGGATTGAACTTCGATGCCACCGAACCAACCGTGAGGCGTGTCGGCTCAAGACATTCTCACACTTGGTCCAAACGGTCCAAAAAGGGTAGTCAGGGTCCCACCTAAAACCAAGAATTAGTGTCTAATCAACACCATTCTTTTCTTTCAGTTCCCTAGTCTTAGGGACCTTAGATCAGGGTACAATTGGTCTTAACACTAAGGTATATACCTCTAGGACTCATAGAAAGCCCAAAGGTTTCCAAAAAAACACAATATCAAATTTCACTGTACCAGTTATACACAGGGTCCGATCGATCGGTCGATCGATCGGCTGAAAAAGCCTTACAGTTAAAAGTCAGTCCGATCGATCGGCCTGTAGGTCCGATCGATCGGACCTGGGCGCAGTGCAGGTCCGGGACACTGATTTTTTTCCTTTTTGTTTCCTTTCCTTCCAACATATAATCAATCACAAAGAACCATAAACAAGATGGTTTAAATACATGTTTCCAAGACAATAACATGAGCTAAAGAGCTCCTCATTTCAAATTCCTCTCTTTCCATTCTTTCCATTCTTTCCATTCACAATTAATCACAAGGTGGAGAAAACTCATTCATGTGAAATCATTTGAAACCTTGACAATATGATGCATACATTTTCCAAGTATGAACAAGAGGGAAATAACTCATCAATAAGCACATTTCGAAATCAATATTAATCATATTAAAGACAACTATTAAAATCACCAAAACCATTAATGAATCAAGATTTTCTCACAAAACATGCTAATAATCAAAACAATCCATTCATCCACTTGCCTTGACTCTAATCAAGCAAATCAAGCTCCTAATCACCTCTCAAGCTCAAGATCCACAATCTCTACAAAAACCCCCAAAACAACCCTAAAATGGGTTAAACAATGAAATGACAATGAAACTTTCCAATAATCAAGGTGGAGCTTCTCTAAGGCTAGTAGATTACAAATCTAGAAGATGGGAAGAATCACTTACTTGGAAGGTCCTCTAATGGAGAAGGTAAGCTCAAAGGAAGTCTTGTGATGGAGGGTTCTCTTCACAAATGGTATCAATGGAAAGCTTGCAAGATGAGGAAGAAGATGATGAGTTCCATTTCTTGGTTGATGCCAATCTTGGTGTGGATTAGAGGAGGAGAAGCAAGAAGAAGAAAAGGCAAGAAAACCCTAGACTCAAAAGGGTTGTGCTGGAACAAGAAGGATGAAATGAATGGCTAATGGCTTCCCCTTTATTAACAAGTGGGTTGGGTTGGGTTGGGTCCCACAACTAAAGGAGCTAAATGGGCTGAAATCATCTCTTTCGGTACCTCGGACGAATTCGACGAAGAAGGAAGAAATGATCGTCGAAATATCTAGTTTTCAAAAAGTATATGTTTCACGGATTTTGAGAATATCAAGTTTTGGGTACAGATTTGGTGTGCAATGACTGTTTTGCCCTCAAGGCCAAGAAATCGGTTTTTGGGTTCTCAAATGGATACGAGATCAACATGAAAGTTGTAGGATTCCTCAAGATGAATGCAACGGGCCAAAAACACGATACAAAACAAATCGGGAAAATCTCACAAGTAAATGCAAAGCCGAAAAGGGAACCCCCAAAGGCCCCACAAACTACCAAAGCACTCAAAAGCCCAAAACTAGAAGAAAAACCATTCTAGCTCACAAACTCAACCCAACAACTACTAATCCCACTAAAAGAACTAATCCACAAATAAAACAACACTAATCCAAGAGATTAGGGGTCGGGTTCTCACACAAAGCTTAATAAGTCTGAATCTTGGCTTGAACAAGTAACATTTTTGGGGCACATCATCTCCAAAGAAGGGTTGTCAGTGGATCCATCCAAGATTGAAGCAGTTATGAATTGGGAAAGACCGAGAAATGCTTCAGAAATCAGAAGTTTTCTAGGATTGGTAGGTTACTACCGGAGGTCCGTGCAAGGATTTTCATCGATTGCATCACCATTGACGAAGTTGACAAAGATGAATGTACCGTATGTGTGGACAGACCAATGTGAGACTAGTTTCCAAGAGCTGAAAAAGAGATTGACTACAACACCAGTCCTTACTTTGCCATCCGGAAGCGGGGGTTTTACCATTTTTACCGATGCTTCGAATGTTGGACTTGGTTATGTGTTGATGCAAGATAGGAAAGTGAATGCTTATGGATCCCGACAGTTGAAAGATCACGAGAAGAACTATGCCACCCATGATCTTGAGTTAGCAGCGGTTGTTTTCGCATTGAAAATATGGAGACATTACCTTTATGGAGAGAAGTTCGAAGTCCACTCCGATCACCACAGCTTACAGTACTTGTTTTTGCAGAAGGAACTTAACATGAGACAGAGAAGATGAATGTAATATATCAAGGACTATGAATTCCCAATCAAGTATCACCCGGGGAAAGCTAATGTAGTTGCCGATGCCTTGAGCAGAAAAATAGTAGGTTTGGCAAATCTAAGTGGTACTTGCATCTTTGAGCAATTTGAAGAGCTGAGAATAGATCTACAGCCACTAAAGAAAGTTGTAATATTAGCCAACATGTCAGTGTCAGAGCCTTCTTTCATTCAGAAGATCAAGGATAGTCAGTTGCAAGATCCAAAGTTGGCCACGATTTCAGAGCATATAGCAAAACATCCTGACTTTCGTATTGTGGATGGAGTTTTGTATTACCGTGACCATCTATGTGTGCCTAACATTGAAGATTTGAGGAATGATATCATGACAGAGGCTCACAGTACGAAGTATTCAATGCATCCAGGCAGTACCAAGATGTATCAGAATTTAAATGACAGATTTTGGTGGAACAACATGAAGAGAGAGATTGCAACATTTGTCTCCCGTTGTATGACTTGTCAGTTGATAAAGGTAGAGCACCAGAAGCCTCCAAGGTTGTTACAACCGTTAGTGATCCCGGAATGGAAATGGGAGCACATTACCATGGATTTTATTTCGGGACTACCGAGGACCAACAGAAGCAACAATGCAGTATGGGTCATTGTGGACTGACTCACCAAATCAGCTCATTTCATTCCTATGAGGACAGGGAAGAAAATGCACATGTTACCTTTGGCCGAGTTGTTTGTCAATGAGATTGTCAGTAGGCATGGACAACCAGTTTCTATCACATCTGACAGAGACAACAGATTCGTCTCGAGATTTTGGAAGACACTGCATGAATCCATGGGTACGAAGCTAAGTTCAGCATGGCTTATCACCCTCAGACAGATGGCCGGTCAGAGAGAACAGTTCAGACCCTTGAGGATATGCTCCGTGCTTATGTGTTAGACTTCAAGACTCAATGGGATGAAGCTTTATCGTTGTGCGAGTTTGCTTATAACAACAGTTACCATTCAAGCATTGGGATGGCGCCTTTCGAAGCTTTGTATGGCAGAAGGTGTAGAACACCTGTGTGTTGGGAAGAAGTAGGAGTTACAGTTTCCATGGACCAGCCATAGTGAGTGAAACTAGCAACAAAGTCAAGTTGATCCAAGAACGTCTGAAAGTAGCCCGGAGAAGACAGAAAAGCTATGCAGACTCTCACAGAAGGGACTTACAATTCAAAGAAGGAGATAAGGTTTTCTTGAAGGTATCACCTACCAGAGGAACTTTGAGATTTGGGCAGAAAGGCAAGTTATCGAGGAGATATATTGGGCCGTATGACATTGTGAGCAAGATTGGTGAAGTGGCTTATCGGTTAGCCTTACCACCTGAACTCTTCGGCGTACACAACGTCTTCCATGTGTCTATGTTGAAGAAGTACGTCCCCGATCCATCACATGTACTCCGACATGAACCTTTGGAAATCCGAGAAGATGCTACATATGTAGAAAAGCCTGTTTAGATCAATGATACGAAGGAACAAGAATTGAGGACACGAACAATTCATTGGAAAGTGCTTTGGGAAAACCATGGACCAGAAGAAGTAACATGGAACTACGAGATCAAGTCCAGAAGAAGTATCCACAGCTACTACGTGAGGTGAGTTGTATGTTTAATTTGGAGGACCAAATGCCCTAAGGGGTGGAGGATGTAAGACCCCGACCCGAGTGACCTCAATTAGCGTTAATTAAGTGTGTTTTAGTTATAAGTGTGATTAGTGGATTTTGGTTAAGTTGGGATTATAATAGATTTTGTTATAGCTTTGGGGAATTTTGAGTGCCTTTGTGATTGGTGGGACCCTTTGGGGTTCGTTTAGTGACTTTGCGCGTGATTGGGAGATTATTCAAAATTTTCGATATTTCTTGTTTAACCTCGTTTTACTTATCTCGTTAGTCTCTATAACTTTCGTGTTGATCTCGTACCCGTTCGAGACCCCGTAACCCTACTTTTCTAATGTTAGGGGCAAAACAGTCTTTTACATGAAAATCTGGACACTATTTTCAATATCTCCGAAACCCACAAAATATATACTTCTTGGAAACTAGAAATTTCGACGATCATTTCTTCCTTCTTCGTCGAATTCATCCGAGGCCCGGAAATTCATGTTTTAAACCCAATTAGTCATGTTAAGTTGTGGGACCTACCTTCACCTTCTATAAAAAGGAGAGCCCTTTTCACTTTACCCTTTCTATCTAATCTCCAATGAAGGGCTGCCTAGGGTTTTCTTCTTGCAATTCCATCTTATTCTTCTTGTTTCCATCTCCAAATCCACATCAACCTTGCATCAATCGAGAAATGGGTTTCATTTTTGTCGCGACCCGGGAACGGATCCCGGGCCCGCGACGTGCGTTGTGTACATCGGAGATTTGGAGATATACTTTCCCACAAGTTCCCGCGGCGAGGATTCCCAAAGACACGCGGAATCTGACTCACACGATCAAGCATGCGGAAGCGTGTAGCAAAACACATCAAGATGAGCACCAATAAATTATTTAAGTGCCATGACAAAAGTAACAAGACATAGTATCAAAGAAAGAAGCTAACATGGCATTCCCAACATAGTTCAAGTTATAAGACTAACACGAAAGTAAGTTAAGTTTTGTTACAACCCATAAGAGGCCAACAGAGGCCAATACACCTCTCCAAAATAATCAAAAGAAACCCCAAGACAAAAGATGACGAGACTCAAGAACCCGCCCGGCGTCTAGATGACATCGTCGGGCTGCCACTCTCTCATAGGGGTTGGCTCACAAGCCTCTTCCTGACGCTCCTCCTCAAAGGCAACGTCTCCTGCACCTAGGCACCAACAAACAAGGGTCAAACACAATGGTTTGGCAGGTAATCAATTTAGGTGCAAACATGAAACAATAACTTTTTAAGAAAGCATATAAGCAAATCCTTAATTTAAAACACTATAATGACTGAGGTACATTTGTAGAAATAAATAACTGAGCTGAGATACTAAAACAAACTAAACAAACTAGCATGAGTACATAATATATCATGAATAGTCATCATCCACAAAGAGCCCATCCTTTCTCTATCATTTATATAATGAGAAGAGCAAGCACGCACGACAAGCACGATATACATAATATAATCACGACACGATTTCCCACGAAGACGGGAATTTCTGGCCGCGGAACCGGACACGCATGATGTGTAATAAATACACGACCAGTCTGCAGACAGTCCACATGTTTAAGGACCAAAGACAGTGGATCAAACTGAAAAGGCAGTCCAAGCTCAGTGGTGTTCACTTAATTCATGAATGCACAAAACACGCGAAACACGGTCGAAACACGTCGAGATAAGGAGGGGGAAATCACTTATCAAAACACGATGAACACGACTAGCAAGGGCATAATTAATATGCATAACATGCTTAGGAAGTGATCCCCTTTTTCTTGAAACACGTCTTCAAAACGAGCTTGTACTTAAACTTCAAAACGAGTACACGATGATATTCATTATATCGAAACCAAAGTTCGAATACAAAGCCTATCAAGCTCATGCAAGGACCTTTGGTTGATCGTTGTGCAGCCGGAGCCTAGATGTTGGAATTAAAACAGAATTGGTGCCCCAGAAGTTCAAGGACATCTCGGGTTTCGAGTGCATAATATCAGGCTAAAGGCCACTTAACATGTTCTAGTTTTCATTCTTGCAAAGACTCTTCAAAACAGGTAATTTTTCAATTTCGGTCACCTTGCGGTCAGATGTCGGCTAGCCGAACTAGGGTCTGGCGGCTAGCCGCCAGATGACCGACAGGCTGACCACTGGAAATCCAGGTCCAACGCAGCCCTCTGGAAAAGAAACCGAACTAACTGCGGTTAGCTTACGGTTAGCCGAACTGAGACTTGGCGGTTAGCCGTAAGCTGACCGTAGGGCTGACCGTGGAAACCCAGTCTGAAATATAGCTCTCGGCAAAGGGAGCCAACAACGCGCGGTTGGCCAGCGGTTAGCCGACATGGGGTATGGCGGCTAGCCGCTTGCTAACCGGCAAGCTGACCGAAACCCTCTGTCGAAAAGTCAGCTTTTGGAAAGGGAACCGCCGAGCTCGGTCAGCTCACGGTTAATTGAAATGAGGATTTCGGCTAGCCGCCAGCCGACCGACGGCTGACCGAAACTGCACGGGAAATGCAGTTCAGTTCAGATTTTCACATTTCCTTCTTCCCTTCTTCTTGTTTCTCATTCCACTTGCACTCCCTGAGCCTACATGCTCTCCAAGGGACAAAACACACATTTTTTCCAATTTCAAACATTCAATCCAAGGAAAACATGATCATGAAGCTGATAAACATATTTATATGCAAAATTTCTAAAACAACAATGAAGCTTAAAATACACATGCACAATGGTCCTATAGAGATTACTTGCCTTGCCCAATTGCTAAATACTCCTCTCCAAGCACTTCACTCAAGCCAAACCAAAGAACTACAAAAAACCCATGGAAACCACACAAAACTCACTCAATCTTGAAAACAAGAAACCCATTTTACCAAAAGGGTTTGTAACATGGAAAACAAGATCTTTAAGGAACTAAAAGACTTTATGAAAAGCATGGGTTGAAGCTTTGCGTAGAGAAGGTCAAACAAGAGAGGAGGAAGAAAATGAAGAGCTTGTCCCACAAAAAACTCCAAGAAATTTGTACCAATAGAAAGCTTGCAAGGAGATGAAGAAGATGATGTCCTTAGAATTTTCTTTGGCATCCTCTAGCTAGATCATGCAAGGTGAGGAAGATGGAAAGGAAAGAAGGGATTTTCTAGCCCTAGGTCAAGAGATTGCAGAGATTTGGTAAAGTGAATGAAAAGAGAGGGAGATGGGGCTTAAGTGAATACAATGGGCCCCAATCAACATGAACCTGGAAGTGACCAAAACACGATCTTGTGGGCCTCGAATGACTTCGACAAAGAAGGATAAAACGATCCTCGAAATATCTAGTTTCCAAAAAGTATATTTTTGACATGGTTTTGAGATCTCAAAAATTATGTCCAGATTTGTGCATAAAAGACAATTTTACCCTCTTTGGGCCAAAACATGGGTTTTTGGGCTTCAAACATGAATGAGCTTAAGACGAAAGTTGTAACACATAGAAAAAAATCATTCAAATGAAATCAAGATCACAATCACACGGAAACCGATACGATCCTCCCAAGCTTACACGTGCACTCAGGCCTTCCTGAGTGTGTCTGACTAATACTAAACGTTCTCAAAATTTCCAAAGCTATGTCCAAGACTAAACTAATTACTTCTAACCCAACGACTACTAAACCCACCTAGGACTAAACACATACTAATCGCACACTAATCGAATTGGTCTGGGTCGGGGTCTAACAATTTTCTTCTTCTCCACCTTGCAAGCTCTCCATTGATACTCATGGAGGAGAAATCCATCACCATTGAAGCTCTCTTTGAGATAACTCTTGCCATTAGAGGACCTTCAAAGTAAGTGATCATCTCCATCTTCTAGATATGTATTCTTGTGACCTTAGAGAAGCTCCATCTCCATTATTGAGAGTTCTCTCCTTGTATTTCATTGTTTTGATCTTTTAGGGTTTGTAATGGGTTGTATTTGGGGGTTTTTGTGTAGATTGGTGATTGTAAATTTAAGAGTGTGATTAGAGGCTTGATTTGCTAGCTTGGACCCAAGGCAAGTGGATGAATGGATTGTTTTGAATATTTACATGTTTTATGGAGAAATCTTGTTATTTCACTAATGATTCTTAATGTGATTTATCTATTCTCTTTGCAATGGTTTCTATTACTCTTAAAAGTGCATATTGATAAGCTTATTTCTCTCTTGTCCATGGTTTGAAAATGTATGTATTGTTTGTTAAAGTTACAAATGGTTTTTCATATAAATGGGTTTTCTTTACCTTGAGATTGATTGTGAATGGAAAGGAAGTGTTTGGGAGAAATTTGAATGAAGAGAATGGAAGTGTTGAATGATGAATTGGAGGAGCTTTGAACTCAATTTTATTGTAGGAAATGAAGGGGGGTTATTGGAGAAATGTATTGCAGGAAAAAGGGGTTGAAATGAGTTAAAAATCTGCACTGCCCGCTGATTGGGCGGTCACCAGTCGGCCACCGACTTGGTGACTGCTCAGGGTCGGTCATGTTAGGAATTTTGTATATTGCAATTTGATGGATGCATTAACATTTTAGCATCATTTGATTTACACACATATGCATTGATTTAGAAAATCTTGAAATCTTGATTTATACATGCATTGTTTTTAAGATTTGTAAAAATATTGATTTATGCATGTTTTGTTTTAAAACTTGGATGCATTCTTATTTGAAAATAAGTTTTAGAAATCAAGCAAGCCTATGCTTTATATCTTTCAAATCATTTTAGGGTTTTTGTGTTTCATGTTTTTAAACATCTTAGTTTGATTTAAAACATGTTTCCAAGCTTGATTTAGTGGCCCACAAGTTCCCTTAAGAAAATACTTTGAAAATTACTTTTTTAGGGAATTTTGGTCCCAGGCTCAGGTCGACCCGTAGTGGGCTCAGTCGACCGGCCACACTACGTGGTCAACCGGGAAAGAGTCGTTGCTGCCTTTTCCAAACGGTCAATTTTATGACCGTTGAAGGCCCGGTTGACCGGGCACAGGGGCAGGTCGACCGGGGACTAGCCGTTGGGCAGTTTTGGGCTATAAAATGAAGTTCATTCCTTTACCAAAGTTAGAGAATTTTAAGCCTTCCTTGAGGTGTTTGGAGACAAGACAAAGGGAATGAACTAAAAGAGACCAAGGGGTCATTTGGAGAGCTAAAGCTTGGATTAATGAACCTAAATCTCTAAGTAAGCTTTACCTTTCTTAATCATATGTTATATGCTTCCTTTAAATTATTGGTAAATGAATTTTAGCATTATAACTATGATGTGTTGAATCTATTCACTACTAGAAAAAAGGGTTTTTATATCGGTTGCAAAAACTGCCCTATATCGGTTTTTCATATAACCGATATAATATCTTCAGTCAAGGTTTTTTATATCGGTTAATATTTTTTTATATCGGTCAAAAATTTTTTATATCAGTTACACAGGAACCGACATAATAATCTCTATATATAATATCGGTTAGAAAAATGTGTGATATTAATTTCAATATTTTATATCGGTTATTATAAAACCGATATTATATACACATATTTTATATCGGTTGTATACATATATTTTATATCGGTTATTATAAAACCGATATGATATACACATATTTTATATCGGTTATTATGGAACCGATATTATATATACATATTTTATATCGGTTATTATGAAACCGATATTATATACCCAATGATTTTACATCTTTCCCTCCTTTTTATTTTTCCTTCCCTCGATCCTTTTTCAGCACGTCCTGTGGCTAACCGCCAGTGCACCTGCGGCTAACTGCCAATTATATATACATATTTTATATCGGTTATTATGAAACCGATATTATATATCCAATGATTTTACATCCGTGCGGGCTCAGTGGTTCTTTCCCTCCTTTTTATTTTTCCTTCCCTCCCTTCTTTCTCCATCATTCCTTCTTTCCTCTCACTCTCGCTCTCTTTTCTCCTCACTCTCGCCTCTCTTCCCAACGCCTCTCTCCCTCCAATAACGCCTTTCCTCTCACTCTGGCTCTCTTCTCTCCTCACTCTCGCTCTCTCTGCTCTTCTCTCACTCTCGCTTTCTCTACTCTCTCTCTGCTCTCCCTGTCTCTCTCGCTCACTGTCGTTCTCTACTCTCTCTGCTCTCCTTGTCTCTCTCGCTCACTCTCTTCTCTCACCACTCCCTTTCTCTGCTCTCTCTCTGATCTTAGTAATCACTAATTTTGGTTGGAACTGTAGGCTGGAAGGGCATTGCGGGCGTTGAAAGGAGTGGTGAGGCTTCAGGCATTGGTCCGTGGCCGGCAAGTGAGGAAGCAGGCAGTTGTGACTCTAAGGTGCATGCAAGCACTCGTCCGAGTTCAGGCCAGGGTCAGGGCTCGCCGTGTTAGGATGTCTACAGAGGGGTTGGCTGTGCAGCAACTGCTTGAAGTTCGACGTGGCAAAATAACCCGAAAAAGATGACCTCGCAATCTCATTCACCTCTTTCTCCTATTCCATTCTATTATATCGATTGCTTTTGATATTGGGGTTTTTGCTCATCTTCCTCCGTTTTGTTTTGTGGGTTTTGGTCAGGAAAAGATGGGCAACGAGGGGAAGAAATTGAAGCTTTGGAGGAGTTCTTCCGGAGAACATGGATCTTCGTGGAGGAGTCTTAAAGGAGGGCGTGGAGCGGCGTCGGAGGGATCTGATTGTTCTTCGGTAGCTGAAGCATTCAGCGCTGCAGTGGCAGCTGTGGTTAGTGCCCCTCCAAAAGATTTCAGGGTGGTGAGGCAGGAGTGGGCTGCAATCAGAATTCAGACCGCGTTCCGTGCTTTCTTGGTAACTGGGTCTTCTTTCTTCTCTCCCCCAATCTTCCATTTCTTGCTAATTTACTGCTCAAAACATGGAAGAAGGAGATGTGCATATGCACAAGAGCAGTGGAGAGAAGGGGAAAGCTATGCCTCCTACGAGTGTAATGACTAGGCTAATACTGATTATGGTGTGGAGGAAGCTTATCCGGAACCCAAACACCTATTCGAGTTTGATTGGTCTCACATGGTCTCTAGTTTCGTTCAAGTAAGCAGAACCGAGCATTTCTCTGAAACAAAACATTATCTTCTTCTGCTCTGCAGAGACATTCCTAACACTTTTGTTGTTTTATTATTTCTCTGCTTGTGTTTGTTGGGTTCTGTTGCAGATGGCATGTTCAGATGCCTGCTATTATAGCCAAGTCCATTTCGATATTGTCGGATGCAGGTCTAGGCATGGCCATGTTCAGCTTGGGTGAGTTCTTTTGTCTGCAACATACCCCTCTATTTTCAAAGATCATTTGATAACTCCAGTCTCCAGTAGAGTAGATTAATCCCATTTGTATGCACCCTGTCACTTTTTCACTTGGACTGTATGTTTCCCCACTTTAGAAATGTCCAAAACAAAGTCCCATCCAAACAAAGATTACTTTAAAAAACAGAACAAAGAAAGAAAATCATATTAGTAATTAGACCATATTTCACTGCAACTGATTTGATGATATGCATCATCACATTGATCAATTCTTCACCTATCCATAAAACTTTCTTTGAAATGAAATCTTGGCCAATTCTCATACAAAGACATCACTGTGATATTTGATGTGACACCAAGTCCCACAAAGCACATTTATGTTTAAAAAGAAAGTTACATGGGGTCTCAATCACTAGAGATGTATCATTATATGAACTGGGTTTTTGAATCTACATCTATTCTTATAGCCCTGCTCCTTTATCAGGAGGACTGGGACCATCACTTGATAAAGTAAGAGTCACATGGAGTAGTATAAAAGCAAAAAAGTGTCCTTGAGTAAATTGCTTAGTTCCAACTGTCTGATTGGTGGCCATCATCAAGTGGACAGGCCAAAAAAAAAAAAAGTTGTATATAAAATTAGTTGGGAGTAGTCCTCCATGTAGGTGGAGCCATGTGGACATGATAGTCATACTCATAGCATTCCATCTGCATTCAAAACAGTATGTTTGATGTTCTGTTTCTATAGTAGTTAATATTTATATATTCAATACATAGGAATCACATGGACTTATACATTGGTACCGTGAGTTGCTACCTTTTTCTTTTTTTTTACATCCATCATTCATTAAAATAGACATGTATTGATATTATCTAGGTTCTCTTATTTACAATCAGAGGTCAATTGTGGTTTTTTCTTCAAAATGTCAACAATTAAATTGTTAGCTTTCTCCATTGTCTTCTTCAATTCATCTTGTGGTTTTTTTGTGGCTTGTTAGAACACTGAGATGAAGATTTTGACTTTACTCTTTTTTTTTTTTTTGTCATGATCATCTGGTGTGTTCAGCAGATGCTGAATTGTATGACTATAATGAAGAGAAGGTATGTTATAATGCACCATAAGTATAAGATAATTGATAATTTATAGTCTATACCTTCACTAATAATTCCTACATGTATTGGCAAGAGAACAGGGGCAGTCCTAATTGAGCTCTGCTGATGATTTTTACAATAACCTGTTGTCAAGAGCTACTATATCAGGTATTATTGTTTTTTATTTATGTAACTTTAGGTTGTAAATTTGTTTGTATGACAGTAGATTTTTTTATTTTTATTTTTTGTATGTGTTGTGCATGTTGTGATGGTGGTGGTGTGATTGTGGCAATGGATAGATGGGGTTTTTTTTTTTAAAGGTTTCAGTGGTTTTTTTTTTTTAAATGTTAGAAGATCAACTGGTGTAGACCAATTGGTAGGTTTGAACCATCTTATGACTCTACATTGATAGACCCAATTAATTGGCGATTTTGAAAATTTTGTGATGGTTTAACATGTTGCCAACTACCCTGTCACGCCCCCAAAACAAGAACCTCGGGGGCGGGAGATGGGATTAAGGTATAATTATATTTTACTTCTCCCAAGATCCGCGTGTGTGAAGACAACACATTCTGAATATTTTGCGGAAGCATTTGTGGCGTTGCGACCCGAAGTCCGTGGCCATCGGATTCCGCGTCGCACTCAACCTTTAGCACATAGCTATTATATCAAGAATCATATCAGACTGGAGTAACCATCACAATAAATTACAGAGCTGACGGTAACAGGATATTACATTCCCAAATATGTTCAAGTTACAATTATCAATGTACATTAATTAAGAATTCCAAGAAAAGGCTAACAAAAGCCATGCAACAATAAGCTATAATTACTACCCCAAATATGACGTAGCTCCGATGTCAAGCTCAATGTCTACATGACATAGCTGACAAAACAACCTGCAAAACATGGCTCCACAGCCAACAAAGCTCTCAACTCGGGACGAAGAAATCTGAACCTGAGTACCAAAAGTAGTGGGTCAGACACGACGGTCTGGCAGGTGGATGAAGAGATCACAAATATACTAAAGAATAAAACATATAATAAATCATGCTAATCGATCAAGTACTGCATATAATTAAACGGGGGCAAAGTCGGGAATCTCGGGGAAAACTTGTATTCATTTCAAGCACGGGTAAAACGTGAACATCTAATAAAACATGTATTCATTTATATCATCTATAATCATAGATATTTGACAATCGGGTATTCGTCTAAAACATGTATAAATATAGCGGTATGGCAAAACAACGTTCATTTGAAACTTAAGTAAAACACAAGTATACAACAAATCAGGTATCCATAACAGTCTAGCAAAACCAATGTCCATTTGAAACCTATGTAGAAATACGGATATTTAATAAATCGGTTATCATGTAAAATAGGTATAAACATAGGAATCTGGCAAAACAAGTGTCATTTGAAACCTATTTCAAAGCATGGATATTTAGAAATCGGGTAATCATTTAAAGCAGGTATAAACATGGGAATCTCACAAGTCAAATGTCATTTAAAACAAAGCACGGATATTTAACAATTCGGGTATTCCTTTAAAACATGTAAAATCATATAAATCTAGCAAAATCATTTATCGTTTGAAACATATGTAAAAGCACGGGTATTCGCCCAACCGGCATTCCTGTAAAACATGTACGTGTGCAAAGGACATAAAACAATATAATAGTGACTGGATTTACAATAGAGAGCATTAACACTTATCTAAATAACAACTTTCATAAAAGCAATGAATCATTTAACTGAAAACAAGTAAGCAATATAAACCATGTCGGGTGTCCAAGGAATCGGGAACTGGCAAGATGGCAATCACAAGAAGCTAAGTCCTCTATCACCGAAGTGACAAGAGCGGGACGTTGGTCTCAGTCACACAAGGTGAGGAGACTCAACGTAAATCATATACAATAATAAATATACGGGAACGGGACCACGGTAGCGAACCGGGTATCGGGACGGGACCACGGCAATAACCGGGTATCGGGATCCAAACTGCAGCTGGCGGGACGGGAGATGGATTTCCAAGTCAGTGGATCAGACTGGCAAGGTATCCAAGCTTAGTGATGCCGACTCATAGGATAAAACCAATCGAGACATATCAAGTAATCAAGTACAGTAAATAAACGGGTAAACGGGGGTGCTCAAGGGCACGTAAATAAACGGGTAAACGGGGGTGCTCAAGGGCACGCTGTCATATCATATCGGGCAATACATTTCGGGACAATAATTGTTACTAGAGTAACTTCAATGCTTTCGGGAAAACGGGTCATGTAATGCAAATCTTGGAAAAAGAGGTGAAACAATGAACTATAACAATTGCGGGTAAACATATCGGTTTCAAGATCTATTTAAGTGAATAGGGGTCCCGTATGTCGATTATAACAATTACTTGGTACTCCTTGAGTTTAAAGACATTCCGGCCTCCTTATGCACTTTTACGATTTCCCAAAATTTCGAATGACATATTTGTGATATGGTTTCTTTCTCGAATGGCCTCAAGCAATGCCTAATGAATCCCCTTCGATTGACAAAGCTCAACGCTCGAACGAACCGGAGAGTTCGTTCGAGTGGGGAGCTTTTCGAGATCTGGAGAATTTCGGTTACCTTGCGGTTAGCTGGCGGTTAGCCGCTGGGTAACCGTGGAGCTGACCGAATTTCAGGTGAGAATTCTGATGCTCTCGGGAAAAGGAACCGTGATTGTGCGGTTGGCTGGCGGTTAGCCGCCGATGGGTTCGGCGGTTAGCCGCTGGCTAACCGTGAGGCTGACCGCGTTTTCAGGTGGAAAATGATGCTCTCTGGAAAAGTCACCGCGGTGCGCGGTTAGCTGGCGGTTAGCCGCCGATGCATTCGGCGGTTAGCCGCTGGCTAACCGTGAGCTGACCGCCAGTTACGAAAATGCTCACTGAGTTCAGTTTTGGGTCATTTTCCTCCTCAAAACCATCTTCCTCACATCCACAAAGTCCTTACAATAACATTGAGCTAATAGTTCCTCCAATGCAACTATCTACACTTCTCCACAACTCCAATATGGGTTTATTCCATCACCTCATCCATCAATATCAAGTCCAATGCAATTAAAGAAAGAAGGAAACCATTTCACAATAGGGTACATTTGATATAAGCAAGAAGAAATTAAATGACATTCACCAATACACTTATAAGACATAAATGCACTACCATGAGTGCACTACCAAAGCTCTATCATGGGCATTTATTTCAAACCAATGTAATAAATAGACATGAGTGAAAAGCACCAAAATCATTGAAAGCTTATAAAGATCAAAACATCCACTTGCATTCCTCTTCCAAAATCACTTCAAATCCTCATTAAACTCCAATGAACAATTAAATTCAAACACCTCTTTCAATGAGTATCAATTCAAGTCAATGTGACTTATAACATAACCATGAATAGCCAATCCAACCTCATTCCTTATAAAACCATATGAACAAACTTGACTAAATAAAATGCATACATTCCCAAGAGTTCCAAGAGATTTAACAAGAGAGAAAAACCAATTCATATGCATTTCGAAATCAATAGAAATGTGACAAGAAGCATATGTGCAAACATGTATCCAATGATCAAGAACAAGTAATAAAACTTAAGATTTTCTCATAAAACTTAATAACATTCAAACCATCCATTCATCCACTTGCCTTGGGTTAAGAAGATGCACAAATCACTCCACAAAAGCCTCAAAGAAGTCTCTAGCTCCAAACCCACCAAAACCCCCAAATTTTCCCAAGAAAACCCTAGAAAATCCAATCCATTGCAAACCTCAATGAAAATTCATGAATGGAAGATAAAAATACTCCAAATGGTTTGGGAAAACAAAGATTAAAAGAAAGAAACCAAATGCTAACCTTTAAAGCCTTGAACCAAGAAGAAGAGCTTGAAAAGAGAAGTTTCCTTTGCTCAAAATCCATGAAAATAACATCTTTGGAAAGCTTGGAAGGTATGGAAGATGATGAGGAGATCAAATCTCCATTTACAATCAAGAGAAGCCAAGGGAGAGAGGAGAAAGGGAGAGTGGCTGAGAGAGGAGTGGTTCCAGCTCTTGCTGGAACCGTTGCAGGGAAATGGATGAAGAGGAAGGAGAAGGAACCCATTTTATAAAGGGGTGGGTGTGGGCCCCACCTCACTTAAACTTCTCAAAGGAAAAACACAAGTTTCTGGGCCCCGGATGAAAACGACGAAGAAGACAAAATTCATCAGCGAAAAATCTACTTTCCAAAAAGTCTAATTTTGCCAAATTCTGAAATTTTCGAAATTAATGGACAGATTTGGTGTGAAAAGACTGTTTTGCCCTCAAGGCCAAGAAATCGGTTTTTGGGTTCTCAAATGGATACGAGATCAACATGAAAGTTGTAGGATTCCTCAAGATGAATGCAATGGGCCAAAAACACAATACGAAACAAATCGGGAAAATCTCACAAGAAAATGCAAAGCCGAAAAGGGAACCCCCAAAGGGCCCCACAAGCTACCAAAGCACTCAAAAGCCCAAAACTAGAAGAAAACTCATTCTAGCTCACAAACTCAACCCAACAACTACTAATCCCACTAAAAGAACTAATCCACAATTAAGACAACACTAATCCAAGAGATTAGGGGTCGGGTTCTCACATACCCAGATCTGATTCCCTATGTGGTGGGATGTTGAACGGGTTGTTTTTTCGGATTGCAGGCCGAGTGTGGTGGGATGTTCAATGGGTTGTTTGACTTGGAAGTTGGGTTCAGCTTGGATGAATTTTGAAGCTTGGATTGGAGATTGGTGTAGGTGGGTGTTGAAGTTTGAATCTGAAGTTTGAATCCTAATAAGGAAGGACTCCAAAATAAATGGATTTTCAATCCACTTGTGTAATGTTCCCTTGGGTGGAGGACAAGGGTGATGGAGTTCATCTGGTTCCAGAGGGATGGCCTTTTACTTGAATTTGTGAGAAGAAGATAGGATAGAGAATGCCTCTTTCCTTTTTCTCTTTCTTTATTCCACATGCTTTTGCTTTTGCAGGATTCCATCCTGGAATGAGAGAGAGAGATATGGAATGAGAGAGAGAGAGAGAGATCAAAGAAGCCAAGTTGAAAATTGAATTTGAATTCTCAAAAGAAAAATTATGCTTTTCATGCTGTTTCTAAAGTTCCCTTCTCTAAATATAAGAACTGCTTTAGTTTCATGATCACTATATAGCCACACTCAACCATGTCTTACTTTATTTTGGACTACACAAAAGAACCATGTGGATGGTTTTCATCCAAGAATTTGTGTGTATATATATGTGCATGTATAACCTCTCTGTTATTTTGATGTTAAGGTTGGATTAGTTTGGACCAAACCCCTTTCTAATGGATTACTCTTGGGTTCAGCTTTTAAAGTATTAATATGTTTATCTTTTCTTGCCATGAAGTGAAGGCCCTTTTCTAGTTCTTCATCACCATATGAGATTTATTAGGTCTTGTTATCTCCTGCATTTCAAAATACTTTGCATGCACCATTACTTCCATTTACAAAGATTCCGTTGACCCCCACATGAAAATGAATTAATGTTGTTAAAACTTTCCATGCTATTTGCAACTGCAGAGCTGAGAGAAGAAATATTGAAATACTTAATGATGTGACCCACAAGTCCTTTTGTTAGGATAGGTGAAGATTTTCTTTGCCTCCATGCAAGAATTAGCTAGTCGTTTTTATCCCATTGTTTATGGTCTAAACCCAAATGGGGGCATAGAGTGTAACCCAAATCCTTTTTAGTTCATACTGTGGAGAAAATTTCATACATATGACAGAAGAATGTTGGGTTTGCAGTCCCATGTGGAGTTGGAATCCCAATTTGTAGAATTTTACAATTAACCATCTTTTCACACTTACAAAAAAAAAAAAAAAAAAAAACATGTTTACTCTCAAACTATGAACAAGAACCCATGGCAGTATGGCACAATAGAAGGAAAAAAAAAAAACATGTTTACTCTCAAACTATGAACAGGAACCCATGGCAGTATGGCACAATCGAAGAAAGGAGGTTAGAAGGCGCTTGTCTTTTAACATCTATTTGGTGAAGGCTTCACATTTTTAGTCATGTCTTTCATCCAGACTTGTATGTGGGCCTTATTAACCTTTTGTATTTGGTACTGGTTCAAACTGAATTGAAATTGAAATATACCAGAACTGAGCACATCTGGCACATCTGGCAAAATTCATATTTGTCAAATTGAAATATACCAGTCAAAACTAAATTGAAAACCTTCTATTATGATATGTGTGTGTGGGCAGTACTATAGTATATAATAATTATTGATGTAGCATTTTCTATTTGAATCCAGCTATACTCATAGCATTAAGAAGAAAGGAGGTTAGAAGGGAAAGGTAAGAACACCTTCTATTTTTATTGATAAGATGTAATGCTCATTGAACTTTAACTGCACGTACTAAAGAGTAAACAATTTATGCTTACATGCCTACTTTATACTTATATATGATCATCTTCTCAATGTCAGATTTCATTTAAGTGTAACATTTAAGAAAACAACAGAGCGTTTAAAATCGTATAGTGAAGCTGCTCTCCACTTGAAAAGAATGGGGGTTTTGCAAGAGATATCTCTTGTTCCATATGATTTAGCTGATCTTTCAGATGAGGGAAGCTTCTTGGTCTTACAGATATGCTACCTAGTATTACCTTAGTTTACTGCATTCCTCTCTATCTACTGTTGTTTAGCAACACATCCCTATACTTCATAACATTCTTTCCATCTAATGCCTGATGGTGATCACAATTCACATCCATCATCACTCTCACATGCTTCTCTCCTGAATCCTGTGATCTGGTTATAATCTTACTGATGGAGATGGTGCATGTAAGTGAGTACTGAATCATAAATTGGATTATTCAAGTCATGTCAGTTAAGCATGTTGTTATGCTTATATCTTCTTATCTAACATCTGAATAAAAAAGTGGTCAACATGACTTTTGTGCATCAGTGAGAGAGATTGATTTTTGGTTTTGGAATCAGGTCGATCTGACTTCAGGTTTTGAAGTTATGAATTTTCTATTGGAGACAACTCTGCTTCATTCAGGTTGCTGTTTTTCTGTGACCAGTCAGCTTCAAGGTGATTTTACACTACTTTGCATTCAATCTGGGTTAAATCTCAAAACATGAAAGTTTTAGACCTCTGATAAATATTTCATTTGGATCAAGAATCATGTTGTTTCGAGTTCAGAAGAGGAAGTTATGAATTTTCTACTGGAGACAACTCTGCTTCACTCAGGTTGCTGTTTTTCTGTGACCAGCCAGCTTCAAGGTGATTTTACACTACTTTAAATTCAATCTGGGTTAAATCTCAAAACATGAAAGTTGTATCCCTCTGACAAATCTTTCATTTCGATCAAGAATCATGTTGTTTTGAGTTCAGAAGAGGAAGTTATGAATTTTCAACTGGAGACAACTCTGCTTCACTCAGGTTGCTATTTTTCTGTGAGCAGTCAGCTTCAAGGTGATTTTACACTACTTTACATTAAATCTGGGTTAAATCTCAAAACATGAAAGTTGTAGCCCTCTGATAAATCTTTCATTTGGATCAAGAATCATGTTGTTTCGAGTTCAGAACAGGAAGTTATGAATTTTCTACTGGAGACAAATTCTGCCATTGTAAGTAGACTACTGACAAATTCTGCCATTCTACTGAAGTTATGAATTTTCATTTGGAAGTTATGATTTTATACTGAAATCCATTTCCATGTTGATGCCATTGTAGTAGTCTACTTATATGTGGGATTGGAACTCATCATATTTGTGAGCTATAATTCAAAGAAAGACTATATTGGCGGCTAGCCCTTTTAGACCAGCGGCTAGCCGCTTTCAAATAACGGTCAGAAAATTCAAATCAGGATGTCTCACGGCTAGCCGCAGGAAAAGTTGGGGGCTAGCCGTGAGGCAACCGCAGGGGTGACCGCAAGATGGTTCTGAAAAAACTGGTCTCTGGAAATCAAACCGTAATCCCACGGTTAGCACTGCGGCTAGCCGTAGGTGCACTGGCGACTAGCCGTAGGTGCACTGGCGGTGACCCTCTCTAGAAGGACTATTTATAAAAAAAAAATTTATATATAATATTAAATCGGTTACAGAACAAACGATATAATACAATCCTAAAAAACCGATATAACAAAGCCCTTTATAACCGATATTATAAATATTTTTTATATCGGTTTCACTTTTTTTATATCGGTTTTACAGTAATATGTGTTATAATTTCAGGTTTAAAAGACATCAGTTGTCCAAAAACCGATATGAAATACTAGACATATTACATCGGTTATAGTTATTTATTATATCGGGGGTACTTATATCGGTTTGAAGTTTACTGAAAAACCGATATAATAGGTCTTTTATATCGGTTTTTAGCCGATATAAAAACCCTTTTTTCTAGTAGTGATTCTTATTTTAATCTTTGATCTAAGTTGGATTAGATTCTTCAGTTTGATTTCAAACCAAGTTTTTTTTTAAAATCTTCATTAATCATGCTTAGCCTAAATCTTTGATTTCTTTTATAGCATGATTCATTTACTTGGTTGAAACATTATTTGTTGTTTTCATTTATTTAAACCTTAGTCAAATTTGTTTAGTTTTGAAAACAACATTGTCTATGCATCACATGTTTTAAGTTAGTCATTTTCATACAACTTGTGAATCTTTGATTTTCATATTATTAACAAGTTGATATTCATACATGTGATTTGCATTAAACTTCAATCAAATCTTTTATGTGCCTTAAACTTTGAAATGCTTTAAGCATATATTAATTGAGCTTTGTCTTTAACTTGATTGAAGTTATCACACACACACATCATGAGCATACATCTTTGCATTCATTTAGTGTTTGTGTGAATTAGTTTTTCACTTTCATATTCGCCTATTTTAGAGGCAAATATATTGAGCTTAAATTGTATCTCTTAGAGTGTTTTTGTATAGACACCTTCTTAGAGAAAACTTTCATTTGTAAAGGTTATTGCTTAGCCTAAGAAAAGCACATTGCAAAGGTTATTGCTTAGCCTTAGAAAAAGCATCTTGTAGAGGTTGTTGTTTAGCCTAGAAAAACAACATTGTAAAGGTTATTGCTTAGCCTATTAAAAAGCATAGTTAGTGGAAATCCGGTGGGGTGATTGGATCACAAGCCGGTAGTGGATGTAGGCATTGAGGCCGAACCACTATAAATCATTGTGTGGTGGTGAATGCGTTGTGGTGATTCTTTTTAGCTTCCGCATATTGTTTGTTTATCATCACTTGTGACTATTTTATTTTTAAGAAGTTAAAATTTGTCATAATTGGCCACATATTGTAGCTCACCCTATTCACCCCCACCCCTCTAGGGTTAGGCACTACAACAATTTTGCTTTTCTGCGATGCTAAAAAAGCGTCGCAATAAGTAATTGCGACGCAAAAAACTAGGCGTCACAGAGGGGTCGCAAATAATGGGGTCACAAAAAGATTAGCTACGCTAAAGACTGCAGCATGGCAATAAGAGAGTATTTGCAACGGTTTCAAAGCGTTGCTAATTACGTATCAATTGCGACGTATTATAAACGTTGCAAATAATGATTTATTTGCAACGGTAAAATTGGATCACTAATTAATTTATATTTGCGACGTATTATAAACGTCGCAAATAATGATTTGTTTGCAACGGTAAAATTGCGTCACCAATAATTTATATTTGCGACGATTCTAAAAGGTCGTTAATAAATTATTAAAGGCGACGCTCATATAAAGTTGCAAATATGTATTTTTTTACGACGCTTATGTAGTGTTGTAAATAGTCTTCATATTGTTACATTTAATTATTTGCAACGCAATAAAAGCGCCGCAAATAATAATTTCTCAAAAAAATATATTTTTTAATATTTTCAAAAAAAGAAAAAAAATTTCCTGTTTTCGATACCCAATCAATACAAATATAATCTCATCATCCATTCACAATACATCCATTCACAAATCTACATTGCAAAGTCATCCTTAGGTGATCATCACAATCATATATATCTCTAAGTAGCAATTCAAGTACGAAAATAACACTCCATCGATGTAAAAACATAAACTAAATTAATTCATTGAATTTGAGTGCAATAAAACATTTGTCCTCATCACAAATTATTACTGAAGATATTGAAAAAATTATGTTAAACATAAAACTATATAATAGTTGGCCTCAATATAACATAGAAACAATAACTGAAATGCGGTCTTCGATATGTATCACGGAGAGACAACGAATAATTTCCACGATAGAATATAGCATCCTCAAATTGATCTGCACCATCCAAACCGGTCCAACAAATGTTGATTATTCTTATTTTCTCTTCATCTCCCATTTCGATCTGTAATAAATAAAACAAGATAGATGTTAAAATCTATAAAACAAGATAGATGTTAAAACTGAAATTTGAAATCTTAAGTTGAAATCTTATTTGTTCATGTTGATTGTAGCCTATGCACAGTCACCATATGTACATCATCAATCCATATCATTCAAATCATGACCCTTGATGTATATGGGGCATGGAAAAAACCAAATTGACTTGATGATACAGCTACTTATTTTTCATTTTAAACATTTCTTCACTGTACGTATATGCCTTTTGGGTATGTGACATTTGTGAAGAGAGATTCAACATGGAAACTGCAACTAAGAAAATGAAGCACCTGATATCTCAAAATTTAAGATGAAATTTTATCCATTTTTATTTTCCTTCTATTTGAACTGAACATGCACCTGATGATGTATAGAAGCAAAGAATAAATATTTTACCATGAAGGAGTGCCCATCTTTTGCGCCATTATAAATTGCATCATAGCCTCCATATTCTTTTGCCAGGACCTCATTTCATTTATCTGAGCCTCCATCTGTTGTTTTTGACCCTCCATCTGAACCTCCATCTGAGCCTCCATCTGTTGTTTTTGACCCGCCATCTGAACCTCCATCTGAGCCTCCATTTGTTGCCTCTGAGCCTCCATCTGAGCTTCCATCCGCTGTAACTGCTCAGCCAACTCTTGAGCTTGTCTTTCAGCTGCTGCGGCCTTCTTAGTAAGCTCTTCCACCTGCTGATTATTGTGAAGGCCTGTTGAAGAGGATGGAGGGGCCACGACGCCATGCCCAAGACCTCAGACATATCCGGGCCTTGTACCCAACACTCATTTGCATATCTCATCATCTGTCAATGGGAGAGAATCTTCTTCTGTGGGTTGCGACTGGAGTGTAATCATTTTATCCTAAAAAAGAAAAAAATTCACATAAATATTTAGAAATGTATAGAAAAACTAAAGAACAAAAGAAATAATTAATTAGATGAAACTTTAAAAAAAGTGTCCTTACATAAAGCAGCTGACACTCTCTCTCTCTCATTAGTAACTTCGTGCATGTCAGATTTCTGAAAATAAGAGAGCCCAACAGAATATGAATGTGTTGCCAGCACATGAATATGAAGTAATGCTTGCATTTGACTCTCGGAACTTCCTGCATGTAAACCTCTTGGAACCCCATCACGGTTACTCCAACCATGAGCAAACCGCTCTCCACCTGAGGTAATTATTTTCCATTTTTCTCCCAAGAAACACATGAATAAAAGTACATGACGGAATTCAGGCAATGATACATTCATGGTATATTTGTGGGTCAAATATCTGAATGTATGATTTCATGATGTTATTTTCACATAGAGCTTGCGTTTAATTCTTACATTGATCCTTTTCTTTTCTTTTTTGTGTTTATATGTGTGAGTTTTTTTTATTCATTTAACTTTGGTTGTAGATAATATGTTGGAAGAGTTGATATTCTATAGAAAAGAATTATCTAACTATGCAATAAGAGTGCTTCACTGATAATAGTAGGCTGATTGTGTTTGCTGAACTCATTGACTGGCAGGGCAAGGTAAAAAAAAAAAAAAAAAACTAGACTCTTTGGACTGAAATAATTGCTTGGGACATGCTACTCCAATCTAACTATGCTCAGACAAGGCAGGAGAATCATGAATTACATAAGGACTATAGTGCAAGAACATAAAATCTTAAATGTCAACTGCGGCATAACACTTTTTATATCGCAAAAATTTGTGTGTAGAAATAATGTGTAATCATGTAATCTAATCATCATTGTCATCGTTGTCACTTGCTATGATCAAAGCCTTATCCCATCTATGGCTGGTTTTCCAAATTCTACTTTTCCACTCACTCCAGTTCAGGGGTAAGTTCCCTGTGACCCTACAGCCTAACATGTCACTTCTAACTACTTTCTTTCAAGTCTTTACTGGCCCCCAAGCCTTGCCACAGGTGGGTAATCCATGTGCTAGTTTTAATCTGGATAAAGAAGGTTATCTATGTTAGATTGGCAGTCAGCTCTAATAATTTAGACAAAACATATACTATGAGTTTATTTCATGAATGAGCATGGATATACTAAAGTGGGAAAATAGCCCACGCATGAAAAGCCAAAGCAAACAAAAATTAAAACCTAAGTACATTAAAACCAAAGCATCAGATTAAATACATATCGAGACTGAAAATACAACACTCCAGATACAATATATGAGAAAGTTACCTGGATATTTCACTAGTACTTTCTCACATTATTCCAGTACAGAACTCCTGCTCTCCTAGACATATATGAATAAAATAAGAGGTAACAAACAGGTTGACAAAACCGAGAGAAGAGAGTTTCAAAATGACAGGAACTGCTTTCAAACATACAATGTTCCATTGTAGATCCCAAAATTTTAACCAAACCCCCCCCCCCCCAAAAAAAAAAGGACTGGGAAGTCATAACAAAATCATCACTTGATTTTGTTGCAACTAGGATGTGCCCCAAATCGCAAATGTTCGTAACATTTGGCAGGAGAGATGGTTTTGTGAGGAATCCAGAACCAACACTAAAAAGTAAAAACCCATTTGGATTCATGGAATCCATTGAAGGTAGAAATTCATAAATTTCCCTAAAAGCAATCCATGGAATACTCATTAGGAGCCTTTTGAAATATAAAAGAGCCAACCTGCTTGTTTAAGGCTGTCAATGAGCCTGAATCTAGCTTGGGTTTGTTTAGGTGGGGCTTGGACATGCATCTGAGTCCAATGGACTGAACTCAGATCTATGTTTGTGGTCGCTATACTTGCTTTTGAACTTAGCTTATGAGCTCCTTTCATGTAACTGAATTACAAGACATTTGAAGAACAAATTTGAACAATAAAGTTGAGAGTCCAAATAATCAAACCTTTAATGAAAAAAAAAGGTAAATGTAAACTGATTTATTAGGGGTGATAGCTGAATATTTGTTTCCAATCTCCCATTAATTAACTTTTTGTTAAAGGGAAGATTACTTGATAACCATTAATATACTTTTACTTTTTTTTTTTTCAAATTCATCCAAATTCAGAAGAACAGCTCTTAGAATCCCTAGAAACTCAATTCTTATGCAAACAAATAGAACCCTAGGGAGACTCACCTAGAAATCCAGGTATGCAAAAGAAGTAAAAGAAGGGTGATGTCAACATGATTGGCAGATCCAATTTTCTCTCTGGTATTGGAAACTACAGGGGAATGAAAACCAGAGAATCATGACAAATAGAAAAAAGAGAAAACTACAGGGGATTGATTTCACTGAAGGAAGTATTGTATTACCTGTGAGTGTGAGTCTGGCTGCGAGAGAGGGATGGAGAGGAAGCGCTGGCGAGGGAGACGGTGAGCGTGCGAGAGAGATGCCGAGGGAGAGAGAGAGAGAGGCGCAGAGGTGAGGGATGTGCAGTACAAGGGATCGTGATGCTCAGCGCTGGGTAGTGATGGAGAGGATCGCGGGCGAGAGAGGGGGCTGGACGAGACGGAGATGGCGACGGGTGGCTGGCGCTGCTTGCGTTGAGAGAGATACGCGCGAGGATGTGAGGGGGCAAAGGCGATTTGAGGGTGGGATGCAGCGGGCAAGGGCAATTTGAGGGAGATGCAGAAGTGGTTTTGAGATGGGTCGATTTTATTTCTTTTGGTATAAAGAAGATGGGTCGATTGAGAACTTCTATGGGTTTGGGGTATTTGTAATAAAATCCCGGCGAGAATAGTGCGCCGGCGAAAACAATGGCAAAAATAATTTTGAAAATACAAGCAAAGGCATGATTTCCCTCCGAGTTGGCAGGTGAAATTTGCGTTGGGAAGCCAAAAATATTACCTTTGTCGGCGAAAAAAAAATCGCCAGCAATAATATTACCTTTGTCGGTGAAAAAAAAATCGCCGCCAAAAATATTACCTTTGCCGGCGAAAAAAAGAAATTGCCGGCAAAAATATTACCTTTGCCGGCGGAAAAAAAAATCGCCAGGAAAAATCAAACTTTTGTCTGTGAAATATTATCGCCGGTGAAACTATATCTTTTCCCGGTGAAATAAGCTCTTGCGCCGGCAAAAGCTATACTTTTCCCGGCGTTCAATTATTGTGCCGGCAAAAAACGCCGGTAAAAGTGTAAATTCTTGTAGTGAAAAAAAAAAGAAAAAAAAAAAAAACAAAAGGCGGGAGATGGAAAAAATTGGGAGACTTTTTTTTTTTTGTAACGCTATAAAATAATGTCGCTAATAAAACTATTATCTACGACGCATTTAAAGGCACGTTGCAAAAAAACACATTATCTGTGACGCAGCATGTATACTGTCGCAATTAAATATTTTTTTGTGACGTCAAAATTGCGTCCCAAATAAATAGTTATTTTTTTTGCTTAAAATTTTTATGACACCATATAATGGAGGTTGCTAATACTAATTATTTGCGACGCAAATATATCAGCGTCGCGAATAAGATATTATGTGCGACCCAAAAAGGAAACTGTTGCAAAAAACCTTAACTTTTCTATGACATAGCTCAAACTAAAAATTATTTGCGACACGGGGATTGCGTCGCAAATAGAGACACTTATTTACGATAGATGATTGTGTCGCAAATGACTATCTGGCGTCGCGAATAATTTTACCGCCATTTGGCGCCAATGATTTTTTGACGCATTTGTTTGCAACGCACTATATTCATTGCTGAAAGTATCTATTTGCGACGCATGGAGTCTTGTGTCGCAAATACTTAACTTGTTGCAACGGGTCTAATTTTATGTTTCAAAAAATTTATTTTTTGCGACACTTTGGGTTGCGTCGCAAATATTTTCGTTGCTGAAAATCCCATTTGTTGTAGTGAGGATCCCAGGACTTTCAATTGGTATCAGAGCCTCGTGCTCTATCTTATTGGATCAAGTGTTTGGAACTCTTGATTAGGTGTAAAAACCTAGAGTCAAAACCCTAGTGTTGTGCTTTCATGAAAATCATTAGAATGGATTCCACTATGATAGATTGTTTAGATTCTTGTGTAGATTCTTCTAGACCCCTCCTTCTTCCTTCTATTGGAGATTCAAACCCTCAAATTAATGATTCTCAATTTGATTTAAAAGAAGAAGAAAATGATTATAATGAAGATGACCTTCAACAAGCCTATGAGGAATTATATGCATTGTCCCTAGAGCTTGATAAGAAAAATAAAAAATTAAGAGAAGAATCTAAAAATCTAAACAAAGAATTAGTTTCTTCAAAAGATGAACTTAGAGAGAAAGAAGAAGTGATAAATTGTGTAGACTCTAAGCTTATGATCTCTTTGCATAACCTATATATTGTTCAAGATGAACTAAAAGAATTAAAGATGGGTTGTGATAATATCAATAAGGAAAATTTAAATCTAAGAGATCAATTAAAAAGGCAAGATGAAGACATTAACAATTTAGAATCAAAGTTAACCATTTCTAAGGAAATTTTTTCTAATTCTCAAAATAAGATAAAAACTCTAGAACTTGGATCTAATGTTATTAATGAACTTAAATTTGATTTAAAACTTGCCCATGAAAAACTAATCAATTATAAGGAAATTGAAAATGAACTATTAAAAGTTAAAAATGAAAATTCAATCCTTATAAACCAAGTCACTCAACTTGGAAGCTACAAACAAAAGTATGAGTGCAAATTTACCCAAGGTGAAAAGAAATTTGAAAAGTTATTTAAATTGGGTAAATCTCAAAGAGATAGGACGGGTCTTGGATTTGATAGGAATATTTCACATGACCCTAAATTCACCAACACATTTGTGAAAGGTGAGTCCTCTTTCTCTAGCACTCTTTCTCCTTTGCCCAAAACAAAATGTAATTATTGTGGCATTGAAGGACATTTTAGGTTTGAGTGCAAACTAAGAAGAAGAAGCCATGTGTTTAAACCCATCTATGAACCCAAAAAGGTAGAATCTAAATCTATGAAGGGTAAGACACTAAAAATCAAAGAAGACTCCAAAAAGATTAAACAAGTTAAATCAATTAAAATGGAGTCTCCTAAGATAGATTCTAAAAAGTTTAAACAAGTTAAACCAAGTTTAAAAGAATCTATAAACAAAAAGCTTCTCAACCTATCTCCCTTAAATCAACACATGAAAGAACTTTTGAAGAAAGTAACAAGTTAAATTTAAAATTCAAAAGTCATATAAAGGGAGAAAATAAGAAGAAAAGAAAAATGACTCAATCCCCTAAGAAACAAACTCACCAACCTCAAAAGACTAATCACCAATCTAAGCTAAATTTAGTCAAATCTAATTATCATGGTGATAAGTTCAAATTGAAAATTTATCAAGTCAAATCTCCTATAGTTGGTGGGACTCCTAAACTAGACCTCAAGGATCAACCATCTCAAGACCTTAGGTGGATTCCTAAAGTAAGATACTTAGACAAATCTTAAGGCCTTGAACCTCATTGACCAACCTATCATTTATAGTTAAATCTTATTGTTGGTCATGTTACATTTGCATTTTGTTCTTTCTTAGTTACATTTCTTAAAATGCAATGTTTATTTGTGATCAATTGATTTTGTCTTCATGCACCATTCTAGTTACATATCATGGTTTTCAAAATCATTTGATTATAATTTCATCATGTTAGATTTGCTTTTTTCTTCCATGGAGTTATATCTCTTGCATTGCATTTCTATATATGATCATTTGATTGTGATTTCAAAAGCTTTCATAGATAGATTATTCATGATCAATTATTGTTGCAAAATCATTTGTGTAGATGTCATAGTAAGATTTTTTTTTTTACAAATGATTTGAATCAATTTAAGTTTTCCATGGATTTCTAAGTTATTCTTTAATATGGAAAATTATTGTTTTTGAAAAATCAACTTGTATGTGTTTCAAATAAGTTATAACTTTTAAAATACAATGTTGAAAATTGATCTTCAAAATCATTCCTTTTATGCTCATTGTTGGATTATTTTTATTAAAATGATTTGAAGATTGTATGATTGGAAATGCTCTAAAACATCGTTAGTTATAATCATCAAAGCATATTCCATGATTCTCATTTCCTTTTTCTTTTGGTTACATCATCTTAGAAATGGAAATGAATGTTGTCTGCATCTTTGCTTATTTCTTTACTTTCTTTTTATTTGCAAATGTCAATTGGTTCCATGTATGGTTGTGATATTAGTTATATTTGTAGAAACCATACTAAAACCCAAATCCATCCTCTATGCCTTCTAGTAATTTCTTTTTGGATGGTTATGATGTTGATTCATGTATATTCTCTAAGAGATATCATCCTTGTATATGTTTCAACATCATAGTAGTGATCTTGATCATATGAAACTCTTTGAAATCCATTCCTTGTATTTCTATATGTTTGATGGATATCTTAGTTGTTGGATTCATATGATTTTGACACTTTGGAAATTGCATACATTACCAAGTTATATCCTTTTGCATTGCAATTTCTCTTGTTCATCACTATGCTCAATAGTTATATATTTAAAAGTGATGAATATCCTTTTATGATGCTTGATGGAATTTTGTGTTTGTCACATCATTGCTATTAATCATGTTGTCATATTCAATTGGTTTCATTTGGTATAATTTTCCATTGATTTCATATCCATTTGATGTCATTTCTTGTGAATGTGATAGACCTTGTGTACGTTGGATTGAACTTGATAGTAAGATTTTTCATTCCATGTCACACTCCATTAGCATCATAAGTTTCATGTTTGCTACCTCTCTTGCTCATATAGGGAAATCTCATGACCACCATGTTTATGTATTCATAATCTTGGTTGGTTATTAGTTGAGGTTGGCTTCATGGTTGAATTTCATTTCACTCATCTTGCACTTAATAGTCATATTTATTGATTGAATGAAATGATTTCAAAACTTTCGTAGAATATGATTTCCATAGTTAAATTATTTGATGCTATGTTTAGTAAACCCCATTTCATCATGGATAGCTCTAATTTGGATTTATCTTAATAGTTATATTCTTTATAACTCCATTTTAGAGTGATTGATTTAATAGTCTTATTATTAAATCTCAATTGGTATTCTTTGTTTTTCCAATTGGTATCCATGATCGCTTTTCTTTTTGACCTTGCTCTCTTTTGGTAATTTGATCATATTGTGCTCTCTAGTTAAATGTGTCTAATCCTTTCCTTGAAGTTGACCCTCAATTGGTTAAACCATCTTCTTCTTGAACCAAATAGTTATATCTTTGTCAAAGGTTTGACAAAAGGAGAGAATGGATTGAGGGGGAGTGTAAACCTTCATAGAAAGTATTAGTTTTGATCAAATTGACCATTGGATTGGCTTTGAACCCTTAGAGACTACTTCCATACATGATAACCTGTTATGTATTTCATTTTCAATTTCTTTTGTTTACAGGTGCTACTAAAAGGTATTTTCCTTGTTTCATGTGTGTAGGTACCTTTGCAATTTAATGTCAAAGGGGGAGAGGGCATTCAAGTTCTCTAAAGGGGAAGAGAATGTCCAAGCTTCCTAAGGGGAGATAGTGTATGATCTTCTACAGGGGGAGAGAATGCATATCTTGCCAAAGGGAGAGAGAGGCATGGTCAAAGGGGGAGAGGTGAAAGAAGAAAGCTTGAGAGCTAAAGAAGATGCTTTGCCATAGAGAGGAAGAAGAAAAGAAAGCTTGAAGAATGATCAAGCTCCAAGCATCAAGAAGAATGAAGAAAAGAAACCAAGAGCCCAAGCTAAGAGAAGAAGCGTCCAAGAGATTTCAAGACTTGTCCAACTTAGGGGGAGCTGAAGACTTAGTGTGTAAAATTCGGTGTTGAGTAAGTTGCCATCAAATTGCAAAGGGGGAGATTGTTAGGAATTTTTTATATTGCAATTTGATGGATGCATTAACATTTTAGCATCATTTGATTTACACACATATGCATTGATTTAGAAAATCTTGAAATTTTGATTTATACATGCATTGTTTTTAAGATTTGTAAAAATATTGATTTATGCATGTTTTGTTTTTAAACTTGGATGCATTCTTATTTGAAAAGAAGCTTTAGAAATCAAGCAAGCCTATGCTTTATATCTTTCAAATCATTTTAGGCTTTTTGTGTTTCATGTTTTTAAACATCTTAGTTTGATTTAAAACATGTTTCCAAGCTTGATTTAGTGGCCCAAAAGTTCCCTCAAGAAAATACTTTGAAAATTACTTTTTTAGGGAATTTTGGTCCCAGGCCCGGGTCGACCCATAGTGGGCTCGGTCAATCGGCCCAGGGGACCCGGTCGACCGGGAAGAGCCGTTGCTGCCTTTTCCAAACATTCAGTTTTATGACCGTTGAAGGCCAGGTCGACCGGGCACAGGGGTGTGCCCGGTCGACCGGGGACTAGCCGTTGGGTAGTTTTGGGCTCTAAAATGAAGTTCATTCCTTTACCAAAGTTAGAGATTTTTATGCCTTCCTTGAGGTGTTTGGAGACAAGACAAAGGGGATGAACTAAAAGAGACCAAGGGGTCATTTGGAGAGCTAAAGCTTGGATTAATGAAGTTAAATCTCTAAGTAAGCTTTACCTTTCTTAATCATATGTTATATGCTTTGTTTAAATTATTGGTAAATGAATTTTAGCATTATAACTATGATGTGTTGAATCCATTCTTATTTTAATCTTTGATCTAAGTTGGATTGGATTCTTCACTTTGATTTCAAACCAAGTTTTGTTTTAAAATCTTCATTAATCATGCATAGCCTAAATCTTTGATTTCTTTTATAGCATGATTCATTTACTTGGTTGAAACATTATTTGTTGTTTTCATTCATTTAAACCTTAGTCAAATTTGTTTAGTTTTGAAAACAACATTGTATATGCATCACATGTTTTAAGTTAGTCATTTTCATACAACTTGTGAGTCTTTGATTTTCATATCATTAACAAGTTGATATTCATACATGTGATTTGCATTAAACTTCAATCAAATCTTTTATGTGCCTTAAACTTTGAAATGCTTTAAGCATATATTAATTGAGCTTTGTCTTTAACTTGATTGAAGTTATCACACACACACACACATCATGAGCATACATCTTTGCATTCATTTAGTGTTTGTGTGAATTAGTTTTTCACTTTCATATCCGCCTATTTTAGAGGCAAATATATTGAGCTTAAATTGGATCTCTTAGAGTGTTTTTGTATCGACACCTTCTTAGAGAAAACTTTCATTTGTAAAGGTTATTGCTTAGCCTAAGAAAAGCACATTGCAAAGGTTATTCCTTAGCCTTAGAAAAAGCATCTTGTAGAGTCTGTTGTTTAGCCTAGAAAAACAACAATGTAAAGGTTATTGCTTAGCCTATTAAAAAACATAGTTAGTGGAAATCCGGTGGGGGTGATTGGATCACAAACCGGTAGTAGATGTAGGCATTGAGGCCGAACCACTATAAATCATTGTGTGGTGGTGAATGCGTTGTGGTGATTCTTTTTAGCTTCCGCATATTGTTTGTTTATCATCACTTGTGACTAGTTTATTTTTAAGAAGTTAAAATTTGTCATAATTGGTCACATATTGTAGCTCACCCTATTCACCCCCCCCCCCCTCCTCTAGGGTTAGGATCTCAGGACTTTCAGGTCACCCTATCAGTAAGAAGAAATTTGGTTTCTGCAGGGGCGGTCACCAGGCGGTGACCAGTCCGCTAGCCGCCTGCCGACTACAAAGGTGACCGACCTCCTAGTAATTTTTGGGGATTGAGAAGAAAGAAAAATTGTTTTGAACCCTATGTTCATGGGATGGTTAGGAAGGATTGTTTGAGAATTTTGAGAGGAAAAATCTCATCCCAGAAATACGTTGAGGACTCTCGAATTATCAATGTGTATAGGCTGCTTGGAATCTCCTAAATCTTATTGAGTACCAAGCTAGTGATAAAAACTGACATACAGGTTCTTATACACCTTGATTTAAATCTTAAATCCTCAATGCATAGTCCAGTATCTTATGGAAATCTTTCTTGTGTTTTCGTGTACTTGGATTTCATATATATTCGCCTGTTTTCACGTTATTTTTACTAGCTTTATCCAGAAAGCCTGAACTATACACTTTAAGTGTCTTGCTAGCTTGTATATGCATGACCTGACATGAACGCGATTTATGTGCCTATGTGCACCCTGTCCCGCCTATTTAGGTGTTACACACCTACCTGTATATATATGAATATGTCGTGATTTCTTGTCTGTAACCTATAAGTCGGTACGACTAAGCTTGGACAACTTTGTCGGTTTGATCTACCGACTTGGCGTCCCCTTGTTGTTCCTGCCAGCTGCAGTCTGGATCCTGCCTGTCCCATTATCCGGTTCTGCGGCCGGGGTCTTGTCTAGCTACATGTATTTATGTATTTAGTTGGTTCTCGTCACTTCGAGTGTTCGAGGCCAACGCCTCTAGTGTGCTCTCATCACATTAGTGATGGACGATTTGGCTCATGTGATTGCCAGTTTCCTGTTTCCTCGATACCTTTCATGTTTTATATTGCATATATGCTTTCTAACTGATAATGCATTCTTTTTCATAGAAATTATTGTTTGAGCAGGTTTCAATGTTTTTCAAGGTACATTTAATTATTGCCATATTGCTATATCTTTTCACCCACCTGCCAGACCGTCGTGTCTGACCCACTACTTTTGGTACTCAGGTCCAGATGCCCCCTTCCTTGAGGAGGAGCCAGAGGAGGCGACCAGAGAGCCGCAACGTTTAGGTGAATGGCAAGCTGATGATGTCGTGTAGACATCAGGTCAGGCTATGAGATACGAAACACTTTTTGGGGATTATGATTGACAAATTCTTTTGGTTGTACTGGCCTTTGTTGGCCTTTAATTTTTTTTTTGGGAGTGATTAATTAACTGTCACGCCCCCGAACCAGAACCTCGGGGGCGGGAATGGGATTTAGCATAAATGTATTTTACTTCTCCCAAGATCCGCGTGTGTGAAGACAACACATTCAAACACGTCCTGAATATTTTGCGGAAGCTTTTGTGGCGTTGCGACCCGGAGTCCGTGGCCATCGGATTCTGCGTCGCACTCAACCTTTAGCATATAGCTATCATATCAAGAATCATATCAGACTAGAGTAAACCATCACAATAAATTACAGAGCTGACAGTAACAGGATATTACATTCCCAAATATGTTCAAGTTACAATTATCAATGTACATTAATTAAGAATCCCAAGGAAAGGCTAATAAAAGCCATACAACAATAAGTTATAATCACTACCCCAAATATGACGTAGCTCCGATGTCAAGCTCAATGTCTACATGACATAGCCGACAAAACAACCTGCAAAACATGGCTCCACAGCCAACTCAAGCACTCAGCTCGGGACGAAGAAATCTGAACCTGAGTACCAAAAGTAGTGGGTCAGACACGACGGTCTGGCAGGTGGATGAAAAGATAACAAATATACTGAAGAATAAAATATAAGATAAATCATGCTATTCGATCAAATGCTGCATATAATTAAACGGGTGCAAAATCGTGGATCTCGGGCAAAACGTGTATTCGTTTCACGCATGGGTAAAACATGAATATCTAATAAAACATGTGTTCATTTACATCATCTATAAACATAGATATTTGACAATCGGGTGTTCGTCTAAAACATATGTAAATATAGTGGTTTGACAAAACAAACGTTCATTTGAGACTTAAGTAAAAACATAAGTATACAACAAACCGAGTATTCATTGCAGTCTGGCAAAACCAATGTCCATTTGAAACATATGTGAAAATACGGATATTTAACAAACCGGGTGTTCATTTAAAACCGGTGTAACCAAAGAAATCTGTCAAAACTAGTGTTCATTTAAACATATTTCAAGGCATGGATATTAAATAACTCGGGTACTCACTTAAAACAGGTATAAACATAGGAATCTGACAAACATTGTCATTTAAAACATATTTCAAAGCAAGGATATTTAACAATCCGGGTATTCCTTTAAAACATGTGTAATCATATAAATCTAGCAAAATCATTGATCGTTTGAAACATATGTAAAAGCATGGGTATTCACCCAACCGGCATTCATTTAAAACATGTGTGGGTACAAAGAACAGAAGACAATATAATAATGACTGAATTTACATTGGAGAATATGAACACTTGTTTAAATAACAACTTTCATAAAGGAAACAAATCATTTATCAGAAAGCAAGTAAGCAATATAAAACGTGTCGGGTATCCAAGGAATCGGAAACTGGCAAGATGACAATCACAAGAAGCTAAGTCCTCTATCACCGAAGTGACAAGAGTATAACGGGGCGTTGGTCTCAGTCACACAAGGTGAGGAGACTCAACGTAAATCATATATACAATATAAATATACGGGAAAGGGACCACGGTAGCGAACCGGGTATCGGGACGGGACCACGGTAATAACCGGGTATCGGTATCCAAACTGCAGCTGGCGGGACGGGAGAGGGATCTCCAAGTCGGTGGATCAAACCGACAAGGTATCCAAGCTTAGTGATGCCGACTCATAGGTCAAATAACAAATCGGGACATATGCAAGTAAATCAAGTACAATAAATAAACGGGTAAAACGGGGGTGCTCAAGGGCACACTGTCACTTCATATCGGGCAATACATTTCGGGACAAATAACTGTTACTAGTGTAACTTCAATGCTTTCGGGAGAACAAGTCATGTAATGCAAATCTTGGAAATGAAGAAATATAATGCACTATACCATTTCAGGAAGAATATTGATTTCAAGATCTATTTAAGTGAATAGGGGTCCCGTATGTCGATTATAATAATTTACTTGGTACTCCTTGAGTTTGAAGACATTCCGGGCTCCTTATGCACTTTTCGATTTTCAAAACTTAAAATGAGCTTATGGGTAGTACTAGATGTTACAATAGCAAAAATCAAGATTATAAACGGTCCATCCTAGGCATGACATTAATCCGGAAACATCGAGCAACCTATTCAGTCCCCGAAAGGAATAGAATTCACGATAACCAAGGGAAAGACTTGTGTTTAGATATAAAGAAGATATCGCGTTGTTCCATCCCGTTCAAGATTGAAATGGATTGAACTTCGATGCCACCGAACCAACCGTGAGGCGTGTCGGCTCAAGACATTCTCACACATGGTCCAAACAGTCCAAAAAGGGTAGCCAGGGTCCCACCTAAAACCAAGAATTAGTGCCTAGATCATAACCATTCTTTTCTTTTAGTTCCCTAGTCTTAGAGACCTTAGATTAGGGTATAATTAGTCTTAACACTAAGGTATATACTCCTAGGACTCATAGAAAGCCCAAAGGTTTCCAAAAAAAAAACAATATCAAATTTCACTGGACTCAAACTGATCGGCCGATCGATCGGACCTGGGCGTGCAGGTCCGGGAAACACTTGATTTTTCCTTCCCTTTTCCTTTCCCTTCCAACACTTAAACAATCACATAGAACTATAAACAAGAAGACTAAAATACATGTTTCCAATACAATAATATGAGCTAAATAGCTCCTCATTTCAAGTTTCTCCCTTTCCATTCTTTCCATTCACAACAAATCTCAAGGTGGAGAAAACTCATTCATGTGAAACCATTTGAACCCTTGACAATATGATGCATACATTTTCCAAGCATGAACAAGAGGGAAATAAACTCATGAATAAGCACATTTCGAAATCAATATTAATCATAGTGAAGACAACTACTAAAATCACCAAAACCCTTAATGAAACAAGATCTTTCTCACAAAACATGTTAATAATCAAAACGATCCAATCATCCACTTACCTTTGACTCAAATCAAGCAAATCAAGCTCCTAATCACCTCTCAAGCTCAAGATCCACAATCTCTACAAAAACCCCCAAAACAAACCCTAAAATGGGTTAAACAATGAAATGACAAGGAAACCTTTCAATAATAAAGGTTGAGCTTCTCTAAGGCTAGAAGACTACAAATCTAGAAGATGGGAAGAATCACTTACTTGGATGACTTCCAAATGAAGAGAACTAGCTCCAAGAAGATCTCAATGTTGATGGATTTCTCCAAAAATGGTATCAAGATGAAGCTTGCAAGGAGAGGAAGAGATTGATGATATCCATTTCGAGTTTGGTGCAAGATTGGTGTGGCTTGGAGATGAAGAAGCAAGAAGAAGAAGAGAAACACAAGGGAAAACCCTAGGTTCAGCTGGCTGTGCTGGAAAAATGGAGAATGGGATGCAATGAAGGGGGTGGGTTCTCTTATGTTAACAAAGGAGGTTGGGTCCCACAACTTAAGGTACTAGTTTGGCTGAAATCATCTAATTTGGGACCTCGGATGGATTCGACGAAGAAGGAAGAAATGATCGTCGAAATATCTAGTTTCCAAAAAGTATATGTTTCGTGGGTTTCGGGAATATCAAGTTTTGGGTACAGATTTGGTGTGCAATGACTGTTTTGCCCTCAAGGCCAAGAAATCGGGTTTCGGGTTCTCAAATGGATACGGGATCAACATGAAAGTTGTAGGATTCCTCAAGATGAATGTAACGGGCCAAAAACACAATACGAAACAAATCGGGAAAATCTCACAAGTAAATGCAAAGCCGAAAAGGGAACCCCCAAAGGGCCCCACAAGCTACCAAAGCACTCAAAAGCCCAAAACTAGAAGAAAAACCATTCTAGCTCACAAACTCAACCCAACAAGTACTAATCCCACTAAAAGAAACTAATCCACAAATAAAACAACACTAATCCAAGAGATTAGGGGTCGGGTTCTCACATTAACTAATCTTTTGTATAAACATTTAACTTTGTTTTTGGGAAAATGTTATAATGATCATTGCTCACTCTAAAATCAAGTTATATAAATATGTTATCAGTCATGTGGTTTTGAAATGAATTTTGATTTGATTTGCCACACGCTTCCGCACTTAAACGAAAATGTATTATGCTGTTGTGACATCCTCACCGCGGACACCTGTGGTAAATTAAATAAATGTGTACATCTTAACACGACACCTCATCATCATTTACTTAGTCTCGATCCCAGATTAGGTCGGTAACCTAGTCCGAGGTCGCGACACTACTGTTAGTTGGTGTGGTCTCAATCCATCAGATGATGTAATAAATTGATTAATTTATTAATTTATTAATAAAATCATGCTTTCCTTTCATGAGATGAATGGTGTTTTATTACTTAATACACATGACCAATACATATGACATGATGGTTTATGAGATGAACCGGGTCCCATTAGTATATTAGATGCGATATATGTATATGGATGAGATCCACATACGGGAGACATGTGTCACAAATCTTATACTTAAAAATATCTTCACAACCAGTGATGAGACTGGGCATCTCATCTGATAGGGTTGCAGCACTTTGATCACTATGAGATAGTGTGATATGTCTCAATCATCAGATTGTAAGATTCTGGATCCTAGTGCTGGTACATTGGATGTATTGAAGGACCATGAGAAGCACCTTTTGGAATACTGTCTCGATTTTAAGGATTGCTCTCATAATTCCCTATCAATAGGCTCTTAATCTTGAGACATTGATGAACTCAAGATTCTATCTATTCATTTGCTTTGAGTCACCAATGAGTGAGGCCAACTGTAGGTCAACACCTTGGTATCTTGGGTACGTGGTAGTAGGACTGTCGGAACATCCAATGGTCAAGATGGACTCTATCTATATTATCCCCTTGTGCCAATTAATGGATTTGTCATTAGTAAGTGCGCACCTATCTTGATTAAGAGTTAATTGGATGGTACTGATGATCACTGTGCTTAATTGGGGCTCAAGGATAATAAGATATGGATCTAAGATTGGATGAGACATATTTATTCCAATTGATCCATGGATATTGATAGAGGGGCCTACTTGTGGTAATTGAGAAGTTTAGGGTATTCTTTGTAATTTATTCCTAAGACTGGAGTGCAATTGCATTTATATAGTGGTGTTACTTGCAATTAACTGTGGGCCAGGTTGCACATGAGATGTGGGGTCGCGGTGTCCCTGTAGCGACCCCGGACCGGGCCCACGGGACTAATCCGAGATCGGGACACTAATGGTGATGGTGGTGTGAATGGTTAATATGTAGAGTGTGTCAACAAGGTGCACACACATATTTAATTTCCCATAGGTGTCCGTAGTGAAGATATCACAACCATAAATAAACATTTCTATTAAGTGCGGAAGCGTGTAGCAAATCAAATATTCAATCCATTTCTAATCATAAAGATAATAACACAAGTATAGTACTGTATCAGAATGAGCAATGATCATTAGCATGTTACCCAAAAGTAAGTTAGAGTTTATACAAAGATCATTTAATTACATTTCCCAAAAATAGAGGCCAACAAAGGCCAATATAAACAAAATACCAATCCCCAAATAAGGGTTAAAAGTTCTCCCAAAATCTTATCTCTCTTTAGCAATCCAATGTCTAAATGACATCATCAACATGCCACTCAACTAACTGTTGCAGTTCTCTGACCACCTCCTTGTGCTCCTCCTCGGGATAACCAACAACGGGACCTGAGTACCAAAGAGTGGGTCAAACACGACGGTTTGGCAAATGGGTAAAATACAATGACAATATAATAATAAATTAATTTACCTTCAAAAGCATTTAAAACCCGTCTCAATAACAATTTCCATGAAAAGATAAAACATTTAATCAAATACAAATAGGCATTGTAAAACATGTAAGGTAACTAAGGAAACGGGGAACAAGCAAGATGGTAACCACATGAAGCTAAGTCCTTTATCACTAAAGTGACAGAGCAATAACTAGGCATTGATCTCAGTCACTCGAGGTGAGGAGAAATAGTGGATCTTATAAATACATATACATATACTATACATGACCACGGTAGCGAGCCAGGCATCGGGAACCACAGTAGCAATTTGCGGTATCGGGATAAGACCACGGTAATGACCGGGTAGAGGGATCCAAACTGCAGCAGGCGGGACAAGAGGGGGATCTCCAAGTCGGTGGATCAGACCAACAGGGTTATCCAAGCTTAGTGGTGCCGACTCATAGGTCAAATAACAAATCGAGACATGTGCAAGTAAATCAAGTACAAGTAAATAAACCGGCAGGACGGGGGTGCTCAAGGGCACACTATCGTTTCATGTGGTGCAATGCACTTCAAGACAAGTAACTATTTCAAGTGTAATTCAATGCTTTCGGGAAAACAACGCATGTAGTATAAATATCGGGATCGATAAAGTACAATAAACAATGGAAATTTAGGGTAAAGTATCGGGTTCAAGATTTATTTGAAGTAGATAGGGATCCCGTGTGTGGATCTAATAATAATTTGGTACTTTTTGAGTTTGAGGACATTCCAGGCTCCTTATACACTTTGAATTTTCAAAACTTCAAATGACATCTTCGTGATATGGTTTCTTTCTCAAATGGCCTTATACATTGCTTAGTAAAACTCCCTGACATAGAGGGGTTCTCAATAAATAGTCCCAAAACGTTTAAATAGTTCATCATTGTCCCAAACATAGCCTTTGACCGACAAAGCTCATCACTCGAGCGAACCGATGAGTTTGCTCGAGCGAGGAGCTCTCGGAATGGTTGTCTGGGTGGGCTTGCTCGAGCGAAGTTGAGGTCGCTCGTGCGAACTCATCCAGTAGGTGGTTGGCTCGAGCGAAGTATTGGTTCGCTCGAACTAACCACTCTCTGGAACAAGTTCTGGGATGTCCGCTCGAGCGACCAAGGGGTCCGCTCGAGCAAACTGCCTACTGGAATGCTCTGAACCCTTTTCTGGACACTTCGCTTGAGCGAAGTGTCATGTTCGCTCGAGCGAACTGTCCAGAAACTGATTCCGGGGTAGTTCAACTCCTCTCTATCTCTTCCTTCTACAACCTCTTTCTAGCCACTTTTATACAGCCAATGAGGAGTCTAAAACTTCATTCAAACAACATCAAATCTCTCACAACATCCATCACATTCTCCTCCATCAACATCACATTCAATACAAAGAAAGAAAGAAGGAAACCATTTCACAATAGAGTACATTTGGTACAAACAAGAAGAAAATATATGCCATTCACCAATACACTTATAAGACATAAATGCACTACCAAAGCTCTATCATGAACATTTATTTCAAACTAATGCAATAAATAGGCATGAGTGGAAGATACCAAAATCATTGAAAGCTTATAAAAATCAAATCATCCACTTGCCTTGGGTCTTCAAATCAAGAAATCAAACTCTTATACTCTTCCAAGCCAAAGATCCAAGCTATGAACAAAATCCCCAAAAACAAACCCTAAAAGGGTCAAACAATGAAATAGAAAGGGAAACCTTACAATAATGAAAATGGAACCTTTTCAAGGTCAAAGAGACACAAATCTAAGAGATGGGGAAGGTTACTTACTTGTAAGGTCCTCTAATTGACAAGGTGAGCTCAAAGAGAGTCTTAGAATGGGAGTTTTTTTTCTCCACAAAAGCTAATGAGAGAAAGCTCTCAAGGATATGAAAAAGATGATAGCCTCAAATCTCCTATTGGTACAAGTTTGGGAGTGTGTTGAGGATGGAAGAGCAATAAGAAGAAGAAGAAAGGGAAACCCTAGCTTTGAGATGTTGCAGTTTGCTAAAGAGGGAAATGAGGAAGATGGTCTCCTTATAAAGCAAGTGGGGAGTGGGCTCCACCACTTGCAATCTAATTGGGTTGAATTCATGGCTTTCGGGGGATCTAATGAATTCGACGAAGAAGAGAAAAGTGATCGTCGAAATATCTAGTTTCAAAAAAGTATATGTTTCGTGGGTTTCGGGAATATCAAGTTTTGGGTATAGATTTAGTGCACAATGACTGTTTTGCCCTCAAGGTTATGAAATCGGGTTTCGGGGTCTCGAACGGGCACATGATCAACGTAAAAGTTGTAGGGATTAACAGTACAAATAAAACGGGATTAAAACAATGAATGTAAAATCTCCGATAAATCACCAAGCACATGCAAGGTCATAAAAAAAAGGACCCCCAAAGGGCCCCACTAATTACTAAGCAATCAAAATTCCCCAAAACTATATCAAAAGCTATTCCAAACCCAACTTAGTCAAAGACTACTAATCACACTTAAGACTAACACAACTTAATTAACACTAATCGGGTTCACTCGGGTTGAGGTCTTACAGTCTCAATTGGAGCCAGCTTTTTATGGAATCCGTAGTGGTCCCCGCGCTAGCCCAAGATATTAAAAAGATACTAATCCTATTTGAACTCCAAAAGGAAGGAATTAGAAAGTTACTATTTCTATTTGAAGTAGGACTTCTAATAGTAGAAATAGTAAGTTACTAGTTATTGTAGAAGTGAGACTTCTATAGTAATTAGAAAGGAGAGAGTTATTAATTCTTAATTAGAAAGAAGAGAGTTATTTTAATTAGTAATAGGGGTTGCTTTGTGCTATAAAAAGGAGGAAATACACCCCCTTGGACGTCCATAACAAGGAGAACAAGTCCAACCCCTTTGTGCAAGTGTTGCACAACTCCTCTCTTTCTTCTAGTTCTCTTCTAGATCCTTGGAGTTTCTAGTTCGGTTTTCTCTTGGAGCTTTCACCAATCTTCTTGAAAAAAGAGATCTGATAGCGGGTCATAGCATGGAAGACAACAAGGTCTTGGAGATCCTAATTTGCTTCAAGAAGAGTTCTTGTTCTAGTTGATTGTCTTATTCTCCATTAGAGCACTACCGGGCTCCAAAGGTATAGTTTGCTTCTCTATTTGTTGGGATTATTTTGGATGCATGGTGTTGCCGATTTCTGTCTTTTAGATAGGTTTTATTGCTGTACATGATAAATGAGATGGAGGGATTGCATCCTGGATATGGTTGATGGCCTTTTGGGTACTTGATCCCTGAGTCAAGTGGGTCAAAAGTTTTGAAAGTCTGTCCACGAGGCCCACCTACTTCGAACAATTGGTATCAGAGCCATACCTCATTTCTAATCATGTTAGATCTGCAATCTAGATCTAATCTTTGCATGAGATGTGAAGAGGATAGACCTAGGGCTATGTAAGGATTAATTATGATTGGGTTTGCTTACTTTTTATAGTAGATCCATGTTTGGAATGTCACAAAAGGGTTGTCGCGACCCCGGAACGGATCCCCGGGCCCGCGACGTTGTCGATGTTACAATTACTATTGAAGATTTTTCTTTCCCACAGGTTCCCGCGGTGAGGATTCCCAAAGATACGCGGAATTTGACTCACACGATCAAGTATGCGGAAGCGTGTAGCAAAACACATCAATCTGAGCACCAATAAAATATTTAAGTGCTATGACAAATAATAACAAGACAAAGTATCAAAGAAAGAAGCTAACATGGCATTCCCATTAATATTCAAGTTATGAGACTAATTCAAAAGTACTTTAAGTTTGGTTACAACCCATAAGAGGCCAACAAAGGCCAATACAATTCTCCAAAATAATCAAAGAAACCCCAAGACAAAAGATGACGAGACTCAAAAACCCGCCTGACGTCTAGATGACATCGTCGGGCTGCCACTCTTTCACAGGGGTTGGCTCGCAAGCCTCCTCCTGAAGCTCCTCCTCAAAGGCAACGTCTCCTGCACCTGGGCACCAACAAACAATGGTCAAACACAACGGTTTGACAGGTAATCAATTTAGGTGCTAGCATGAAACAATAACGTTTAAGAAAACATATAAGCAAATCCTTAATTTAGAACACTATAATGACTGAGGTACATTTGTAGAAATAATTAACTGAGCTGAGATACTAAAACAAACTAGCATGAGTACATAATATATCATGAATAGTTACAATCCACAAAGAGCCCATCCTTTCTCTATCATTTATAAAATGAAAAGAGCAAGCACGCACGACATGCACGATATACATAATATAAGCACGACACAATTTCCCACAAAGACGGGAATTCTGGCCGCGGAACCGGACACGCACGATGTGTAATAAATACACGACCAGTCTGCAGACAGTCCACATGTTTAAGGACCCCCAGACAGTGGATCAAACTGAAAGGGCAGTCCAAGCTCAGTGGTGTTTACTTAATTCATGAATGCACAAAACACGCGAAACACTATCAAAACACGTCGAGGTAAAAAGGGGGAAATCACTTATCAAAACACGATGAACACGACTAGCAAAAGCATAATTAATATGCATAACACGCTTAGGAAGTGATCCCCTTTTTCTTGAAACAAAACTTCAAAACAAGCTTATACTTGAAATCCAAAACTAATACACGATGGTACTTATCGTACCCAAAACGGAATTCAAACATGAAATCTGACAAGCGTGTGTTAAGGCTGCTAATTGACCTTTGTGTAATTGGGACCCCAAATGCCTGAATATACAAGAATTGGTGTCCCCGAAGTTGGGTTGCATTTTGAAGTTCCCTTTACACAATGTCAAGTCAAAACCATTAACATAGACTAGTTTTTTTCAACCTTCAAGAAAATACAGAAAATGAAATAATTCTTCTTCCTGAATCTGGCAGGTTCGCTCGAGCGAACTTTATAAGGTGATGACACTTCGCTCGAGCGAGACAGTTCGCTCGAGCGGATATAAGGTGCGCTCGAACGGACAACTCTCTGTCTGCGCTCGGACCAAACAGAGGCTTGGGTCCGCTCGAGCGGACAAGCTGCTGCCTGTGCTCGCTGAGTGCAGAAATTGCCTTTCTCTTACACATCTGCCACTACTATCTTCTCCTTCTTCCCATCCATCAATCACATACAATCCCTTGAGCCTTCATGCTCACCAAGGGTTCATTTATCACCATTTCACACATCCAAATCCAATAAAAACACAATCATGAAGCTTGTAAACAAATTCAATGCACAATTTCTAAAATACAATGAAATCAAAATACACATGCATCATTTCCTAGAAAGATTACTTGCCTTGACCAATGCTAAAATACTCCTTCTCAAGAACTTCACTCAAGCTAATCCCACACTACAGGGAAACCCAAGAAAATCCACTCAAAACTCAAACAAAATGGAAACAAAGAACCCATTTTAACAAAAGGGTTTGTAAGCATGAAAAACATGATCTTTAAGGAACCAAAATACTTCATGAAAAACATGGGTTGAAGCTCTTACCTAGAAATGGCCACACAAGAAGGAATGAAGAAAATGTAGAGCTTGTTCCACAAGAAGCTCCAAGAAACTTGTATTGATAGAGAGCTTGCAAGGAGAGGAAGAAGGTGATGATTTTGGAATTCTTTTTGGAGCTCTCTAGCTAAAGCATGCAAGAGGAATTGAAGAGGAAGAGAAAAAGGGTTTTCATTGCCCTAGGTTAAGAAATTGCAGAGATTTGGTAAAGTGAATGAAAGGGAGGGAGATGGGGATTAAGTGAAGACAATGGGCCCCAACTAGCTGAATCTTGAAGTGACCAAAACACGATCTTGCGGGCCTCGAATGACTTCGACGAAGAAGGATAAAACGATCGTCGAAATATCTAGTTTCCAAAAAGTATATTTTTGACATGGTTTTGAGATCTCAAAAATTGTGTCCAGATTTGTGCATAAAAGACAATTTTACCCTCTTTGGGCCAAAACATGGGTTTTTGGGCTTCAGACATGAATGAGCTTAAGACGAAAGTTGTAACACATCGAAAAATCATTCAAATGAAATCAAAATCACAATCACATGGAAACCGATACGATCTTCCCAAACTTACACGTGCACTTGGGCCTTTCCGAGTGTGTCTAACTAATACTAAACGTCCTCAAAATTCCCAAAGCTATGTCCAAGACTAAAACTAATTACTTCTAACCCAACAACAACTAAACCCACTTAGGACTAAACGCATACTAATCGTACACTAAGTAAATTGGTCTGGGTCGGGGTCTAACAAGGGTTTAACCATGATGGAAAGATGGTAGGAAGCCATTAGATGGTATTTGGAATTATTTAGAAAGAGTTTGGGATCAGTTGGCTGAGATTTGTGAAAAACCCAATTTTTGGTGTTCGTCAAGTCGGCTAACCGCCGACTGCAAACAAAAAATTTCTATTTTTTTTTGGATTTTCTTTTGGAATCCTATCTTTCCACTATGGTTTGGCAGCGGTTTTGTGAGTTGCATGGTTGTATGTGATACTAACTTGTAGGTGATTTTGTCCTCTCCATCTGGCCCACAAGTCTTTTACTTTCTATATATGGTAGATGGTTATTTTGGGCAACTTGTAAAGGGCATCATGGTTTCCTTGGTTTCCCGTGAAAGGGCAAGGCATGGTGAATTTCCCTACAACCCTTTTATTTCCATGTTTAGATTATCATGTAAGTCTCATAATTGAGGCATAGGAATTTATGTATTTTTTCTAAATTTGTAAATTCTGGCAATGTCCAAAGAAAGAAAGTGAAGTTGGACTCCTAATCAAAGAGTTTGAAGATTGCCAAAAGCATTTTGGAGATGCCCAAAGAGCTTGAGGAATCCCAAAGTTTTGGAAAGTCTAGAAGTCCAGGAAGTCTATTCCGTTTGGGCCATGTGGAGGAGAGGACAAACCCCTAATTTTCTGGATTAGTGTTATTTTATTTGTGGATTAGTTTCTTTTTGTGGGATTAGTGTTTGTTGGGTTGAGTTTGTGAGCTAGAATGGTTTTTCACTAGTTTTGGGGAGTTTTGAGTGCCTTTGTAATTAGTGGGACCCTTTGGGGGTTCTTTTGCTGACTTTGCACGTGATTGGGAGATTATTTGAAATTTCCGATAATTCATGTTTTAGCCTCGTTTGACTTAGTTTGTTAATCTCTACAACTTTCGTGTTCACTCCGTACCCATTCGAAGCTCCGAAAATCAGTTTTCCCAGCCCTGGGGGCAAAATTGGTCATTTCACATTGAATCTGTACCCAAACCGAGAGATCCTAGAACCATACCAAAATTATACTTTTTGAAAACTAGATTTTATGAGAAACATTTTCCTCTTCTTCGTCGACTGCATCTGAGGCCCAGAAATTGATGTTTTAATCCTGACAAGTTTAAGTGATGGTGGGGCCCACACCCACCCTTTTACAAAAGGGATCAGCCCCTCTCTTCCTCTCCCATTCGTTCCAGCACACTTGAGGGGGGAGGAACTTCAGCTTCATAGGGCTTTTGCCCTTTTCTTCTTCTCCTTCTTGCTTCCTTTCACAAAACCCACCTCCAAACCTTGCAAAATGGAAATTGGAGCTCAACTTCTTCTTCTCCATCCTTCTAGCTTCCCATGGACACCATTTTTGTACAAATCTCAGATGGAAAGCCCCTATTTCGAGCTTGTTCTTGTCGATTAAGGGCCCTAGAGGTAAGGACTTCTTTCCATCTCCTGTTGTTGAGCTATGACTTTCCCTTAAGTTCTATTTCCTAGTTTGGTTTGAGCCCATTCCTTGTCTTTCATTGTTTGACCCATTTTAGGGTTTGTTTTGGGGGTTTTGCTTGTACCTTTGGAGCTTGGATTTGGAAGAATGCTTAGGCTTGATTTCTTGATTAGAAGACCCAAGGCAAGTGGATGAAAGGATTGTTTTGATTATTGACATGTTTTATGAGAAAAGCTTGATTGATTAATGGTTTTGATGATTTTAATACTTGTCTTTTGCGATGATTAATATTGATTTCGAAATGTGCTTATTGATGAGTCTATTTCTCTCTTGTTCATACTTGGAAATGTATGCATCATGTTGTCAAGATTTCAAATGGTTTCACATAAATGAGTTTTCTCTACCTTGAGATTTGATTGTGAATGGAAGGAATGGAAAGGGAGAAATTTGAAATGAGGATAATGGAAGTGTTGAATGATGCATTTGAGGAGCTTTTTAGCTCATTTGATGTCTTGAAAACATTGGTTTATAGTTTTCATTATTTCTTGTTAATAGCTCAATGGATCCTTGTGATTAGTGGGTTTCTTCTCTCTTTGGTGATTGAATGTAAAAAGATGGAGGTATTTGGGATGGATGTTTGTGAAATTTGATGGCGTATGGGAGGGGCTTTTAGCTCATTTTATTGTATGAAGATGAATGGGAATGAAGGGAAATGGTTTAAGGGAGAAAAAGGGCTCAAATCTGGTTACAGAAGGGCTTTTCCGCACCTGGTGGTCAGCCAGCGGTCACCTGTCGGCTAGCTACCTGGTGACTGGCGGCTAACCGCCAGATAACCGCACAACCGCGGTCACTTTTCCAGAGAGCTTGATTTCTTCCCCAAAGTCACAGTCAGCCACACGGTTAGCCAGCGGCTAACTGCTGAACCCATCAGCAGCTAACCGCTAGCCAACCGAACCATTTCGGTTACTTTTCCAGTAAGCTGCACTTTGTCATGCCAACCGCGGTCAGCCAGCGGCGGCTAACCGCCAGATGACCGCTAGGTGACCAAAATCACCCAGAAACCCTGAAATGAAGAGAAATGGAAGGGGTTTCTATCCCAATCATTCGTGAACCCTTTTAGAGAGTGATGGGGACTGTTCATCGGAAGATACGTATGAAGCCCGTTTGAGAAGAGAACCATGTCACAAAGATTCATTGAAGTTTTGAATTCACAAAGTGTATAAGGAGCCCGGAATGTTTTCAAATTCCAAGAGTACCAAGTCTATATCGAAATCGACATACGGGACCCCTATTCACCTTAATCAAAGCAGGAAATCTCTATATTACTCGAAAGTGTATTAGTTCATTGTATTTCCTTATTCCCGAGACTTACATTACATGGCTTGTTTTCCCGAAAGCATTGAAGTTACACTGGTAACAGTTACTTGTCCCGAAATGTATTGCCCGACGTGAAATGACAGTTGTGCCTTGAGCATTCTTGCCCCACCCGTTTATGTACTTGCACTTGATGTATTTCATATATGTTTGATATTGTCATTTGACCTATGAGTCGGCACCACTAAACTTGGATAACCTCGTTGGTCTGATCCACCGACTTGGAGATCTCCCTCTTGTCCCACCAGCTGCAGTTTGGATCCTGTTACCCGGTTATTACTGTGGTCTTGTCCCGATACCGCAAATTGCTACTATGGTTCCCGATGCCCTGCTCACTACCGTGGTCATGTATAGTATATGTATATGTATTTATAAGATCCACTGTTTCTCCTTACCTCGAGTGACTGAGATCAGTGCCTAATTATTGCTCTGTCACTTTAGTGATAGAGGACTTAGCTTCGTGTGGTTGCCATCTTGCTAGTTCCCGATTCCTTGAATACCCTACATGTTTTATATCGCTTATTTGGTTTCCGGTAAAAGATTCATTTCTTTTATGAAAGTTATTATTTCAACAGGTGTTAATATTTTCCAAGGTAAATTTAGTTAGTGTTATATTGTTTCCCGTTCCTTATACACACACATGTTTTAAATGAATACCTGATTTGTTAAATATCCATACTTTTAAATATGTTTTAAATGAGACTTGTTTTGCCAGATCCCTATGTTTACACGTGTTTTAAATGAATACCCGATTTGTTAAATATCCATGCTTTTACATAGGTTTCAAATGAACATTGGTTTTGCCATATTTCTATGGTTACACACGCTTCAAATGAATACCCGGTTTGTCGGATACTCATGCTTTTACATATGTCTCAAATGAACGTTTGTTTTGCCAGACCTCTATATTTACGCATGTTTTAAACAAACACCCGATTGTCAAATATCTATGCTTTTATAGATGATGTAAATGAACATATGTTTTGTTAGATCTCCATGTTTAACTCATGCTTTAAACAAATACATGTTTTGTCAGAGATCCACGATTTTCCACCCGTTTGATTATATGCAGCCTTTGATTAAATAACATGAATTATCATATGTTTTAATTCTCAGCGTATTTATTACCTTTTCATCCACCTGCCAGACCGTCGTGTCTGACCCACTACTTTTGGTACTCAGGTCCAGACTTCTTCGTCCCGAGATGAGTGCTTTTGTTGGTTGTGGAGCCATGATTTGCAGGTTGTTTTGTCGGCTATGTCATGTAGACAATATATTTGACATCGGAGTTGCGCCACATATGGATAGTGGTTATTAGTTTGTTAGTGTATGACTTTTATTAACCTTTTCTTGGGATTCTTAATTAATGTACATTGATAATTTGTAACTTAAACATATATGGGAATGTAATATCCTGTTATTGTCAGCTCTGTACTTTGTTGTGATTGTTTACTCCAGTCTGATATGGTTCTTGATATAATAGTTATATGCTAGAGTTTGAGTGCGACGCGGAATCCGATGGCCACGGACTCCAGGTTATAACGCCACGAAAGCTTCCGCAAAATATTCAGAGCGTGTTGGAATGTGTTGTCTTCACACACGCGGATCTTGGGAGAAAGAAAAATATAATTACCCTTAATCCCATTCGCGCCCCCGATGTACTGGTTTGGGGGCGTGACAGACTGGTATCAGAGAGGGCATTTTTCTTGGGAATAAAACACTCTAGGAACCTTAAGACATGTGGTGATGAATCGTTTTCTTTTGTCTAGTTATTGTTTCTGTGAGTTCGGGTTTTGTTTTCTTCTAGTGGGGGAGACTATCTCTGTCTCCTTTTCTTGTCGTTGTTATTAGAGAATTTGGGGGACCAAATTCTTTTCTAGTGGGGGAGAATTTAATGTCCCCGTACCCACATTTAGTACCTTTTCCTTGTTTTCGTGCTAGAGAGTCGGAGTTTTGTGGACTTAGCACGTGTTTCTCGAAGGACATTGGCAGAATTTTCAGCTTTTCGATGTCACAGATGGAACTAGAGAAGGAATTTGTGACCAATTGTTCGTCAGTAAGGAATGTGAGCAGCATATCGAGACCCAATTACAGTTGATCGTGTACTGTCAGAGGATTCTTCAGGCAAGTAAGTGTGGATTTTTTGATAAACTTGGATTATTTTCCTAAATCAGAAGACTCCATAAGCCGAATAAGTGGTGGACTTTATGAGATTTGAGGTGATTTTCAGTGGTGTAGCTCCAAGCAGACGTGAAAAGTTAGAAATTTCGCAGATATTGATGAACTTTTGTCGGATAAGTGTTAGATGATTTTCAATGATTACAGAATGATGGTGAAGTCGACTCAGCAGGATGTATCAGTGGATGGTTAAAAGCATAGGAAACTAGTTTTCAACAGTAGTGTAGCGAGAGTTGTATGTGGAATTGATTGTTACCTGATCACATGATAGAGAAGATTTTGTGGACTTTACCGACTTGTAAAACATTAGTTTGGGCAGAGTACAGATACGAGCAGGAGAATCATCACCTATGGACAATGACAGTTGAAAGATTTAGAGAAGAATGAATTTGACAAAAGCACACCTCACGAAGTTCGGACATGTGGAGTAGCATGACAATTAAAGTGTTAGCAGGTCTAGTCAGAGATGGAAACCTACAGAGTTGGGAATCGTGTGTTTTCAATGAGTAGATAGAGATGAGTGAAGTGTTCAGAGGACCGTTCAAACATTTGATTGAATCAACTTGGCATATGAAGGAGTGACAAATTTCCAAGTCATTCACCTCGAAGATCGTGCATTGGCAGGAGACTTAATTTCGACAACTTTGATAGAGATGACAGAAGAGTGCCCAGGACTGGACGACATTGCCTAAAGTAAGAGATATCTGGTAATACTTAGCGTCACTAATTTTTTGAAGCCAAGGACAGATAGAAGGACAAGGCAATATTTCAAGAGTTAGAGATTTTTGGAATTTGATTAGATTTGTCAGAAAGCTAATCGGGAATTTTCAACAAGTACAACCATGTGGCGAAGTAGACCCAGCAAGATACGAGGCATTGGAAGTTAGATTTCAGCAGCCGACTACAGAAAGGATCTATACTTGAATGTCTGACAACTGTTGATAGTTGACCGAATAGTTCTACAGCGAGGATGACCCAGTGAGTTCAAGTGCTTCCGAGAGGACCAATTTGAAGCAATTGTTTGAGGTTTTGTTTTCGAAGTGTGGGATTAATGTCCCCACTTGTTTTTGGGTTTGTTTAGTTCATTTGGAGGACCAAATGTTCTAAGGGGGGGGGGGGGGGGAGGATGTGAGAACCAGACCCCTAATTTCCTGGATTAGTGTTGTTTTATTTGTGGATTAGTTTCTTTTTGTGGGATTAGTGTTTGTTGGGTTGAGTTTGTGTTAGACCCCGACCCAAACCCATTCAATTAGTGTGCGATTAGTGTGTGTTTAGTCCTAAGTGGGTTTAATTGTCATTGGGTTAGAAATAATTAGTTTTAGTCTTAGACATAGCTTTAGGAATTTTGAGAACGTTTAGTATTAGTCTGATACACTCAGGAAGGCCTGAGTGTACGTGTAAGCTTGGGTGGATCGTATTAGTTTCCGTGTAACTGTGATTTTGATTTCATTTGAATGATTTTCTATGTGTTACAACTTTCGTCTTAAGCCCATTCATGTTTGAAGCCCAAAAACCCAAGTTCTGGCCCAAAAAGGGTAAAATGGTCTTTTTGCACAAATCTGGACACAACTTTCGAGATCTCAAAACTATGTCAAAAATATACTTTTTGGAAACTAGATATTTCGAGGATCGTTTTATCCTTCTTCGTCGAAGTCATTCGAGGCCCACAAGATCATGTTTTCATCATTTCAAAGTTCAAAGTTCTTTGGGCCCCATTAGCATTACTTAAACCTCATCTTCATCTCTTTCATTCACTTTCCCAAAATCCTGCAATTTTCCTAACCTAGGGCTGAAAATCACTTTTCCCTTCCACTTCATTCCTCTTGCATGCTCTAGCTAGAGATCTCCAAATGGAATTCTAAGACTATCATCTTCTTCCTCTCATCCTAAGCTCTCCATTGATGCAAATTTCTTGAAGTTCCAAGTTGGGTAAGAGCTCCATCTTCTTCCTCCTCTCTTGTTTGACCTTCTCTAGGTAAGAGCTTCAACCCATAATTTTCACGGAGTCATTTTAGTTCCTTAAAGATCTTGTTATCCGTGTTTGCAAACTCCCTTGTGAAAATGGGTTCCATGTTTTCATTTTTGTGGAGTTTTGAATGGTTTTCCATGGGATTCTTGTAGTGTTGGCTTAGCTTTTGAGTAAGAGTGCTTGAAGAGGATTGTTTAGCATTTGGGCAAAGGCAAGTGATCTCTATAGGCTCAATGTTGCATGTGTACTTTAGATTACTTTATTTTTCTAGAAATTTTGTACATAAACTTGTTTATAAGCTTCATGATCATGTTTTCCTTAGATTGAATGTTTGGATTCAATGTTCATTTGAGTTTTGATGAAGGTTTTATAGGATTGTTTGAAGGGATTTAATGGTTGTTATTGGGGGGCAAGAAGGCCTTTTGTTGGAAGAAAACATGTTTGGAGATGAAGGAGAAAAGGGCCAGAATGGCCATTCCCGGGCAGTAGAAAATGACTGCCCACTCGAGCGCGTATCAGTCCGCTCGAGCGCGCAGTCATTCTAACTGCAACTCGGGCAGCAAATTGGCTGCCCGTTCGAGCGCGCTGTTGGCCGCTCGAGCGCACAGTCATTCTGATTGCAGTCAGGCAGCAGATTGGATGTCCGCTCGAGCGCGCAGTCATTCTGACTGCAGCTCGCCACTTTGAAACGCCTATAACTTTTGATTTCCATATTGTATTTGGGAGTTCTATATACGGTTGGAAAGCTCTTGAAGCAAGGAATCCAATGGTATACTTATCTTAGTGATCAAAGTTTTAAAAGTGAAGTGGATATTTGAATCAATGAAAACCAGTTTTTGATTAAGAGTTTTTAGCCTGATATTGTGTACTCGAAGCCCGAGATGTCTTTGAACTTCCGGGGCACCAATTCTATTTTTATTTCCAACATTTGGGCTTCGATTACACAAAGACCATCCAAAGGTCCTTACATGTGCTTGATAGGCCTTGTGTTCGTACTTTGATTTTGACACGATGAATATCATTGTGTGCTCATTTTGAAAGTTTAAGTACAAGCTCGTTTTGAAGATTTATTTCAAGAAAAAGGGGATCACTTCGTAAGCGTGTTATGCATATTAATTATGCCTTTTGCTAGTCGTGTTTGTTGTGTTTTGATAAGTGATTTTCCCCCTTTTTATCTCGACATGTTTAGACCGTGTTTCGCGTGTTTTGTGCATTTATGAATTTAAGCGAACACCACTGAGCTTGGACTACCCTTTCAGTTTGATCCACTGTCTGGGGGTCCTTAAACATGTGGACTGTCTGCAGACTGGTCATGTATTTATTACACATCTTGCGTGTCCGGTTCCGCGGCCGGAATCCCCGTATATGTGGGAATCGTGTCGTGATTATATTATGTATATCGTGCTTGTCGTGCGTGCTTGCTCTTTTCATTATATATGATAGAGAAAGGATGGGCTCTTTGTGGATTGTAACTATTCATGATATTATATGTACTCATGCTAGTTTGTTTTAGTATCTTAGCTTTGTTATGTATTCTCGGAAATGTATCTCAGTCATTGCAGTATTTCAAATCAGGGATTTGTTTTATGTTTTCTTAATACGTTATTGTTTCATGCTCATGCCTAAACTGATTACCTGCCAAACCGTTGTGTTTGACCCTTGTTATTGGTGCCCAGGTGCAGGTGACGTTGCCTTTGAGGAGGAGCGTCCGGAGGAGGCTTTTGAGCCAACCCCAGTTAGAGAGTGGCAGCCCGACGATGTCAACTAGACTTCGGGCGGGTTCTTGAGGTCGTCATTTTGTCTTGGGGTTCTGTTATCATTTTGAGAATTGTATTGGCCTCTGTTGGCCTCTTATGGGATGTAACTAAAACTTAACTTACTTTTGAGTTAGTCTCATAACTTGAATCTTGATGGGAATGCCATATTAACTCCTTCTTTTGATACTATGCCTTGTTATTATTTGTTATAGCACTTAAAAATTTATTAGTGCTTATCTTGACGTGATTTGCTACACGCTTCCGCAAACTTATTCATGTGAGTCAGATTCCGCGTGCTTCGTGAATCCTCACCGCGGGAACCTATGGGAAAACAACGCAATCAACACCGTCGCGGGCCCCGCATCCGTTCCGGGGTCGCGATAGTTTGTGAGCTAGAATGGTTTTTCACTAGTTTTGGGGAGTTTTGAGTGCCTTAGTGATTAGTGGGACCCTTTGGGGGTTCTTTTAGTGACTTTGCGCGTGATTGGGAGATTATTCAAAAAAATTTATAATTCTTATTTTATCTTCGTTTGACTTAGTTTGTTAATCTCTACAACTTTTGTGTTCACTCCGTATCCATTCGAAGCTCCGAAAATCAGTTTTTCCAGCCCTGGGGGCAAAATGGGTCCTTTCACATTGAATCTGGACCCAAATTTCGAGATCCCAGAACCATACCAAAATTATACTTTTTCAGAACTAGATTTTATGAGAAACATTTTCCTATTCTTCGTCAATCGCATCCGAGGCCTAGAAACTGATGTTTTAATCCCAACAAGTTTAAGTGATGGTGGAGCCCACACCCACCCTTTTATAAAAGGGATCAGCCCCTCTCTTCCTCTCCCATTCTTTCCAGCACACTTGAGGGGGGAGGAACTTTAGCTCCATAGGGCTTTTGCCCTTTTCTTCTTCTCTCTCTCCTTTTATAGCACTTAAGCAACCTCCTCTTACTAATTGATATAGAAGTCTTACTTCCGTAACAATTAGTTGCTTACTAAATCACAATTAGAAGTCTTACTTCAAATATGATTAGTAACTTCCTATTTTACTAATTAAAATAGAAGTCTCACTTCCATTAATAATTAGTAACTTACTATTACCACTATTAGAAGTCTCACTTCAAATAGAAATAGTAACTTTCTATTTCCTTTTACAGTTCTACTATAATTAATATCTTTCTAATATCTTGGGCTAGCGTGGGGACCACTAGGGATTCCTTAGAAAGCTGGCTCCAACTGGGACACGTTACACCACATCTCATGTGCAATCCGGGCCCACAGTTAATTACAAATAACTCCATTATATAAATGCAATTGCACTCCAGTCTTAGGAATAATTACAATGAAGACCCTAAACTTCCCAATTACCACAAGTAGGCCCCTCCATCTATATCCATGGATCAATTGGACCTGTCCACCAAATTAGATCCATATCTTATTATCCTTGAGCCCCAATTAATTATAATGATCATTTGGTACCGATCCAATTAACTCTTAATTGGAATGGGTGCGCACTTACCAATGATAAATCCATTAATTGGCACAAGGGGATATTAAAGATAGATTTCATCTTGACCATTGAATGTTCCCACAGCTCTACTACCACGTACCCAAATCACCGAGGTGTTGACCTACAATTGGCCTCACTCATTGGTGACTCAAAGCAAATGAATAGATAGAAACTTGAGTTCATTAATGTCTCAGGATTATGACCCTATTGCTAGGGAATTATGAGAGCAAACCTTAAATTTAAGATAGTGTATATAAGGTGCTTCTCATGGTCCTTCAATACATCCAATGTACCAGCACCATGATCCAGAATCTTACATTCCGATGATCGAGACAAATCACACTATCTCATAGTGATCAAAGTGCTGCAACCTTGTCAGATGAGATGCCCAATCTCATCACTGGTTGTGAAGATATTTAAATATAAGATTTGCAATACATATCTCCTGTATGTGGATCTCATCCACACACATGTATTACATATAGTATACTTGTGGACTCCGGTTCATCTCATGAACCATTATGTCATTCGTATTAGTTATGTGCAAACAAGTAATAAACCACCATTCATCTCATGAAAGGAAAGCTATAATATATGTTGATAAATAAAGAAATTAATCAATTTATTCATCATATACTGGCATTGAGACCATAAAACTAACAGGTTTGAGCCCAATCCTTGTCTTTCATTGTTTGACCCATTTTAGGGTTTGTTTTGGGGGTTTCGCTTGTAGCTTTGGAGCTTGGATTTGGAAGAGTGCTTAGGCTTGATTTCTTGATTAGAAGACCCAAGGCAAGGGGATGAATGGATCATTTTGATTATTGACATGTTTTGTGAGAAAAACTTGATTGATTAATGGTTTTGATGATTTTAATACTTTTCTTTTGCTATGATTTATATTGATTTCGAAATGTGCTTATTGATGAGTCTATTTCTCTCTTGTTCATACTTGGAAATGTATGCATCATGTTATCAAGATTTCAAATGGTTTCACATAAATGAGTTTTCTCTACCTTGAGATTGATTGTAAATGGAAAGAATGGAAAGGGAGAAATTTGAAATGATGAGAATGGAAGTGTTGAATGATGCATTTGAGGAGCTTTTTTGCACATTTGATGTCTTCAAAACATTGGTTTATAGTTTTCATTATTTCTTGTTAATAGCTCAATGGATCCTTGTGATTAGTGGGTTTCTTCTCTCTTTGGTGATTGAATGTAAAAAGATGGAGGTATTTGGGATGGATGTTTGTGAAATTTGATGGCGCATGGGAGGAGCTTTTAGCTCATTTTATTGTATGAAGATGAATGGGAATGAAGGGAAATGGTTTAAGGGAGAAAAATGGCTCAAATCTGGTTACAGAAGGGCTTTTCCGCACCTGGCGGTCAGCCAGGGGTCACCTGTTGGCTAGCCGCCTGTAACCGCCAGATAACCGCACAGCCGCGGTCACTTTTCTAAAGAGCTTGATTTCGTCCCAAAAGGCGCGGTCAGCCACACGGTTAGCCAGCGGCTAACTGCCGAACGCATCGGCGGCTAACCGCTAGCCAACCGAACCATTTCGGTTACTTTTTCAGTAAGCTGCACTTTGTCAGGCCAACCGCAGTCAGCCAGCGGCTAACCTCCGAACCCAGCGGCGGCTAACCGCCAGATGACCACTAGGTGACCGAAATCACCAAGAAGCCCTGAAATGAAGAGAAATGGAAGGGGTTTCTATCCCAATCATTCGTGAACCCTTTTAGAGAATGATGGGGACTGTTCATCGGGAGATACATGACTTGTTTACCAGAAAGTTTATTAGTTCATTGTATTTCCTTATTCTCGAGACTTACATTACATGACTTGTTTTCCCGAAAGCATCGAAGTTACACTGGTAACAGTTACTTGTCCCGAAATGTATTGCCTGACGTGAAATGACAGTTGTGCCTTGAGCTTTCTTGCCCCGCCCGTTTATGTACTTGCACTTGATGTATTTCATATATGTTTGATATTGTCATTTGACCTATGAGTCGGCACCACTAAGCTTGGATAACCTCGTTGGTCTGATCCACCGACTTGGAGATCTCCCTCTTGTCCCGCCAGCTGCAGTTTGGATCCCGCTACTCGGTTATTACTGTGGTCTTGTCCCGATACCGCAAATTGCTACTGTGGTTCCCGATGCCCTGCTCGCTACCGTGGTCATGTATAGTATATGTATATGTATATGTATTTATAAGATCCATTGTTTCTCCTCACCTCGAGTGACTGAGATCAGTGCCTAGTTATTGCTCTGTCACTTTAGTGATAGAGGACTTAGCTTGTGTGGTTGCCATCTTGCTAGTTCCCGATTCCTTGGATACCCTACATGTTTTATATCGCTCATTTGTTTTCTGGTAAATGATTCATTTCTTTCATGAAAGTTATTATTTAAACAGGTATTAATATTTTCCAAGGTAAATTCAGTTATTGTTATATTGTTTCTCATTCCTTGTACACACACATGTTTTAAATGAATACCCGATTTGTTAAATATCCGTGCTTTTAAATATGTTTTAAATGACACTTGTTTTGCCAGATCCCTATGTTTACACGTGTTTTAAATGAATACCCGATTTGTTAAATATCCATGCTTTTACATAGGTTTCAAATGAACATTGGTTTTGCCATATTTCTATGGTTACACACGCTTTAAATGAATACCCGGTTTGTCGGATACTCATGCTTTTACATATGTCTCAAATGAACGTTTGTTTTGCCAGACCTCTATATTTACACATGTTTTAAACGAACACCCGATTGTCAAATATCTATGCTTTTATAGATGATGTAAATGAACATATGTTTTGTTAGATCTCCATGTTTAACTCATGTTTTAAACGAAAACATGTTTTGTCAGAGATCCACGATTTTGCACCCGTTTGATTATATGCAGCCTTTGATTAAATAACATGAATTATCATATGTTTTCATTCTCCGCATATTTATTATCTTTTCATCCACCTGCCAGACCGTCGTGTCTGACCCACTACTTTTGGTACTCAGGTTTAGACTTCTTCGTCCCGAGATGAGTGTTTTTGTTGGCTGTGGAGTCATGATTTGCAGGTTGTTTTATCGGCTATGTCATGTAGACATTGAGCTTGACATCGGAGTTGCGTCACATATGGATAGTGGTTATTAGTTTGTTAGTGTATGACTTTTATTAGCCTTTTCTTAGGATTCTTAATTAATGTTCATTGATAATTTGTAACTTGAACATATATGGGAATGTAATATCCTGTTATTGTCAGCTGTGTACTTTGTTGTGATGGTTTACTCCAGTCTGATATGGTTCTTGATATAATAGCTATATGCAAGAGGTTGAGTGCGATGCGGAATCCGATGGCCACGGACTCCGGGTTGTAATGCCGCGAAAGCTTTCGCAAAATATTCAGAGTGTGTTGGAATGTGTTGTCTTCACACATAGGATCATGGGAAAAAGAAAAATATAATTACCCTTAATCCCATTCGCGCCCCCGAGGTCATGGTTTGGGGGCATGACAGTCCGAGACGAAGAAGGAAAGTGAAGTTGGACTCCTAATCAAAGAGTTTGAAGATTACCAAAAGCATTTTGGAGATGCCCAAAGAGTTTGAGGAATCCCAAAGTTTTGGAAAGTCTAGAAGTCCAAGAAGTCTATTCCGTTTGGGCCATGTGGAGGAGAGGACTAGTTTCTAATTTTAACACATTTTATTTATGGATAAATGCTCCAAACCTAGCAATTTCCAAAATTGGTCAAATCAAATTAATTTTTGGAAAGAGTTTTAATTGGAGTTGGTGGGCCCATGAGATGGATCCATTGGTAACATTAATTTTAGAAATTGGACTTTCCTTAAAATAACTTGACTTGGAACCAATCATTGGTCATTTAATGAGATGATTTGATGACTATATTTGTAGGCCCATATACCTATAAGGAAATCCTCAATTTTAAAATATTAAGTGGGAGAGGGGCATTCATATTTAGAAATCCCCATGGTTTTCCACCATAGGTCCATTGTAAGGAAAGTATTAACATCGGGCCATCTTGAGAATGACCATTCCCCACGGAGGGCTTTTACTTGTCTGGTTACTAGATATGGATCTGCTATGGATAGTTGTTAGACTTCGACCCAGACTAACCCGATTAGTGTGTGATTAGCGTGTGCTTAGTCTTAAGCAGGGTTTAGTTACCGTTAGGTTAGAAAATAATTAGTTATAGCCCAGGACATAGCCTTGAAAATTTTGAGAATGTTTAGTGTTAGTCAGACACGCTCAGGGAGGCATAAGTGTACATGCAAACTTGGGAGGATCATTTTGATCTCCGTTTTAATTATGATTTTTATTTCATTTGAATGGTTTTATTCTTTATTACAACTTTCGTTTTCAGCCCGTCCATATTTGAAGCCCAAAAGCTCAAGTTTTTGCCCAAAAAGGGTAAAATTATCTTTTTATACCCAAATCTAACACAAACTTCGAAATCTCAAAACCATGTCAAAATTATACTTTTAGAAAACTAGATTTTTTAGGATCATTTTATCATTCTTCGTCAAGTTCGTTCGGGGCCCGCAAGACCATGTTTTCGTCGACACAAGAATTAGACCTAATGGGTCTCATTTGCAAAGTACTTAAGTCATCCTTCTTCTCTCTCTTGTTCATCCTCATTTTCTTGCAACCCTAGAGAACCAAAGCTCAAGGGAAAACCCTTTTTTCTTCTACCTTCCCATCTTGCATACTCTAGCTAGGAGTCTCCAAATGAAATTTTAAGACCACCATTTTCTTCCTCTCTTCCCAAGCTTTCTATTGATGTTATTTTCTTGAAAGTTATAGTTCGGCAAGCTCTCCATTTTCTTCATCTCTTCTTGTTTGGGCATCTCTAGGTGAGAACTTCAACCCATCTTTTCCATGGAGCCATTTTAGCTCCTAAAGAACTTATTTTTCTAGCATGCAACACCCATTTCAAAATGGGTTCTTTGTTTTCAATTTGGTAGAGTTTTGACCGGATTTTCATGGGGTTTTTGTAGTTTGACTTAGCTCTTGAGTAGGAGTGCTTGAAGAGAATTTGTGTGGCATTTTAGCAAAGGCAAGTGATCTTGATTGGAATATGGATGCATGTTTGATATGGATTTCATCATTGCTTCTAAATATTCTTCTAGCTATGTTATTGAGTTTTCAAACAAGTTGTTTTAGACTCATTCATTTGGATTTCATTTATCTTCATGCAATTGTGTTAACCATTCTACAAGCTTCTGCAATTTTTTCTTTGAATTGTAAGCATGTGTTTTGCCTAGAATTATTGTTTCGATTTTGATGGAGAATGGAAATTTAATGGTATGGATTGTTATGTGAATGGGTTTAAAAATGTAAAAATTGACCCCTTGGAGAGCATGGAGGCTCAGGGGATTGCAGGTGGTCTAAGGATGAGAAGAGGGGAAGAAATGAATCAAAAATCACACAAAAGAAGGGCAGTTTCTGCACTCAACGAACTTAAGCAGAAGCTTGTTAGCTCGAGCGACCAGGCCACTGCCTGGTCCGAGCGCAGACAGAAGTCTGTTCGCTCGAGCGACCCTTGGGTCCGCTCGAGTAAACTGTCCATTGTCTTACCTGGAGCAGGACAGAGACCTGTCCGCTCGAGCGACCCTCGTGGTCTGCTCGAGCGAAGTGTCAATCTCGCTCGAGTGAACCTGCCAAATTCAAAAATGAGTTTTGTTTCCATTTGTGTATTTTCTTGAGGATTGAAAACTAGACTATGTTAAGGCCTTTAACTTGATATTGTGTAAATGGAGCTTCGAAATGTAATCCAACTTCGGGGACACCAATTCATATTATCTTTCCGACATTAGGTTTCAATTACACAAAGGTCAACGAATGGTCTCAACATATGCTTGATGGATTTCGTGTTTGAACTCCAATTTTGGTATGATAAGTACCATAGTGTACTCATTTTGAAGTATAAGCTCGTTTGAAGATTTATTTCAAGTAATAAGAAGGGGATCACTTTTTAAGTTCTTGTGCATATATAATTGTGCCTTTCGCTAGTCGAGCCTTGTCTTGTTTTTATAAGTGATTTTCCCCTTTTTTTATCCCGATGTGTTTAGACCGTGTTTCGCATGTTTTATGCATTCATGAATTCAAGTGAACACTACTGAGCTTGGACTGCCCCTTCAGTCTCATCCACTGTCCGGGGGTCCTTAAACTTGTGGACTATCTGCAGATTAGTCGTGTATTCAATTACACATCGTGCATGTCCGGTTCCGCGGCCAGAAATCCCCGTCCACCTTAGTGTGGCGTGGGAATCGTGTTTTGTTTATCGTATTTTTCGTGCGTACTTGCTCTTTTCATTATAAATAATAGAGAAAGGATAGGCTCTTTGTGGATTTACTATTCATGATATTATAAGTATTCATGTTAGCTTACTTTAGTATCTTAGCTTTGTTTTGTATCTTCGAAAATGTACCTCAATTAAGTAATTGTTTCAAATTCAGTAATTTGTTTATTATGATTTTCTTAAAACATCTAATGTTCCATGCTCATACTTGTCACGCTCCCAGATCGAGGCCCTGATAATCGAGTCCTTAATTCGGGGAACGCGGCAGGACGGGTCAAAAAATTCTGCCCGCACACGCTAATTATTTTCCCATAGGATTCCGCGGTGAGGATTCTAGACGATCCATCACAACCAATTAATCGATTTCAAAACAAATAATAATATGCGGAAGCATGTAGCAAAATAAAATTCAAATGAAACATAAGATAATTACACAAGCTTTGTATCAAAAGAGAAATATATATATATATGAGCATAACCCGAAGTTAGTTAAAGTTGTGAGGATCACAAGAGTATATTAAGATTTACAACCCAACAAGGCCAACAGAGGCCATAAACAAAGTCCCAAAAATAAGAGTCACTCCCCAAAAGATGTTATCGAAACTCCAGACCTAACATGATGTCTACATGACATCATTTGGCTGCCACTCGTGCTCCACCAGAGGCCCTACTGCCTCCTGCGCGGGCTCCGCCTCAAAGGCTGCAGGTCTGACATCTGACAATAAATAAAAAGTATCAGACACGATGGTCTGGCAGGTGAATAAAACAGATAAGATATACAAGTTTTATAAATGCCATGTTTAAAATCATAAAAATGCAATTGAAACGAAACATATATAAAGGGTAAATCAAATGAACCATTTTTGTACAAATAAAAGAATTTTATAATTTAAATATTTCAAACTAACCGACAAATAATTAAAATATTGGCAAACCACATTTAGCTATATTCTCCTATTACCGAAGGAACAAGAGCACACAAACAAATAACCGTTGCCATATGAAGTGGCTAGAACAGACAGACATAAACCGTTGCCACTACTCGTGGGACCGGAATACAGAACCGTTGCCATGGCCGGAGCAAACAGAGTCCAAACTGCAGTTGGCAAACATATTGAAGATCCTAAGCCGGATGATCAGTCCAACAAAGTGACCTAAGCTTAGTGGTGCTGATTAAAATTCGAAATGATGTAATCAAACTATCAAAGTACATTTCCATTGATAAAAAGGACTACTGTTTACAAAGTACAAACGAACAAATACAGATAAATCAGACGAGTAGCTTTATCAATGTTTTTCAAACGGGGTAAATCAATTTAACTTCATTTCAATTCAATTTATGAAGAAACATGGAAATATTCTAACTTGGAATGAGATGGTTAAGATGATTGATAGTGTTTGATGGGCTTACCGGGGGCCGTCTCGATACACACTTAGTGTCCCCATGTCGGTTTATAAGTGAGAGAGTTGGTGTCTTTGAAGGTCTCCGACAATTGAGGTTATAAAGTGTATATTAAGACTACTAGAAAATCCCCAGGTAATTTATTTACTAAACTTCCTCCATAAATTTTTTTCATCTTATAAGGTATTTCGGACTTCAAATCCCAATCCTCGATTATTTCATATCATTAGGGAATTTTCCCTACTCGAATCGGGCCTCAAAATGGTATAATAAGGCCTCAATTTGCTCCAAGAACAGACATGGGCCAGAACCCAGCGGGCCCAGCTCGGTCGGGCGGGCTATTACAGAGACCAGACCCGTTCGAGCGAGCCTGTCTCTGCCTCAGCTCGAGTTCTGCAACCTGTGTAGATTTTTTTTCCAGCTCTTCAACAAGTGTTTCCTTCTTCCATTTACATGTCCACCAACCCTTCTAACCACCTTATGAACTCCCCTTGGCAACCAAACACAACCATCAAAATCCCTTTCCAGAAGTCCATCTCCAAACAACATTTCAAACTAGGTATAACACAAGAATGCAGAAATTTGAAAAAAAAAATTCTTCAACATAGAAAAACCACAAATAGCCATGATATCCATATGCTATAAAAGCCATAAATCCCTGCACGAAATCATAGAGAAACTAATCCAGAATCCTTGATAAACACAACCCTACAACTCAAGAAAACAGTCTACTAAAATGGCAAATTCATAAAAAGGAAACCATTTCATTTGCATGCATTACCAATCTAGTTTATTCACTTGCCTCAACTGAAATGGGCCACAAAAACAGTCTAATATCTCTACACAATCAGCTGCAAACCTACACCAAAAAAACCCCATGGGAAAAAGAAAAACCCATCTTAAACCTCCACATTTTGAAAAGAGAAGGAGCTCTCAAAGAGCTTCTTTGCATGCATGATAAAAGACTCCCTAAGGGTCTAAGAAGCCCATATCTAAAGGAAGAAAACAAAACCTCACCTGGAAATACAAGGACCAGCAAGAAGGGCTAGGAGAAGAAATCGGTTCCAACTGAAATCTTTCAAAAAAAAAAATGGTATTCTTGTGAAGCTTGGAGGTTGGAGAATAAAATGGTGCAGTTTGTATCTCGATTTGGGTTTGGTTTCTTTATCATGCAGAAGAGAGAAGGTGTGGAGAAGAAGAAATTTCTTTCCCTAGCTCGGTTGCAGAGACGAAAATGATGAATGAAGAAGGAGTGGATTGACGTGAGTCTTGGTTTTAAATGAGTTTAAGTTGTGAAAGGTGGGCCTCAAATCTTCAAGTGGCTGGATCGATCATTTGTGGGTCCTGAATGAAAACGACGAAAAAGACAAAGTTGATGGTCAAAATATCTAGTTACCAAAAAATATATTTTCCTCATGGTTTTCATATTTCAAAATTTATGCATAGATTTAGGTGTGAAAAGACTATTTTGCCCTTTTTCTCAAAAAACGTGATTTCTGGGGTTCGAATGCAAATGGAACAAACATGAAAGTTACTGGGGTCATAATATCAATTTAAAAAATATCAAAATCCATATTTTTCAAAAAATCAAGTAAATTAAATAAATCAAATCCCCAAACTAACACGCGTCACACGAGTCACCCCGGGCCCGGTCAAGCCAGACTCAACGAGCTAAAAATTCCCCAAAGCTATCCAAAAATTTTAATCTAACTAAAAATCTAAGCTAATCGTCTTCTAATCCCGCTTAGAAAATAATCATAGTTAGAATAATAATTAAATATACTAAACCTGGGTCGGGGCTTGACATCCTCTGCCCCTTAAAAGCATTTGGTCCTCCAAATGAATACTAACCTCTGGTAGCAAGTGCGGGTACTTCTTCTGAACCTGATCACGCAATTCCCATGTAGCCTCTTCTAGTTCGTGGTTCTCCCAAAGCACTTTTACCTAGTGAAATGTCCGGTTCCTCAATTCTTGCTCTTTCGTATCAATGATTCTGACCGGTTTCTCAACATAAGTGGCATCTTCCCGAATCTCTAATGGCTCATGTCTTAGTACATGTGAGGGGTCTGGAACATATTTCTTCAACATCGATACATGAAACACATTGTGTACACCCAAAAGTTCTGGCGGTAAGGCGAATCTATAAGCCACTTCACCAGTACGACTCAGAATCTCATACGGTCCAATTAATCTTCTTGACAGTTTTCCTTTCTGACCGAATCTCAATGTCCCTTTTGAAAGTCCAAGATCGAATCCTAGAGGGGGGGGGGTGAATAGGGTGAGCTCTAAGACCTAGACCAATTTTTAATTCTTTTAGCTTTTAAGTCTATTATGCTTTGAAGGAGAAATAAGGAAATCAACCAACCATGCATAATCCATAAAAAGAGAGCATAATAACAATCACCATAACACAAGCACGTATAGTGGTTCGGCCAAATTGCCTACATCCACTCCCGGTACACCTACCGGTATCCACTAACTTCAATTAAGGTTTAGGATCACCTCAAACCTTACACACAACAATATGCTTTTCAAGGGTTAGCACCAACCTTTACAACATATACTTTTCAAGGCTAAGTATGAACCTTTACAACTTAGAACTTTTCTCTTAAACAATATGCCTAATGATGCATGGATAAAGAGAGCAATGAAGTGCAAAGAAATGCCTCTTAAAAGGCTAGATAGAAAATGAAACTCAAGTTCTAGAACAATGCATGAAAATGACAAAGTCTATGTGAAATGCATTTTCTAGAAGATTACTCTTTCTCTTTTAAAAGATATGAACTTAAATGATGCAAAGATGTTTAACACATATTTGAGAAAGAGTTATATGTCTAACACAAATGATTCATAATGAAAAGCAACTTGTTTTCAAAAAGATGAACTAAAGGCTAACAAGTTGATTTTTGAAACAAGAAACTAAAATCATGTGTTTCATAGATCATATGTTGCATTCATAAGTCTCATGAGATTTTTAAAGAACTAAGCATGTTATGAAGATCAACATCTTAATAGGAAAGCAACTTGTTTATCATGCATTGGAAAATAGATCAAAGATTCAAAACAAAACATGATTTTGAAAAGAGTAGGATTAAAGGAAGCACACCCATTTGAAGATCAAAGGTTGAATAAGAGGAATGGCTTCATAATCCTTGTGAAAATGCTCCTAAGAAGTTGCTTAGCCTTGGCCTCAAAAGTCTCTCCAAGATCAGCACCTTTCTCCAACCAAAAAGCCACCTTTTATAAAGTTAAAGTTGCCAACGGCTAGTTCTCGGTCGACCGAGAAACAGGTCTCGGTCGACCGGGAATACACAACGGATATAAATCTGACCGTTGGGGCTACAGTTCAGATTTCTGCAGAAATGGCCTCAGTTGTCTCGGTCGACCGAGAGGCAGGTCTCGGTCGACCGAGACCACTGCCTGAAACTGCCCAGAATTTTGACAAATGAGAGAAACTTGAGGCTTTTGAGGGCACCTTCCAAAGGACTTTCAAACACATCTACCAAGCATTAAATCATGACTAAAAGAAGATGAAAACTGAGATTTTAAAGTCATGAAAACTCCAAAACACAAAAATGAATTTAAAGCTAGAAACTTTGGAAAGCTTGGAAAGAGTTTTGAAATCAAAAACTCTAAGAACTGAAAAGGCAACCTGAACATGTAAACCATGCATGATATTTGATAAAACAAAGATTCAAGAAGAAGAAATATGCAAGATGCTCCTATGAATAAAGCCATGTATGAATGAGAGAACATGCTATATGAAAGTGAATGCATCCAATCAAATTGCAACAAAACTAAAACTCTAACAATCTCCCCCTTTGCAATTTGATGGCTACTCTTGAAGCTTGAACTCTCTTTCAATTTTCTCTTCAGCTTGAACTCTTGAAGCTTGAACTTTTGAAGCTTAAACTTTGGATATTTAAGGAGCTTTGGATAATTAAGGAGCTTTGGACATTTGGGAGCATTTGGATCTTTTGGAGCTTTGGATTTTCCTTGCAGGAGCGACGACAAAAGACGACCAACCTAGAAGCTATACACGCTATACACAAAAAGCACTCTAGGCAAAGCTACTCCCCCTCAAACAAAGCAACCCTTTTTAAATCTTCTCCCCCTCACTTGGTGAACTCTCTCCCCCTTTGACATCTAATTGCAAAGGAGCCTGCCCATGAAAGATAAAACACATAACTTTGTTAGTAGCACCTGCTTATAAGAGATATAAATATAAGATTAGAAACAGGTGAGAAGCCAACAAGAAGTTAGAATTCAGGGCAAGGGCCAATGCCCAATTGATGTCTCAATTTAATGAAACGATCATTTCCAAGGGGTTTAGTGAACAGATCAGCCAATTGGGTATCTGTAGGGACAAACAATAGTTCAATAGTGCCTTGGTCAGCATGATCACGCAGGAAATGATAGCGAATGTCAATGTGTTTAGTGCGTGAGTGTTGAACAGGATTTTTTGAGATACTGATGGCACTAGAGTTGTCACACATGATAGGCATGCATTGTTGTGGAACATTATAGTCTAATAAGGTTTGTTTCATCCACAACAGCTGGGCACAACAGCTACCTGCAGCAATATATTCAGCTTCTGCAGTAGACAAAGATACAGAATTTTGCTTTTTGCTATGCCAGGCTACTAAGCAATTTCCTAAGAAATAGCAGCAGCCACTAGTGCTCTTCCTATCATCTATGGATCCTGCCCAATCTGCATCACTATATCCAATTAATTGCAGAGTTGAGTCATGAGGATACCAGATACCATAATGAGAAGTCCCATTAATATATTTTATGATACGCTTAACAGCTTTAATGTGAGACTCTCGGGGGTCAGATTGATACCTAGCACATATCCCAACGCTAAACGAGATATCAGGGCGACTAGCAGTGAGGTAGAGAAGGCTTCCTATCATGCTCCTATAGAGTTTTTGGTCTGCTTTCTTACCCTGAAGGTCACTAGAGATTTTAGTAGAGGATCCCATAGGATTGCAACTAGTCTTAGATTCTCCTAATCCAAACTTTTTCACTATTTCTAGAGCAAACTTGGATTGACTAAGAAATATACCTTGATCAGTCTGACTAACTTGTAATCCTAAAAAGAACTGAAGGGGTCCTACCAAACTCATTTCAAACGTGGAGCTCATTAACTTAGAAAATCCTTGAGCAAGATGATCAGATGTTGATCCAAAAACAATGTCGTCCACATATATTTGAGCAATGAGAATATCTTTACCAACCTTTTTAATGAATAGAGTCTTGTCCACATTCCCACACTCATATCCATTTTCAAGTAAGTGACTTGTCAGTTTTTCATACCAGGCTCTTGGGGCTTGTTTCAATCCATAAAGAGCCTTTTTCAACTTAAAAACATATTCTGGGTGATGAGGATCCTCAAAGCCTTGAGGTTGAGTAACATACACATCTTCCTCAATTTCACCATTCAAAAAGGCACTCTTCACATCCATTTGAAACAGTTTAATCCTCATGCTGCTGGCATAAGCTAATAGAATTCGAATAGACTCCAATCGAGCTACTGGGGCAAAGGTTTCCTCAAAATCAACTCCTTCAACTTGAGCATACCCTTTGGCTACAAGTCTAGCTTTGTTCCTTATGACATTTCCTGATTCGTCCAGCTTATTCTTGAAAATCCATTTGGTGCCAATTTGACTTTTGCCTTTAGGAAGAGGTACAAGATCCCACACATCATTCTTTCTAAACTGGTTTAGCTAATCTTGCATGGCAACAATCCATTCAGACTTGGTTTCTGCTTCAGAGAAATTCTTGGGCTCAATTTGTGAAACAAATGAATAGTGAGCACACAGATTATGAACCTGTCTTCTTGTCATGACTCCTTTTGAAATATCTCCAATGACATTATCCAGATTATGATTTCTTAAAAGCTTTGTGGGCATAGTGGGGACTGAGGGAATCTCTTCTTCAATTTCAGATGAAATATGCTGCTCAACTGAGATCTCTTCTTCATCATGAGGAGTTTTCTTAATTTGATTAGCTTCATCAATTACAACATGAGCTGATTCCATGACAGCCATAGATCTAAGGTTGAAAACTCTATAAGCCTTGCTTTTATCAGAATATCCTAAGAAGATCCCTTCATCAGATTTAGAATCGAACTTTTCAAGCTGTTCTCTATCTCTTAAAATATAGCACTTGCTACCAAACACCTTAAGATACCCCAGATTAGGTTTTCTTCCAAAATACAGCTCATAAGGGGTTTTGTTAGTGTTCTTTGTCAGATAAACACGGTTAATAAGATAGCATGCGGTATTGACAGCTTCAGCCCACAAGTTTCGCGGGAGATTTTTCTCATTAAGAAGGGTTCTGGCCATTTCTTGAATAACTCTGTTTCTCCGTTCAGCTACTCCATTTTGCTGAGGAGTTTTAGGAGCAGAGAATTGATGACTGATCCCATGGCTTTCACAGAAGTCTGCAAATCTTTCATTTTCAAATTCACCTCCATGGTCACTTCTTATCTTCTTAATTTTGCAGTCCTTCTCAACTTGAATTTTCTTGCAAATCCTTATGATATTATCTACTGCATCAGATTTTGCATGAAGAAAGGCAACCCATCCAAATCTCGAATAATCATCAACCATCACTAGGATATACTTTCTTCCACCAATACTTTGAACAGGCGCTGGTCCAATGAGGTCCATATGAATGAGTTCAAGGGGACGAGTTGAGGATATATCTTTTATACCTTTAAAACTTTTCTTGATTTGTTTACCCATTTGACAAGCTTTGCACAATTCTGATTTGAAGTCACCTAATTTGGGTATTCCTCTAACAATTTCTTTCTTTGATAAGATCCTCATCAGCTTGTAATTAATATGTCCCATTCTTTGATGCCACAATTGATTTTCTTGAACTTTAGACATTAAGCACATGGATTCATTCTCACCACATTCTTCTATGGTGTAGATATTATCTTTAGTACGTAATCCAGTCAGCAGAACTTTATGGGATTTCTCATCCAGAACTTTGCAAGATTTGCTATCGAAGACAACTTTATTTCCTTTGTCACACAATTGACTTATGCTCAAGAGATTATGCTTTAAACCATCCACAAGGAAAACATCTTTTAATGTAGGCATTTGATCTCCTCCAACACAGCCTTTTCCTATAATCTGAGCTTTCCGATTATCTCCAAAAGACACATTTCCTCCATCATAGTCCTCAAGAGTGATAAATCTAGAACGGTCTCCAGTCATATGCTTGGAGCAACCACTGTCCAAAAACCATCTAGAATTTTCTTTAACTTTAAGAGCGGTTTGAACTAAGAAATTTTTGAAACCTTTCTCTTTTTCAATCCAAGTAGCCTTAATGAAGGTAGAGGTAGAGGTCTTGGGAACAAATTTGTAATGAGCTCTAGAACTATGTTTTTGAGACATCCTAAACTTAAAAGGACAGTTAGGAACTAGATGACCTATTTGATTGCAAAAATGACAAGTCCATCTAGAGGAAAAGAAGATTTTACCTATAGGCTTGAGATGAGTCCTAGTATTATGTTGAAAGCTATTCTTCTTGCTACTAGAGGAGCATTCATAACCTATACCATTCTTGTTACCAAAGACTTTATTCAAGCCTAACATTTGATAGAATTTGTCATTGCCTAAGGTAAATTTTTCAACAACATGTTTTCCCTTTTCAAGTTTCATTTGAAGAGATTCTGATTCTTGTTGACTAGATTCTAACAGACTTTGTAACTTATGAATTTCTTTTTCAGCTTTAGCAAGATTGTCATTAGAGGTAGTCAACTTAGATTGAACATTTTTTATCTCATTGTCTTTCGAGATTAATTGATCTTTTAAAACATCTAGATCATTCACAAGCCTTTTAGATTCACTTTTTAAGCTTTTATTTTTCTTGGTTATGACTTCACATAGTTCATATAGTTCCTCATAGGCTTGATGAATATCATTGTCACTATTCTCTTCATTTACTTCTTCTATTAATATGTTATGATCATTGTTTTCTTCAATGGGAGTGAAGAGAAGCCAAGAAGTGGAATTATCATTATCTTCATCATTTTGAGGTTCATTATTGTCACTACTTTCATCTTCATCATCATCCCAAGTTATGTTTAAGACTTTCTTTCCTTTCTTATCTTTCTTTTCAGATTCCTTAGGGGAGGGACAATTTTGAGCAATGTGACCAAAGCCTTTACAGTTATAACATTGCACATCCCTTTTGGTAAAAGATCCCCTTGAGTTTCTTTGAAATTTTTCATTTTTAGAATCTTCAGAATATTTATAGTTCTTTTTGTTCTTAAGGAAATTCTTGAACTTCTTAGCAAGTAAAATAGTGTTTTCATCATCACTCTCACTCTCATTGTCATTTTCTTTATGTTGGGAGCTAAGAGCTACACCTTTCTTCTTGCTAGGGGCTTCAAAGTCTAATTCATAGGTGAGAAGATTTCCTCTAAGTTCTTCTATTTTGATCTTGTCCACATCTTTGCTTTCGGTTATAGCAACTATCTTAGGTTTGAACCTTTTGGGAAGAGATCTTAATATTTTCCTAACAGCTTTGGACTCATCCATCTTCTCTCCTAGACCTATGAGGGAATTGACAATCTCCATGAATTTAGTATAGAACTCATCAAATGTTTCTTCCTCTTGCATTTTGAGTTCCTCATACTTAGTAGACAACATTTGGATTTTAGCAACTTTGACTTGATTGGTCCCTTCATGAGTGGTCTCTAAGGTATCCCACACTTCCTTAGCAGTAATACAATTTACTACCCTATTGAACTCTTCTTGGGACAAGGCACAAAACAAGGAATTTTTTGCTTTAGCATTTAGATTTGCCCTATCTTTCTCTCCTTGAGTCCAATCTTTCTTGGGCTTAACTTTGATAGCAATGACATGTCCTTCAGAATCTTGTTCAGTGATAATGGGATCATGATACCCTTCTTCAATGATACTCCAAACATCCATATTTTGAGATTCAAGAAAGACTTGCATCCTAATTTTCCAATACCGGTAATGAGAGCCATTGAACAAGGGAGGTCTATTGGTGGCATGGCCTTCTCCTAATTGGGATTGCATGGTGACCACAAAAGCTAAAACTCACTCTAAGGATTCTAACTCTAGGTTGTTAGACCTAAGCAAGAGCACCTAAGCTCTGATACCAATTGAAAGTCCAAGATCAAATCCTAGAGGGGGGGGGGTGAATAGGGTGAGCTCTAAGACCTAGACCAATTTTTAATTCTTTTAGCTTTTAAGTCTATTATGCTTTGAAGGAGAAATAAGGAAATCAACCAACCATGCATAATCCATAAAAAGAGAGCATAATAACAATCACCATAACACAAGCACGTATAGTGGTTCGGCCAAATTGCCTACATCCACTCCCGGTACACCTACCGGTATCCACTAACTTCAATTAAGGTTTAGGATCACCTCAAACCTTACACACAACAATATGCTTTTCAAGGGTTAGCACCAACCTTTACAACATATACTTTTCAAGGCTAAGTATGAACCTTTACAACTTAGAACTTTTCTCTTAAACAATATGCCTAATGATGCATGGATAAAGAGAGCAATGAAGTGCAAAGAAATGCCTCTTAAAAGGCTAGATAGAAAATGAAACTCAAGTTCTAGAACAATGCATGAAAATGACAAAGTCTATGTGAAATGCATTTTCTAGAAGATTACTCTTTCTCTTTTAAAAGATATGAACTTAAATGATGCAAAGATGTTTAACACATATTTGAGAAAGAGTTATATGTCTAACACAAATGATTCATAATGAAAAGCAACTTGTTTTCAAAAAGATGAACTAAAGGCTAACAAGTTGATTTTTGAAACAAGAAACTAAAATCATGTGTTTCATAGATCATATGTTGCATTCATAAGTCTCATGAGATTTTTTAAAGAACTAAGCATGTTATGAAGATCAACATCTTAATAGGAAAGCAACTTGTTTATCATGCATTGGAAAATAGATCAAAGATTCAAAACAAAACATGATTTTGAAAAGAGTAGGATTAAAGGAAGCACACCCATTTGAAGATCAAAGGTTGAATAAGAGGAATGGCTTCATAATCCTTGTGAAAATGCTCCTAAGAAGTTGCTTAGCCTTGGCCTCAAAAGTCTCTCCAAGATCAGCACCTTTCTCCAACCAAAAAGCCACCTTTTATAAAGTTAAAGTTGCCAACGGCTAGTTCTCGGTCGACCGAGAAACAGGTCTCGGTCGACCGGGAATACACAACGGATATAAATCTGACCGTTGGGGCTACAGTTCAGATTTCTGCAGAAATGGCCTCAGTTGTCTCGGTCGACCGAGAGGCAGGTCTCGGTCGACCGAGACCACTGCCTGAAACTGCCCAGAATTTTGACAAATGAGAGAAACTTGAGGCTTTTGAGGGCACCTTCCAAAGGACTTTCAAACACATCTACCAAGCATTAAATCATGACTAAAAGAAGATGAAAACTGAGATTTTAAAGTCATGAAAACTCCAAAACACAAAAATGAATTTAAAGCTAGAAACTTTGGAAAGCTTGGAAAGAGTTTTGAAATCAAAAACTCTAAGAACTGAAAAGGCAACCTGAACATGTAAACCATGCATGATATTTGATAAAACAAAGATTCAAGAAGAAGAAATATGCAAGATGCTCCTATGAATAAAGCCATGTATGAATGAGAGAACATGCTATATGAAAGTGAATGCATCCAATCAAATTGCAACAAAACTAAAACTCTAACACCTTTGACCGGTGACACTTTCAAAAACACCTTATCTCCTACTTGAAACTGTAGATCCTTTCTTCTACTATCAGCATAGCTTTTCTGTCTGCTTCTCGCAGTGTTCAAACGTTCATGAATGAGTTTAACTTTCTCAATGGTCTCACCAATCAATGTCGGAAAGTTGCATTCTCTGACTTCTTCCCAACACACTGGAGTTCTGCATCTCCTTCCATATAGTGCTTCGAAAGGCGCCATTCCTATACTCGAGTGGTAACTGTTGTTATATCCGAATTTGCAAAGAGGTAGACTTTCATCCCACTGAGTCTTGAAGTCAAGCACACATGCCCTAAGCATGTCCTCTAATGTCTCGATGCTCCTTTCTGACTGCCCATCTGTCTGTGGGTGATACGCTGTGCTGAATTGAAGTTTTGTACCCATGGATTCATGCAGAGTCTTCAACAATCTCGAGAAAAATCTGTTATCTCTGTCCGATGTGATGGAGACTAGTTGACCATGTTGGTTGACGATCTCATTAACGAATGTTTGTACCAGTGATAACATTTGCATCTTCTTTCCTGTCTTCAATGGAATGAAACATGCAGACTTCGGCAGTCGGTCAACTATAACCCATATGGCATTGTTCCCTTTGCTAGTTTTCGGTAAACCCGAGACAAAATCCATTGTAAGATGTTCCCATTTCCACTGTGGAATCTCTAATGGCTGCAAAAAAATATGTTGGTTTCTGATGTTCTGCCTTAATCAACTGACAAGTCATGCATCGGGACACAAATGCTGCAATTTCTCTCTTCATATTGTTTCACCAGAATTTGCTCTTCAAATTTTGGTACATCTTTGTACTCCCCGGGTGCATAGAATATTTGGTGCTATGGGCTTCAACCATGATTTCATTTCTCAAGTCATCAATATTTGGAACACACAATCGGTCACGGAAGTATAATACTCCATCCACGATTCTGAAATTTGGGCGATCTGAAATGTGGTCCAGAATTTTTGTTAAGTCTGGATCCTGTAGTTGAGTCTCCTTGATTTTCTGAATGAAAGTAGGCTCAGACACTGACATGTTTGCTAGCATAACACCTTGTCTCAGCGGTTGAAACTCAACTCCCAATTCTTCGAACTGTCGGAGTTTACCCATTTCTCGCAAACTAGCCATGCTCCCAGACTTTCTGCTCAATGCGTTTGCCACGACATTTACTTTTCCTGGATGATATTTGATTGGAAAATCGTATTCTTTAATTTACTCCATCCATCTCCTCTGTCTCATGTTCAATTCCTTATGGGAGAACACATATTGGAGACTACGGTGATCCAAGTGAACTTCAAAATTTTCTACATACAAATAGTGTCTCCACATCTTTAGTGCAAATATAACTGCTGCCAATTCTAAGTCATGCGTCGCATAATTATTCTCGTGCTCCTTCAACTGACTTGAGTTGTACGCTATGACTTTGCCATCTTGCATTAACACACATCCAAGTCCCACAGTCGAAGTATCTGTATAAACTACAAAATTACCACTACCTAAAGGTAAGGTGAGAACTGGAGTTGTGGTTAACTTATTTTTCAACTCTTCAAAACTTGTTTCACACTGTTCGGTCCCCACGAATGGCACGTTCTTCCGGGTTAGTTTGGTCAAAGGTGCTGCGATAGATGAGAATCCCTGCACAAACCTTCTGTAGTAGCCCGCTAGACCCAGAAAACTCTTGATTTCGGTTACATTCATTGGCCCTCTCCCAATTAATGGTTGCTTCTATCCTTGTCGGATCGACTGCTAAACCTTCCTTGGAAATAATACGACCGAGGAAAGAAACTTGTATCAGCCAAAAATCACATTTCTCGAGCTTTGCATACAACTGGCTGCCCCTCAACAACTGCAACGATGTTCTCAGGTGCTGCTCATGCTCTTCTCTAGACTTGGAGTATACTAGTATGTCATCAATGAAGACAACGGTGAACTGGTCTAAGTAAGGTGCAAATATCTTGTTCATTAGAGCCATGAACACTGCTGGTGCGTTCGTCAACCCAAAGGGCATTACTAAAAATTCATAGTGCTGTTAGGCCCTTGGTTGTTGCAATTGTTGATGGATTCACTCTCTTTCACTGTCACATGATCACACACATGAGCTCTCTAGTTTAGACTTTTGGATCTTGGATTCTTTCTTGCATTTGCACTTGTTTTGAAATGAATTTGATTCATGCATGTTTTAGAATCCAAACTCTTTTGGAAACCTATTTCTTTGTGCCTTATTCTTGTTAAATCTTATTGAGGTTTTAGGTTTGTTCCTTGCATACTTTCATCTCTTTCAGAATCATCTTTTGGATGCAATCTTTTTTGAAAAAGAGTTTTATCAACTCAAGCAAGCCATTGGTTTTAAAAGTCTTGAATCTTTTTAGGCTTTTTGTGTTTCATGTTTTTAATCATCTTAGTTTGATTTAAAACATGTTTTTCAAGCTTGATTTAGTGGCCAAAAGTTCCCCCAAGAAATACTTTGTTATGTGAGATTTTTGGGAATTTTGGTCACAGGGCAGTCGACCAGCAGTGTTGCCGGTCGACCGGCACAGAGGTCCCGGTCGACCGGGACCACTGCAGGCAGACAGGCCCTGGAACACCAACGGTCATATTTCTGCCCGTTGTGTGTTCATGGTCGACCGAGACCTGTTTTTAGGTCGACCGAGGACTAGCCGTTGGACTATTTTTTGGTATAAAGTCCATTCATTTCCCATCTTTCAAGGGGCTTGTTGGATGAACTTTTGAGACCTTTTTGAAACCTAAGAAAGGGGAATGAAGTGAAAAGGCTAGAAAGCTTCTTGGAAATCAAATGCATGAGTTTTTAAAAGGTACATATTACTAATCATGTTGATTTCCATTCAAATTAGAATCAATGCATGTTTAAATCTTTGTATTTCCATTTATGCATGATTTCTAGTACTTAGAGAGTTGTTTTGCAAACTCATTATCATCTTTGGCATATTAAAAATGGTTTGCAAACTCTCATGCCTAAATCACATGTGTTCTTAGACCTTACTATTCATACAACTTGTTTTAGATCATTTCTTTAAGTTGTTTGAATTCTTCATGTGATTAGCATTCACCTTCAATCATCATTTTCTAAAAGCTTTAATTTTAAATTGCATCAAGCATACTTTTTAGAGCCTCATTGTTGAAATTGATTGAAGTATAACATTCATACACTTGTGCACACACTTTAGCCTAGTCTAGTGTATGTTTGTAATTTGAATTACACCTTCACATCAGCCTATATATAGAGGCACTTTGTGAGAACCCGACCCCTAATCTCTTGGATTAGAGTTGTTTTATTTGTGGATTAGTTCTTTTAGTGGGATTAGTAGTTGTTGGGTTGAGTTTGTGAGCTAGAATGAGTTTTCTTCTAGTTTTGGGCTTTTGAGTGCTTTGGTAGCTTGTGGGGCCCTTTGGGGGTTCCCTTTTCGGCTTTGTTTTTCTTGTGAGATTTTCCCGATTGGTTTCGTATCGTGTTTTTGGCCCGTTGCATTCATCTTGAGGAATCCTACAACTTTCATGTTGATCTCGTATCCATTTGAGAATCCAAAAACCGATTTCTTGGCCTTGAGGGCAAAACAGTCTTTTCACACCAAATCTGTACCCAAAACTCGATATTCCCAAAACCCGCGAAACATATACTTTTTGGAAACTAGATATTTCGACGATCATTTCTTCCTTCTTCGTCGAATCCATCCGAGGTCCCGAATTAGATGATTTCAGCCACCCAAGTCCCTTGAGTTGTGGGACCCCTTCTCACTTGCTATAAGAGAACCCACCTCTCTTCTTCCCCATCTTCATTTCCAGCACAAATCAGCAACTATTGAGCCTAGGGTTCTTTGTGCTTTCTTCTTCTTCTTGCTTCTTCGTCTCCAAGCCACACCAATAGTTCACCAAACTCGAAATGGAGACCGTCTTCTTCTTCCTCATCTTGCAAGCTTTCCATTGGTACCATTTGTGAAGAGAACCCTCCATCACAAGACTTCCCTTGAGCTTGTTCTTCTCATTTGAAAGTCATCCAAGTAAGTGATTCTTCCCATCTTCTAGATTTGTAATCTTCTAGCCTTAGAGAAGCTCCACCTTGATTATTGAAAGGTTTCATTGTCATTTCATTGTTTAACCCATTTTAGGGTTGTTTTGGGGGTTTTTGTAGAGATTGTGGATCTTGAGCTTGAGAGGTGATTAGGAGCTTGATTTGCTTGATTAGAGTCAAAGGCAAGTGGTTGATTGGATCGTTTTGATTATTAACATGTTTTGGTGAAAATCTTGATTTCATTGATGGTTTTGGTAATTTTAATAGTTGTTTTTTATATGATAAATATTGATTATGAGATGTGCTTATTGATGAGTTATTCTTTCTTGTTAAGCTCTTGAAAGTGCATGCATCCTATTGTCAAGAATTTCAAATGGTTTCACATGAATGAGTTTTCTCCACTTTGAGTTTTATTGTGGATGGAATAGATGGAAAGGATGGAAATGGAGGAACTTGAAATGAGGAGCTCTTTAGCTCATTTTAATGTCTTGGAAACATGTGTTTAAGCCCCCTTGTTTATAGTTTTATGTGATTGATTATATGTTGGAAGGAAAGGGAAGAAAAAGAGAAAAATCAGAAGTCCCGGACCTGCACTGCGCCCAGGACCGATCGATCGGACGTGCAGACCGATCGATCGGTCTGTCAGTAACTGTAAGGGTTTTTGGACCGATCGATCGGGCCCTGTGTAGAAATTTCGACCGATCGATCGGTCCCTATTCAGAAAATTTTGGCCGATCGATCGGACCTTCGATCCGATCGATCGGTGGACTCAGTTTGAGTCCGGTGGATTTTGAGATTTTTAATTTTTCTTGGTTTTAGGTGGGACCTTGGCTACCCTTTTTGGACTGATTGGACTATGTGTGAGATGTCTTGAGCCGACACTCCTCAAGGTTGATTCGGTTGCATCGAAGTCCAATCAATTTCAATCTTGAACGGGATGGAACGACGCAATATCTTCCTAATATCTAAACACAAGTCTTTTTCCTTGGTTATCGCAAATTCTATTCCTTTCGATGACTGAATAGGTTGGTCGATGTTTCCGAATTAACGTCATGCCTAGGATGGACCGTCTATAACCTTGATTTTTCCTAGTATGAAATCTAGTACTACCCATAAGCTCATTTTAAGTTGTGAAAATAGTAAAAGTGCATAAGGAGCCCGGAATGTCTTCAAACTCAAGGAGTACCAAGTAATTATCATAATCGACATACGGGACCCCTATTCACTTAAGTAGATCTTGCAATCAATATTCTTCCCGAAATGGTATAGTGCATTATATTTCCTCATTTCCCGAGATTTGCATCACATGATATGAAATGACAGTGTGCCCTTGAGCACCCCGTTTTACCCGTTTATTTATTGTACTTGATTTACTTGTTTCCCCGAAAGCATTGGAGTTACTTTAGTAACAGTTATTGTCCCGAAATGCATTGCCCGAGATGAAATGACAGTGTGCCCTTGAGCACCCCCGTTTACCCGTTTATTTACGTGCCCTTGAGCACCCCCGTTACCCGTTTATTTACTGTACTTGATTACTTGATATGTCTCGATTGGTTTTATCCTATGAGTCGGCATCACTAAGCTTGGATACCTTGCCAGTCTGATCCATTGACTTGGAAATCCCTCTCCCGTCCCGCCAGCTGCAGTTTGGATCCCGATACCCGGTTATTGCCGTGGTCCCGTCCCGATACCCGGTTCGCTACCGTGGTCCCGCTCCCGTATATTTATTATTGTATATGATTTACGTTGAGTCTCCTCACCTTGTGTGACTGAGACCAACGTCCCGCTCTTGTCACTTCGGTGATAGAGGACTTAGCTTCTTGTGATTGCCATCTTGCCAGTTCCCGATTCCTTGGACACCCGACATGGTTTATATTGCTTACTCGTTTTCAGTTAAATGATTCATTGCTTTTATGAAAGTTGTTATTTAGATAAGTGTTAATGCTCTCTATTGTAAATTCAGTCACTATTATATTGTTTTATGTCCTTTGCACACGTACATGTTTTACAGGAATGCCGGTTGGGTAAATACCCGTGCTTTTACATATGTTTCAAACGATAAATGATTTTGCTAGATTTATATGATTACACGTGTTTTAAGGGAATACCCGAATTGTTAAATACCCGTGCCTTGTTTTAAAGGACATTTGGTTTGTCAGATATCTATATTTATACCTGTTTTTAAATGAATACCCGAATTGTTAAATACCCATGCTTTGAAATATGTTTGAAATGACACTTGTTTTGCCAGATCACTATGTTTATACCGGTTTCAAATGAATATCCGATTTGTTAAATATCCCTGCTTTGAGATATGTTTTAAATGAACACTAGTTTTGACAGATTGCTTTGGTTACACCGGTTTTAAACGAACACCCGGTTTGTTAAATATCCGTCCTTTCACATATGTTTCAAATGGACATTGGTTTTGCTAGACTGTTATGGATACCTGATTTGTTATATACTTGTGTTTTACTTGAGTTTCAAATAAACGTTTGTTTTGTCAAACCACTATATTTATACATGTTTTAGACGAGTACCCGATGGTCAAATATCTATGATTATAGATGATGTAAATGAATACATGTTTTATTAGATGTTCATGTTTTACCCGTGCTTGAAATGAATACAAGTTTTCCCCGAGATTCCCGACTTTGCACCCGTATAATTATATGCAGCATTTTGAGCAAATAGCATGATTTATCATTGGTATTATTATTCGCTATATTGTGTTCTTTTCATCCACCTGCCAGACCGTCGTGTCTGACCCACTACTTTTGGTACTCAGGTTCAGATCTCTTCGCCCCGAGTTGAGTGCTTTTGTTGGCGGTAGAGCCATGCTTTACAGGTTAGTTTGTCGGCTATGTCATGTAGACATTGAGCTTGACATCGGAGCTACGTCACATTTGGGTAGTGGTTTATAGCTTCTTGTTGTATGGCTTTTGTTAGCCTTTTTCTTGGGATTCTTAATTAATGTACATTGATAATTGTAACTTGAATAGATTTGGGAATGTAATATCCTGTTACTGTCAGCTCTGTAATTTATTGTGATGGTTACTCCAGTCTGATATGATCCTTGATATAATAGCTATGGGCTAAAGGTTGAGTGCGACGCGGAATCCGATGGCCACGGACTTCGGGTCGCAACGCCACAAATGCTTCCGCAAAATATTCAGAATGTGTTGTCTTCACACACGCGGATCTTGGGAGAAGTAAAATACATTTATGCTTAATCCCATTTCGCGCCCCCAAGGTTCTTGTTTTGGGGGCGTGACACACTTTATTTGAGCTTAAATTGTATCTCTTAGAGTGTTCTTGAAGAGACACCTTCTTAGAGAAAATCCTCATTTGTAAAGGTTATTGCTTAGCCTTAGAAAAGCACATTGTAAAGGTTATTGCTTAGCCTTGAAAAGCATCTTGTAAAGGTTGTTGTTGAGCCTAGAAAAACAACATTGTAAAGGTCATTGCTTAGCCTAGTAAAAAGCATAGTTAGTGGAAATCCGGTGGGGTGATTGGATCACAAGCCGGTAGTGGACGTAGGCATTGAGGCCGAACCACTATAAATCATTGTGTAGTGGTGTTTGCTTGTGGTGCTTGTCTTCTTAGCTTCCGCATCTTGTCTGGTAAATCATCTTATGTGACTAGTTTACCTTAAAGAATCAAATTTGGTTTTAATTGGTCATATTTGTAGCAGACCCTATTCACCCCCCCCCCCTCTAGGGTTAGGATCCAAGGACTTTCATGTGCCTGTATCTTGTTCGGAAGGCGGTCTTCGGTGAAAGTCCTTGGGATCCTAACCCTAGAGGGGGGGGGGTGAATAGGGTGAGCTACAATTATGACTAATTAAGACCAATTTTAAATTCTTAAACTAAACTAGTCACATGTGATGATAAATCAATCAATATGCAGAAGCTAAAACAAAAAAAATCACCACAACACAATATTTATAGTGGTTCGGCCAACGTGCCTACATCCACTACCGGCTTGTGCATCCAACACCCCACCGGATTTCCACTATGTATGCTTTTTACTAGGCTAAGCAATAACCCTTACAATGTTGTTTTTCTAGGCTAAACAACAACCTCTCAATGTGCTTTTATAGGTTAAGCAATAACCTTTACAAAATGCTTTTCTTAGGCTAAGCAATAACCTTACAAGATGCTTTTCTTAGGCTAAGCAATAACCTTACACAATTCAAGATTTCTCTAAGAAAGTGTCTTCACAAAAGATCACTCTAATAGATACAATTTAAGCTCAATGAAATTGCCTCTTAATTAGGCGGATTTGAAAGTTTAAAACAAACTCACACAGACACTATATGAATGCAAAGATGAATGCTCATGATGTGTGTGTGTGATGACTTCAATCAAGTTTAAAAAGAAAGCTTAATCAAATATATGCTTGAAGCATTTCAAAGTTCAAAGCACATGAAAGATTTGAATGAAGTCTAGTGCAAATCACATGTATGAAAAATAACTTGTTAATGATATGAAAATCAAAGAATCACAAGTTGTATGAAAATGACTAACTTAGAACATGTGATGCATGTGCAATGTTGTTTTCAAAACCAAATTAATTTTACTAAAGTTCAAATGAATGAAAACAACAAATTAGGTCTCAACCAAGAAAATGAATCATGCCATAAAAAGGAAATCAAAGATTTATACTAAGCATGATTAAGAAGGTTTTAGAAACTACTTGGATTGAAACCAAAGTGAAGAATCCAATCTTAATTAGATCAAAGATTAGGAGAAGAATGGATTCAACACATCATAGTTATCATGTACAAAATCATTTACCAATAGCTTAAATAAAACATGAAAACTATGATTAACAAAGGTAGAGCTTACTTGGTGGTTTAACTCATTGATCCAAGCTTTAGCTCTCCTAATGACCTTCTAGCCTTTCCAACTTCATCCCCTTTCAATGGCTCCAAAATGCTCTCAAAGGTTCATGAGTCAAGCCTTGAAAAAGGTTGGAAAAGAAAGGATTTTATAGCCAAAAAGTGTCCAACGGCTAGTCCTAGGTTGACCGGCAAAGGGGTCTCGGTCGACCGGGATCACACAACGGGCAAAAAAATGACCGTTTGAAAAACTTCTTTTAGCGGCGGACACAGAAACCGCCGCTAAAAGTGGTTTTTCCGCCGCTAAAGGTCCTGTTTTCCCAAAAATGTATTTTTCTAAAGTAATTTTGGTTGGGAATTTTTTGGGCCATTAAACCAAGTTAGAATACATGTTTTAAGACATTCTAAGATGTTTAAAAACATGAAACACCCAAAGCCTAAAATGATTCAAAAGATTAAAACCAAAGGCTAGCTTGATTTGACAAAACTCTTTTCAAATGAAAATGCATACAAAAATGATTCTTTTTGTGAAGAATGTATGCAAGGCTCAAACCTAAATTCTCAACATGATTTTCCAAATGTAATGCATAAAGAATTAGGTTTTCAAAAGAGTTTGTATTCTAAAACCAATGCATCCAAGTTTAGAAACAAAATATGCATAAAACAAGTACTTTTCCAAATTTAAAAACCAATGCATGTAAAAATCAATATTTCAAGATTTTCTAAATCAATGCAAGTGTGTGAATCAAATGATGCTAGAATGATAATGCATCCATCAAATTGCAATCTACAAAATTCCTAACATTCAGTACATCCGATTCTCTTACCCTCAGCTGATAATATCCGGACCCCAAGTCTATCTTCGAAAAATATTCTGCTCCCTGCAATTGATCAAATAACTCATCTATTCTTGGCAATGGGTATTTATTTTTTATGGTCACTTGGTTCAATCTTCTGTAATCTATGCACATTCTCAAGCTTCCATCTTTCTTCTTGACAAATAACACTGGAGCTCCCCAAGGTGATATGCTTGGTCTAATAAAACCCTTTTCCAACAACTCTTGCAATTGAAGTTTCAATTCACCCAATTCTGTCAGAGCCATTCTATAAGGTGCAATGGAAATTGGAGCTACTCCTTGCATAAGCTCTATGGTAAATTTCACTTCCCTGACTGGTGGCAGTCCTGAAATTTCTTCCGGAAATACATCTGGAAATTCGCACACTACGGGAATTTGCTCCACCCCTTAGGATTGTTTGTCCTCTATAATAAATGTTATGAATCCATCGCATCTGTTTCTCAATAGTTTAACTGCTGATAATGCTGAAATGGCACCAGCTTGTGAAACCCTTTTCTCTCCTTGAAATTCTACCCCCTGTGATGTTCCATCCAACTTGAAGGAAATAGTTTTGTTAAAACAATTCATACCGGCATGATGTCCAGATAACCAATCCATCCCCAAAATGGCATCGAAGTCACGCATGTCTAACAGGATAAGGTCTGCTGGAAATGTGACATCACCTATCTTAACTGTGCAACTAGGGTGATCTGTGCTACAAGCAACTTGTTTCCCTATTGGTGTTGTGATAGTTAGAATAAAGTATAGTTCGCTAACAGGCACATCAATCAATTTAGCAAACATAGGAGATAGAAATGAATGTGTGGATCCATGATCAAATAATACTTTAGCTTCTATTTCACAGACAAGAAGTATACCTTAAACCACGTTGCCCGCTGCATCCGTGTACACTTGATTCAGATGATATGCTTGACCTCGTTGCTGATATCTGTTTTGATTCTGATTCTTTCTCCCTTGTTGCGCATTCCTGTTCTGTTGAGGTGGACGGGCATTTTGATGCTGAGGTTGTTGGTGGGGCTACTGTTGTTGGTTCTGCTATTGTGGCTGCCTGGGTTGGTTATGGGCTGCTTGCTGATTCTGCTGAGGTGGCCTGTTGCCCTGGTTCCTATTGTTTGGACAATCTTTCATCAAGTGTTCTATATGGCCACACTTAAAGCATCCACCCGTGACACAGGTGGGAAGGATGGTTCTTGCCACAATGCTCACATCCACCTAGTCTTTGAGTGTTCTAATTTGGCCTTGACTTCTTGCCTTGATAGGATTTCTGTCCTTGTTGCTGACGTTTCCTCTGGGCATCCTTAATAATCTTGTTATTGATGTTTTCAAATTTATAAGATCGCTTGACTGCCTCTTGGAATGTAGTTGGTAGGACAACACCTGCAGCATCTCTTTCAACTATAGGGTTGAGTCCCTCTAGGAATTTGATAATCTTTTTTCTCCTCAGTATCGACGAGCTCTGGTGCATACCGAGACAGTCTCTCGAACTTTGTAACATATTCGAGAATCGTCATGTCTCCTTGTGTGAGTAGCTGAAACTCCACTGCCATTTGTCTCTTAATATAAGTGGGCAAATACTTCTTAGTGAACTGCTCCTTGAAAGTAGCCCACGCGATATCATTAGCAATGTCCTAATAGCCATCTTTGAGTGTTATCCACCAAACGTCGGCCAAGCCGATAAACATAGAGGCTGCTAGTGTTGGAAGTAGGTGAGCCTCGTGGATAGATTTTCAAAACCTTTTGACCCACTTAACTAAGGGATCAAATATCCAGAAGGCCATTAACCATATCCAGGATGCAATCCCTCAATCTCATGAATCAAGTACATCAATAAAGCCTATCTAAAAGATAGCAATCAGCAACTACATGCATCCAAAACAATCCACAATAAATAGAAAAGTAGATTATACATTTGGAGCCCGGTAGTGCTCTAATGGAGGAGAAGAGAATCAACTTGATCAAGAACTCTTCTTCAAGCAATTAGAGATCTCCAAGACCTTGTTGTCTTCCACGCTATGACCCTCTATCAGATCTCTTTTCTCAAGAAGATGGGTGGGATCTCCAAGAGAAAACCCTACTAGAAACTCTAAGGAAACTAGAAAAGAACTAGAAGAGAGAAAGGAAGAAAAGAGATGTGCAACTCTTGCACTTGAGGAGTCTTGGGCGTGAATAATAGAGTGGGACGTCCAAGGGGTTTCTTCCCTTATTTATAGCCCTCAAATCTCCTCTTAAGACTCTCTTACTAATTGCATTAGAAGTCACACTTCCACACAAATTAGTAGCTTACTATTACCACTATTAGAAGTCCCACTCCTGATAGAAATAGTAACTTTCTAATTCCTTCCTTTTAGAGTTCAAGTAAGGTTAGTAACTTTCTAACATGTTGGGCTAGCGTGGGGACCACTACGAGTTCCTTAGAAAGCTGGCTCTAACTGGGACACGCAACCCCACATCTCATGTGCAATTCGGGCCCACAGTTAGTTGGAAATAACACCACTATATAAGTGCAAAGTCTCAAGAATAAATTACAATGTTGACTTTAAACTTCCCAATTGCCAAAAGTAGGCCCCTCTATCAATATCTATGGATCAATTGGAATAAATTTGTCTCATCCAATCCTAGATCCACATCTTATTATCCTTGAGCCCCAATTAATCACAATGATCATCAGTACCATCCAATTAACTCTTAATCGAGATGGGTGCGCACTTACTAATGATAAATCCATTAATTGACACAAGGAGATAATATAGATGATTGCATCTCGATCATTGGATGTTCCCACAATCCTACTACCACGTACCCAAGACACCGAGGTGTTGACCTACAGTTGGCCTCACTCATTGGTGACTCAAACTAAATGAATAGAAAGAAACTTGAGTTCATCAATGTCTCAAGATTGAGAGCCTATTGCTAGGGAATTATGAGAGCAGTCCTTAAATCGAGACATATTTCATAAGGTACTTCTCATGGTCCTTCAATACATCCAATGTACCGGCACTATGATCCAGAATCTTTACATTCTGATGATCGAGACAAATCACACTATCTCATAGTGATCAAAGTGATGCAACCTTATCAGATGAGATGCCTCAATCTCATCACTGGTTGTGAAGATATTTAAGTATAAGATTTGTGACACATGTCTCCAGTATGTGGATCTCATCCATATACATATATCACATCTAATATACTAATGGGACCCTGTTCATCTCATGAACCATTATGTCATATATATTGGTCATGTGCATTAAGTAATAAAACACTATTCATCTCTTGAAAGGAAAGCATGATTTTAATGATAAATAAAGAAACTAATCAATTTATTACATCAACTGATGGATTGAGACCACACAATCTAACAATCTCCCACTTGGGCTCAATGCCAGTGAGGGTTGCATCTCATGCCCATCACATCTACATGTTGTTCAAAGACTTTGGTAATCAAAGGCTTAGTGAAGGGATCTGCCAGATTGTCCACAGAGGCTATCTTGGTAATAGAAATATCACCTCTCTACGCAATGTCTCTGACTAAATGATATTTCCTCTGTACATGCTTTTGGCTTTTATGGCTTCTGGGCTCCTTGGACTGGGCGACTGCCCCGTTGCTGTCATAGTAAACTGTGAGCGGCTGTCGTGCCAAAGGAACCACCCCAAGTTCCATAAGGAATCTCTTGAACCATACTGCTTCCTTAGCTGCTTCACAAGCCGCTACATATTCCGCCTCTGAGGTGGAATCAATGGTACATTCCTGTTTTATACTCCTCAAGCTGATAGCTCCGCCACCAAGCATAAATACATAACCAGAGGTGGATTTTCTGGAATCCTTATCTGACACGAAGTCAGAATCTGTGTATCCAACTGGAATCAGCTCATCACAACCATAAATTAACATGTAATCTCTAGTCCTTCTCAAGTATTTGAGAATACACTTTACAGCAGTCCAATGTTCAGGTCCTGGGTTAGACTGATATTTGCTGACTAGGCTCACTGCATGACTGATATTCGGTCTAGTACATAGCATAGCATACATGAGGCTACCAACAGCCGAAGCGTATGGTATCGACCTCATCTGTTCCTTTTCCTCAGGTGTCTTAGGACACTGATCCTTGGAAAGGTGTACTCCATGCCTGAAAGGTGTTATACCCTTCTTGGAGTCTTGCATAGCAAACCGTACCAGTACCTTATCTATGTATGCAGCTTGGGATAAGCCAATCATCCTATTTTTCGGTCTCGATTGAGTTTGATCCCTAGGATGTAGCTAGCTTCTCCCAAGTCCTTCATATCAAAAGTCTTTACCAACCAAACTTTCACCGTTGACAACATTCCCATGTCTTTCCCAAGGAGTAGGATGTCATCGACATAGAAAACCAGAAAGGCTACCCTATCACCTTCACTTTTCATGTACACACATGACTCATCCGGATTTTGACAAAAACAAATGACTTGATTGCCTAGTCAAAACGGATGTTCCAGTTTCGGGATGCCTGCTTTAATCCATATATATACTTCGACAGCTTCCAAACTGTTTGCTCTTGGTTTTTAGCTACAAAACCGTCTGGCTGCACCATATAGATGTCTTCCTCAAGATGGCCGTTGAGAAATGTCGTCGTGACATTCATTTGCCAAATCTCGTAATCGAGATGAGCCACAATGGATGAGAGTATCCTGATGGACTTGAGCATGGCTACCTTCGAGAAGGTTTCCTCATAACCGATACCCTCTTTCTGAGTATAACCTTTCGCAACAAGCCTGGCCTTAAAGGTCTCCACTCTACCATCTGGCCCTCTCTTTCTCTTGTAGACCCACTTGCACCCAATAGGTTTAATATTGGCAGGCAAGTCCATAAGTGTCCAGACCTGATTAGAATACATAGACTCCATCTCAGCTTTCATAGCATCTTCACAACATCCCGAATCTATGTCACTAATTGCTTCATCATAGTTACAGGGATCTTGTTCCGGTTCTTCCGGGATTGCCTCGTAAGACTCTCCTAAGAACAAGAACCTGTCAGGGGTTCTGACAATCCTCCTACTACGACGAGGCACTGGTGTAACTACTGGGTCCGGTAAGGGCGGTTCTTCCTCAAGTGCGGTCATACTTGGATTTGGAATTGTTTGCTCTTGAATTTCTTCCAAGATCACCTTTTTTAAAGATTTCCAGTCCATCATATAATCTTCCTCCAAAAGAACCGCATTAGTGCTCACCAGCACTTTCTGCTCTCTGGGATTATAGAATAACCAACCTTTAGTTCCTTTAGGATATCCTACAAACATGCACACTTCCGACTTCGTTTCCAACTTATCCGTCTTAACCTTTAGCACGTGTGCTGAACAACCCCAAATGTGTAAATGTTGTAAACTAGGCTTTCGCCCGGACCACAACTCCCGGGGAGTCTTAGGTACAGACTTAGATGGTACGAGGTTTAGTTTGTACATTGCAGTATCCAAGGCGTATCCCCAAAAGGATATAGGTAATCCTGAGAAACTCAGCATAGACCTAATCGTATCTAGAAGAGTCCGGTTCCTTCTTTCCGCTACTCCATTCTGTTGAGGCATACCAAGAGTAGACAACTAGGATAGAATCCCATTTTCTGATAAGTATCCCATAAAATCAGCAGAGAGATATTCCCTTCCTCAATCTGATCGAAGAGTCTTGATACTCTTACCTAATTGCTTTTCCGTTTCCGCTTAAAACTCTTTAAACTTTTCAAAAGCCTTGGACTTGCGGTGCATAAGTTATATGTATCCATATCTTGAGTAATCATCTGTGAAAGTGATGAAATACTCATATCCTCCTCTGGCCCTGACATTAATGGGTCCACACACATCAGTATACACTAATTCCAATAAATCTTTGGCCTTATTGTCCTTAGTTGAAAAATGATCTTTTTGTCATTTTGCCTTCCAGACAGCCATTGGTTCTACCACCAATGAAGGCAAGATACCATCTTTCACTAGCCTGTCAATCCTGTTTAGGTTTATATGACCTAGCCTCAAGTGCCAAAGTTTTATTGGATTAGATGAAGGTGACTTTCTTTTTAATGATGGTCTATTAATTGTTTCACTATCATGTATCTCATACATTGTGGGAGTTAATAAATAAAGCCCATTGGTTACTGTGTGAACCCGACCCCTAATTTCTTGGATTAGTGTTTTTTTATTCGTGGATTAGTTTTTTTTAGTGGGATTAGTGTTTGTTGGGTTAAGTTTGTGAGCTAGAATGGTTTTTCACTAGTTTTGGGGAGTTTTGAGTGCCTTTGTGATTAGTGGGACCCTTTGGGGGTTCTTTTAGTGACCTTGCGCGTGATTGGGAGATTATTTGAATTTCTGATAATTCTTGTTTTAGACTCATTTCACTTATTTTGTTATTCTCTACAAATTTCGTGTTGACTTCGTCCTCGTTCGAGACCCCGAAACCCTATTTTCCTAATGTTAGGGCAAAACAGTCTTTTCACACGAAATCTGGACCCAAATTTCGAGATCTCAAAACCATGCCAAAATTATACTTTTTGAAAACTAGATTTTTTGAGAAACATTCTCCTCTTCTTCGTCGATCGCATCCGAGGCCCAGAAATTGATGTTTTACCCTTGGCAAGTCTTAAGTGTGGTGGGGCCCACACCCACCCATTATAAAAAGATAACTCTCCCCTCTTCTCCCTCATTTGTTACAGCCCAAAAGGGGAGCTCTGCAACTGAGCCTCCCCTCCCTTTTTCTTCTTGTTTTCTCCTCCCCATTCATGGAGGGAAACCCTTGCCATTTGGAAACCCAACCATGCCATCTTCTTCCCCATCTCTCTAGCTTCCCATGGATGCCATTATTGTGCAAAACCAAGGTGGGCAGCCCCTATTTCAAGCTTCTTCTTGTTGATTGATGGCCCTAGAGGTAAGGACTTCTTTCCATCTTCTATTGTTGAGCTATGGTTTTCCCTTAAGTTCTATTTCCTAGTTTGGTTTGAGCCCATTCCTTGTCGTTCTTGATTTGCCATTTTAGGGTTCTAAATGGGTTTGTTTTTGGGGGTTTTTGGCTATGCTTGTAGGGTTGCTTGAGAATATTTGGAGAGCTTGATTAGCTAATTGGAACCCAAGGCAAGTGGATGAATGGATAGTTTGAATGTCATCAAGTTTTATGAGAAAATCCTAAATTTTGTTACTTGTTCTTGATAATTTGATACATGTTTCCACATATGCTTCTTGCCACATTTTTATTGATTTCAAAAATGCATATTAATGGGTCTTTCCCTCTTGTTAAATGTCTTGGAAAGGTATGCATTTTATTTGGTCAAAGTTGTTCATGTGATTTTATAGAAATGTGGTTGATTTTATTGTTTTTCCATACATGCTTATTTATTACTTTGACTTGAAATGAATGCTCATGAAGAGCCTTGATAGTGCATTTATTGTCATAGAGATGTATTGGTTCATAGCATTTAATTTTTCCTTGTTTTATCTCAAATGTACTTTTGTGTGTAGTGGTTTCCTTCCCTCTATTCATTGTATTTGAATATGATATTGTTAAAGGAGGTTAGATTGGATGTTGTTGGAAAAATTATGTTGATTTGGATGAAGTTTTGAGCCCCTCTTGTGGTGTATATAAAGGGGTTAAAAGGAGATTGTAGAAGGAAGAGATAGAGAGGAGCTGAACTTCCCCGGGATCAGTTTCTTGACAGTTCGCTCGAGCGAACATGACACTTCGCTCGAGCGAAGTGTCCAGAAAAAGGGTTCGGAGCATTCCAGTAGCTTGGTCACTCGAGCGGACCCCTTGGTCGCTCGAGCTGACATCCCAGAATTCGTTCCAGAGAGTCGTTCGTTCGAACGCACTAAAAACTTCGCTCGAACCAATGAGTTCGCTTGAGCGACCTCAACTGCGCTCGAGCGAACCCACCCAGACAACCATTCCAGAGAGCTCCTCGCTCGAGCGAACTCTCCGGTTCGCTCGAGCGACGAGCTTTGTCGGTCAAAGGCTATGTTGGGACAATGATGAACTATTTAAACGTTTTGGGACTATTCATTGAGAACCCCTCTATGTCAGGGAGATTTACTAAGAAATGTATGAGTTCATTGGAGAAAGAAACCACATCACGAAGATGTCATTTGAAGTTTTGAAAATTCAAAGTGTATAAGGAGCCCGGAATGTCCCCAAACTCAAAGAGTACCAAATTGTTATTAGATTGACATACGGGATCCCTATTCACTTCAAATAAATCTTGAACCCGACACTTTCCCCGAAATCTTAATTGTTTTTTGTATTTCATTGTTCCCGTGATTTATATTACATGACTTGTTTTCCCGAAAGCATCGAAGTTACACTGGTAACAGTTACTTGTCCCGAAATGTATTGCTCGACATGAAATGACAGTGTGCCCTTGAGCACCCCCGTCCTGCCCGTTTATTTATTTGTACTTGATTTATTTGCATATGTCTCGATTTGTTATTTGACCTATTAGTCGGCACCACTAAGCTTGGATAACCCTTGTTGGTCTGATCCACCGACTTGGAGATCCCCCTCTTGTCCCGCCAGCTGTAGTTTGGATCCCGCTACCCGGTTATTACCGTGGTCTTGTCCCGATGCCGCAGATTGCTACTGTGGTTCCCGATGCCCGGCTCGCTACCGTGGTCCTGTATAGTATATGTATTTATGAGATTCACTGTTTCTCCTCACCTCGAGTGACTGAGATCAGTGCTTAGTATATGTATATGTATTTATGAGATCCACTGTTTCTCCTCACCTCGAGTGACTGAGATCAGTGCCTAGTTATTACTCTGTCACTTTAGTGATAGAGGACTTAGCTTCGTGTGGTTGCCATCTTGCTAGTCCCCGATTCCTTGCATACCCTATATGTTGTATATATTGCTTATTTGTTTTCCGGTAAATGATTCATTTCTTTTCTGAAAGTTATTATTTAAACATGTGTTAATATTTTCCAAGGTAAATTCAATTATTGTTATATTGTTTCTCGTTCCTTGTTCACACACACGTTTTAAATGAATAGCCGATTTGTTAAATACTCGTGCTTTTAAATATGTTTTAAATGACACGTGTTTTGCCAGATCCCTATGTTTTTACATGTCTTAAATGAATACCTGATTTGTTAAATACCCGTGCTTTTAAATATGTTTTAAATGACACTTGTTTTGCCAGATCTCTATGGTTACACCCGTTTTAAATGAATACCCGGTTTGTCGAATACTAATGCTTTTAAGTATGTTTCAAATGAACGTTTGTTTTGTCAGACCTCTATATTTACACATGTTTTAGACGAACACCCGATTGTCAAATATCTATGCTTTTATAGATGATGTAAATGAACATATGTCTTGTTAGATCTCCATGTCTTGCCCATGCTTGAAACGAATACATGATTTGTCAGGAGATCCACGATTTTGCAAACGTTTAATTATATGCAGCATTTGATCAAATAGCGTGATTTATCACATGTTTATTTCTTCAGTATATTTATTATCTTTTCATCCACCTGCCAGACCGTCGTCTCTGACCTACTACTTTTGGTACTCAGGTCCAGACTTCTTCGTCCCGAGATGAGTGCTTTTGTTGGCTGTGGAGCCATGATTTGCAGGTCGTTTTGTCGGCTATGTCTGTTGGACTATAGGTGGGCCTTCCAGACAGGTTTCAAAAACTTTTGACCCACTTAATGCAGGGATCAATTGTCTAGAATGCAACAAACCCAATCCAGGATGCAATTCCCTCAATCTCATAGCCATGTACAGCAATAACTACTATCTAAAAGATAGAAAACAGAACATAAACATGCTTCCACGAAATACACAACATACAAGGATGTAGATATACCTTTGGAGCTTTGTTGTGCTCTAATGGAGGATTTGATTTCTTTACTTTGGTGATGAACAACTTCACAATCGAAATCAGAATCTTCAACTCCTTTTGATCTTCCAACGCTATATCCCGTATTAGATCTCTTTTCTCAAGAAGATGGTGGTATCCTCAAGAGAAAACCCTACTAGTAACTCTATGGAACCAAAGGTGAAAGAGAGGGGAACTTTGAGAAGAAGATGACTTGTACAACTCTTGCACAAGGGGGCTGAAAGTGCTCCTATTATTATGCACGAATTTGAGAGGAGTATTCCTCTATTTATAGCCCTCCATAAATCCTCAATTCCTATTTGAAATAGAAGTTTAACTCCCATTACAAATTAGTAAACATCTCCCTTACTAATTTCCATAGAAGTCTTACTTCCACAACTATTAGTAACTTTCTCCTTTCTAATTAAAATAGAAGTCCTACTTCCATTATTAATTAACTTTCTCCTTTCTAATTAAAATAGAAGTCCTACTTCCATTATTAATTAGTAGCTTACCATTACCACTATTAGAAGTCTCACTTCAAATAGAAATAGTAACCTTCCTTTTAGAGTTTAAGTAGAATTAGTATCTTTCTAATATATTGGGCTAGCGTGGGGACCACTAGGGATTCCTTAGAAAGCTGGCTCCAACTGGGACCCGCGACCCCACATCTCATGTGCAATCCGGGCCCACAGTTAATTGCAAATAACTCCACTATATGAATGCAATTGCACTCCAGTCTTAGGAATATATTTCAATGAAGACCCTAAACTTCCACAGTACCACAAGTAGACCCCTCCAACTATATCCATGGATCAAATGGACCTGTCCACAAAATTAGATCCATATCTTATTATCCTTGAGCCCCAATTAATTATAATGATCATATGGTACCGATCCAATTAACTCTTAATTGGAATGGGTGCGCACTTTCCAATGATAAATCCATTAATTGGCACAAGGGGATATGAGAGATAGATTCCATCTTGACCATTAAATGTTCCAACAGCTCTACTACCATGTACCCAAATCACCGAGGTGTTGACCTACAATTGGCCTCACTCATTGGTGACTCAAAGCATATGAATAGATAGAAACTTGAGTTCATTAATGTCTCAGGATTATTAGCCTATTGCTAGGGAATTATGAGAGCAGACCTTAAAATAAAGACAGTGTATATAAGGTGCTTCTCATGGTCTTTCGATACATCCAATGTACCAGCACTATGATCCAGAATCTTAAATTCTGATGATCGAGAAAAATCACACTATCTCATAGTGATCAAAGTACTGCAACCTTGTCAGATGAGATGCCCAATCTCATCACTGGTTGTGAAGATATTTTAAGTATAAGATTTGTGACACATATATCACATCTAATATACTAATGGGACCCGGTTCATCTCATGAACCATTATGTCATATATATTGGTCATGTGCTTTAAGTAATAAATCACCATTCATCTAATGAAAGGAAAGCATGATTATATTGATAAATAAAGAAATTAATCAATCTATTCATCATATACTGGTATTGAGACCATAAAAACTAACAATCTCCTACTTGGGCTCAATGCCAATCAGGATTGCATCTCATGCCCATCCCGTCTACATGCTGCTCAAAGACTTTGGTAGTCAAAGGCTTAGTAAAGGGATCTCCCAGATTGTCTGCAGAGTTTATCTAGGTGATAGCAGTATCACCTCTCTGCACAATCTTTCCGACCATGTGTAACTACCTCTGTACATGTTTTTGGCTCCTGGGTTCCTTGGACTTATTGACTGCCCTGCTGTTATCACAGTAAACTGTGAGCGGTTGTCTTGCCAAAAATACCACTCCAAGTTCCTTAAGGAATCTTTTGAGTCAATCTGCTTCTTTAGTTGCTTCTCAAGCAGCTATAGCATAAACACATACCCAAAAGTTGATATCTTGGAATCCTTATCTGACATTAGGTCAGAATATGTGTAACCGACTGGAATCAACTCATTATTGTCATAAATCAACTTGTAATCTCTAGTCTTCTCAAGGATTTGAGAACACATCTTACAGTAGTCCAATGGTTAGGACCTGGGTTTGACTGATATCTGCTGACTAAGCCCAATGCATGACAGATATCTGGTATAGTATATAGCATAGCATACACGAGGCTACCAACACCCGAAGCGTATGGTATCGACCTCATCTGCTCCTTTTCCTCAGGTGTCTTGGGACACTGATTCTTGGAAAGGTGCACTCCATGCCTGAAAGGTGTAATACCCTTCTTGGAGTTTTGCATAGCAAACCATACTAGTACCTTATCTATGTATGCATATTGGGATAAGCCTATCATCCTATTTATCCGGTCTCAATGGAGTTTGATCCCAAGGATGTGACTAGCTTCTCCCATGTCCTTCATATCAAAAGTCTTAGCAAACTAAACCTTTTACTGTTGACAACATCCATATACCACTCTTAAGGAGAAGGATGTCATCGACTAGAAAAATTACCCTGCCTCCTTCACTTTTCATGTACACCCATGACTTATCCGGATCTTGACAAAAATCAACTGACTTGATTTCTTAGTCAAAACAAATGTTCTAGGTTCGGGATGCCTGCTTCAGTCCATACATGGACATCTTCATGTCGCAAACTCTTTGCTTTGGTTACTGGTTATAAAACCGTCTGGCTGCATCATATAGATGTCTTCCTCAAGATGGTCGTTGAGAAACGTCGTCTTGACATCCATTTGCCAAATGTCGTAATCGAGATGAGCCGCTATGGATAAGAGTATCCGGATGGACTTGTGTCGCGACCCCGGACCGGGAATCCCAATCCGGGATCGGGACATTAGTGTATAATGATTAAAGAGGATTATCTACATCCACAATATACAACTTATTTAATTTCCCACAGGTGTCCGCGGTGAGGATATCACAACCTTGCATGAATATTTCTTTTGAGTGCGGAAGCGTGTAGCAAATCAAATAGACAACTATCTCTAGTCACGCAAGCATTAACATCAAATATCAAAACTGTATCAGAATGAGCAATGATCTATAGCATGTTTCCCAAAAGTTGTTAAAGTTAGACAAAATATCATTTAGTTACATTCCCCAAAATTAGAGGCCAACAAAGGCCAATATTACAAAATAATAACCCAAAAGAATGGTTAATAAGTTCTCCCCAAAATGTTACGCCTCTTGTAGCAACCCGATGTCTACATGACATCGTCAGTACGCCACTCAACTAGAGGTTGCGGCTCACCTACAGCCTCCTCCGGCTCCTCCTCAAGGAAACCGGCAACGGGACCTGAGTACCAAAGCAAAGGATCAGACACGACGGTCTGGCAAGAGAGTGAGAAGATACAACAACATATAATAGATGAAATATCTCGAAAAGCAAGGAAATCTGTTCAAGCAAGAACTCACATAAAATAGATAAATCATTTGTTAGAAAACATGTAAACAAGATAAAACTCATAGGGTATCCAAGGAATCAGAAACAAGCAAGATGGCGACCACACGAAGCTAAGTCCTCTATCACTAAGGTGATAGAGCAATAACTAGGCCCTGATCTCAGTCACTCGAGGTGAGGAGAAACAGGGGATCTCATATAAATACATATACATATACTATACATGACCACGGTAGCGAACCGGGCATCGGGGACCACAGTAGCAATCTGCGGTATCGGGACAAGACCACGGTAATGACCGCGTAGCGGGATCCAAACTGCAGCTGGCGGGACAAGAGGGGGATCTCCAAGTCGGTGGATCAAACCAACGAGGTTATCCAAGCTTAGTGGTGCCGACTCATAGGTCAAATACAATCGAGACAATGCAAGTAAATCAAGTACAAATATATAATCAAACGGGCAAGACGGGGGTGCTCAAGGGCACACTGACATATCATGTGGTGCAATGCAGTTCGGGTCAAGTAACCATTTCAAGTGTACAACAATGCTTTCGGGGAAAACAAGTCATGTAATGTAAATCTTGGAAATGAAGAATATAATGAACCATACCAATTCAGGAAAGATAATGATTTTTAAGATCTATTTGAGTGAATAGGGGTCCCGTATGTCGATGATGGAAATGACTTGGTACTCCTTGAGTTTGAAGACATTCCGGGCTCCTTATCCACTTTTACGATTTTCAAAACTTAAATTGAGCTTATGGTTATAACTAGATGTTATGATAGAAAAATCAAGACTATAAACGGTCCATCCTAAGTATGATGTCAACCCGGAACCATCGAGCAACCTACTCAGTCACCGAAAGGAATAGAATTCGCGATACCCAAGGAAATAGACTTTGCATTTAGGTATGAAGAAGATATCGTGTCGTTCCATCCTGTTCAAGATTGAAATAGATTGAACTTCGATGCCTCCGAACCAACCTTGAAGAGCATCGGCTCAAGACGTCCTCACATATGGTCAAATGAGTCCAAGGAGGGTAGCCAAGGTCCACAAAAAAAAAAATATCAAAACCCACTGGACTCAAACTGATTATGAAATTTCTGTCCTAGTTATGAACAGGGTCCGATCGATCGGCTCAAAAAGCCTTATAGTTAAAGACAGACCGATCGATCGGGCCTGCACGTCCGATCGATCGGACCTGGGCGTGTAGCAGGTCCGGGAACTTGATTTTTTTCCTTTTTGTTTCCTTTCCTTCCAACACATCAACAACCACATAGAACTATAATCAAGATGACTTAAACACATGTTTCCAAGACATTAAATGAGGCTATCAAGATGCATTAAGATCATTTATTCCAACCATGAAAAATCAATAAAAGCAATCAATGAAAGCATGAAAATCCATAAATGCTTCACCAAACCATTTGAAACTTAAAAACATCCAATCATTCACTTGCCTCAAGTCCAAGCTAGCTGAAATCAAGCCTCTATTCACTTCTAATGCTCAAAGCCAAGCTACAATAAAAAAACCCCCAAAACAAACCCTAAAATGGGTCAAACAATGAAATGACAAGGAAACCTTTCAATAATAAAGGTGGAGCTTCTCTAAGGCTATAGGAACACAAATCTAGAAGATGAAGAAGAACACTTACTTGGATGACCTTCAAATGAAGAGAGCTATCTCAAAGGGAGTCTCAAAGTTGATGGATTCTTCTACAAAAGGTATCAAAGTGAAGCTTGCTAGATGAGGAAGAGGTTGGTGATCTCCATTTCGAGTTTGGTGCAAGATTAGTGTGGATTTGAGATGGAGAAGCAAGAAGAAGAAGAGAAAGCAAGAAAACCCTAGACTCTCCTCTTGTGCTGGAAAATGAAAAATGGAAAAGGAAGGGGAAGGGTCTCCTTTGTTAACAATTGAGAGGTTGGGTCCCACAACTTAAGGAACTAGTTTGGCTGAAATCATCTCACTCGGGTCCTCGGATGAATTCGACGAAGAAGGAAGAAATGTTCGTCGAAATATCTAGTTTCCAAAAAGTATATGTTTCGCGGGTTTCGGGAATATCAAGTTTTGGGTACAGATTTGGTGTGAAATGACTATTTTACCCTCAAGGCTATGAAATCGGGTTTCGGGATCCCAAACCGGGACGGGATCAACATGAAAGTTGTAGGGATCATCAAAACGAGTAAAACGGGATTAAAATCATGAATGTAAAAACCTCCGATAAATCCTCAACATATGCAATGTCATGAAAAGGGAACTCCCAAAGGGCCCTACTAACACAAGGCAAATCAAAATCCCCAAAACTATATCAAAAGCTATTCCAAACCCAACTTAGCCAAAAACACTAATCAAGCTTAGCACTAACACGCAACTTAATTAGCACTAATCGGGTTCACTCGAGTCGGGGTCTTACAACTTGAGCATGGCTACCGGCGAGAAGGTTTCCTCATAATCGATATCTTCTTTCTGAGTATATCCTTTCGCAACAAGCCTGACCTTTAAAGGTCTCAACTCTTCCATCTGGTTCTCTGTTTCTCTTGTAGACTCACTTGCACCCAATAAGTTAGATATTGGCAGGCAAGTCCACAAGTGTCCAGACCTGATTAGAGTACATAGACTCCATATCAGCTTTCATAGTATCTTGCGAATGTCCCGAATTAATGTCATTAATTGCTTCATCATAGTTACAGGGATCTTGTTCCGGTTCTTCCGGGACTGCCTCGTAAGACTCTCCCAAGAACGAGAACCTGTCAGGGGGTCTGACTATGCTCCCACTATGACAAGGCACTGGTGTAATTACTGGGTTAGGTAAGGGCGCTTCTTCCTTAGGTTCGGTCATACTAGGATTTGGAATTGTTTGCTCTTGAATTTCTTCCAAGATCACCTTTTTCAAAAAGTTTCCGGTCTATCATATAATCTTCCTTCAGAAAAACCGCATTAGTGTTCAACATCACTTTTGCTCTCTGGGATTATAAAATAACCAACCTTTAGTTCATTTAGGATATCGTACAAACGTGCATACTTCCAACTTCACTTCCAACTTATCCATCTTAACCTTTAGCACATGTGCCGGACAACCCCAAATGTGTAAATGTTGTAGACTAGACTTTCGCCCGGTCCACAACTCCTGGGTAGTCTTAGGTATAGACTTAGATGGTACGAGGTTTAGTATGTACATCGCAGTATCCAAGGCATATCCCTAAAAGAATATAGGTAATCCTGAGAAACTCAGTATAGACTTGATCATATCTAAAAGAGTCTGGTTCCTTCTTTCTGCTGCTCCATTCTGTTGAGGCCAGCCAGGAGCAGACAACTGGGATAGAATCCCATTTCTCTGATAAGTATCCCATAAAATCAGCAAAGAGATATTCCCCTCCTCGATCTGATCGAAGAGTCTTGATACTTTTACCTAATTGCTTTTTCGCTTCCGCTCGAAACTCTTTGAACTCTTCAAAAGCCTCGGACTTGCGGTGCATAAGGTATATGTATCCATATCTTGAATAATCATCTGTGAAAGTGATGAAGTATTCATATCCTCCTCTGGCCCTGACATTAATGGGTCCACACACATCAGTATGCACTAATTCCAATAAATCTTTGGCCCTATTGCCCTTTGATGAAAAGGGTCTTTTGGTCATTTTGCCTTCTAGACAGGACTCACAGACAGGCATTGGTTCTACAACCAATGAAGGCAAGATACCATCTTTCACTAGCCTGTCAATCCTATTTAGGTTTACATGACCTAGCCTCAAGTGCCAAAGTTTTGTTAGATTAGATGAAGGTGACTTTCTTTTTAATGATGGTCTATTAATTGTTTCAGTATCATGTATCTCATACATTGTGGGATTAACAAATAAATTCCATTGATTACCTTGTCAGAATATATAAAAGTACCGTATCTCTTTATGACAATTTCAGTACAAGAGTAATAGAATAACTCTTATTCACCATACTAAAAACTGAAATTGAATTCCGCCGTAAAGACAATACATATAACGTCTCTGACAAAATCAATTTAACATTTGAAAAACATAATGTAATAACTCCCACTGAAACATCCTCTGCCTTAGCATCAGATCCTAGGTTGTCAATGATTTCTCCGTCACTGAACCTCCTGGTTTCCCTGAACCCCTGCAACGAATTACATATGTGATCAGTTGCCCTGGAGTCCATACACTAAGATTCTGAAGCACCAGTTGCATAACTAACTTCAGAAATAAGTGACTCAATCATACCTGAGGTCTTCTTCTTAGACAGATATTCTGGACAATTCCTTTTCCAATGTCCTATTTTACCACAATGGAAACTCTTTCCTTTTACTCCCGTACCCTTAGCCTTAGCCATACTATAAGTAGAACCATTCTCCACCTTAGGACCCTTGATGACTGATTTCTTCTTGCTATCTCGGTCTTTACCTTTCGGCTTGGTCCTAGCAAATGACTTTTCTGTCATGAGGGAATTTTTCTCTTTCTTCATGATTTCCTCAGTCACTACCAGCTGGCGAGAAAGCTCAGCTATGGTCATTTCCAATTTATTACAATTGATCTCGAAATGATTGAAAGAATCCGGTAGTGACTGAAGGATCATGTCGATCTGCGATTCTTTTTCAATCGAAACACCCAGTGCATCTAACTCACTTAGTGCAAGACTCATTTTCAACAAATGTTTTTGTACTGGGGTTCCCTCAGTCATCTTAATGTTTATCAGCACCTTCATAGCAGCTTGCCTAACAGGTCTAACCTGGTCTGCAAACATCTCCTTTAAGCTCGATATAATATCGTTTACTGACTTATAGGATTGATGTTGGTGTTGTAAAACACTAGACATGGATGCCTGTATAAAACATCTGGCTATCTCATTGTCTTTTGTCCATTCGGTGTAAAGGTCCTTTTCATACTGAGGTGCATGAGGCTCAGGCTCAGGAAGGGGGGGGTATGGTAAGGACATATCTGCATCCTGAAGCTGTCAGGATAATATCCAGAGTCCTTTTCCACTCTATAAAGTTGGATTCCATCAACTTATTCTGGTTGAGGATGGTCGCAAGTGGATTGAAAGTGTTTGAATTCATGCTGAAAATATTGTAGCACATAACCATACATTCAATTAATAAATTTAAATGACATTAGGGTTTAGTATTCTACCAAATTTATATGGAATCCTCATAACCATTAAATTCAGAATACATCGGAATCCCAATCCCCGGGGTATGCCTCCTTGGGGAGTGCGAATACCACCTGGATTGGTGCGGATCAAAGTTGGTCAAAATTAGAATTAAGACTAACTTTCCATGATCCCCTTCATTCATTATTATCTAGGTATCTCCTACCAAATAATCAATGACTCCCGATTATCTTTGGTTTCTAAAATAAATGAGGCAAATCCTTGGGGATACTACATCATTATTTTAGTTAAGTGTGACCCACCAACTAGCATTGCATGACAACCGTTGCGAGCAGCTCCTCCTTGGGGAGTAGGCCCCCGCCCCGTCTCACCAACACTATCCATAGGAGATCCATATCTAGTAACCAGACAAGTAAAAGCCCTCCGTGGGGTGAAAGTAAATGCATTACAGATCTGAAATCAGATTCAAGAGGACGTCCATGGCTGATCTAGTTTTAAAAACTTGAAACTAATCTGATTTTCCAGCCATGAATCATGCATAAAAACTCCATGATATCATAATCAACATGTGTATAATGTAAGGAGATGATAGAGGACTATTACCTTGATGATTTGAGTGCCTCTAAACTATGAAAAGAAAGACTTCAAAGGTCTGAAACCAGCCTGCAACCAGCAATACAGGTGCAGGAATTTGTTGCAGAATTTTTCTCTCCTTTGATCTTCTCTCCTATTCCACTTCCCAATCTAATTGGTCTGATGGTGGGATCAAACTATGGAATCCTAAGAAGGGTTTTCTGAACTACTCTTTGTGGAAACAACCCAAGACCTGATCTCCTTTCCTATGAAGAAGAAGAGGGCAGCAATGGGCTGGGCGTGTATGTGTGCTTGCTTCTTGTCTTGGGCGGCCAAAAGAACTCCAAACTGTTGCCTCTATGTCTCACGCCCTAGGGTTAATTCCAGCCACTATTTTTCATGTGTTACACGCCCAAGGGGACTCCCAAGTATTTATAAAGATTTGATTCCTTTAAGGAATACTCTTTCCAATAGGAATGTCAATCCCTAAAAAGAAGAGCAACCTTCCCCTTTAGTTGTGCAACACTTACTAATTAAAGACACTAAAAATAGTAACCTTTAATCAATGGAATTCTTACCCAAAGAGGAGTCTTTCCTTCCAAGTAAAGATACCTAATCAAACTTGGAAACCTCACACAAGGGGCTCCACTTATGGCTGGCCCACAAGATAGCTAAACACACCATGGCCCACTAGTAAATAATTTAGCTAGAGTTAAATTCATGTATGCCATCAAGAGCCTATTAGAATTTAAACTCAAAATTATTCTTCCACAAAATAATTCAACCACATATCATCTAATTAAATTAGGAAACCATGCCAATATAGGAAAGTGGCTAGAAGAGGGACCAAAAGACATATTTGCCTTTGGCTCCCAAAATGACCAAAATGTCCATGCCAACCCCATAGCAACATTAAGATCATTTTAACCCTAACTCATTCCACTAGAGAGTTATGGTTGCACTCCATGGACAAATATTAAATTGCAAATAAAGCTCATCATAAATAGACGATTGTCTTTGACCTACCAAGTACAATGACCATAATGCCCCTCTATGTAACATCCATAATCAAGTAGGTTAACCGATGTACTATCTACCTTCTTGATTACATCTCATCCTTAGAACTTCATACCCTTGACTTAATCATCATCCGGATATCATTCTCTTGATCCAGGGAGCGACCCACAAGTTCAATATCCATATACTAAGATCTTAGATTCTGATGATTAATCGGATAATTCTAAGGGGACGATCATTCCATTACACAATGGCATAGATTCCATATTGCATTTGCACGTCCCCACTAATCAAGCCCAAGCACCCAAAACACAGAGCTGTTGACCCATGAACAGGATCTCACCCATAGTGAATTAAAGCACAAGAACTTGACTTCGTCAGTTCATCCACAAATGCTCAAGATTAAGAGCACTGGTCACTCAGTAGCAAGAGGTGAGTTGATCTCTCTCTGTGATAGTACTATTTTAGAGATCACACCTTCAAGTGGTCCTGTTCAATGCATGACACATGCACTAATGAGGTAAATCCGGAAAAGCCTTCCGTGACTTAGGTAAGTCACCCTGAATACAGGAGAGTATCTCATTATAACTTATACCAAGATGAAGTGCCAAACTCCATCTCTCAGTTATGAACAAGTTTATTGTTTCAAGTGTCCATGACTCAGACCTAACTGTGTGTAGCCACTACACACCCAAGTCATTTACCAGAAACAATGGGCCTTATACAACCATACATATACACAAGTAATAAGAGAAAGAAGTCATTCCATTAAATAACCAATAAATATCCAGTAACAGAGATGTGAGTGCAGTCAGTGGGCTTTAGGGCATACACCAATCCCAACAATCTCCCACTTGCACTGAAGATCACTACGACCTAACCTAACTCCCATAGACTCAACATGTGAAGTAAACACTTTCTTAGTAAGAGTCTTAGTAAATGGGTCAGCTAAGTTATTTGCTGAGGCAATCTGCTCTACCACTATTTCTCCATCCTGTACGAATTCCCGGATCAAGTGGTACTTTCTCTGAATATGCTTGCATTTTTTGTGATTCCTGGGCTCTTTGCAGTTAGCTACTGCACCAGTATTATCGCAGTACATGACAATCGGTTTTTGCACTACAGAAACTACTCCCAATTCCAATAGGAATTTTCTGAGCCATACTGTTTCCTTCGCAGCTTCCGATGCCGCCACATACTCTGCCTCCATGGTAGAATCAGCAGTACAATCTTGCTTGACACTTCTCCATGATATAGCCCCTCCTGATAGAGTGAAGACGTATCCTGAGGTAGACTTTCTGCCATCTACATCCGACTGGAAATCAGAGTCTGTATACGCCAGTGGCGTTAGATCATCTGCTCGGTAGACTAGCATATAATCTTTCGTTCTCCGAAGATACTTGAATATATGCTTAACAGCTGTCCAGTGCATAGGTCCAGGGTTTGATTGATATCTGCTAACCATGCCAACGGCAAAGCAAATATCTGGTCTAGTACACAACATTGCATACGTGAGGCTTCAAACAGCTAATGCATATGGTACTCTCATCATGCTTTCTATCTCCTCAGGTGTCTTCGGACATTGATTCCGAGATAGTGGTACTCCATGTCTAGAAGGTAGCAAGCCCTTCTTGGAGTCATGCATGTTATACTTGACCAATATCTTCTCAATATACGAAGATTGGGATAAGGCTAACATCTTGTTCTTGCGATCTCGCAAAAGCTTGATCCCTAAGACATAGCTCGCCTCACCCAAATCCTTCATCTGAAATTGAGATGATAACCAAACCTTTGTAGACGACATCATGCCAACATCATTTCCAATGAGTAATATGTCATCCACATACAGGACTAAAAATGCAACTGCGTTTCCACTCCCTTTCTTATACACACATGGTTCATCAATGTTTTGATCAAAGCCAAAAGATTTGACTGCTTGATTAAACTTGATGTTCCATGCCCTAGATGCTTGCTTAAGTCCATAAATGGACTTCTTAAGTTTACAGACCATGTTCTCTTGGCCACCAGCAATGAATCCCTCTAGTTGCATCATATAGATGCATTCGTCAAGACTTCCATTTAGAAAAGCTGTCTTGACATCCATTTGCCATATCTCGTAGTCATAATGACATGCGATGGCTAAGAGAATCCTTATGGACTTGAGCATGGCTACTGGCGAAAAAGTTTCCTCATAATCGATACCCTCTTTCTGAGTATATCCTTTCGCCACCAGTCTTGCTTTGAAGGTTTCAACCTTCCCATCCACTCCTCTCTTTCTCTTGTAGATCCACTTGCACCCTATGGGTTTGATCCCTTCAGGTGCATCCACAAGTTCCCAGACTTGATTGGAATACATAGAATCCAATTCAGATTTCATCGCTTGCTGCCACATGTCAGCATCTATATCCGTTACTGCTTCATCGTAACTAGTAGGATCTTCAACCAGATCCTCGGAGTCTGTCATGAAAGACACTCCCAGGTATCTATCTGGTGGTCTAGAAATTCTCCCACTACGACGAGGCTCCGGAGTGTTAAAAGGAATGTCTTGATTTTCTACAATCTCAGGATCTGGTACAGATGTTGCAGGAGTTTCTGAAAGAATCTCCTCAAGTGTTTCTTTACAACCAAGCTCTTGGTGCATCATGCAATCATCCTCCAAGTATCTAGCATGAGTGCTGATAAGCACTTTTTGCTCCTTTGGATGACAAAAGATGCCTCCTCTCGTTCCCTTAGGATACCCAATGAAGTAGCACATTTCCGATCTGGGTTCTAGCTTGGTAGCTTTATCATTCAGTACATAAGCTGGACAACCCCAAATGTGGATATGTTTTAAACTGGGTTTTCGTCATGTCCACATTTCTTGAGGTGTCATAGGTACTGATTTAGAAGGTACCAGATTCAAAATGTATGCTGCTGCTTCTAGGGCATATCCCCAAAAAGATATGGGTAGGGTTGCATGACTCATCATGGACCTTACCATATCAAAAAGGGTCCGGTTTCTTCTCTCTGCTACACCATTTTGCTGGGGTGTACCCGGTGCAGACAACTGAGACACAATCCCATGTTGTGTGAGGTACTCCTTGAACTCACCCAGGAGGTATTCGCCACCTCGATCAGATCGAAGAGCTTTGATATGTTTCCCTAGTTGTAGCTCCGCCTCAGCCTTGAATTGTTTGAACTTATCAAACGCTTCAGACTTGCGTCGCATTAGGTACACATATCCACACCTAGAGTAATCATCAGTGAAGGTGATGAAATACTCATAACCTCCTCTAGCTAGTTTGTTAATAGGACCACACACATCAGTGTGAACCAATTCTAACAACTCCTTTGACCTCAGTCCCTTTCCAGAGAATGACCTTTTGGTCATCTTTCCCATGAGACAAGATTCACACTGAGGAAAAGGTTCGAGATCTAATGAGCTCAGAAGCCCATCCTCTACCAACCTCTGAATCCGTTTTAGGTTAATATGACCCAAACGTAAGTGCCAAAGATAAGTGTCATTGGTCGAAGATACCTTCCTCTTAAGGGAAGATGAGCTTTCTAGTTGTACATTATGCAGTGAGGGAGCAATAGGATATATATAAAATAAGTTATCATGCATTCTACCGGAACATATAATATTTCCATCTCTACTGATATCAACACCAGAATGGAAAGAAACTGAATAATTAAATTCAATGAGTCTGGAAACTGAAATTAAATTCTTCCTTATGTCCGGAACATAGATAACATTGTTTAAAACTAATATCCTATCATGCGGAAAATGTAAGGTAACTGCTCCCACTGCAACAGCCCATATCTTTGCTCCATTTCCAACTCTAAGGTCAAACTCCCCTTTCTCAAGCTTTTTCATTATCTGAAACCCCTGCAATGAATTGCAGATATGATTAGTGGCTCCAGAGTCTACTATCCAGGAATCAGTAGAATCAACCACATGACAGGTTTCAATGTAGTAGGAAAGAGATATACCTTTCTTATCTGAGCCTAGGAGCTTGGGACAATCTTTCTTCCAGTGACCTTTGAGGCCGCACTTAAAGCATTTCCCTTTGGGGTTTTCACCTGTGCCTTTGTCCTTCTTCCCAGCATTGCCCTTTTTCTGTCCTTTTCCCTTACCCTGCTTCTTCTTGAACTTTTTCCCTTTCGGGTTGAGTTTAGAGGAAAACTGGGAAAAGTGAAGTTGGCCTTTAGGGTTCATGATGGCCTCTACCGCCTGAAGTTCTTTCATTAACTCAGAGAGAGTCATGTCCATCTTGCTCATGTTGAAGTTGAGCTTGAACTGGTTGAAAGACCCCGGCAGAGTTTCGAGAATCATATCAGTCTAACTCCCTGCATCAATCTCAGCCCCTAGGATCTCAGCTTCATTGAAACAATCCATCATTTTGAGCATGTGCTCTCTGACAGGTGTTCCCTCAGCCATCCTAGAATTCATGATTGTCCTTAAAGCAGCTTGCCTAGCTGGCCTGCTTCTGTCTGCGAACATCTCAGACAAGGACAACATGATATCTGAAGCTATGTCCATTTGCTCATGCTGCGTTTGCAACACGTTGGACATGGAAGCAAGCATGTATCATTTGGCCATGCTATTCGCTTTTTTCCATTTCTTTTCAGCCTCTAGCTGGTCATCTGTAGAATAATCATCAATGGTAGGACAGGGTTCCGACAAAACATACTTGTACTCCTCAGAGGTGAGTACTATGTTAAGGTTTCTTTTCCAGTCTACGTAATTTGGGCCAGTCAATTTGTTCTCACGCAAAATACTCATCAACGGGCTAAATGAATCCTTCCCCATCTCTCTGGATATATATAACAGGTTATAATTAGACAGGCAGTATATACGTAACATGTATATTGTGCTTGTAATAAAAGGAAAAACATGCACAAGACTTTTTACATTATTTAACCCTAATAATAATGTATCAGTGTCTCAACCTCCTCATAGACCCTCCATCGAAGGGATGGCCGAGCCTACAGTCACGTTGAGTTAAGGTCTGCTTATTTGGATCATCACTGTCTGGATATGCATATCCAGTGATAGTCCAATCACTGATTGGTTTGGCCTCATATGACAAACAACTCTAACTCCTAGGGAGAGGTCATTACCGTCTTATGTCAAGTGTATTACCATCTTTTATGAACGTTCCCAGAATGTCTATGACTTAAGTCCTCCGAAGGGAAGTGACTCCAATCAACCCTTGAAGTGAACCTTAGTAAAGTGCTCCACCGAAGGGATGGCCGCTCCCACCAACACTTCATTGACATTCTATAGAAGTGATCTTTAGTAAAGAACTCCACCGAAAGGATGGCCGCTCCCACTAACACCTCATTACGAATATTCACATTAGTTCACCCACTAACCCATCGAAGCGATCTTTAGTAAAAAACTCCATCGAAGGGATGGCCGCTCCCACTAACACTCTAATGAGATAGCATGAACCTAAAATGGAAGGCCGTGGGGTTTTCCCAAACCCCTCTCCCACTTGATTATTTAACACTAGGGTTTTGAAAAAAAACTCTTTTTGACCTTAGCATCGTTACTCAAATCTTGTTTAAATCTAGCAAACTTAGTTAACAATTTTCATGACTCAATTGCTTAAGTCATCTCAAAAAATAAATAACCTTTGCTTTAAAACATATTGAGTAAAGGTCTTGGGACCTGAGGGTTATGGGCCCACTAGGGTAGCAACATATTAGATTTTAGTTTGGCCTCTCTTGGAAACTTAGGGTACCAAGATAAACTAAACCCTATCCAATTTTTAAACCTTAGACAAATAGAAGGTGCTGGTCTAAGATCCGTTTAAAACAATTTGCCAAACAAAAACAATCCAATATAGAAAGATGCCAATTTTAAGAACCTAGTGGTGGCCATGTTACTAGGTGATAAACATAGCATTTATATAAAGCATTCAACCATGCATTCCATATATAAAAGCAAATAAAAGAATGCAATCCTTGATGGCTCCCTGCTATTTTGGACTTCAAATCCTTTTCCATTTAGGAAACTAGATTAAGAGTCCTTCTTGCGCTAGGAAACCTCCGTTGCCTCCGTCACCATGGGACCCGGTTAGTTGCAACCTTCCTCGCTTGAAACTTTCCTTTTCTTGCTTGTTACAATAAATCAAATTTATACAAGCAAACCCATGAAAAACAAAAACCCAAAATTACATTGGAGATACCTATGCTTTTCAAGAAAGCTTACATCAAGACTAGTTGAAATATAAACAAGGAAATAATTACAACTTCCTATGATTGCTAACCGCGCAATCGTACACTTTTCAACTAATTAAAAACATCCAAATCCACACACATACATGCGAACCATCAAGGATGCAATTATATGGCTGCAAACAAAGAGGTTAATGCATTCAAAGGGCTATGTACAGCACTTTCATCATCCTGAAATTATTCCAGCAGGCTGGAAAACATTCCTGCACACCTTAACTGCAGTAAACTGAGTTCTGGAAAAAATTCCAGCAGCCTGGAAAAATTTCTGCACACTATATATGCAGTAAACACCAATCTGAAATTGTTCCAGCAGCATGGAAAAAATTTCTGCACCCCTAACATGCAATCAGCTGTGCTCTGGGCAAATTCCAGCAGCCTGGAATAATTTCTGCACACTATATATGCAGTAAACAACAATCTAAAGGGCGCCACCATGCCCATAATTAATCTAGGATTGAAAACCACACAACATGGGATCATGATTTCACATGGAGTGGCTCTGATACCATTGAAAGTAAATGCATTACAGATCTGAAATCAGATTCAAGAGGACGTCCATGGCTGATCTAGTTTTAAAAACTTGAAACTAATCTGATTTTCCAGCCATGAATCATGCATAAAAACTCCATGATATCATAATCAACATGTGTATAATGTAAGGAGATGATAGAGGACTATTACCTTGATGATTTGAGTGCCTCTAAACTATGAAAAGAAAGACTTCAAAGGTCTGAAACCAGCCTGCAACCAGCAATACAGGTGCAGGAATTTGTTGCAGAATTTTTCTCTCCTTTGATCTTCTCTCCTATTCCACTTCCCAATCTAATTGGTCTGATGGTGGGATCAAACTATGGAATCCTAAGAAGGGTTTTCTGAACTACTCTTTGTGGAAACAACCCAAGACCTGATCTCCTTTCCTATGAAGAAGAAGAGGGCAGCAATGGGCTGGGCGTGTATGTGTGCTTGCTTCTTGTCTTGGGCGGCCAAAAGAACTCCAAACTGTTGCCTCTATGTCTCACGCCCTAGGGTTAATTCCAGCCACTATTTTTCATGTGTTACACGCCCAAGGGGACTCCCAAGTATTTATAAAGATTTGATTCCTTTAAGGAATACTCTTTCCAATAGGAATGTCAATCCCTAAAAAGAAGAGCAACCTTCCCCTTTAGTTGTGCAACACTTACTAATTAAAGACACTAAAAATAGTAACCTTTAATCAATGGAATTCTTACCCAAAGAGGAGTCTTTCCTTCCAAGTAAAGATACCTAATCAAACTTGGAAACCTCACACAAGGGGCTCCACTTATGGCTGGCCCACAAGATAGCTAAACACACCATGGCCCACTAGTAAATAATTTAGCTAGAGTTAAATTCATGTATGCCATCAAGAGCCTATTAGAATTTAAACTCAAAATTATTCTTCCACAAAATAATTCAACCACATATCATCTAATTAAATTAGGAAACCATGCCAATATAGGAAAGTGGCTAGAAGAGGGACCAAAAGACATATTTGCCCTTGGCTCCCAAAATGACCAAAATGTCCATGCCAACCCCATAGCAACATTAAGATCATTTTAACCCTAACTCATTCCACTAGAGAGTTATGGTTGCACTCCATGGACAAATATTAAATTGCAAATAAAGCTCATCATAAATAGACGATTGTCTTTGACCTACCAAGTACAATGACCATAATGCCCCTCTATGTAACATCCATAATCAAGTAGGTTAACCGATGTACTATCTACCTTCTTGATTACATCTCATCCTTAGAACTTCATACCCTTGACTTAATCATCATCCGGATATCATTCTCTTGATCCAGGGAGCGACCCACAAGTTCAATATCCATATACTAAGATCTTAGATTCTGATGATTAATCGGATAATTCTAAGGGGACGATCATTCCATTACACAATGGCATAGATTCCATATTGCATTTGCACGTCCCCACTAATCAAGCCCAAGCACCCAAAACACAGAGCTGTTGACCCATGAACAGGATCTCACCCATAGTGAATTAAAGCACAAGAACTTGACTTCGTCAGTTCATCCACAAATGCTCAAGATTAAGAGCACTGGTCACTCAGTAGCAAGAGGTGAATTGATCTCTCTCTCTGTGATAGTACTATTTTAGAGATCACACCTTCAAGTGGTCCTGTTCAATGCATGACACATGCACTAATGAGATAAATCCGGAAAAGCCTTCCGTGACTTAGGTAAGTCACCCTGAATACAGGAGAGTATCTCATTATAACTTATACCAAGATGAAGTGCCAAACTCCATCTCTCAGTTATGAACAAGTTTATTGTTTCAAGTGTCCATGACTCAGACCTAACTGTGTGTAGCCACTACACACCCAAGTCATTTACCAGAAACAATGGGCCTTATACAACCATACATATACACAAGTAATAAGAGAAAGAAGTCATTCCATTAAATAACCAATAAATATCCAGTAACAGAGATGTGAGTGCAGTCAGTGTGCTTTAGGGCATACACCAATCCCAACATGGGGAACGGCCACACTCGAGATGGCGCGAGGCTAATACTTTCCTTACAATGGACATATGGTGGAAAACCATGGGGATTTCTAAATATAAATGCCCCGCTCCTACTTAATATTTTAGAATTGAGGATTTCTTTATAAGGTATTAGGGCTCACATGTATACATCAAATCATCTTATGATATGATCTAAGATTGGTTCCAAGTCAAGTTATTTTAAGGAAAGTTCAGTTTCTAAATTAGAGTTACCAATGTGTCCATCTCATGGGCCATCAACACTAATTAGAACTCTTTCCAAAAATTAATTTGATTTGACCAATTTTAGTTACTTGCTATGTTTGGATCAGATCTGAAAAATTCTAATTTAAGCATGCATCCATAAATAGAATTTGCAAAAATAGAAACTAGTCCTCTCCTCCACATGGCCCAAGCGGAATAAACTACTTGGACTTCTAGACTTTCCAAAAAAATTGGAATTCCTCAAACTCTTTGGGAAACTCCAAAACTCTTTTGTTAATCTTCAAACTCTTTGATTAGGAGTCCAACATCGCTTTCCTTCTTTGTCTCGGACATCGCCAGAATTTACAAATTTAGAAAAAATTACATAAATTCCTATGCCTCAAATATGAGACTTACATGGTAATCTAAAACTGGAATTAAAAGGGCTATAGGGAAATTCATCATTCCTTGCCCCTTTCAAGGGAAACCAAGGAAACCATAACGCCATTTACATTTAGCCTTAAATAAACCAATCACCATAAAAGAAAGCAAAAGACTTGTGGGCCATATGGAGAGGACATGATCATCTGCAAGTTAGTATCTTATACAACCATACAAATCACAAAAATAGGCTGCCAAACAATGCTGGAAAAATAGGAAGAATAAATAGACCCGAAACTTGAAAAAAACAAATTCTACAGAATTCTGCACAGAAGGGCGGGGCAGGTCGACCCACCTGCAGTCACCAGGTCGACCTGCCACGGGGGGGAGGTCGACCCGCCTGACGAATTTTTGCAACTTGGGTTTTCTGTTTCGTGTCTGTTTTTCTCCAAATCACTTCCAAAGTGTCCCAATGGCTTCCTATGATCCTTCCATCATTATTAAACCCTTTTGTGACTATCCAAACATGAATTTACTATCAAACCAAGCAAATCCATTAAAATTGATCCCTACATAGCCCTTGCTTCATCTTCTTCACATCTCATGCAAAGATTGAAGCAAGCTTGATGGTCTAACATGATTAGAGATGAGGTTAGGCTCTGATACCAATTGTTGGACTATAGGTGGGCCTTCCAGAAAGGTTTCAAAAACTTTTGACCCACTTAATGCAGGGATCAATTGTCTAGAATGCAACAAACCCAATCCAGGATGCAATTCCCTCAATCTCATGGCCATGTACAGCAATAACTACTATCTAAAAGATAGAAAACAGAACATAAACATGCTTCCACGAAATACACAACATACAAGGATGTAGATATAACTTTGGAGCTTTGTTGTGCTCTAATGGAGGATTTGATTTCTTTACTTTGGTGATGAACAACTTTACAATTCAAATTAGAATCTTCAACTCCTTTTGATCTTCCAACGCTATATCCCGTATTAGATCTCTTTTCTCAAGAAGATGGTGGTATCCTCAAGAGAAAACCCTACTAGTAACTCTATGGAACCAAAGGTGAAAGAGAGGGGAACTTTGAGAAGAAGATGACTTGTACAACTCTTGCACAAGGGGGCTGAAAGTGCTCCTATTATTATGCACGAATTTGAGAGGAGTATTCCTCTATTTATAGCCCTCCATAAATCCTCAATTCCTATTTGAAATAGAAGTTTAACTCCCATTACATATTAGTAAACATCTCCCTTACTAATTTCCATAGAAGTCTTACTTCCACAACTATTAGTAACTTTCTCCTTTCTAATTAAAATAGAAGTCCTACTTCCATTATTAATTAGTAGCTTACCATTACCACTATTAGAAGTCTCACTTCAAATAGAAATAGTAACCTTCCTTTTAGAGTTTAAGTAGAATTAGTATCTTTCTAATATATTGGGCTAGCGTGGGGACCACTAGGGATTCCTTAGAAAGCTGGCTCCAACTGGGACACGCGAACCCACATCTCATGTGCAATCCGGCCCCGCAATTAATTGCAAATAACTCCACTATATAAATGCAATTGCACTCCAGTCTTAGGAATATATTTCAATGAAGACACTACAACAAACTGCACATTTCCCGACACTATTTGCCGATGCAGTGAAAATTTGCGTTGGCAAAAGTCTTATTTCCAACGCATATTTGGACTGCGTTGGCAATTAGTGTCGGAAAATGATAGTTTTACCGACGCAAGTAAGACCGCGTTGGCAAAAGCTATTGAAACCACATTGGCGCCAACAAAAAAAACACCAAAAGAGAGGGAAAGTTTTGCCAACGCGTTTTTCTCTAATGGCGACACAATAATGCGTTGGCAATTATCTTGTTTACTGGCGACGCACAAGTGTGCGTTGGGAAAGGTCTGAGTTTTTATTCGTACAATTGCCAACGTATGAGTTGCGTCCCCAAAGCCCCATTTATGACAAACTTACATTTTCCGACACAGTGAAAAGTTGCGTTGGCAAAAGTCACAGAAAATTGTTGTTTTTACCGACTCAAGTAAGATTGCGTTGGCAAAAGTTGTGCAAACCACATTGGCACAAACAAAAAATCCCCCCAAAAGACAGGGAAAGTTTTGCCAGTGCTTATTTTTCTAATGGCGACGCAATAATGCGTTGGCAATTATCTTGCCTATGGGCGACGCACATGTGTGTGTTGGAAAAGCTCTGATTTTTTATTCGCACCATTGCTAATGCATGAGTTGCGTTGGCAAAGTCCCATCTATGATAAACTTACATTTCCCGACACTATTTTTCGACATAGTGAAAATTTGAGTTGCCAAAAGTCACACAGAATTGTACTTTTACCTACGCAAGCAAGACAGCGTTGGCAAAAGCCATGGAAAACTTTTCCCGATGCTATTTGTCGACGCATGGAAAATTTGCATTGGTAAAAGTCTTATTTTCGATGCATATTTGGATAGCGTTGGCAAAAGTCACAAAGAATTGCTACTTTTACCAATGCAAGTAAGACCGCGTTGGTAAAAGATGACGTTGGCGCCAACAAAAAATTCCCTCAAAAGAGAGGGAAATATTTGTCAACGCGTGTTTTCTTAATGGCGACGCAATACTGCGTTGGCAATTATTTTGCCTATGACGACGCAAAGGTGTGCGTTGGGAAAGCTTTGAATTTTCCCCGTTACATCTATCTCAATATGAAATCAGATGACGCGACACTGTTGATAAATGACACGTAACCCGCAAGGCATGAACATGGTGTTCCCATGATACTTACTTACATATGTGTATTAATAAGGGGCCAAAAAATTAACTGTCACTTTGTTTTTGACGAAGGATCAAGTAAAATAATATAGAGTAAACTCTATAGTCAAATATAAGTAATTAATATTTTAAGATCTGGAGTCATCAATTTTAAATGATTGATTGAGACTAAATGTAAATACATGTTACCAAAATTCTATATATAAGTATTTAATTTATTTACAGTATTTTTAGTTTTTCTTTAGAAAAATATGACTCTTGTGAGTCATCGAGTTTACTCTCACTGGGTCAATATTTTAGAGCTGGAAGAGGAGTTTTCCAAAACCTATATCCTTTGTGTGTTGGCCCAAAACCGAAAATAAAAGAAAGAAAAGAAAAAAAAAACTATTTCGTGGGCTTCACCATGAGTATGGATAATCAATCGGTTGTATACATTTTTCTAGCTAGCGTTTAGGAACTAATAAATCATGGGCTGAAATTAAGTTTTTATATGAGCCTCCACAATTGGATGCCTGCTCAATTGGAACTGTAGCTCAGTTTGGGTTGAGATTTTTATATAAATTCTCCTTTTTATTTGGCCATGTGAATACAACGGGCAAGGACATTGGGCAAGGGTGAGTGATTTTAAAGCCCATTACTTGAAATGGTCCTCATCAAAAACAAGGAAAAAAGCAAAATCATCATCATTGCCAAAATCATATCATTCATTGCCAAAATCATATCATTCTTTTTAATTAAAACATTTTCCTTTAAAGAGTTGGGCAGTTGAAAAAAACTGTGGCCAATAACGGGCTAAATATTGAATTTTCTTATTTTATTAAAAAAACTTAAAAAGAAGTAACTATTTTTAAGGGCCGGTTTGTGGGTATAAAAGATGAAAAGAAGTAACTATCCTTTCCTGACTGATTTTTAATTTTTCTCACCGCTCGCCGCAGTCGGTAATGTGAAATAAAAGAAAAATAAATAAAATGAAAAATATTTCTCTTATAACTCATTTCGGACTCCCCAGCCCTGTATTCCTCCCTCCTCCTCTTTCGTCTCCCTCTCTTCCTCCACGACATAGGGCGCCGATCCCCCCTCTCCCCTCGACTGGCGCCGCTCCTCTCCACTCCCCCCCCCCCCCGCTCTTTCTCCCTCTCTCTCCCTAGCATCGCCTGGCCAACACCCATCTCTTTCCTCCCCTCTCCTTCTCCCCCTCCCCTGCAAATTCTAACCATCTCTCGCTTCCGGACCGGCCCTCTCCTCCCTTTCTGTATAATCTCCCCCGGTGCACATTAGCAAATAGCGTAATTAATGTATTTTTTTCAAAATCTTCTGCCATTGTTGCAGAGGTTGATATGATGACGGAGCGGTTCACCAAGCTTCTACTCAGAGAAGACATGTCCGGCCAAGGGAAGGGAGTCTCCATCGCACTTGCAATCTCAAATGCCATCACAAATCTCTCTAGTGAATTTCGTTTACCTTCTCCTTTTGTAACTTTTGGTACTTTTTATTGTATTTATTTCAATTTGATTTTGAGGAAAAATGTGGCTTTCAAATAACATTATAGATCTCTCTGGTGAATTTTCTTAATTTCTTTTTATGTAATTTTTTGGGGTTTTCTCAATTTATTTAAGTAGTTTCTGGGTGAAAATGACAATCCAAATGGCACTGAAATTTGTGGTGAATTTTGCTTCTCAAATGCCATTACAAATTCCCAGTAAATTTCACTTTATTGTAGGAACTCCCAGACAGTGATGGCCTTACATTTGATCAGGTTATGGTGGCCAGACCTTGCTCATGTCTCTACATGAACCTCCCTGCGCTTAAGAGTGGCCGGCAACATCTTTCCTCCTCCACTCTCTTCATCTCTTTGCCATCTCCTTCACAGGTATTTAGGGCTTGTTATTATTTTAGTGATTTTCTGCTTTTACTCAGAGACCGTTTTATCACATAAGTGCTTATTGGATGGAAATTAGTCTCTGTATACATTGTTACAAGTGAAAAAACATATTGGTTTTCTATGGTTCTGTATTTGTTCTTGTTTTTTTTTTTTTTTTTTCTTTGGAAATGGGTGTGTTCAATTGTGATGAGTACTTAATTTTGAAGATGGTGGATGGATTTAAACTGGTTGACTTTTTAATCAGATTGCCCAACTAGACCTAATACTGAAATTGTTCATGGTGATTCCCCAAGTCAGATGGTTTGTAAGCTCATAATACCATCATGGGTGTCTTCAAGCCTTTCATCTCTCTAGTGGGCCTTCCATTTGAGCACCGTGGATTGCTAAAACATTGGACCCAGTTGATGGCTTACTAGTTTCAGCTCTAACCATAATTTTCAAATCTCACTCAAATCTCATTCTGAGAATACAAGTCATCTTTGTTCTAAAACTAGTGTCTGATAGTTCAAGTCCAAGCAACAAATATTACAGTAATGAACACTTTATGGTTACATTTATTGTGTTATAAGTATAGCTGATTGTTATAGATGGAGTCCCAATTTATGAAAGAGTGGTGATGGAAGAACATGAACTTGTTAGGGGTGAAGGTGGCCTATGTTTTTTATCATTCAAATTCGTATTAAGATGGTCGAGTTGGCTAGCAGTGATTGAAATCTTTTCCACCAATGGTCAGAAGCCAAAGGTCTTGGCTTGTCTGTAATGACTAGTTTAACCTAACCTATTTGATTCAGTTGAAGAACCTAGTTAACATGGTCACATTCAACGGGACGACATGAAAAAGGGCTCATCTGCTCTTTTGAGAAAAAAATTATGTGGAAAGTGCAAGGTCCATCACACCACAAGCACTGATGTCCAGATTTCTTCTGCACTGCTTAAAGCAATATGATTGTATTCATCAGTTGCCTAAATCAAGTTGATTAATGAGAATCCTCTTTGAATCCCTTCCATTTTAATCCTTTTCTGACAGTGACTAAAAAAAGATGACTACGAAAGAAAGGTAACTTCTTGTTATAAAAAAAAAAGAATGGTTATTTCTTCTATGTTCAGGAATACTCAAAATAAATCCAACAATCGCCACTTATTCTAAATGATTTTAAACTTAGAAACATATATATATATATATATTGCAATTGAAAGTGCCATTCATCTTGAAATTGCGCTAGTCTAATCACATTAAAGTTTGTCAATGTGCATAATGACAGTGGTCTTGAACTAAGAATCCCATCTAGGGAACCATATTATAGAAATTACATAAATTTCTTATAAGTTGAAGTGTTTTGAAGAGCTAACATGTTAATGATCTGTGCCTGAATACCAATTTAGTAACTGTTGTAGTGGACCATCCCAAGTCTCAAAGGAGCATTCACTTCCACACACGTCTACCAGAAGTGCAAATGTGTGACCTGAATCACTCTACAAACATAGAGCCATTAGGAGTCTAGACTCAAACCTTTCCTATATTGATAAAAAAAGTGCGGCAGTTAACGCTTTATTGAGAAGTTCTATTCATTTTATTCCGTACTTTTAAAATTCTAATTCTTGTTACTTTCTATACTATGAAACTCAAAGGCACTATCGAAGCTCGTGGTAGTATGTGGTCCATATCATCGAATGACTGCAGTGGCATACAGCCTTTTGGCCGTAGTTCTTTACCATACTGGCGATTTTAACCAGGTACGAGTTTTAGCATGCATACAGACATACATAGGTCATAGCTGTATGCGTAACACAATGTTATTGGTCTAATAAAGTGACGTGTCAATTAAAACCATGAGCATAATGGTGAGGATGTATCCAAGGAAAACCTATTTATTAAAACCACATTGTGCTGCATTTGGCACTTAGTCATATTGGGAATGGAACTTGGTGAATTAATCTAATTTTTAGGAATTTTGGAGTTTTGGATTAACTGGTCCTTTTCTCCATAAAAAAAAAAGAAAATTATTAAAAAGAATTTAGACTTGGTCTTGTGCTCACTGTAGATTGGAAACTTTAGAAATCCTATTATTTGAAGAAACAGGATTTTGTGGATTGCAGATTGCCACCAAGCTGTCAAGATGTTGGTTGTCATTTTGCATTTTTTTCCTAGCAAAGTCAAAATTGATGGAAAGGAAAAGGACACATAAAATGTATGTACTGCAGCTGTAAGGTGCTCATGATGGAACCACAAGGTTCACTTCGAGTCTGCTCAGCTTTGAATAAGAATACTTGCAAAATGGCAACTAACATGCTGATCCTTTGGCCTGATACTTATAGATCATGTCAGTGGTGGAATGGGAATTTTAAAATTTTCTATCTGAATAGAATACTAACGTTTGAACGTGTCTTTGTCCATTTTTATTTATTTTCCTTTATTGTGGCAAAAGCACCTCAAAGGCTTTTTTATGAGCTGATCCTTGTTTATTATGAGATTATCCTCCTGATTGGTCAATAGTGTAGTAAATGATCGAACAGAGTTACAGGTTTACTTCTTTTCTCTGTTTTTGTGCCTCCCTGGATCAGAATAATACATCTTCAGGTCATGGGGAGCAGGACAAAGATTTTTATCGTTCTTGAGTTTGATACTGGGGGAGAGCTCTTTGACAAAATTGTAAGTTCTGGAAAATCTTTGCTTGACCTATTTTCAGCCTTGACATTGAGAAATGCTTTTCCTTGTGGGTTGAGACCATAGTGTCGCATAACCAAATGGATTCCATGATGAAGAGAAGTGTTGGCCTTTTGTGAAAGCATCTATAAATAGATGGTTAAAACAAAATACAACCATCTAACTTCAATGAAGGATGGGATGGTAAAAATTTGTGAAGAAGTTTTATTTCCCATAATCTCCATGCTCTTGAGGTCGTAATGGTGAATGCTTTGTGTTGGAACTTGGAACTAGTAATTAATTGGCATCAACTTGGATATATACAAGATTGCTGCTTTATCAATCATATGTTAGAAGATCATACCACTATGATACCTTATCAATCATATGTTAGAAAATCCTATTATTTTTTGCTGCGAGAGTTTTTATTTTTATTTTTGGGTAAAAACGTGTGGAAAAAAGACTCTACGTAAGTTGCCTTTTATCTTCTTCGTTCACCATGTTCTCATATAAGTTGAATAGGAGAAACGGTCGAGTGAATTTAGGTACAACACAAGTACTAGTGAGAAATCTTTGTTGTGGTTGTTTACTTCTTCACAATCAAATGATGCTTATTGGAGTAGATACTAGTCACATTGTTGTTTTAATTGTATTTTCTTTTGCAAAATTTCAGGTACTCAAGGGGTAGTAAAAATAGATCGAAGACGTGCAACTTATCTAAGGATTTGATTCAAGATAGATCGAAATGGAGAAACAAAATTGATGCAGCCGACCCTAACATAAATGGGACAAGTCTTTGATGATGGTGATGATGAAGTAGCTCTGAGGAAGTAGATCGTAGCCGCGTCATTGTAGCATGTAAAAGATTCTGGGCATAATTTTGGAACTGTTATTATTGCTTTTATATTTTTAATTTGAATGGAATTTTGAAGTGAAGATTTTATAGTTTTCCTCTTATGGATTACCTTGTTTATTTCGATCACAGACATTTGTGGATGTTAAAGATTTTTGGAAATGATCAAGTAATAATATTTGTGTATTTTAGAGATTTGTGGGTTTATTTTGGTTTATGGATGTAGGATATTTGGTTGTGGATGTTATTTTGGAATTGTTGGTGAACCTATTTCAATTTGGGTTGTGCATCAAGTTTTTGTTTGAACAGATATTCAGATTCCTATTTGTGGTATACAGGGAGAAATGAAAATTTAATTTAAAAATAATAATATGTATAACCAGCGCTGTGTATGCGTCGTCAAATATGTACATCGATGCTAGTATGTGCGTTGACAATTGTATAACCAACCTTATTATACATCGCAGTGAGGTAAATCTATTTCCCGACACACTCACTGCATCGCCAAAAGTAATTTTCCTGCATCGTTGAATACATTTCCCGACGCTTCAACATGTTGGGATATGTATCACCGGCGTTATATATGTGTCGTCAAATATGTATTCCGACGTTAGTATGTGTGTTGACAAATGTATAACCAATGTTAATATGCGTCGGCAGTGGGTTAAATCTATTTCCCGACGCACTCTCTGACGTCGCCAAAAGTAATTTTCCTGCATCGTTGAAGACATTTCCCGACGCTTCAACACGTCGGGATATGTATTACCGGCGTTGTATATGCGTCGTCAAATATGTATTCCGACGTTAGTATGTGCGTTGGCAATTGTATAACCGACGTTATTATGCGTCGGCAATGAGGTAAATCTATTTCCCGACGCACTCTTTGTGTCGCCAAAAGTAATTTTCCTGCGTCGTTGAAGACATTTCCCGACGCTTCAACACGTCGGGATATGTATTACCGGCATTGTATATGCGTCGTCAAATATGTATTTCGACGTTATTATGTGCGTTGGCAAATGTATAACCGACGTTATTATGCGTCGACAGTGAGGTGACGTTGACAACTAAGTTCGATTTTTTCCCGACGCAGTTAACATTGCCGACGTTTGGGACAACGCACCATTGCGTCGGTGAATGACCCTTTTTAGCCGACGCTAAACATTATTACGTCGGGAATGGTTTTCTTGGCATTAGGTTGCCGACGTGGTGCCAACGCATTGTACTACGTCGGTAAAGCCTGTCCCGACGCAATTCTGATTTTTCAAGACGCAGTGACCGCGTTGGCAAAACTGTATTTTGTTGACCCTAAACTTCCACAGTACCACAAGTAGACCCCTCCATCTATATCCATGGATCAAATGGACCTGTCCACAAAATTAGATCCATATCTTATTATCCTTGAGTCTCAATTAATTATAATGATCATATGGTACCGATCCAATTAACTCTTAATTGGAATGGGTGCGCACTTACCAATGATAAATCCATTAATTGGCACAAGGGGATATTAGAGATAGATTCCATCTTGACCATTAAATGTTCCAACAGCTCTACTACCATGTACCCAAATCACCGAGGTGTTGGCCTCACTCATTGGTGACTCAAAGTATATGAATAGATAGAAACTTGAGTTCATTAATGTCTCAGGATTATGAGCCTATTGCTAGGGAATTATGAGAGCAGACCTTAAAATAAAGACAGTGTATATAAGGTGCTTCTCATGGTCCTTCGATACATCCAATGTACCAGCACTATGATCCAGAATCTTAAATTCTGATGATCGAGACAAATCACACTATCTCATAGTGATCAAAGTACTGCAACCTTGTCAGATGAGATGCCCAATCTCATCACTGGTTGTGAAGATATTTTAAGTATAAGATTTGTGACACATATCTCCCGTATGTGGATCTCATCCATATACATATATCACATCTAATATACTAATGGGACCCGGTTCATCTCATGAACCATTATGTCATATATATTGGTCATGTGCTTTAAGTAATAAATCACCATTCATCTCATGAAAGGAAAGCATGATTATATTGATAAATAAAGAAATTAATCAATCTATTCATCATATACTGGTATTGAGACCATAAAAACTAACAATGTCATGTAGACATTTAGCTTGACATCAGAGTTGCGTCACATATGGGTAGTGGTTATTAACTTGTTATTGTATGGCTTTATTAGCCTTTTCTTGGGATTCTTAATTAATGCACATTGATAATTGTAACTGGAACACATATGGGAATGAAATATCCTGTTACTATCAGCTCTGTACTTTGTTGTGATGGTTACTCCAGTCTGTTATGGTTCTTGATATAATAGCTATATGCTAGAGGTTGAGTGCGACGCGGAATCCGATAGCCATGGACTCCGGGTCGTAATGCCCCGAAAGCTTCCGTAAATATTTAGAGTGTATTGAAATGTGTCGTTTTCACACACGCGGATCTTGGGAGAAAGAAAAACATATTTATGCTTAATCCCATTCGCGCCCCCGAGGTTCTTGGTTTGGGGGCGTGACAGTTACCTTGGCAGAACATATAAAAGTACCATTCCTCTTTATGGCCACTTCAGTACCAAAAGTAATGGAATAATTATTATTCACCAAACTAGAAACTGAAATTAAATTCTGCCGTTATGACGGTACATATAATGTATCTAACAAAACCAACTTATTGTTTGAAAAAACATAAAGTAATAACTCCCACTAAAATAGCCTCTGCCTTAGCATCAGATCCTAGGTTGACAATGATTTCTCCATTACTAAGCCTCCTGGTTTCCCTGAACCCCTGCAACGAATTACATATGTGATTAGTTGCCCCGGAGTCCACACACCAAGATTCTGAAGTACCAGTTGCAAAACTAACTTCAGAAATAACTGACTCAATCATACCTGAGGTCTTCTTCTTAGACAGATACTCTGGATAATTCCTTTTCCAATGCCTTGTCTTACCACAATGGAAACACTTTCCTTTTGACCCTGAACCGTTAGCCTTGGCCACGCCTCCATTAGGACCATTGTCCACCTTAGGACCTTTCAGAACTGATTTCTTTTTGCCTTTCCGCCCTTTGCCTTTCGGCTTGGACTTGGCATCTGACTTTTCTATCACTAGGGCGGTTGGCTTCTTCTTCATAATCCCTTCAATCACCACCAGCTGGCTAGACAGCTCAGCCAGAGTCAAATTCATCTTATTCATATTGTAATTAACTTTGAAATTGTTGAATGACTCTGGTAGTGACTCAAGGATTATGTCGATCTGCGATTCTGCATCAATCGCAGCTCCCAGTACATCTAACTCATTTAATGAGTCCATCATTTTCAACATGTGTTCCTGTACTGATGTACCTTTAGCCATCTTGGTGCAAATGAGCACCCTCATAGCCGCTTGCCTAGTAGGCCTGCCCAGTTTTGCAAACATCTCCTTTAAGTTCGATATAATATCGTATGCAGTCTTATAGGATTGATGTTGGTGTTGCATAACACTAGACATGGATGCCAAAATGTAGCATCTGGCCATCTCATCATCTTTGGCCCATTTGGTGTAAAGTTCCTTTTCTTCTTCCGGTGCATCCGAGCCAGGCTCATCAAGGGGGCTTTTGGTAAGGACATATTTATAACCTGAGGTGGTCAAGACAATATCCAGGTTCCGTTTCCAATCTACATAGTTGGATCCCACCAACTTATTCTGGTTGAGGATGGTCGCAAGTGGATTGAAAGTATTTGAATTCATGCTTGAAAAACTGTAGCACATAACCATACATTCAATTAATGAATTTAAATGACATTAGGGTTTAGTATTCTACCATATTTATGTGGGAATCCTCATAACCACTAAATTTAGAATACATCGGAATCCCAATCCCCGGGGTATGCCTCCTTGGGGAGTGTGAATACCCACTAGATTGGTGTGGATCAAAGTTGGTCAAAACTAGGATTAAGACTAACTATCCATGATCCCATTCATTCATTATTATCTAGGTATCTCATACCAAATAATGAATGACTCCCGATTAGCTTCGTTTTCTAAAATACATGAGGCAAATCCTTGAGGATACTACATCATTATTTTAGTTAAGTGTGACCTACCAACTAGCATTGCATGACAACCGTTGCAGGCAGCTCCTCCTTGGGGAGTGGGCCCCCACCCCGTCTCACCAACACTATCCATAGGAGATCCATATCCAGTAATCGGACAAGTAAAAGCCCTCTGTGGGGAACGACCATTCTCAAGATGGCGCGAAGCTAATACATTCCTTACAATGAAGCTATGGTGAAAATTAAAAAATTCGGATCAAAGAATAAAGTGATCATGTGTTCCCGGTCGACCGCCCAGAGGGTTCGGTCGACCGACCCTACAAGCACTCGGTCGACCTAGCGCGGGGCCAGGTCGACCCGCCTGACGAAGGCAGAAAATTGGGTTTTTCTCAATTCGAGTCCAAACACCTCGAAAACAATTTTGAAGGCTCTCAATGACATCCTACCATCCTTCCATCATACTTAAACCCTTTTGTGACTATCCAAACATGGATTTACTATATAAAGTAAACAAACCCAATCATAACTGATCCTTACATAGCCCTAGGTCTATCCTCTTCGCATCTCATGCAAAGATTAGATCTAGATCGCTGATCTAACATGATTAGAGATGAGGTATGACTTTGATACCAATTGTTGGAAGTAGGCGGGCCTTGTGGATAGATTTTCAAAACCTTTTGATCCACTTGACTCAGGGAACAAATATCCAGAAGTCTATTAACCATATCCAGGATGCAATCCCTCAATCTCATGAATCAAGTACATCAATAAAGCCTATCTAAAAGATAGAAATCAACAACTACATGCATCCAAAACAATCCACAATAAATAGAAAGTAGATTATACATTTGGAGCCCGATAGTGCTCTAATGGAGGAGAAGACAATCAACTTGATCAAGAACTCTTCTTCAAGCAATTAGAGATCTCCAAGACCTTGTTCTCTTCCACGCTGTGACCCTCTATCAGATCTCTTTTCTTAAGAAGATGGGTGAGATCTCCAAGAGAAAACCCTACTAGAAACTCTAATGAAACTAGAAAAAACTAGAAGAGAGAGAGGAAGAGAAGAGATGTGCAACTCTTGCACTTGAGGAGTCTTGGGCGTGAATAATAGAGTGGGACGTCCAAGGGGTTTCTTCCCTTATTTATAGCCCTCAAATCTCCTCTTAAGACTCTCTTACTAATTGCATTAGAAGTCACACTTCCACACAAATTAGTAGCTTACTATTACCACTATTAGAAGTCCCACTTCAAATAGAAAGAGTAACTTTCTAATTCCTTCCTTTTAGAGTTCAAGTAAGATTAGTAACTTTCTAATATCTTGGGCTAGCGTGGGGACCACTACGGGTTCCTTAGAAAGCTGGCTCCAACTGGGACACGCGACCCCACATCTCATGTGCAATCCGGGCCCACAGTTAATTGCAAATAACACCACTAAATAAATGCAATTGCACTCCAGTCTTAGGAATAAAATACAATGAAGTCCCTAAACTTCCCAATTGCCACAAGTAGGCCCCTCTATCAATATCCATGGATCAATTGGAATAAATTTGTCTCATCCAATCCTAGATCCACATCTTATTATCCTTGAGCCCAATTAGTCACAGTGATCATCAGTACCATCCAATTAACTCTTAATCGAGATGGGTGCGCACTTACTAATGATAAATCCATTAATTGGCACAAGGGGATAACATAGATAGATTCCATCTTGATCTTTGGATGTTCCCACAATCCTACTACCACGTACCCAAGACACCGAGGTGTTGACCTATAGTTGGCCTCACTCATTGGTGACTCAAAGCAAATGAATAGACAGAATCTTGAGTTGATCAATGTCTCAGGATTGAGAGCCTATTGCTAGGGAATTATGAGAGCAGTCCTTAAATCGAGACAATATTTCATAAGGTGCTTCTCATGGTCCTTCAATACATCCAATGTACCAGCATTATGATCCAGAATCTTTACATTCTGATGATCGAGACAAATCACACCATCTCATAGTGATCAAAGTGCTGCAACCTTATCAGATGAGATGCCCCAGCCTCATCACTAGTTGTGAAGATATTTTAAAGTATAAGATTTGTGACACATGTCTCCCGTATGTGGATCTCATCCATATACATATATCACATCTAATATATTAATGGGACCCAGTTCGTCTCATGAACCATTATGTCATATGTATTGGTCATGTCCATTAAGTAATAAAACACCATTCTTCTCATGAAAGGAAAGCATGATTTTATTGATAAATAAAGAAACTAATCAATTTATTACATCAACTGATGGATTGAGACCACACAATCTAATAGCTAGAAGAACTCGTTGTCTGCATGTGCACTGAAAAGGGTCGAAGATGTTCTCAGTGTGGACTAACCAGTCATCTGCTGTCAAAGGATCCTCATTTTCGGTGAATTCTTTTGGACCTCTCTTTTGAAAGTGTTCGAATAACGTATTCGGGTTGTCGCCACGATTATTGATAATAATCTGAGGACCCATGTTTTGAGGTTGTACAGGTTCTGGTCTCCTGCCCAACACTTCCAACAACTGTCTCTGTACTTGTACCAATTCCTCATCTTTCTTGGCCATCTGCTCCTGTAATCTGGCTTGATTGTCATTAGCTTTCCTCTGTTATTCCGTCACCATCTCATTTGTTTTCTGTTGATGTTCCATCATCATTTGCATAAAGTTCTGAAATTGATTATCTCTAGAGGAGCCTGTAGTATGAGCATTGCTGGAAAAAGGATTTGTGTTTGAGTGGTCCTAGCGTGGAGGCATTTTGCTGCAAAACCATTTGTTAGTACAATAGAATATATCAAGAAAAACGCACCCACAATCCCCTCGCGATACTAACTAACGAAAATTCTAACGGATCCTCTCCACGTCCCTATGTTTCTAATGTTTTTTAATTGCCCGACATATTTCTTGCTTTGATACAAAGTCCTGTCACGCCCTCGGACCGAGGCCCTGATAATCAAGTCCTTAATCCGGGGAACGCGGTGCGACGGGTCAGAAAATTCCACCCGCACACGCTAATTATTTTCCCACAGGATTCCACAGTGAGGATTCCAGACGATCCATCACAACCAATTAATCAATTTTACAACAAATAATAATATGCGGAAGCATGTAGCAAAATAAAATTCAAATGAAACATAAGATAATTACACAGGCTTTGTATCAAAAGAGAAATATATATATATATATGAGCATAACCCGAAGTTAATTAAACTTGTGAGGATCACAAGAGTATATTAAGATTTACAACCCAACAAGGCCAACAGAAGCCATAAACAAAGTCCCAAAAATAAGAGTCACTCCCCAAAAGATGTTATCGAAACTCCAGACCCAACATGATGTCTACATGACATCATTTGGCTGCCACTCGTGCTCCATCGAAGGCCCTACTGCCTCCTGCGCGCGCTCTGCCTCAAAGGTTGCAGGTCCGACATCTGACACCAAACAGAAAGTATCAGACATGATGGTCTGGCAGGTGAATAAAACAGATAAGATATACAAGTTTTATAAATGCCATGTTTAAAATCATAAAAATGCAATTGAAACGAAACATATATAAAGGGTAAATCAAATGAACCATTTCTGTACAAATAAACGAATTTCATAATTTAAATATTTCGAACTAACTAACAAATAATTAAAATATTGGCAAACCACATTTAACTATATTCTCCTATTACCGAAGTAACAAGAGCACACAAATAAATAACTGTTGCCATATGAAATGGCCGGAATAGACAGACAGAAACCATTGCCACTACTCATGGGACTAGAATACAGAACCATTGCCATGGCCGGAGCAAACAGAGTCCAAACTGCAGTTGGCAAACATATTGAAGATCCTAAGCTGGACGATCAATCCGACAAAGTGACCTAATGTCACGACCCCGGAACGGGTCCCGGGCCCGCGACGTTTGTTTTGTTGTTTGTTTGTTTTCCCATAGGTTCCCACGGTGAGGATTCCCGAAACACGCGGAATCTATCTCACACGATCACGTTTGCGGAAGCGATAGCAAATCACATCAAGATAAGCACCAATAGATTTTTAAGTGCTATGGCAAATAATATCAAGACATAGTATCAAAAGAAAGGAGTTAACATGGCATTCTCATCAGAATTCAAGTTATGAGACTAACACAAAAGTAAGTTAAGTTTAGTTGCATCCCATAAGAGGCCAATAAAGGCCAATACAGTTCTCAAAATAATAAAAGAACCCAATTCCAAAATGTAGCGAAACTCAAGAACCCGCCCGACGTTTAGTTGACATCGTCGGGTTGCCACTCTCTGACTGGGGGTGGCTCAAGAGCCTCCTCCGGATACTCCTCCTCAAAGGCAACGACTCCTGCACCTGGACACCAACATACAAGGGTCAAACACGACGGTTTGGCAGGTAATCAATTTAGGCATGAGCACGTAAGAAATGAATGTTTAGAGAAACCTATTAAACATTTTGCTGAATTGGAAACAGTTACATGACTAAGGTACATTTCAAAATACAAGCAAAGCTAGCATAGATACTTATAATATCCTGAATAGTTACAATCCACAGTGAGCTCATCCTTTCTCTATCATTTATAATGAAAAGAGCAAGCACGCATGACAATCACGACACAATTCCCACATATACGGGGATTCCAGCCGCGGAACCGGACACGCACGATGTGTAATAAAATACACAACCAATCTACAGATAGTCCACATGTTTAAGGACCCCCAGACAGTGGATCAAACTGAAAGGGCAGTCCAAGCTCAGTGGTGTTCACTTAAATTCATGAATGCACAAAACACGCGAAACACTGTCTAAACATGTCGAGATAAAAGGGGAAAATCACTTATCAAAACACGACAAACAAGACTAGCAAAAGGCATAATTAATATGCATAACACGCTTAGGAAGTGACCCTTTTTTCTTGAAACAAATCTTCAAAACGAGCTTGTACTTAACATTCAAAACGAATACACAACGATATTCATTGTATCAAAAACTAAAGTACGAACACAAAGTCTATCAAGCGCATGTAAGTACCTTTGATTGATCCTTGTGTAATTGAAACCCAAATGTTGGAATTAAAAGAGAATCGGTGCCTCCAAAGTTAAAAGACATCTCAGGTTTCGAGTGCACAATATCAGGCTAAAGGTCACTTTACATGTTCTAGTTTGCATTCTTACAAATATTCTTCAAAATGGGCAATGGTGTCAAATTCGGTCAACTCGCTGTCAGATGTCGCCTAGCCGAACTAGGATCTGGCGACTAGCTGCCAGCTGACCGACAGGCTGACCGCTGGAAACCCAGGTCCAAACGCAGCTCTCTGGAAAAGGAACCGAACTGACTTCCGTTGGCTTGCGGTTAGCAGAAATGGGACCTGGCGGCTAGCCGTAAGCTAACCATAGGGCTGACCGCTGAACCCGGATGCACATGCCAGCTTCTGGAAAAGGAACCGCCGAGCACGGTCAGCTCGCGGTTAACCGAAATAGGGATTTCGGCTAGCCGCTAGCTGACCAGCGGCTGACTGAAACTGCATGGGAAGTGCATTTCAAATCAGATTTTTTTTTCATTTCTTTTTCCCTTCTTTTTGTTTCTCATTCAACCTGTACTTTCGTGAGCCTACATGATCTCTAAGGGATAAAACACACATTTCATAACATAAATTGAGACATCACATTCTCAGTCTCCAATCTAAAACAAGATCCCCAAATTTTCCATTCAAGACATAGATTTCCAATGAAATGGAGAGAATGAAAAGAAAACAAACTAAATGCACACATGCTAACATCCATCCTAGATTGTTTACTTGCCTTAGTCCAAGATGCCACAAACCTTTCTCCAAGCACTTCCACTCAAGCTAATCCAAACACTACAAAACCCATGAAAACCCATACAAAATTCACTCAATCTTGAAAACAAGAAACCCATTTTCACAAAAGGGTTTGCAACATGAAAACACAAGATCTTTAGAAACCAAAAAGGCTCCATTAAAAATATGGGTTGGAGTTCTTACCTATGAAAGTTAGTGTGAATCAGATCTGAACTCCTTTTAAGAAGAGAGTTCTATAGCTGGTATTTTTAAAACTTTTAACTAGGATCAGAATTAGAAAGCAAACCAGCCATGTAAATCACACAATAACACCATGCAATCATGATCAACTTGTGTGTAAACAAATAAGATACAAAGGAGAACATATACCTGATGTTCTTGGGTTGAAAAACTTCTGAAATCTGAACTTTAAGATCAGATTCTTTAGACTGCAACTTTCATCAACCTTGCTGGAATTTCTCTGCAGCGGGTTCCCTTCTAGTCTTCTCCTCTATTCCTCTTTCTCCAATCTGATTGGCTAGTGTTGGTGGGAACAAACTAGACTTCCCTCTAATTGTCTTTGCTTGATCTGAAGTGAAGAACTCAGATCTGATGTGGGTTTTCTGCAGGAAGAAAACAAGGACCAGCAAGAGGAAATCTGATGTGCAATGGACGTCCAAGGGTGTGAGTGCTGCCCCTCTTTTTTGTTTCCAATCTCTTGCACAACCAAGAGAGATTTTCTCTCCTTCTTCCCTCAATAATGTTGCACGCCCAAAGGGGGAACCACCAGCAATATATAATGCTGATATCTTGGAGAGAAAGTATCTTGAAAGAACTAGGAAACCAAGGAGAAAAAATAGGAACTTTCCAAAAAGGAAAACACACTCCATCATGGACGTCCAGCCCTCTTTCCTTTTCTATTTAGTTTCTAAATTGAATTAGAAAGATACTAAACTTTAGGGAAACTTGCACAAAAAAGAACTCCTTCCAAGTAATGGGACCTGCACAAACTTGGGACCCACAAACTAGGGACCACATTGGCTAGCCCACACTTACTATGGCCCATGTACCAAATAATTTATCTAGAGTTGTAATTCATGTATACCATCATGGGCCTATTTGAATTTACACTCAAAATTATTTCTCCACACATTTAAACAATTTAGGAAACCTTGCCAATCTAGGAAAGTGGCTAGAGAAGGGACCAAAAGACATATTTGCCCTTGGCTTCCAAAATGACCAAAATGTCCATGCTAACCCCATAGCAACACTAGGATCATTTTAACCTTAACTCATTCCACTAGAGAGTTATGGTTGCACTCCAAGGACAAATATTAAATTGCAAATAAAGCTCATCATAAATAGACGATTGTCTTTGACCTACCAAGTACAATGACCATAATGCCCCTCTACGTAACATCCATAATCAAGTAGGTTAACCGATGTACTATCCACCTTCTTGATTACATCTCAACCTTAGAACTTCATACCCTTGACTTAATCATCATCCGGATATCATTCTCTTGATCCAGGGAGCGACCCACAAGTTCAATATCCATATGGAACATCCATATACTAAGATCTTAGATTCTGATGATTAATCGGATAATTCTAAGGGGACGATCATTCCATCACATGATGGCATAGATTCCATATTGCATTTGCACGTCCCAACTAATCAAGCCCGAGCACCCAAAACACAGAGCTGTTGACCCATGAACAGGATCTCACCCATAGTGAATTAAAGCACAAGAACTTGACTTCGTCAGTTCATCCACAAATGCTCAAGATTAAGAGCACTGGTCACTCAGTAGCAAGAGGTGATTTGATCTCTCTCTGTGATAGTACTATATTAGAGATCACACCTACAAGTGGTCCTGTTCAATGCATGACACATGCACTAATGAGATAAATCCGGAAAAGCCTCCCGTGACTTAGGTAAGTCACCCTGAATCAGGAGAGTATCTCATTATAACTTATACCAAGATGAAGTGCCCAACTCCATCTCTCAGTTATGAACAAGTTTATGTTTCAAGTGTCCATGACTCAGACCTTACTGTGTGTAGCCACTACACACCTAAGTCATTACTAGAAAACAATGGGCCTTACACAACCATACATATACACAAGTATTAAGAGAAAGATGTCATTCCATTAAATAACCAATAAATATCCAGTTACAGAGATGTGAGTGCAGTCAGTGGGCTTTAGGGCATACACCAATCCCAACAACCTAGAGATGCACAAACAAGAGAGAAGGAAGAAAATGGAGATCTTGCCCAACTAGAAACTTCAAGAAACTTGTATCAATGGAAAGCTTGGGATGAGAGGAAGAAGAAGATGGTTTTGGAATTCCATTTGGAGTCTTCTAGCTTGATCATTCAAGAGAAATAAAGTGGAGAGAAAGGGTTTCTCCTCTTGGCTGCTCTAGGGTTAGGGTTTAAGAGTGAAAAGCGGGAAAGAGGGAAAGAGTGGACTTAAAACACTTGCAAATGGGGCCCAATGAGCCTAAACCTTGCGTTGACAAAAATATGATCTTGCGGGCCTCGAATGACTTTGACGAAGAAGGATAAAATGATCCTTGAAAAATCTAGTTTCCAAAAAGTATATTTTTGACATGGTTTTGAGATCTCGAAATTTGTGTCCATATTTATGTATAAAAGACAATTTTACCCCTTTTGGGTCAAAACTTGGATTTTTGGGCTTCAAACACGAACGGGCTGAAAACGAGAGTTGTCACAAATAATAAAACCATTCAAATGAAATCAAAATCACAATTAAAAATGGAAAACCAACATGATCCTCCCAAGCTTACACGTACACTTAGGCCTTCCTGAGCATGTCTGACTAATACTAAACGTTCTCAAAATTCCCAAAGCTATGTCCAAGACTAAAACTAATTATTTCTAACCTAACGACAACTAAACCCACCTAGGACTAAACACACACTAATTGCAATTAGTCTGGGTCGGGGTCTAACACCTAAGCTTAGTGGTGCCGATTAAAATTCGAAATGATGTAATCAAACTATCGAAGTACATTTCCATTGATAAAAAGGACTACTCTTAACAAAGTACATATGAACAAATACAGATAAATCAGACGAGTAACCTTATCAATGTTTTTCAAACGGGGTAAATCAATTTAACTTCATTTCAATTCAATTTATGAAGAAACATGGAAATATTCTAACTTGGAATGAGATGGTTAAGATGATTGATAGTGTTTGATGGGCTTACCGGGGGCCGTCTCGATACACACTTAGTGTCCCCATGTCGATTTATAAGTGAGAGAGTTGGTGTCTCTAAAGGTCTTCGACAATTGTGGGTATAAAGTGGATATTAAGAATAATAGAAAATCCTCGGGTAATTTATTTACTAAACTTCCTCCATAAGTTTTTTCATTTTATAAGGTATTTCGGACTTCAAATCCCAATCCTCAATTATTTTAGATCATTAGGGAATTTTTCCTACTCGAATCGGGCCTCAAAATGGTATAAAAAGGCCTCAATTTACTCCAAGAACAGACCTGGTGTACCGCCCCAACTCTGGATACTGAGAAAGTCGTCAAAATATCCGAAGTTGGCACGCTACTTCCCGGAAAATCCGAGAACTTCCAAGATCGTAGGTCCGCAGTGAGGCCCAGTTTAAAAGTTAAACGATATAAGATCAACAATTAATAATGCGGAAGCATGTGAATATAGCGGAAGCAATGATAAAGTATCATAAGTCTGTAACAAATATAGCATGGCTGAAATCCAACGTAAAGTGTCAAAGTTTTAAAGGATTATTACAATTTTTACCCCGCTCACTAAAAGAGTCACTCAAAATCCAAAAATGAAGAACTCTCACACCCCAAGTGCCGGCTCTCCAACTTCCAGCTCGACCTCATGGTCTGTTGGTCCCCATCCATAGTCCCCTACTACGGGTTCCTCGACTAGCGCGAGCGTGCCGTCCTCGGGATCCAGGTCAAAACCTAAGCACCAAGAATGGGTCAGATCTAATGATCTGGCAAGTCACAGTATACAAGTAACATAGGATATATGCATCAAAAAGAGTAAAGACAGTTACAGAGTTAAAGAGAATATCAAGAAACATGATCTAGGTGGTTAAGTAAGATAAGCATTTAGAATCAGGATAAATATAATATCTAGTCAAACACAATATGGCACATTCACACAAGCTGGATATCGCAGGATATTATGCCGCGACCCTCCCTTACTGGACATAGTTTCGGCGAGGAATCTCACTAGTGCTGGGGAATGACTAGCCCCGCAAATCACATTCAAGAGTCTCACCATACTCATCACTCGGGGAGACTGGACTTGGCATCACACCGTCCGTCTAAAACATAGCTCATCACGATAGCTCACTTTGTTAGGAATTTTGTGTATTGCAATTTGATGGATGCATTATCATTCTAGCATCATTTGAATTTACACACATGCATTGATTTATAAAAACTTGAAATCTTGATTTATACATACATTGTTTTTAAGTTATTGATTTATGCATGTTTTATTTTTAAACTTGGATGCATTTTAATTTGAAAAAAAGTTAAACCAAATCAAGCTAGCCTATGTTTTAAATCTTTCAAATCATTTTAGGCTTTTTGTGTTTCATGAATTTAAGCCTCTTAGTTTGATTTAAATCATGATTCCAAGCTTGGTTTAATGTCCCAAAAGTTCCCTCAAGAAAATACTTTGAAAAATACAAAATTAGGGAATTTTGGCCCCAGGTCGACCTGCAGTGGGCCAGATTGACTGGGCCAACAGAAGGCCAGGTCGACCGGGGAAGGCTAGGTCGGCCGGCCCAACAGGGGACCAGGTCGACCGGGAAAGAGCCGTTGGCTCCTGTCAAATGGCAGTTTTATGACCGTTGTGAAGGCCAGGTCGACCCGGGAGTCATGGGGTCGACCAGGGACTAGCCGTTGGGCAATTTTGGGCTATAAAATGAAGTTCATTTCTTTACCAAAGTTGGAGATTTTCAAGACTCTTTTGAGGTGTTTTGAGACAAAGAAAAGGGGATGAACTAAAAGAGACCAAGGGGTCATTTGGAGAGCTAAAGCTTGGATTAATGAAGTTAAATATCTAAGTAAGCTCTACCTTCCTTAATCATATGTTATATGCTTTGTTTAAATTATTGGTAAATGAATTTTAGCATTATAACTATGATGTCTTGAATCCATTCTTCTCTTAATCTTTGATCTAATTAAGATTGGATTCTTCATTTTGATTTCAATCCAAGTTGTTTTAAAATCTTCCTTAATCATGCTTAGTTAAAATCTTTGATTTCTTTTAAAGCATGATTCATTTTCTTGGTTGAATCTTTATTTGTTGTTTTCATTCATTCAAACATTAGTTAAATTTATTTGGTTTTGAAAACAAAATTTCACATGCATCACATGTCTTAAGTTAATTAAGTTCATACAACTTTTGAACCTTTGATTTTCATATCATTAACAAGTTTGTATTCATATATGTGATTTGCATTACACTTCAATCAAATCTTTTATGTGCCTTAAATTTTTAAATGCTTTAAGCATATATTGATTGAGCTTAGTTTTTAAACTTGATTGAAGTTATCACACACACACATCATGGGCATACACATTTGCATTCATATAGTGTTTGTGTGAGTTGGTTTTTCAATTTCATATCCGCCTATTTTAGAGGCAAATACATTGAGCTTAAATTGTATCTCTTTGAGTGTTTTTGTAGACACTTCTTTAAGAGAAACCTTTTTCTTATAAAGGTTATTGCTTAGCCTAAGAAAAGCATTGTGTAAAGGTTATTGCTTAGCCTAGAAAAGCATCTTGTAAAGGTTGTTGTTAAGCCTAGAAAAACAACATTGTAAAGGTTATTGCTTAGCCTACTGAAAAGCATAGATAGTGGAAATCCGGTGGGGTGATTGGATCACAAGCCGGTAGTGGATGTAGGCATTGAGGCCGAACCACTATAAATCTTTGTGTAGTGGTGTTTGCTTTTGATGATTGTTTTATTAGCTTCCACATCTTGTTTGATAAATCATCATTTGTGACTAGTTTATCTTAAAGAATTAAAATTTGTCATTATTGGTCACATAATTGAAGCTCACCCTATTCACCCCCCCCCCTCCTCTAGGGTTAGGATCCTAGGACTTTCACACTCAACACTCATAAATAGCTCCTACTAGTTATGATCAGTCCAAAGGCTGAGCTTAATACAACTGAGTGAATGTCTATGCCGACTCGATGAAACATTAAAGGTCCGTGTCTGTCTAGGCTTTGCCTTGCATGAACAAGGTCGTAACAGGGTCTCTAAGAGGTCCAAGTGTCAATTCAGTCCATGGATCACAATCCAAGTCTAAGTCCACTCGTTGGATCCATACCAAGGCCCATCCGGTACATGGCCTGGTCTAAAACAGTCCAAACAAGGTAACAAGTCCATTTCCAATGATGAACAATACATTCTCATCCAAAATGAGTTATAAGTCCTAGATAATCCACCTCTCCAATCTAAGGGTATACACATCTATACTTAGGCCATAAAAGGGCCCGCCTAGCCACAGACACGGGTCAGTGTTCTCCCAATCACACCATCAGGTCACTTCTAAGTAGTCCTAGGTTCAGGTCATCCATTTTCCATTTAATTAACAATTATAAGCTATAGTAAGGACATAAGAGTGATGTGATAAGATAAGTACAGTAAGAACTTCAAGTATAAGAATCAACAGGGAAATATCAATAATTGGACCTAGGTAATGGTCCACATTCGGGTCTGGGTTCATCTTAGGTAATTTGATCTCTAAATGGAGTCTCCGATGCCAATGGATACTGTGTTTGGTGCTCTAGAAGTTACGGGCATCATTGAAAATGTTTAAGGATCGAATCATCGTAGATTATTCAACCAAGACCCTACTGTTGGAAAATAGATGGGCCATTCAGATAGGTTTCAAAAACTTTTGACCCACTTGATGCAGGGATCAACTATCTAGAAGGCAACAAACCCAATCCAGGATGCAATTCCTCAAACCCATAAACCATGTACAGCAATATATCATATCTAGAAGATAGAAAACAGCACCTAAACATGCAACCACGAAATCCACAACATACAAGGATGTAGATTATACCTTTGGAGCTTAGTTGTGCTCTAATGGAGAATTTGAATTCTTTCTTTGATGATGAACACCTTCACTAATCAAACCAGAATCTCCAACACCCTTTGATCTTCCATGCTATGACCCGTATCAGATTCTCTTTTCTCAAGAAGATGGTGGAATCTCCAAGAGAAAAACCTAAAGGAAACTAGAAGAGGGAAAGAGAGAGATGGATGTGTGCAACTCTTGCACTAAGAGTCTTGGGCGAGAATTCCAAGACGGGATTATGCATAGGATGTCCAAGGGCTCCTCTCCTCCTTTTATAGCACTTAAGCAACCTCCTCTTACTAATTAAAATAGAAGTCTTACTTCCACTACAATTAGTTGCTTACTAAATCACAATTAGAAGTCTTACTTCAAATATGATTAGTAACTTCCTTTTTTACTAATTAAAATAGAAGTCTCAGTTCCATTAATAACTAGTAACTTACTATTACCACTATTAGAAGTCTCACTTCAAATAGAAATAGTAACTTTCTATTTCCTTTTAGAGTTCTACTATAATTAGTATCTTTCTAATATCTTGGGCTAGCGTGGGGACCGCTAGGGATTCCTTAGAAAGCTTGCTCCAATTGGGACACGCGACCCCACATCTCATGTGCAATCTGGGCCCAAAGTTAATTGCAAATAACTCCACTAAATAAATGCAATTGAACTCCAGTCTTAGGAATATATTACATTCAAGACCCTAAACTTCCCAATTACCACAAGTAGGCCCCTCCATTTATATCCATGGATCAATTGGAACTGTCCACCAAATTAGATCCATATCTTATTATCCTTGAGCCCCAATTAATTATAGTGATCATTTGGTACCAATCCAATTAACTCTTAATTGGAATGGGTGCGCACTTACCAATGATAAATCCATTAATTTGCACAAGGGGATATTAAAGATAGATTCCGTCTTGACCATTGAATGTTCCCACAGCTCTACTACCACGTACCCAAATCACCGAGGTGTTGACCTACAATTGGCCTCACTCATTGGTGACTCAAAGCAAATGAATAGATATAAACTTGAGTTCATTAATGTCTCAGGATTATGAGCCTGTTGCTAGGGAATTATGAGAGCAGACCTTAAAGTTAAGACAGTGTATATAAGGTGCTTCTCATGGTCCTTCAATACATCAAATGTACCAGCACCATGATCTAGAATCTTACATTTCGATGATCGAGACAAATCACACTATCTCATAGTGATCAAAGTGCTGCAACCTTGTCAGATGAGATGTCCAATCTCATCACTGGTTGTGAAGATATTTAAGTATAAGATTTGCAATACATATCTCCTATATGTGGATCTCATCCATACACATGTATTACATCTAGTATACTTATAGACTCCGGTTCATCTCATGAACCATTATGTCATTTGTATTGGTTATGTGTAAGTATATAATTAAACACCATTCATCTCATGAAAGGAAAACATGATTGTATTGATAAATAAAAAAATGAATCAATTTATTACATCATATACTTGGTATTGAGACCATCAAAACTAACAATCTCCCACTTGGGCTCAATGCCAATCAGGATTGCATCTCATGCCCATCCCATCTACATGCTGCTCAAAGACTTTGGTGGTCAAAGGCTTAGTAATAGGATCTGTCAGATTGTCCGCAGAGGCTATCTTGGTGATAGCAATATCACCTCTCTGCACAATCTCTCTGACCAAGTGATACTTCCTCTGTACGTGCTTTTGGCTTTAATGGCTCCTGGGTTGCTTGGACTGAGCGACTGCCCCGCTGCAATCACAGTAAACTGTGAGCGGATGTCGTGCCAAAGGTACCACTCCAAGTTCCAAAAGGAATCTTTTGAGCCATACTGCTTCCTTAGCTGCTTCACAAGCCGCTACATATTCAGCCTCATAAGTGGAATCAGCGGTACATTCCTGTTTAATACTCCTCCAGCTGATAGCTCCTCCACCAAGCATAAACACATAACCAGAGGTGGATTTCCTGGAATCCTTATCTGACATGAAGTCAGAATCTGTGTATCCGACTGGAATCAGCTCATCACTGCCATAAATCAACATGTAATCTCTAGTTCTTCTCAAGTACTTGAGGATACATTTTACAGCAGTCCAATGGTCAGGACCTGGGTTAGACTGATATCTGCTGACTAAGCCCACTGCATGACAGATATCCAGTCTAGTACATAGCATAGCATACATGAGGCTACCAACAGCCGAAGCGTATGGAATTGCTCTCATTTGCTCCTTTTCCTCCGGGGTCTTGGGACCCTGATCCTTGGAAAGGTGCACACCATGCCTAAAAGGTGTGATACCCTTCTTGGAGTCCTGCATAGCAAACCGTACCAGTACCTTAACTATGTAAGCAGCTTGAGATAAGCCAATTGTCACGCCCCCAAAACAAGAACCTCGGGGGCGGGAGATGGGATTAAGGTATAATTATATTTTACTTCTCCCAAGATCCGCGTGTGTGAAGACAACACATTCTGAATATTTTGCGGAAGCATTTGTGGCGTTGCGACCCGAAGTCCGTGGCCATCGGATTCCGCGTCGCACTCAACCTTTAGCACATAGCTATTATATCAAGAATCATATCAGACTGGAGTAACCATCACAATAAATTACAGAGCTGACGGTAACAGGATATTACATTCCCAAATATGTTCAAGTTACAATTATCAATGTACATTAATTAAGAATTCCAAGAAAAGGCTAACAAAAGCCATGCAACAATAAGCTATAATTACTACCCCAAATATGACGTAGCTCCGATGTCAAGCTCAATGTCTACATGACATAGCTGACAAAACAACCTGCAAAACATGGCTCCACAGCCAACAAAGCTCTCAACTCGGGACGAAGAAATCTGAACCTGAGTACCAAAAGTAGTGGGTCAGACACGACGGTCTGGCAGGTGGATGAAGAGATCACAAATATACTAAAGAATAAAACATATAATAAATCATGCTAATCGATCAAGTACTGCATATAATTAAACGGGTGCAAAGTCGGGAATCTCGGGGAAAACTTGTATTCATTTCAAGCACGGGTAAAACGTGAACATCTAATAAAACATGTATTCATTTATATCATCTATAATCATAGATATTTGACAATCGGGTATTCGTCTAAAACATGTATAAATATAGCGGTATGGCAAAACAACGTTCATTTGAAACTTAAGTAAAACACAAGTATACAACAAATCAGGTATCCATAACAGTCTAGCAAAACCAATGTCCATTTGAAACCTATGTAGAAATACGGATATTTAATAAATCGGTTATCATGTAAAATAGGTATAAACATAGGAATCTGGCAAAACAAGTGTCATTTGAAACCTATTTCAAAGCATGGATATTTAGAAATCGGGTAATCATTTAAAGCAGGTATAAACATGGGAATCTCACAAGTCAAATGTCATTTAAAACAAAGCACGGATATTTAACAATTCGGGTATTCCTTTAAAACATGTAAAATCATATAAATCTAGCAAAATCATTTATCGTTTGAAACATATGTAAAAGCACGGGTATTCGCCCAACCGGCATTCCTGTAAAACATGTACGTGTGCAAAGGACATAAAACAATATAATAGTGACTGGATTTACAATAGAGAGCATTAACACTTATCTAAATAACAACTTTCATAAAAGCAATGAATCATTTAACTGAAAACAAGTAAGCAATATAAACCATGTCGGGTGTCCAAGGAATCGGGAACTGGCAAGATGGCAATCACAAGAAGCTAAGTCCTCTATCACCGAAGTGACAAGAGCGGGACGTTGGTCTCAGTCACACAAGGTGAGGAGACTCAACGTAAATCATATACAATAATAAATATACGGGAACGGGACCACGGTAGCGAACCGGGTATCGGGACGGGACCACGGCAATAACCGGGTATCGGGATCCAAACTGCAGCTGGCGGGACGGGAGAGGGATTTCCAAGTCAGTGGATCAGACTGGCAAGGTATCCAAGCTTAGTGATGCCGACTCATAGGATAAAACCAATCGAGACATATCAAGTAATCAAGTACAGTAAATAAACGGGTAAACGGGGGTGCTCAAGGGCACGTAAATAAACGGGTAAACGGGGGTGCTCAAGGGCACGCTGTCATATCATATCGGGCAATACATTTCGGGACAATAACTGTTACTAGAGTAACTTCAATGCTTTCGGGAAAACGGGTCATGTAATGCAAATCTTGGAAAAAGAGGTGAAACAATGAACTATAACAATTGCGGGTAAACATATCGGTTTCAAGATCTATTTAAGTGAATAGGGGTCCCGTATGTCGATTATAACAATTACTTGGTACTCCTTGAGTTTAAAGACATTCCGGCCTCCTTATGCACTTTTACGATTTCCCAAAATTTCGAATGACATATTTGTGATATGGTTTCTTTCTCGAATGGCCTCAAGCAATGCCTAATGAATCCCCTTCGATTGACAAAGCTCAACGCTCGAACGAACCGGAGAGTTCGTTCGAGTGGGGAGCTTTTCGAGATCTGGAGAATTTCGGTTACCTTGCGGTTAGCTGGCGGTTAGCCGCTGGGTAACCGTGGAGCTGACCGAATTTCAGGTGAGAATTCTGATGCTCTCGGGAAAAGGAACCGTGATTGTGCGGTTGGCTGGCGGTTAGCCGCCGATGGGTTCGGCGGTTAGCCGCTGGCTAACCGTGAGGCTGACCGCGTTTTCAGGTGGAAAATGATGCTCTCTGGAAAAGTCACCGCGGTGCGCGGTTAGCTGGCGGTTAGCCGCCGATGCATTCGGCGGTTAGCCGCTGGCTAACCGTGAGCTGACCGCCAGTTACGAAAATGCTCACTGAGTTCAGTTTTGGGTCATTTTCCTCCTCAAAACCATCTTCCTCACATCCACAAAGTCCTTACAATAACATTGAGCTAATAGTTCCTCCAATGCAACTATCTACACTTCTCCACAACTCCAATATGGGTTTATTCCATCACCTCATCCATCAATATCAAGTCCAATGCAATTAAAGAAAGAAGGAAACCATTTCACAATAGGGTACATTTGATATAAGCAAGAAGAAATTAAATGACATTCACCAATACACTTATAAGACATAAATGCACTACCATGAGTGCACTACCAAAGCTCTATCATGGGCATTTATTTCAAACCAATGTAATAAATAGACATGAGTGAAAAGCACCAAAATCATTGAAAGCTTATAAAGATCAAAACATCCACTTGCATTCCTCTTCCAAAATCACTTCAAATCCTCATTAAACTCCAATGAACAATTAAATTCAAACACCTCTTTCAATGAGTATCAATTCAAGTCAATGTGACTTATAACATAACCATGAATAGCCAATCCAACCTCATTCCTTATAAAACCATATGAACAAACTTGACTAAATAAAATGCATACATTCCCAAGAGTTCCAAGAGATTTAACAAGAGAGAAAAACCAATTCATATGCATTTCGAAATCAATAGAAATGTGACAAGAAGCATATGTGCAAACATGTATCCAATGATCAAGAACAAGTAATAAAACTTAAGATTTTCTCATAAAACTTAATAACATTCAAACCATCCATTCATCCACTTGCCTTGGGTTAAGAAGATGCACAAATCACTCCACAAAAGCCTCAAAGAAGTCTCTAGCTCCAAACCCACCAAAACCCCCAAATTTTCCCAAGAAAACCCTAGAAAATCCAATCCATTGCAAACCTCAATGAAAATTCATGAATGGAAGATAAAAATACTCCAAATGGTTTGGGAAAACAAAGATTAAAAGAAAGAAACCAAATGCTAACCTTTAAAGCCTTGAACCAAGAAGAAGAGCTTGAAAAGAGAAGTTTCCTTTGCTCAAAATCCATGAAAATAACATCTTTGGAAAGCTTGGAAGGTATGGAAGATGATGAGGAGATCAAATCTCCATTTACAATCAAGAGAAGCCAAGGGAGAGAGGAGAAAGAGAGAGTGGCTGAGAGAGGAGTGGTTCCAGCTCTTGCTGGAACCGTTGCAGGGAAATGGATGAAGAGGAAGGAGAAGGAACCCATTTTATAAAGGGGTGGGTGTGGGCCCCACCTCACTTAAACTTCTCAAAGGAAAAACACAAGTTTCTGGGCCCCGGATGAAAACGACGAAGAAGACAAAATTCATCAGCGAAAAATCTACTTTCCAAAAAGTCTAATTTTGCCAAATTCTGAAATTTTCGAAATTAATGGACAGATTTGGTGTGAAAAGACTGTTTTGCCCTCAAGGCCAAGAAATCGGTTTTTGGGTTCTCAAATGGATACGAGATCAACATGAAAGTTGTAGGATTCCTCAAGATGAATGCAATGGGCCAAAAACACAATACGAAACAAATCGGGAAAATCTCACAAGAAAATGCAAAGCCGAAAAGGGAACCCCCAAAGGGCCCCACAAGCTACCAAAGCACTCAAAAGCCCAAAACTAGAAGAAAAATCATTCTAGCTCACAAACTCAACCCAACAACTACTAATCCCACTAAAAGAACTAATCCACAATTAAGACAACACTAATCCAAGAGATTAGGGGTCGGGTTCTCACACCAATCATCCTATTTTTTCGGTCTCGATGGAGTTTGATCCCTAGGATGTAACTAGCTTCTCCCAAGTCCTTCATGTCAAAAGTCTTTGCGAACCAAACTTTTACCGTTGACAACATTCTTATATCTTTCCCAAGGAGAAGGATGTCGTCGACATATAAAATCAGAAAAACTACCCTGTAACCTTCATTTTTCATGTACACACATGACTCATCCGGATTTTGACTAAAACCAAATGATTTGATTGCCCGGTCAAAACAGATGTTCCAGCCTCGGGATGCCTGCTTCAGTCCATAAATGGACTTCTGCAGCTTGCAAACTCTTTGCTTTTGGTTACTCGCTATAAAACTGTCTGGCTGCATCATATAGATGTCTTCCTCAAGATGGCTTTTGAGAAACGCTGTCTTGACATCCATTTGCCAAATCTCGTAATCGAGATGAGCCGTAATGGATAAGAGTATCCGGGTGGACTTGAGCATGGCTACCGGCGAGAAGTTTTCCTCATAATTGATACCCTCTTTCGGAGTATACCCTTTCGCAACAAGCCTGGCCTTAAAGGTCTCAACTCTTCCATCTGGTCCTCTCTTTCTCTTGTAGACCCACTTGCACCCAATAGGTTTGATATTGGCAGGCCAGTCCATAAGTGTCCAGACCTGATTAGAGTACATAGACTCCATTTCAGCTTTCATAGCATCTTGCCAATGTCCCGAATCTATGTCATTAATTGCTTCATCATAGTTACAGGGATCCTGTTCCAGTTCTTCCGGGATTGCCTCGTAGGACTCTCCCAAGAACGAGAACCTATCAGGGGGCCTGATTACTCTCCCACTACGACGAGGCACTAGTGTAGCTACTGGGTCTGGTAAGGGCGGTTCTGTTAGACCCCGACCCAGACCAATTCGATTAGTGTGCGATTAGTATGTGTTTAGTCCTAAATGGGTTTAGTTGTCATTGTGATAGAAGTAATTAGTTTTAGTCTTGAACATAGCTTTGAGAAATTTGAGAACGTTTAGTATTAGTCAGACACCCTCAGGAAGGCCTTAGTGCACGTGTAAGCTTGGAGAGATCGTATCGGTTTCCGTGTGTTTGTGATTTTGACTTCATTTGAATGAGTTTTCTATGTGTTACAACTTTCGTCTTAAGCCCATTCATGTTTGAAGCCTAAAAACCCAAGTTCTGGCCCAAAGAGGGTAAAATTGTCTTTTATGCACAAATCTGGACACAATTTTCGAGATCTCAAAACCATGTCAAAAGTATACTTTTTGGAAACTAGATATTTTGAGGATCGTTTTATCCTTCTTCGTCGAGTTCATTCGAGACCCACAAGATCATGTTTTGGTCATTTCAAAGTTCAAGTTAATTGGGGCCCATTGTCATCACTTAAACCCCATCTCCCTCTCTTTCCATTCATTTTGTCGCGACCCCGGAACGGATCCCGGGCCCGCGACGCAGTAGATGATACTTTCCCACAGGTTCCCGCGGTGAGGATTCCCAAAGGCACGAGGAATCTGACTCACACGTACAAACTTTGCGGAAGCGTGTAGCAAAACACATCACGATGAGCACCAATACGATGTTTAAGTGCTCATGACAATTAATATCAAAACATAGTATCAAAGAAAGAAGCTAACAAGCATTCCCATTAATATTCAAGTTATAGGACTAATACTAAAACAAGTTAAGTTTTGTTACAATTCCAAGAGAGGCCAATAGAGGCCAATACACTCCTCAAACAACAAAAGAAACCCAAGACAAAAGGTGACGAAACTCGAGAACCCGCCCGACGTCTAGATGACATCGTCGGGCTGCCACTCTCTCACAGGGGTTGGCTCACAAGCCTCCTCCTGACGCTCCTCCTCAAAGGTAACGTCTCCTGCACCTGGGCACCAACAACAAGGGTCAAACACGACGGTTTGGCAGGTAATCAATTTAGGCATGAACATGAATAATAACATTTAGAGAAAACATATAAACAAATCCTTGATATGAAATACTATCAGAACTGAAGTACATTTTCAAGAATGCGAACAAGCTGAGATACCAAAACAAACTAGCATGAATACATAATATATCATGAATAGTTACAATCTACAAAGAGCCCATCCTTTCTCCATCATTTATATAAATGAAAAGAGCAAGCACGCACGACGAGCACGATATACATAATATAAGCACGACACGATTTCCCACAAAGACGGGAATTCCGGCCGCGGAACCGGACACGCACGATGTGTAATAAATACACGACCAGTCTGCAGACAGTCCACATGTTTAAAGACCCCCAGACAGTGGATCAAACTAAAAGGACAGTCTAAGCTCAGTGGTGTTTACTTAATTCATGAATGCACAAAACACGCGAAGCACTATCAAAACTTGTCGAGATAAAAAAAAGGGGGAAATCACTTATCAAAACACGATGAACACGACTAGCAAGGGCATAATTAATATGCATAACACACTTAGGAAGTGATCCCCTTTTTCTTGGAACACATTTTCAAAACTAGCTTGTACTAAACTTCAAAACGAGTACACGATGATATTCATTATATCAAACTAAGGTATGAACACAAAGCCTATCAAGCACATGTGAGGACCCTTGATTGATCTTTGTGTATTCGAAGCCCAAATGTTGGAATTTGGAATAGAGTTGGTGTCCCGGAAGTTCAAGACATCTCGAGTTTCGAGTACACAATATCAAGCTAAAGGTCACTTAACATGTTCTAGTTTTCACTCTTGCAAAACTTTTTCAAAACTAGGAATTTGGTCAATTTCGGTCAGCTGGCGGCTAGCCGAAATAGAAACTAGCGGCTAGCCGTAAGCTGACCGTAGGGCTGACCGCTGAAAACCCAGATCTGATGCCGCTCTCTGGAAAAGGAACCGTAATAATTTCGGTTGGCTTACGATTAGCCGCAAGGGAACTGGCGGCTAGCCGTGAGCTAACCGCAGGGCTGACCGCAGGACCCTGAAGCAAAAGTCAGCTACTGGAAAAGGAACCGCTGATTTCGGTTGGCTCGCGGTTAGCCAAAATGGGAATTACGGCTAGCCGCCAGCTGACCGAAACTGCACGGGAAGTACAGTTCAGTGCAGATTTTCCACATTTCCTTCTTCTCTTCTTCTTGTTTTTCGTTCCACCTGCACTCCCTGAGCCTCCATGCTCTCCAAGGGATATAATACACATTTCTCACAATCCCAAACATCCAATCCAAGGAAAACATGATCATGAAGCTTATAAACATTTTCATATGCAAAATTTCCAAAAAACAACAATGTAGCTTAAAATACACATGCACAATGGTCCTATAGAGATTACTTGCCTTGACCAAAGCTAACAATCCTCTCCAAGCACTTCACTCAAAAGCTAAGCCAACACTACAAGAAAACCCAAGAGAAAACACACAAACTCACTCAAAAATGGAACCAAAGAACCCATTTTAACAAAAGGGTTTGCAAACTTGAAAAACATAATCTTGAGGAACCAAAATAACTCTATGAAAGACATGAGTGGAAGCTCTTACCTAGAGAAGGTCAAACAAGAGAGGAGGAAGAAAATGTAGGGCTTGAGCCACAAGAAACTCCAATAAGTTTGTATCAATGGAAAGCTTGCAAGGAGATGAAGAAGATGATATTCTTAGAATTTCCTTTGGTGATCTCTAGCTATGACATGCATGGTGAGGAAGATGGAAAGAAACAAGAGGGATTTCAGCCCTAGGTCAAGAACTTGCAGAGATTTGGTAAAGTGATTGAAAAGAGGGGGAGATGGGGCTTAAGTGAGGAAAATGGGCCCCAACTAGCTGAACTTGAGTGCTCAAAACACGATCTTGGGAGCCTCGGATGACTTCGACGAAGAAGGATAAAACGATCACCGAAGTATCTAGTTTCCAAAAAGTATATTTTTGACATGATTTTGAGATCTCGAAAATTATGTCCAGATTTGTGCATAAAAGACAATTTTACCCTCTTTGGGCCAAAACATGGGTCTTTGGGCTTCAAACAAGAATGGCCTTAAAACGAAAGTTGTAACACGTCGACACATCATTCAATGAAATCAAAATCACACTCACACGGAAATCAATACGATCTTCCCAAACTTACACGTGCACTCAGGCCTTCCTGAGCGTGTCTAATTAATACTAAACGTTCTTAAAATTCCCAAAGTTATGTTCAGGACTAAACTAATCATTCTAACCCAACAACAACTAAACCCACTTAGAACTAAACACATACTAATCGCACACTAATCGAAATGGTCTGGGTCGGGGTCTAACATCCTCCACCCCTTAGGATATTTGGTCCACCAAATAAATCAAACAATTACCTCTGGTAAAAGCTGTGGATACTTCCTCTGCACTTGCTCTCTCAATTCCCAGGTGGGTTCCTCTGACTCGTGATTTTCCCAAAGTACCTTGACCCAATGAATAGTCCGATTTCTCAATTCTTGCTCTTTGGTGTCAATGATCTCGATCGGTCTTTCCACATACGAGGCATCTTCCCGAATCTCTAAAGGTTCATGTTGTAGAATATGTGCAGGACTAGAGACATACTTCTTGAGCATAGAAACATGAAATACATTGTGCACCCCGGAGAATTCCGGCGGTAACGCAAGTCTATAAGCTACATCTCCAATCTTGCTCAAAATCTCATACGGACCAATAAACCTTCTAGACAATTTGCCCTTCTGCCCAAACCTCAAAGTCCCTCTAGTTGGTGAGACCTTCAAAAACACCTTGTCACCCACTTGAAACTGCAATTCTCTTCGGCGAGTGTCTGCATAACTCTTCTGCCTACTTCGGGCGATCTTCAAACGCTCTTGAATCAGCTTGACCTTGTCACTTGTCTCTCCAACTATCGTCGGTCCATGGAAACTGCTGTTAGGGATTTTGTATTTGCAATTTGATGGATGCATTTGCACTTTAGCATCATTTGATTCACACACACTTGCATTGTTTTAGAAAACCTTGAAATCTTGATTTATACATGCATAGCTTTTAAGTTTTGGAAAAGTATTTGTTTTATGCATGTTTTGGTTCTAATCTTGGATGCATTGGTTTTTGAAACCCAAACTCTTTTGAAAACCTAATTCCGTGTGCATTATATTTGGAAAATCATCTTGTGAATTTAGGTTTGAGCTTTGCATACATTCTTCAAAAAGAATCATTTTTGTATGCATTGTCATTTGAAAAGAGTTTTATCAAATCAAGCTAGCCTTTTGGTTTTAAACTTTTGAATCTTTTTAGGCTTTGTGTGTTCATGTTTTTAAACATCTTAGAATGTCTTAAAACATGTTTTTAAGCTTGGTTTAGTGACCCACAAAATTCCACCAAGAAAATCTTCAAAATGCAAATGTTGGAAATTTTGGGGGTGTCCCGGCAGTGTCACCGGTCGACCGAGACCTGGGTCTCGGTCGACCGAGAACACTGTCGGGCGAGTGGACTGTTTCTGAGCTGAAACAAGCCAACGGTCAGAAATATGACCGTTGTGCTTTCTCGGTCGACCGAGACCTCTTTGCCGGTCGACCGAGAACTAGCCGTTGGCAACTTTTTGGCTATAAAGTCCATTCTTTTCCAACCTTTTTCAAGGCTTGAAACTTGAACCTTTGAGACCATTTTGGAGCCATTGAAAGGGGATGAAGTTGGAAAGGCTAGGAGGTCTTTAGGAGAGCTAAAGCTTGGGATTCATGAGTTAAACCTCCAAGTAAGCTCTACCTTTATTAATCATAGTTATGTGCTTTGTTTAAACTATTGGTATATGATATTTAGCATAATAACTATGATGTGTTGAATCCATTCTTCTTCTAATCTTTGGTCTAATTAAGATTGGATTCTTCACCTTTGCTTTCAATCCAAGTTGTTAACTTTCTTAATCATGCTTAGACAAAATCTTTGTTTTTCTTTCATAGCATGAGTCTTTTACTTGGTTGAAACATTGCTTGTTGTTTTCATTCATTTAAGCATTAGTAAAATTATTTTGGTTTTGAAAACAACATGCACATGCATCACATGTTCTAAATTAGTCATTTTCATACAACTTGTTAGTCTTTGATTTTCATGTCATAAACAAGTTGAATTTCATACATGTGATTTGCATAAGACTTCAATCAAATCTTTTATAAGCTTTGATTTTAAAATGCATCATGCATTCATTTAAGAGCTTCTTTGTTGAAATTGATTGAAGAAACACATTCATACACTTGTGCACACACTTTAGCTTTTTTGAGTGTATGTTTGTAATTTGTATTAAACTTTCATATTAGCCTATTCAAGAGGCAATTTCTTTGAGCTTAAATTGTATCTCTTAGAGTGATCTTTTGTGAAGACACTTTCTTAGAGAAATCTTGATTTGTAAAGGTTATTGCTTAGCCTAAGAAAAGCATTGTGTAAGGTTATTGCTTAGCCTTTGAAAAGCATCTTGTAAGGTTATTGCTTAGCCTAAGAAAAGCATTTTGTAAAGGTTATTGCTAAGCCTAGAAAAGCACATTGAGAGGTTGTTGTTTAGCCTTGAAAAACAACATTGTAAGGGTTATTGCTTAGCCTAGTAAAAAGCATAAATAGTGGAAATCCGGTGGGGTGATTGGATCACAAGCCGGTAGTGGATGTAGGCATTGAGGCCGAACCACTATAAATATTGTGTTGTGGTGATTGCTATGTGGTGATTGATTTTGTATTAGCTTCCGCATTTTGATTGTTTATCATCACATGTGACTAGTTTAAGTTAAGAAGTTAAAGTTGGTCATAGTTGTAGCTCACCCTATTCACCCCCCCCCCCCCCCTCTAGGGTTAGGATCCTCGTGGACTTTCAATTGGTATCAGAGCCTCGTGCTCTATCTTATAGGATCAAGTGTTTGGAACTCTTGATTAGGTGTAAAAACCTAGAGTTAAAACCCTAGAGTAGTGCTTATTTGAAAATCATTAGAATGGACTCCACTATGCTAGACTTTGTAGATTCTTCTAGACCCCTCATTCTTCCTTCTATTGGAGATTCAAACCCTCACTTAAATGAATATCAATTTGACTCAAAAGAGGAAGAAAATGAGTATGATGAAGATGATCTTCAACAAGCCTATAATGAATTATATACATTATCTTCAAAGCTTGATAAGAGAAATAAAAGTATAAAAGAAGAATCAAATAGACTAAACAAAGAGCTAGCCTCTTCAAAAGATGAACTTAGAGAGAAAGAAGAAGTAATAAAATGTCTAGACTCTAAGTTCATGATCTCTTTAAATAACCTATCCAACATTCAAGATGAACTAAAAGAATTAAAGATGGGTTATGAAAATGTCAATAAGGAAAATCTAAAACTAAGAGATCAATTACAAAGGCAAGGTAAAGACTTTAACAATCTTGAATCTAAATTGACTATCTCTAAGGAAAATTTATCTAATGCTCAAGATGAATTAAATGAGATTAAGATAAATTGTGATGAGCTTAAAAATGAAAATTTGAACCTAAGAGATACAATTAAAAGACAAGATGAAAACATTAACTATTTAAAATCCAAGTTGACAATTTCCAATGAAAATTTGTCTAATGCTCAAAGTAATTTAAAAACTTTAGAACTTGGATCAAATGTTGTTAATGAGCTTAAATCTAAGTTAAAACTTGCCTATGAAGAGCTAAACAATTTTAAGGGAATTGAAAATGAACTAACAAAAGTTAAAAATGAAAATTCAACCCTTAAAACCCAAGTCACTCAACTTGAAGAGTATAAACAAAAGTATGAGTGCAAGTTTACCCAAAGTGAAGATAGACTTGAAAAATTATTTAAATTGGGTAAACCTCATGGAGATAGGACGGGTCTAGGATTTAATAGGAATATGACATATGACCCTAAATTCACCAACACTTTTGTGAAAGGTGAGTCCTCATTCTCTAGCACTCTTTGTCACTTGCCTAAAACAAAATGTGATTATTGTGGCAATGAAGGACACTTTAGGTTTGAGTGCAAACTAAGAAGAAGCAATGTGTCTAATCCCATCTTTGAACCAAAGAAAGTAAAATCATACTTGAAGGGTAAGACACTAAAAACCAAGGAAGACTCCATAAAGCTTAAACAAGTTAAACCAATTAACAAGGAGTCTCCCAAGATAGATTCTAAAAAGCTTAAACAAGTTAAACCAAGCTTGAAAGAATCTAAGAACAAAAAGCTTCTCAACCTACCTCCCTTATATGAACCCATGAAAGAACTTTTGAAGAAAGTTGCTAAGTTAAATCTAAAATTCAAAAGTCAAGTAAAGGGAGAAAGTAAGAAGAAAAGAAAAGTGAAACAATCCCCAAAGAAACAAACTCACCAACATCAAAAGACTAATCACCATTCTAAGCCAAATTTAGTAAAATCTAAATATCATGGTGATAAGTTCAAATTGAAAATTTATCAAGTTAAATCTCCTTTAGTTGGTGAGAATTCCAATCAAGACCTCAAAGTTCAACCCTCTCAAGACCTTAGGTGGATTCCTAAAGTTATTTACCTAAACAAACCTTAGGGCCTTGAACCCTCATTGACCAACCTATTCTTTTTAAGTTAAATCACTTTGTTGGTCATGTTGCTTTGCATTTTGTTTCTATATAGTTACATTTATTAAAATGCATTGTTTCTTTATGATCATTTGATTTTGTTTTCATGCACCATTCCAAGTTACATGTCATGGTTTTCAAAATCTTTTGATTATAATTTCATCATGTTTGATTTGCTTTTTGCACTCATAAGTTTTGCATTGCATTTCTACATGATTAATTGATTGTGTTTTTAAAAGCTTTCATAGCTAGATTTTTCATGATCAATTGTTGTTGAATCATTTGTGTAGATGTCATAGTAAGATTTTTTGAAGAAATGATTTGAATCAATTCAAGTTTTCCATGGATTTCTAAGTTATACTTTTATATGGAGAACATTGTTTTGAAAAATCAACTTGTATGTGTTTCAATTAAGTTATATCTTTTAAAATACAATGTTGAAAATTGATCTTCAAAATCATTCTTTTTATGCTCATTGTTGGATTTTGTTTTTCAAAATGATTTGAAGATTGTTTGAATGGAAATGCCTATAACATCATTAGTTATATTCATCTAAAGCATGTTCCATGTTTTCATTTCCTTTTCTTTTGGTTTCATTATCTTAGAAATGGAAATGTATGTTGTTTGCATCTTTGCTTATTTAGTTATTCTTTTTATATGCAAATGACATTTGGTTCCATGTATGGTTGTGATCTTAATTTTATTTGTAGAAACCATACTAGAACCCAAATCCATCCTATATGCCTTATAGTCATATCTTTTTGGATGGTTATGATGTTGACTCATGTAGATTCTCTTGGTATCATCCTTATACATGTTTCAACTTCATAGTAGTGTTCTTAATCATATGAAACTCTTTGAAACCCATTTCTCATATTCCTATATGTTTGATGGATATCTTAGATGTTGAATTCATATGATTTTGACACTTTGGAAATTGCATGCTTTACCAAGTCATATCTTTTTGCATTGCAATTTGCCTTGTTCATCACTATGCTCAATAGTTATATCTTTAAAAGTGATGAATATGCATTTATGATGCTTGATGGAATTTTGGGTTTGTCACATCCTTGCTTTTAATCATGTTGTCATATTCAATTGGTTTCATTTGGTATAACTTTCCATTGATTTCATATCCAATTGATATCTTATCTTGTGTATGTGATAGACCTTGTGTACATTGGATTGATCTTGATAGTTATATGTTTTCATTCCATGTCACATTCCATTGGCATCATAATGTTCATGTTTGCCACCTCTCATTCTCATATAGGTTTATCTCATGACCACCATGTTTATGTGTTAATAATATTGGTTGGTTATTAGTTGAGGTTGGCTTCATGCTTGAATTTCATTTCACTCATTCTTGCACATTAATAGTCACATTTATTGTTTGAATGAAATGATTTCAAAACTTACATAGCATGTGTGAGAACCCGACCCCTAATCTCTTGGATTAGTGTTGCTTTATTGTGGATTAGTTTCTTTTAGTGGGATCAGTATTTGTTGGGTTGAGTTTGTGAGCTAGAATGGGTTTTCTTCCAGTTTTGGGCTTTTGAGTGCTTTGGTAGCTTGTGGGGCCCTTTGGGGGTTCCCTTTTCGGCTTTGCATTTTGTTGTGAGATTTTCCCGATTGGTTTCGTATCGTGTTTTTGGCCCATTGCATTCATCTTGAGGAATCCTACAACTTTCATGTTGATCCCATATCCATTTGAGAACCCGAAAACCGATTTCTTGGCCTTGAGGGCAAAACAGTCTTTTCACACCAAATCTGTACCCAAAACTCGATATTCTCGAAATCCGTGAAACATACACTTTTTGGAAACTAGATATTTCGACGATCATTTCTTCCTTCTTCGTCGAATCCATCCGAGGTCCCGAATTAGATGATTTCAGCCACCCAAGTTCTTTAAGTTGTGGGACCCATTCTCACTTGTTTATAAAAGGAACCCATCTCCTTCATTGCTCATTCTTCACCATTGTTCCAGCACAACCATGGAGTCTAGGGTTTTCCTTGCTCCCTCTTCTTCTTCTTGCTTCCCATCACTCAATCCACTTCCAAGCTTGCACCAAGAAGAGATTGGAGGCCACCATCTTCTTCATCTCCTTGAGAACTTTCTTTCCATAGCTTTTGTGGAGCTCACCAACCATCACAAGACTTTCCTTGAGCTTACCTTGTCCATTAGAGGGCCTTCCAAGTAAGTGTTCTTCTTCATCTTCTAGATATGTGTTCTTGTAGCCTTAGAGAACCTCCACCTTGATTATTGAGAAGTTTCCTTGTCATTTCATGGTTTAACCCATTTTAGGGCTTTTTTGGGGGTTTTCGTAGAGATTGTGGATCTTGAGCTTGGGAGGTGATTAGGAGCTTGTTTTGCTAGATTGGAACCCAAGGCAAGTGGATGAATGGATGGTTTTAATGTTATCAAAGTTTTATGAGAAATCCTAAATTTTGTTACTTATTCTTGATAATTTGATATATGTTTTCACATATGTTTCTTGCCACATTCTAGTGATTTTGAAATGCATATTCATGGGTTTTTCTCTCTTGTTAAATCTCGTAGAAAGGTATGCATTTTATTTGGTCAAAGTTTGCTCATATGGTTTTATAGAAATGTGGTTGATTTTATTGTTTCTCCCTACATGTTTATTTATTACTTTGACTTGAAATGAATGCTCATGAAGAGCCTTGATAGTACATTTATTGTCATAGATATGTGATGGTTCATAGCCTTAATTCCTCTTGTTTTGTCCCAATTATATCTTATGTGAAATGGTTTCATTCTTGCTTTCCTTGGATTGAATGTGATGTGATGGAGGTTGTGAAACATTTGATGGTATTTGAATCAAGTTTTAGACTCCTCAATTGATGTATAAAGATGGTTGAAAGAGGGTTGTAAAAAGGAAGAGAAAGAGGGGAAATGAACTGCCCAGAATTCAGTTTCTGGACAGTTCGCTCGAGCGACCAAGACAGTTCGCTCGAGCGACCTGTCCAGAAAGGGATACGGGAATTCCAGTAGCTAGTTCGCTCGACCACATTTAAATAACCGCTCGAACGATGAGTTCGCTCGAGCGAACTCCCAGATTCGCTCGAGCGATGCGGTCTGCCTGGCCTGATGCGCGGGTACAGAAATTCCAGTGGGTTTTGAGGTTTATTTTCTTCGTGGACCTTGGCTAACCTCCTCGAACTCACTCGACCATATGTGGGAGCGTCTTGAGCCGATGCTCTTCACGGTTGGTTCGGTAGCATCGAAGTTCAATACATTTCAATCTTGAACGGGATGGAACGACGCGATATCTTCGTTATATCTAAACACAAGTCTTTCCCTTGGTTATCGCGAATTCTATTCCTTTCGGTGACTGAATAGGTTGCTCGATGTTTCCGAATTAATGTCATACCTAGGATGGACTGTTGATAATCTTGATTCTTGCTATTGTGACATCTAGTATTACCCATAAGCTCATGTTAAATTTTGGAAGTAGTAAAAGTGCATAAGGAGCCCGGAATGTCTTCAAACTCAAGGAGTACCAAGTAATTGTTATAATCGACATACGGGACCCCTATTCACTTAAATAGATCTTGAAATTAATACTTTTCCCGAAATTGTCATAGTTCATTGTTTCACCTCTTTTCCCGAGATTTGCATTACATGATTTGTTTTCCCGAAAGCATTGAAGTTACTCTAGTAACAGTCATTTGTCCCGAAATGCATTGCATCATATGATATGACAGTGTGCCCTTGAGCACCCCGTTTTACCCGTTTATTTATTGTACTTGATTGACTTGTTTCCCGAAAGCATTGAAGTTACTTTAGTAACAGTTATTTGTCCCGAGATGTATTCCCGATATGAAGTGACAGTGTGCCCTTGAGCACCCCCGTTTTACCCGCTTATTTACTGTACTTGATTTACTTGCATATGTCTCGATTGGTTTTGACCTATGAGTCGGCATCACTAAGCTTGGATACCTTGTCGGTTTGATCTACCGACTTGGAAATCCCTCTCCCGTCCCGCCAGCTGCAGTTTGGATCCCGATACCCGGTTATTGCCGTGGTCCCATCCCGATACCCGGTTCGCTACCGTGGTCCCGTTCCCGTATATTTATTATTGTATATGATTTACGTTGAGTCTCCTCACCTTGTGTGACTGAGACCAACGTCCCGCTCTTGTCACTTCGGTGATAGAGGACTTAGCTTCTTGTGATTGCCATCTTGCCAGTTCCCGATTCCTTGGACACCCGACATGGTTTATATTGCTTACTTGTTTTCAGTTAAATGATTCATTGCTTTTATGAAAGTTGTTATTTAGATAAGTGTTAATGCTCTCTATTGTAAATTCAGTCACTATTATATTGTTTTATGTCCTTTGCACACGTACATGTTTTACAGGAATGCCGGTTGGGCGAATACCCGTGCTTTTACATATGTTTCAAACGATAAATGATTTTGCTAGATTTATATGATTTCACATGTTTTAAAGGAATACCCGAATTGTTAAATATCCGTGCTTTGTTTTAAATGACATTTGACTTGTGAGATTCCCATGTTTATACATGTTTTAAATGATTACCCGATTTCTAATTATCCATGCTTTGAAATATGTTTCAGATGACATTTGTTTGCAAGATCCCTACGTTTATACCTGTTTTAAACGATATCCGGTTTGTTAAATATCCGTATTTCTACATAGGTTTCAAATGGACATTGGTTTTGCTAGACTGTTATGGATACCTGATTTGTTGTATACTTGTGTTTTTACTTAAGTTTCAAATGAACGTTGTTTTGCCATACCGCTATATTTATACATGTTTTAGACGAACACCCCATTGTCAAATATCTATGATTATAGATGATGTAAACGAACACATGTTTTATTAGATGTTCATGTTTTACCCATGCTTGAAATGAATACAGGTTTTTCCCGAAATTCCCGACTTTGCACCCGTTTAATTATATGCAGCACTTGATCGATTAGCATGATTTATTATATGTTTTATTCTTTAGTATAATTGTGACCTTTTCATCCACCTGCCAGACCGTCGTGTCTGACCCACTACTTTTGGTACTCAGGTTCAGATTTCTTCGCCCCGAGTTGAGTGCTTTTGTTGGCTGTAGAGCCATGCTTTGCAGGTTGTTTTGTCGGCTATGTCATGTAGACATTGAGCTTGACATCGGAGCTACGTCACCTTTGGGTAGTAGTTTATAGCTTATTGTTGTATGGCTTTTATTAGCCTTTTTCTTGGGATTCTTAATTAATGTACATTGATAATTGTAACTTGAACATATTTGGGAATGTAATATCCTGTTACCGTCAGCTCTGTAATTTATTGTGATGGTTACTCCAGTCTGATATGATTCTTGATATAATAGCTATGGGCTAAAGGTTGAGTGCGACGCGGAATCCGATGGCCACGGACTTCAGGTCGCAACGCCACAAATGCTTCCGCAAAATATTCAGAATGTGTTGTCTTCACACACGCGGATCCTGGGAGAAGTAAAATACATTTATGCTTAATCCCATCTCCCGCCCCCGAGGTTTCGGTTCGGGGGCGTGACAGCATGTGATTTTCATAGTTATATTGATTGATGCTATGTTTAGTAAACCCCATATCATGGATAGCTCTAATTTGGATTTTTAGCTAATAGTCATACTTTTAAATCCATTTTAGAGTGATTGATTTAATAGTCATATCCTTAAATCTCAATTGGTATTCTTTGTTTTTCCAATTGGTATCCATGATTGCTTTTCACCTTGACCTAGCTCTCTTTTGGTAATTTGATCATATGAGCCTTATAGTTAAATGAACCTAATCCTTTCCTTGAAGTTGACCCTCACTTGGTTAAACCATCTACTTCTTGAATCTAATAGTTATATCTTGTCAAAAGCTTGACAAAAGAAGAGAATGGATTGAGGGGGAGTGTAAACCTTCATAGGAAGTATTAGTTTTGATCAAATTGACCCTTGGATTGCCCTTGAGCCCTTAGAGATAACTTCCATACATGATAACCTGTTATGAATTTCATTTTCGATTTCATTTGTTAACAGGTGCTACTAAAGGTATTTTTCTTGTTTCATGTGTGTAGGTATCTTTGCAATTTAATGTCAAAGGGGGAGAGAGAGTTCGAGAGTTCAAGTACTCGAAGATCTCCTATCCATCAAAGGGGGAGAAAGAATTCAAGTTCTCAAAAGGGTGAAGAGAATGTCCAAGCTTCCTAAGGGGAGAGTTGTCTTGCCAAAGGGAGAGAGAGGCATGGTCAAAGGGGGAGAGCAAATAGAAGAAAGAAAGCTTGGAGCTAAAGAAGATGCTTGGTCATAGAAAGGAAAGAAGAAGAGAAAGCTTGAAGAATGATCAAGCTCCAAGCATCAAGAAGAATGAAGAAAAGAGTCCAAGCTAAGAGAGAAGCATCCAAGAAGATTTCAAGGCTTATCCAGCTGAGGGGGAGCTGAAGACTTTGTGTGTATGTTCAGTGGTGAGTGTGTTGCCATCAAATTGCAAAGGGGGAGATTGTTAGGGATTTTGTATTTGCAATTTGATGGATGCATTTGCACTTTAGCATCATTTGATTCACACACACTTGCATTGTTTTAGCAAACCTTGAAATCTTGATTTATACATGCATAGCTTTTAAGTTTTGGAAAAGTATTTGTTTTATGCATGTTTTGGTTCTAATCTTGGATGCATTGGTTTTTGAAACCCAAACTCTTTTGAAAACCTAATTCCGTGTGCATTATATTTGGAAAATCATCTTGTGAATTTAGGTTTGAGCTTTGCATACATTCTTCAAAAAGAATCATTTTTGTATGCATTGTCATTTGAAAAGAGTTTTATCAAATCAAGCTAGCCTTTTGGTTTTAAACTTTTGAATCTTTTTAGGCTTTGTGTGTTCATGTTTTTAAACATCTTAGAATGTCTTAAAACATGTTTTTAAGCTTGGTTTAGTGACCCACAAAATTCCACAAAGAAAATCTTCAAAATGCAAATGTTGGAAATTTTGGGGGTGTCCCGGCAGTGTCGCCGGTCGACAGAGACCTGGGTCTCGGTCGACCGAGAACACTGTCGGGCGAGTGGACTGTTTCTGAGCTGAAACAAGCCAACGGTCAGAAATATGACCGTTGTGCTTTCTCGGTCGACCGAGACCTCTTTGCCGGTCGACCGAGAACTAGCCGTTGGCAACTTTTTGGCTATAAAGTCCATTCTTTTCCAACCTTTTTCAAGGCTTGAAACTTGAACCTTTGAGACCATTTTGGAGCCATTGAAAGGGGATGAAGTTGGAAAGGCTAGGAGGTCTTTAGGAGAGCTAAAGCTTGGGATTAATGAGTTAAACCTCCAAGTAAGCTCTACCTTTATTAATCATAGTTATGTGCTTTGTTTAAACTATTGGTATATGATATTTAGCATAATAACTATGATGTGTTGAATCCATTCTTCTTCTAATCTTTGGTCTAATTAAGATTGGATTCTTCACCTTTGCTTTCAATCCAAGTTGTTAACTTTCTTAATCATGCTTAGACAAAATCTTTGTTTTTCTTTCATAGCATGAGTCTTTTACTTGGTTGAAACATTGCTTGTTGTTTTCATTCATTTAAGCATTAGTAAAATTATTTTGGTTTTGAAAACAACATGCACATGCATCACATGTTCTAAATTAGTCATTTTCATACAACTTGTTAGTCCTTGATTTTCATGTCATAAACAAGTTGAATTTCATACATGTGATTTGCATAAGACTTCAATCAAATCTTTTATAAGCTTTGATTTTAAAATGCATCATGCATTCATTTAAGAGCTTCTTTGTTGAAATTGATTGAAGAAACACATTCATACACTTGTGCACACACTTTAGCTTTTTTGAGTGTATGTTTGTAATTTGTATTAAACTTTCATATTAGCCTATTCAAGAGGCAATTTCTTTGAGCTTAAATTGTATCTCTTAGAGTGATCTTTTGTGAAGACACTTTCTTAGAGAAATCTTGATTTGTAAAGGTTATTGCTTAGCCTAAGAAAAGCATTGTGTAAGGTTATTGCTTAGCCTTTGAAAAGCATCTTGTAAGGTTATTGCTTAGCCTAAGAAAAGCATTTTGTAAAGGTTATTGCTAAGCCTAGAAAAGCACATTGAGAGGTTGTTGTTTAGCCTTGAAAAACAACATTGTAAGGGTTATTGCTTAGCCTAGTAAAAAGCATAAATAGTGGAAATCCGGTGGGGTGATTGGATCACAAGCCGGTAGTGGATGTAGGCATTGAGGCCGAACCACTATAAATATTGTGTTGTGGTGATTGCTATGTGGTGATTGATTTTGTATTAGCTTCCGCATTTTGATTGTTTATCATCACATGTGACTAGTTTAAGTTAAGAAGTTAAAGTTGGTCATAGTTGTAGCTCACCCTATTCACCCCCCCCCCTCTAGGGTTAGGATCCTCGTGGACTTTCAACTGCGTTCACCGACTTCTTCCCAGCAAACCGGAGTTCTGCATCTTCTACCATAAAGTGCCTCAAAAGGTGCCATACCGATGCTAGAATGGTAACTATTGTTATATGCAAATTCACAAAGCGGTAAACACTCATCCCACTGAATCTTAAAATCCAATACACAAGGACGCAACATGTCTTCGAGAGTCTGTATCGTCCTCTCTGACTGACCATCGGTCTGAGGATGATAAGCTGTGCTAAACTGGAGCTTGGTACCCATCGACTCATGAAGAGTTTTCCAAAACTTTGAAACAAATCTACTGTCCCTGTCTGAAATAATGGAGACGGGTTGACCATGTTTACTAACAATCTCATCAACAAATAACTTCGCCAATGGTGCCATATGCATCATGTTCCCTGTCTTCATTGGAATGAAGTGAGCAGACTTCGTCAGACGATCCACAATGATCCAAATTGCATTATTCCCCTTCTTGGTATTAGGCAAACCGAAAACAAAATCCATGGTGATGTGCTCCCATTTCCACTCCGGAATTTCCAAAGGCTGTAACAAGCCTGGAGGCTTCTGATGCTCTGCCTTGATCAACTGACAAGTTAGACAACGAGACACAAAAGCTGCTATCTCTCTCTTCATGTTCGCTAACATCGCACCCAATCTCAGGGTTTGTACCTCTACACCCAACTCTTCGAACTGCTGTAAGACACCCATTCCTCTCAAATTAGCCATGACTACTAATTTTCTGCTCAACGCATCTGCTACCACATTCACTTTGCCTGGATGATACTTGATTGGAAAGTCATAATCTTTGATAAACTCCATCCACCTTCTCTGCCTCATGTTCAAATCTTTCTGCGAGAACAAATACTGTAAACTTCTGTGGTCTGAGTGGACCTCAAATATCTCTCCGTAGAGGTAATGTCTCCACATCTTCAATGCGAAAACAACTGCTGCCAACTCCAAGTCGTGAGTCGCATAGTTCTTCTCATGGTCCTTCAACTGTCTCGAGCCATAAGCAATTACCTTGCCTTCTTGCATCAATACACAACCCAGTCCCACATTCGAAGCATCTGTATAAACAATAAATCCGCCGTTGCCCGATGGTAATGTAAGGATTGGAGCTGTGGTTAACCTTCCTTTCAACTCCTGAAAACTGGTTTCACACTGATCGGTCCACACAAATGGGGCATTCTTCCGAGTCAATTTTGTCAACGGGGCTGCGATGGACGAAAAACCTTGGACAAATCTTCTGTAGTAGCCTGCTAACCCCAAAAAGCTTCTAATTTCTGTCACACTGCTTGGCCTTGCCCAACTAACAACTGCTTCTATCTTGGCTGGGTCAACTGCTAAACCTTTTCTGGAGATGATGTGGCCTAGAAAAGCAACTTGCTATAACCAGAATTCACACTTACTGAGTTTTGCATATAACTGGTTGTCTCTCAAGAGCTGCAACGCTGTCCTCAAATGTTCTTCATGCTCCTTCTTACTCTTAGAATACACAAGGACATCATCAATGAACACTACTGTAGAGTGATCCAAATAAGGCGCAAAGACCTTGTTCATCAACGCCATAAAGACTGCGGGTGCAGTTGTCAAACCAAAGGGCATCACTAAGAACTCATAGTGCCCATATCTTGTTCTAAAGGCTGTCTTCTGAACATCTGAGTCTCTAACTCTCAACTGATGGTACCCTGACCTCAAGTCTATCTTGGGAAAATAGGCTGCTCCTTGCAATTGGTCAAACAATTCATCTATCCTTGGCAAAGGGTACTTGTTCTTCACGGTCACATGGTTCAACTTCCTGTAGTCAATGCACATTCTCAAGCTTCCATCCTTCTTTTTCACAAACAACACCGGTGCACCCCAAGGTGAAACACTTGGCCTAATAAAACCTTTGCTCAACAAGTCCTGCAATTGGAGCTTTAGCTCACCCATTTCTGCTGGAGCCATCCTGTATGGTGCAATAGAGATCGGAGCTGTCCCTGGAAGGAGCTCAATTGTAAACTCAACTTCTTTAATCGGTGGTAAACCCGGGATTTCTTCTGAAAAAACGTCCGGAAATTCACACACAATGGGGATATCCTCCACCCCTTGGGACTGTTTATCATCCGTGATAAATGCTATAAAGGCCTGACACCCACTTTGAACTAATCTGCTTGCCTTCAACACTGAAATAAACCCTGCCTGAGATTTTCTCCTGTTCCCTTGAAATATCAACTCTGCCTGTGGTCCTTGGAATCTAAATGTGATGGTCTTACTAAACCAATCCATGGTGGCATGATATGCTTCTAACCAATCCATGCCTAAAATGACATCAAAATCATGAATGTCCAAAACTATGAGGTTGGCCGGTAGATTAACATCTCCTAACAACACTGTACAACTAGGGTAATGGGTTCTACACACAACTTGTTTCCCTACTAGAGTGGTCACTACTAAAATGTAATCCAAATCACTACATGGTGCATCAATCAACTTAGCAAAACTAGGAGACGAAAAAGAATGTGTGGATCCGGGATCAAATAAAATCTGGGCTTCTACCCCACAAACAAGAAGTTTACCTTCTACCACGTCTCCTGCAGCTTCAGCATCTGCACGATTGAGATAGTACAGACGTCCATGCATCTGTAGTCTGTTCGGTATTTGGTTCTGCCTTCCCTGGCCTTGTCTGTTCTGCTGTGGAGGACGAGCATTCTGATTCGGCACTGGTGGCCTAGCCTGTTGCTGCTGCTGAGGTGGTCTCATCTGATTCTGCACTGGTGCTTGATTCTGAGGAGCTACTTGCCTCTGCTGCTGGTTTCTGTTCCCTTGATTCTGAAGTAGTGGGCAATCTTTGATAGAATGGTTCATAGCCCCACACTTGAAACAGGCACCCATAGCCTTCCTACATTCGTGGGTTTCATGATTCTTGCCACAATGTCCACAACCCTGCCTGACATGACCTTGCTCTTGCCTTGGTTTCTTGCCTTGCTGCTGCCTCTGATTCTGCTGCTGGTATTGCTGCTTCCTGTCCTGGACAATCATGTTGTTAATATCCTCGAACGTATATGCCTGCTTGACTGCCTCATCATAGGTAGCTGGAGGTACTACTCCTATAACATCTCTCATGATAATCGGATTCAACCCTTCCAAAAACTTGGTTATCTTCTTCATTTCCGTATCAATCAACTCAGTGGCATATCTAGCCAATCTTTCGAACTTGGTGACATAGTCTAAAACCGTCATGCTACCCTATTTAAGCTGCTGGAATTCAATAGCCTTCTGCCTCTTGACATGAGAGGGGATGTATTTCTCCTGGAACTGTGTCTTGAAAGCTGCCCATGCCTCTTCATCTGCCATTACTGCATAAGGATCCTTGACTGTTTGCCACCACCTATCTGCAAGCCCATAAAATAAGGAAGCTGTGAGGTTGACTTTCTGTACACCCGTGCACATGAAGACATCAAAGATCTTCTCGGTATTGACTAGCCAGTCATCTGCCACTAACGGGTCCTCATTTCCCGAAAACTCCTTCGGTGCCCTCTTCCTAAACTTCTCAAACAGTGCATTAGGGTCAGGATCCCTATTTTGAATAACAATCTGTGGTCCCACGGGTGGTGCTACATTCCTGTTCTGGAGAACTTCCAAAAGTTGCCTCTGAACTTGTGCCATCTCATCATCTTTCTTAGCCAACTGTTCTTGAAATCTGGCCTGGTTTTCATTAGCCTGTCTTTGCTGTGCTATCATTGCTTGTATAAGTTCCTGAAATTGTGTGGCTATTGGTGTATCAGATGCATCTGACTCATTCTGATTACTACCTGAAGCATGATGATTTGGAGCTTTTCTTGGAGGCATATTGCTGTAAAACAAAGAGTTAGAACACAAAATCATGGTACAAGGGTTTCTAAGATCCTATACGAACTAATCTATCGAACTCACGAATCCTCGCCACGTTCCTAAGATCTTTCTAGTTTCTTTTAAGTGCCTGAAACATGTCTCGCTCTGATACCAGTCCTGTCGTGACCCCGGAACGGATCCCGGGCCCGCGACGCAGTAGATGATACTTTCCCACAGGTTCCTGCGGTGAGGATTCCCAAAGGCACGAGGAATCTGACTCACATGTACAAGCTTTGCGGAAGCGTGTAGCAAAACACATCACGATGAGCACCAATACGATGTTTAAGTGCTCATGACAATTAATATCAAAACATAGTATCAAAGAAAGAAGCTAACAAGCATTCCCATTAATATTCAAGTTATAGGACTAATACTAAAACAAGTTAAGTTTTGTTACAATTCCAAGAGAGGCCAATAGAGGCCAATACACTCCTCAAACAACAAAAGAAACCCAAGACAAAAGGTGACGAAACTCGAGAACCCGCCCGACGTCTAGATGACATCGTCGGGCTGCCACTCTCTCACAAGGGTTGGCTCACAAGCCTCCTCCTGACGCTCATCCTCAAAGGTAACGTCTCCTGCACCTGGGCACCAACAACAAGGGTCAAACACGACGGTTTGGCAGGTAATCAATTTAGGCATGAACATGAATAATAACATTTAGAGAAAACATATAAACAAATCCTTGATATGAAATACTATCAGAACTGAAGTACATTTTCAAGAATGCGAACAAGCTGAGATACCAAAACAAACTAGCATGAATACATAATATATCATGAATAGTTACAATCCACAAAGAGCCCATCCTTTCTCCATCATTTATATAAATGAAAAGAGCAAGCACGCACGACGAGCACGATATACATAATATAAGCACGACACGATTTCCCACAAAGACGGGAATTCCGGCCGCGGAACCGGACACGCACGATGTGTAATAAATACACGACCAGTCTGCAGACAGTCCACATGTTTAAAGACCCCCAGACAGTTGATCAAACTAAAAGGGCAGTCTAAGCTCAGTGGTGTTTACTTAATTCATGAATGTACAAAACACGCGAAGCACTATCAAAACTTGTCGAGATAAAAAAAAGGGGGAAATCACTTATCAAAACACGATGAACACGACTAGCAAGGGCATAATTAATATGCATAACACGCTTAGGAAGTGATCCCCTTTTTCTTGGAACACATTTTCAAAACTAGCTTGTACTAAACTTCAAAAGGAGTACACGATGATATTCATTATATCAAACTAAGGTACGAACACAAAGCCTATCAAGCACATGTGAGGACCCTTGATTGATCTTTGTGTATTCGAAGCCCAAATGTTGGAATTTGGAATAGAGTTGGTGTCCCGGAAGTTCAAGACATCTCGAGTTTCGAGTACACAATATCAAGCTAAAGGTCACTTAACATGTTCTAGTTTTCACTCTTGCAAAACTTCTTCAAAACTAGGAATTTGGTCAACTTCGGTCAGCTTGCGGTCAGCTGGCGGCTAGCCGAAATAGAAACTGGCGGCTAGCCGTAAGCTGACCGTAGGGCTGACCGCTGAAAACCCAGATCTGATGCCGCTCTCTGGAAAAGGAACCGTAATAATTTCGGTTGGCTTACGGTTAGCCGCAAGGGAACTGGCGGCTAGCCGTGAGCTAACCACAGGGCTGACCGCAGGACCCTGAAGCAAAAGTCAGCTACTGGAAAAGGAACCACTGATTTCGGTTGGCTCGCAGTTAGCCGAAAGCTGACCGAAACTGCACGGGAAGTACAGTTCAGTGCAGATTTTCCACATTTCCTTCTTCTCTTCTTCTTGTTTTTCATTCCACCTGCACTCCCTGAGCCTCCATGCTCTCCAAGGGATATAATACACATTTCTCACAATCCCAAACATCCAATCCAAGGAAAACATGATCATGAAGCTTATAAACATTTTCATATGCAAAATTTCCAAAAAACAACAATGTAGCTTAAAATACACATGCACAATGGTCCTATAGAGATTACTTGCCTTGACCAAAGCTAACAATCCTCTCCAAGCACTTCACTCAAAAGCTAAGCCAACACTACAAGAAAACCCAAGAGAAAACACACAAACTCACTCAAAAATGGAACCAAAGAACCCATTTTAACAAAAGGGTTTGCAAACATGAAAAACATAATCTTGAGGAACCAAAATAACTCTATGAAAGACATGAGTGGAAGCTCTTACCTAGAGAAGGTCAAACAAGAGAGGAGGAAGAAAATGTAGGGCTTGAGCCACAAGAAACTCCAATAAGTTTGTATCAATGGAAAGCTTGCAAGGAGATGAAGAAGATGATATTCTTAGAATTTCCTTTGGTGATCTCTAGCTATGACATGCAAGGTGAGGAAGATGGAAAGAAACAAGAGGGATTTCAGCCCTAGGTCAAGAACTTGCAGAGATTTGGTAAAGTGATTGAAAAGAGGGCGAGATGGGGCTTAAGTGAGGAAAATGGGCCCCAACTAGCTGAACTTGAGTGCTCAAAACACGATCTTGGGAGCCTCGGATGACTTCGACGAAGAAGGATAAAACGATCACCGAAGTATCTAGTTTCCAAAAAGTATATTTTTGACATGATTTTGAGATCTCGAAAATTGTGTCCAGATTTATGCATAAAAGACAATTTTACCCTCTTTGGGCCAAAACATGGGTCTTTGGGCTTCAAACAAGAATGGCCTTAAAACGAAAGTTGTAACACGTCGACACATCATTCAATGAAATCAAAATCAAACTCACACGGAAATCAATACGATCTTCCCAAACTTACACGTGCACTCAGGCCTTCCTGAGCGTGTCTAATTAATACTAAACGTTCTCAAAATTCCCAAAGTTATGTCCAGGACTAAACTAATCATTCTAACCCAACAACAACTAAACCCACTTAGAACTAAACACATACTAATCGCACACTAATCGAATTGGTCTGGGTCGGGGTCTAACACATTTCCCCCAAATCTCTGCAACTTCCTTGACCTAGGGCTGAAAACCCCTCTCCCCTTTCCATCTTCCTCATCTTGCATGATATAGCTAGAGATCTCCAAATAAAATTCTAAGGCTATCATCTGCTTCCTCTCATCCTAAGCTTTCCATTGATGCAAATTTCTTGAAGTTCCAAGTTGGGCAAGAGCTCCATTTCCTTCCCTCTCTCTTGTTTGGCCATTTCTAGGTAAGAGCTTCAACCCATGTTTTTCATGTAGTCTTTTTAGTTCTTAAAGATCATGTTTTCCATGTTTACAAACCCTTTTGTTTAAATGGATTCTTTGTTTTCATTTGTGTGGAGTTTGAGTGGATTTTCCTTGGGATTCTTGTAGTGTTGGAATAGCTTGAGTGAAGTGCTTGAAGAGGATTGTTTAGCTTTTGGACAAGGCAAATAATCTCTATAGGAAATGATGCATGTGTATTTTGATTACATTGTCATTTTAGAAATTGTGCATATGAAATTGTTTATAAACTTCATGATCTTGTTTTCATTTAGATTGAATGTTTAAAATTGTGAAAAATGAACCCTTGGTGAGCATGAAGGCTCAAGGGATTGTATGTGGTTTAAGGATGGGAAGAATGAGATGAATGTGTGGGAAGTTGTACAAGAGAAAGGCATTTTCTGCACTCTGCGAGCACAGGCAGAAGCTTGTCCGCTCGAGCGACCCTTGGGTCCGCTCGAGCGACCAAGCCTCTGTTTGGTCCGAGCGCAGACATAGAGCTGTCCGTTCGAGTGACCTTATTGTCCGCTCGAGCGAACTGTCTCGCTCGAGCGAAGTGTCAATACTTTATAAGGTCCGCTCGAGCGAACCTGCTAGATTCAGGAAGAAGAATTATTTCATTTGTGTATTTTCTTGAAGGTTGAAAAACTAGACTATGTTAAGGGTTTTGACTTGACATTGTGTAAATGGAACTTCGAAATGCAACCCAACTTCGGGGACACCAATTCTTATATATTCCGACATTTGGGGTCCCAATTACACAAAGGTCAATTAGTAGCCTTAACACATGCTTGTCAGATTTCGTATTTTGAATTCCCGTCTTGGTACGATAAGTACCATCGTGCACTCGTTTTGAATTTCAAGCATAAGCTCGTTTTGAAGATTTGTTTCAAGAAAAAGGGGATCACTTCCTAAGCGTGTTATGCATATTAATTATGCCCTTTGCTAGTCGTGTTTGTTGTGTTTGATAAGTGATTTTCCCCCTTTTTATCTCGACATGTTTTGATAGTGTTCCGCGTGTTTTGTGCATTCATGAATTAAGTGAACACCACTGAGCTTGGACTGCCCTTTCAGTTTGATCCACTGTCCGGGGGTCCTTAAACATGTGGACTGTTTGCAGACTGGTCGTGTATTTATTACACATCGTGCGTGTCCGGTTCCGCGGCCGGAAATCCCCGTATATGTGGGAATCGTGTCGTGATTATATTATGTATATCGTGCTTGTCGTGCGTACTTGCTCTTTTCATTATATATATGAGAGAGAAAGGATGAGCTCCTTGTGGATTGTAGCTATTCATGATTTTATATGTACTCGTGCTAGTTTGTTTTATTATCTCAGTTGTGTTTGTATTCTCAAAAATGTATCTCAGTCATTGTAGTATTTCAAATCAGGGATTTGCTTATATGTTTTCTTATCACGTTATTGCTTCATGTTTTCACCTAAATTGATTACCTGCCAAACCGTTGTGTTTGACCCTTGTTTGTTGGTGCCCAGGTGCAGGAGACGTTGCCTTTGAGGAGGAGCGTCAGGAGAAGGCTCTTGAGCCACCCCCAGTGATAGAGTGGCAGCCCGACGATGTCAATTAGACGTCGGGCGGGTTTCTTGAGTTTCGTCATCACGTCATGGGTTTCTTTTGTTATTTTGAGAATTGTATTGGCCTTTGTTGGCCTCTCATGGGTTGTAACTAAAACTAAACTTACTTTTGAGTTAGTGTCATAACTTGAATTATGTTGGGAATGCCATGTTAGCCTCTTCCTTTTGATACTATGTCTTGTTATTTTGTTATAGCACCTAAAAATTTATTGGTGCTTATCTTGATGTGTTTTGCTACACGCTTCCGCAAACTTGATCGTGTGAGATAGATTCCGCGTGTCTTTGGGAATCCTCACCGCGGGAACCTGTGGGAAAGTATATCTCCAATGTACACAAGAACGTCGCGGGCCCGGGGTTCCGTTCCGGGGTCGCGACAGGTTCTTCCTCAAGTTCGGTCATACTTGGATTTGGAATTGATTGTTCTTGAATCTTTTCCAAGATCACCTTTCCTAAAGATTTCCGGTCCATCATCTAATCTTCCTCCAGAAAAACCGCATTGGTGCTTACCAGCACTTTCTGCTCTCTGGGATTATAGAATAATCAACCTTTAGTTCCTTTAGGATATCCTACAAACGTGCATACTTCCGACTTCGTTTCCAATTTATCCGTCTTTACCTTCAGCACGTGTCCCGGACAACCCCAAATGTGTAAATGTTGTAGACTAGGCTTTCGCCCAGACCATAACTCCCGGGGAGTCTTAGGTACAGACTTAGATAGTACGAGGTTTAGTATGTACATCTCAATATCTAAGGCATATCCCCAAAAGGATATTGGTAATCCTGAGAAACTTAACATAGACCTAATCATATCTAAAAGAGTCCGGTTCATTCTTTCCGCTACTCCATTCTGTTGAGGCATACCAGGAGCCGACAACTGGGATAGAATCCCATTTTCTGATAAGTATCCCATAAAATCACCAGAGAGATATTCCCCTCCTCGATCTGATCAAAGAGTCTTGATACTTTTACCTAATTGCTTTTCCGCTTCTGCTCGAAACTCTTTGAACTTTTCAAAAGCCTCGTACTTGCGGTGCATAAGGTATATGTATCCATATCTTGAGTAGTCATCTGTGAAAGTGATGAAGTACTCATATCCTCCTCCGGCTCTGACATTCATGGGTCCACACACATCAGTATGCACTAATTCCAATAAATCTTTGGCCCTATTGCCCTTGGATGAAAAGGATCTTTTGGTCATTTTGCCTTCCAGACAGGACTCACAGACAAGCATTGGTTCTATAACCAATGAAGGCAAGATACCATCTTTCACTAGCCTGTCAATCCTATTTAGGTTTATATGACCTAGCCTCAAGTGCCAAAGTTTTGTTGGATTAGATGAAGGTGACCTTCTCTTTAATGATGGCCTATTTATTATTTCGGTATCATGTATCTCATACATTGTGGGAGTTAACAGATAAAGCCCATTGGTTACTATGCCAGAACATATAAAAGTACCGTTCCTCTTTATGACAACTTCAGTACCAAAAGTAATAGAATAAGTTTTATTCACCAAACTAGAAACTGAAATTAAATTCCTCCTTAAAGACGGCACATATAGAGTATCTGACAAAACCAACTTATTATCTTGAAAACATAAAGTAATAACTCCTAGTGAGACCGCATCCGCCTTAGCATCAGATCCTAGGTTGACAATGATTTCGTCGTCACTGAGTCTCCTGGTTTCCCGGAACCCCCGCAACGAATTACATATGTGATTAGTGTTGGAATATAGGTGGGCCTTCCAGACAGGTTTCAAAACTTTTGACCCACTTAATGCAGGGATCAATTGTCTAGAATGCAACAAACTCAATCCAGGATACAATTCCCTCAATCTCATAGCCATGTACAGCAACATATACTATCTACAAGATAGAAAACAACACATAAACAAGCTACCACGAAATTCACAACATACAAGGATGTAGATATACCTTTGAAGCTTTGTTGTGCTCTAATAGAGGATTTGATTTCTTTTCTTTGGTGATGAACAACTTCACAATCCAAATCAGAATCTTCAACTCCTTTTGATCTTCCACGCTATGTCCCGTATTAGATCTCTTTTCTCAAGAAGATGGTGGAATCCTCAAGAGAAAACCCTACTATTAACTCTAAGGAACCAAAGGTGAAAGAGAGGGGAACTTTGAGAAGAAGAAGACTTGTACAACTCTTGCACAAGGGGGCTAAAAGTGCTCTTATGACTATGCACGAATTTGAGAGGAGTATTCCTCTATTTATAGCCCTCCATAACTCCTCTTTTCCTATTTGAAATAGAAGTTTAACTCCCATTACAAATTAGTAAACATCTCCCTTACTAATTGTCATAGAAGTCTTACTTCCACAACTATTAGTTGCTTTCTCCTTTCTAATTAAAATAGAAGTCCTACTTCCATTATTAATTAGTAGCTTACCATTACCACTATTAGAAGTCTCACTTCAAATAGAAATAGTAACCTTCATTTTAGAGTTCAAGTAGAATTAGTATCTTTCTAATAATTTGGGCTAGCGTGGGGACCACTAGGGATTCCTTAGAAAGCTGGCTCCAACTGGGACACGCGACCCCACATCTCATGTGCAATCCTCTCATGTGCAATCCGGGCCCACAGTTAGTTGCAAATAACACCACTATATAAATGCAATTGCACTCCAGTCTTAGGAATATATTTCAATGAAGACCCTAAACTTCCCAATTACCACAAGTAGGCCCCTCCATCTATATCCATGGATCAAATGGACATGTCCTCCAAATTAGATCCATATCTTATTATCCTTGAGCCCCAATTAATTATAATGATCATATGGTACAGATCCAATTAACTCTTAATCGGAATGGGTGCGCACTTACCAATGATAAATCCATTAATTTGCACAAGGGGATATTAAAGATAGATTCCATCTTGACCATTGAATGTTCCCACAGCTCTACCACCACGTACCCAAATCACCGAGGTGTTGACCTACAATTGGCCTCACTCATTGGTGACTCAAAGCAAATGAATAGATAGAAACTTGAGTTCATTAATGTCTCAGGATTATGAGCCTATTGCTAGGGAATTATGAGAGCAGACCTTAAAATAAAGACAGTGTATATAAGGTGTTTCTCATGGTCCTTCAATACATCCAATGTACCAGCATCATGATCCAGAATCTTACATTCTGATGATCGAGATAAACCACACTATCTCATAGTGATCAAAATGCTGCAACCTTGTCAGATGAGGTGTCCAATCTCATCACTGGTTGTGAAGATATTTAAGTATAAGATTTGTAATACATATCTCCTATATGTGGATCTCATCCATACACATGTATTACATCTAGTATACTTGTGGACTCCGGTTCATCTCATGAACCATTATGTCATTTGTATTAGTTATGTGCAAGTATATAAAACACCATTCATCTCATGAAAGGAAAAACATGAATTGTATTGATAAATAAAGAAATTAATCAATTTATTACATCATATACCCTTGGTATTGAGACCATAAACTAACAATCTCCCACTTGGGCTCAATGCCAATCAAGATTGCATCTCATGCCCATCCCGTCTACATGCTGCTCAAAAACCTTGGTGGTCAAAGGCTTAGTAAATGGATATGCCGGATTGTCCGCAGAGGCTATCTTGGTAATTGCAATATCACCTCTCTGCACAATCTCTCTGACCAAATGATACTTCCTCTGTACGTGCTTTTGGCTTTTATGGCTCCTTGGTTCCTTGGACTGAGCGATTGCCCCGCTGCTGTCACAGTAAACTGTGAGCGGCTGTCGTGCCAAAGGTACCACTCCAAGTTCCAAAAGGAATCTTTTCAGCCATACCGCTTCGTTAGCTGCTTCACAAGCCGCTACATATTCAGCCTCAGAAGTGGAATCAGCGGTACATTCCTGTTTAATACTCCTCCAGCTGATAGCTCCTCCGCCAAGCATAAACACATAACCAGAGGTAGATTTCCTGGAATCCTTATTTGACATGAAGTCAGAATCTGTGTATCCGACTGGAATCAGCTCATCACTGCCGTAAATCAACTTGTAATCTCTAGTCCTTCTCAAGTACTTAAGGATACATTTTACAGCAGTCCAATGGTCAGGACCTGGGTTAGACTGATATCTGCTGACTAAGCCCACTGCATGACAGATATCTGGTCTAGTACATAGCATAGCATACATGAGGTTACCAACAGCCGAAGCGTATGGAATTGCTCTCATTTGCTCCTTTTCCTCTGGGGTCTTGGGACCCTGATCCTTGGAAAGGTGCACTCCATGCCTGAAAGGTGTGATACCCTTCTTGGAGTCCTGCATAGCAAACTGTACCGGTACCTTATCTATGTAAGCAGTTTAAGATAAGCCAATCATCCTATTTTTCCTGTCTCGATGGAGTTTAATCCCTAGGATGTAACTAGCTTCTCCCAAGTCCTTCATATCAAAAGTCTTTGCCAACCAAACTTTTACCGTTGACAACATTTCTATATCTTTCCCAAGGAGAAGGATGTCGTCGACGTATAATATCAGAAAAACTACCATGTCAGCTTCATTTTTCATGTACACACATGACTCATCCGGATTTTGACTAAAACCAAATGATTTGATTGCCTGATCAAAACGGATGTTCCAGCTTCGGGATGCCTGCTTCAGTCCATAAATGGACTTCTGCAGCTTGCAAACTCTTTGATTTTGGTTACTTGATATAAAATCGTCTAGCTGCATCATATAGATGTCTTCCTCAAGATGGCCGTTGAGAAACGCCGTCTTGACATCCATTTGCCAAATCTCGTATTTGAGATGAGCTGCAATGGACAATAGTATCCGGATGGACTTGAGCATGGCTACTTGCGAGAAGGTTTCCTCATAATCGATACCCTCTTTCTGAGTATACCCTTTCGCAACAAGCCTGGCCTTAAAGGTCTCAACTCTTCCATCTGGCCCTCTCTTTCTCTTGTAGACCCACTTGCACCCAATAGGTTTGATATTGGCAGGCAAGTCCACAAGTGTCCAGACCTGATTAGAGTACATAGACTCCATCTCAGCTTTCATAGCATCTTGCCAATGTCCCGAATCTATGTCATTAATTGCTTCATCATAGTTACAGGGATCCTGTTCCGGTTCTTCCGGGATTGCCTCGTAAGACTCTCCCAAGAACGAGAACCTATCAGGGGGCCTGATTATTCTCCCACTACGACGAGGCACTGGTGTAACTACTGGGTCTGGTAAGGGCGGTTCTTCCTCAAGTTCGGTCATGTTTGGATTTGGAATTGAGTGTTCTTGAATCTCTTCCAAGATCACCTTTTCTAAAGATTTCCGGTCCGTCATATAATCTTCCTCCAGAAAATCCGCATTGGTGCTTATTAGCACTTTCTGCTCTCTGGGATTATAGAATAACCAACCTTTAGTTCCTTTGGGATATCCTATAAATGTGCATACTTCCGACTTCGTTTCCAACTTATCCGTCTTTACCTTCAGCACATGTGCCGGACAACCCCAAATGTGTAAATGTTGTAGACTAGGCTTTCGCCTAGACCACAACTCCCGGGGAGTCTTAGGTACAGACTTAGATGGTACGAGGTTTAGTATGTACATTGCAGTTTCCAAAGCATGTCCCCAAAAGGATATAGGAAATCCTGAGAAACTCTACATAGACCTGATCATATCTAAAAGAGTCCGGTTCCTTCTTTTCGCTACTCCATTCTGTTGAGGCATTCCAGGAGCAGACAACTGGGATAGAGTCCCATTTTCTGATAAGTGTGCCATAAAATCTCCAGACAGATATTCTCCTCCTCGATCTGATCGAAGAGTCTTCATACTTTTACCTAATTGCTTTTCCGCTTCCGCTCGAAACTCTTTGAACTTTTCAAAAGCCTCGGACTTGCGGTGCATAAGGTATATGTATCCATATCTTGAGTAATTGTGGCGACCCCGGACCGGAAATCCCCAATCCGGGATCGGGACTAATGATTGAAGATTAGTGAATGATGATGATTAAAGAGGATTGATCTACATCCACAATATACAACTTATTTAATTTCCCACAGGTGTCCGCGGTGAGGATATCACAACCTTGCATGAATATTTCTTTTGAGTGCGGAAGCGTGTAGCAAATCAAATAGTAGACTATCTCTAGTCATGCAAGCATTAACATCAAATATCAAAACTGTATCAGAAGGAGCAATGATCTATAGCATGTTTCCCAAAAGTTGTTAAAGTTAGACAAAATATCATTTAGTTACATTCCCAAAATTAGAGGCCAACAAAGGCCAATATTACAAAATATTAACCCAAAAGAATGGTTAATAAGTTCTCCCCAAAATGTTACGCCTCTTGTAGCAACCCGATGTCTACATGACATCGTCAGCACGCCACTCAACTAGAGGTTGCGGCTCACCTACCGCCTCCTCCTCAAGGAAACCGGCAACGGGACCTGAGTACCAAAGCAAAGGATCAGACACGACGGTCTGGCAAGAGAGTGAGAAGATACAACAACATATAATAGATGAAATATCTCGAAAAGCAAGGAAATATGTTTAAGCAAGAACTCTCATAAAATAGATAAATCATTTGTTAGAAAAACATGTAAACAAGATAAAACTCATAGGGTATCCAAGGAATCAGGAACAAGCAAGATGGCGACCACACGAAGCTAAGTCCTCTATCACTAAGGTGATAGAGCAATAACTAGGCCCTGATCTCAGTCACTCGAGGTGAGGAGAAACAGGGGATCTCATATAATTACATATACATATACTATACATGACCACGGTAGCGAGCCGGGCATCGGGGACCACAGTAGCAATCTGCGGCATCGGGACAAGACCACGGTAATGACCGGGTAGCGGGATCCAAACTGCAGCTGGCGGGACAAGAGGGGGATCTCCAAGTCGGTGGATCAAACCAACGAGGTTATCCAAGCTTAGTGGTGCCGACTCATAGGTCAAATACAATCGAGACAATGCAAGTAAATCAAGTACAAATATATATAAAATCAAACGGGCGAGACGGGGGTGCTCAAGGGCACACTGACATATTATGTGGTGCAATGCACTTCGGGTCAAGTAACCATTTCAAGTGTAGAACAATGCTTCGGGGAAAACAAGTCATGTAATGTAAATCTTGGAAATGAAGAATATAATGAACTATACCAATTCGGGAAAGATAATGGTTTTAAGATCTATTTGAGTGGATAGGGGTCCCGTATGTCGATTATGGAAATGACTTGGTACTCCCTGAGTTTGAAGACATTCCGGGCTCCTTATCCACTTTTACGATTTTCAAAACTTAAATTGAGCTTATGGATAGTACTAGATGCTATGATAGAAAAATCAAGACTATAAACGGTCCATCCTAAGTATGATGTCAACCCGGAACCATCGAGCAACCTACTCAGTCACCAAAAGGAATAGAATTCGCGATACCCAAGGAAATAGACTTTGCATTTAGGTATGAAGAAGATATCGTGTCGTTCCATCCCGTTCAAGATTGAAATAGATTGAACTTCGATTCATCCGAACCAACCGTGAAGAGCATCGGCTCAAG